>CM038670.1:729701781-730901781 GCA_021605145.1 Aegilops bicornis | reverse complement strand
CAGAAGCATCTGAATCACCTCTGGAGAGATGTTTGCTGCCTGCTGCTTGAGCTGCTCAATCTTTACGTTTGTCTCTTGCTCAAGGCGTTTGACGTTTGCGCCAGAGTCACCGCTGGTCTGGAAGTGGAAATGACAAGAATATAAATGATTAGAAGCCCTGTTATTATCTTATAAACGAACAGATTGAATGTGCAGATGCACGGTACATACCTCAGTGAGCTTCCTCTGGAAATCAGCCTCCATTTGTGCACGGTACTCGGCTATTTCTCTCTCAGCCTCTTCTTTGGCTTGCCTAAGCCTCGCCGTTTTAGCTGACAGAGACATCAGATTTCAGTTGATAGACAAAAGTAGATAGGAGTACTTCAATTTCAGCTTCGCAGTGAACAGTAATATTCATAGAAGTTCAGATATTTCTATGGTACTCCCTCCGTTCCTAAGTATTAAGTCTTTTTATAGAGATTCCAATGCAGACTACATACGGAAAATGAGAATCTACACTCTAAAATATGTCCATATACATCCGTATGTAGTCCTTATTGAAATCTCTAAAAAGACTTATATCTAGGAACAGAGGGAGTATATGCTTTGATAACCGTAACAGATTTTGACAACTCAACAATGCAATGCAAACATTTCACTTTCTGTACCCAAGAAAAGAAAAGATGACATGGCCTATCAAGTAAGAAAGACAATATTACCAGGCAAAGTTACAGAACGCTAGCAACCATGCTCTGTGCTATAAACTAGATGATGATCTCATAACTCACAATGGAACAACATCTATCATGACTTTAAAATTCACTTAGTATAGCAGACAAGACATAGAAATACATTAGAAAATGACATTACATCATGACAAATCCTACAAAAGTCGGTGAATGCATCAAAATATAAAGTATCCACTGTAGCAAACAGAGCAGAACCTCACAGACTTCATAATGTTCTCACTGCACAATATTATGCTCGATACATAATTAATTAAGCCAAAAATAAGAAATTTACCAGCCCTAGCAGCATTTACAATTTGCTGGGCTTCTTGCTCTGCAGCAAGCAATTGCTGGATTCCACTAGGGCGCCTGCTAGAGTCCATGTTTGGGCTGCGGAATGAGGAACAATAGTCAATGAAATGCAAATGGTATGCAATATTGTTACATGGTTAGGAGGTCTGAAACATAGAATGTCACACAACATCACAAAAGTCCTAACAAAAGAGAAGAATATATCACTATCCATGATGTCCGACATGTAACTAGCTGCAGTTTTACAGACAAATATAGCTGGATTTAAAATCCCACATAACTGCTGCTCATCAGAATACCAAATACCAACACTACCTCCACAAGGTGGAGCTACAAAACTACCACAGCAGTCAGTAGTATTCGCTGCAAGCGGCTTAAACATTCATATGCAACTGCCTGATTCCATCCAGGACCCAACTACCTTGGAACAGCAAGCTAATCAGGTTAATTTACCCTACATACCAACAACCACTACAGAATAGTTGGATCTACCCAGGCAGTTCTACACAAGCTTACACGCCAGCTAGATGCCCACACATTACGGACCCCGACCTCAAGCTGCAAATCCAGATCAGATCAGCTAAGATCCAGCAGCGGAGGCCAGCTACTTCAAAAATCAACGATCCCCGACCCTCTTTGCTTATCCCCAATCGACCGGATCATCAAACAAGCAGCGCCCAAATTGAAATAGAGGGGGCGAGCAGGTTCGAATCGACGAAGCGACCCAGCATCAAGCGCGGCCGATTCCGGCCCAGATCCGCCCAGATCGACGCGACGGGCAAAGAAATCGATGGAGAATCCCCCTGCCGGGAGGCGGATCGAGTTCGTACCTGACGGAGAGAGGCGAGACGACTCGAATCACGTGGAAGATGAGAAGGATCCGTGGGGAAAAGCTATCCTCTGCTGCTCCTCTCGCCGTCGTGGCCCCGACGATTTCAAGACTATTTATTACGGCCGCACAATTGTATCGTTGTCTTGTGCCACGCAGGGCCGGGCCGGGCCGGGCCGGGCGTTTCCAGTGCCCCCATGCTCCAAGGCCCAGCCAGGCCCACTTGGTTACGAATAGGGCCCGTTAGCACCAAGGCCCAGAGGCGCGGGCAGCAAATAATAATATCTCTTCTCCCAAACCCCCAATCAAAACCCCATCCATTCCGGTTCCACCTCCTCCTCGTCCGCTCGTCTCCTTCCGCCAGCGGCCACTCCCGCCATGGCCACCGCAGCGCGCGCCGTCGCCGCCGCCGCGCGCCCGTCGCGGCCGGTGCTCCAGCCGCGGCGACTCCTGTGCCCATCCGCCCGCCCCGCGCGGCCTGGCGTCGGCCGCGCCGTCCGCTGCATGGCGCGGCGGCCCGACGCCTCGTACTCGCCGCTGCGGTTGGGCAGGGCGGGGACCGCGCGCCCACGGAGATGGCGCCGCTGTTCCCCGGATGCGACTACGAGCACTGGCTCATCGTCATGGACAAGCCCGGCGGCGAGGGCGCCACCAAGCAGCAGATGGTCGACTGCTACATCCAGACCCTCGCCAAGGTCGTGGGGAGGTAATCCGCGCTTGTTTGGCTTGATTTCTATCCGCCCCGACCGTGGGTGCTTCGTGGAATGAGGCTAATTTTGGTTTTGTTGTTGGTCGCCGGTGTAGCGAGGAGGAGTCGAAGAAGAGGATCTACAACGTGTCCTGTGAGCGCTACTTTGGGTTTGGGTGCGAGATCGACGAGGAAACGTCCAACAAGCTGGAAGGTATACATCAGCGAAATGCAAACTTTTTTCCATATTTAAGCACACATTGTGATAATTGGATATGACTGCCATCTTAGGTTTCAGTTTCTAGTTGATGTACAGTCGTATTTCAGTATTCTGTTGTCTAGTTTAATAACATGATTAACACATCCTTTTGCTAACTGCGGGTCAAAACATTTCAAGTGCAAAATGTGTGAATGCCAAGGTCCAAGGATTACATAATACTGAGAAAAGGGCAAGTTGTAACATGCTCATGTTTGTCCCATATTAGTAGAGACTGAATTGTGCTGCACTAATGCAATCTGTGATCCTTTGGTGATGGGTATATTGGTTCATGGACATTGTTATTTGTATATCTCACTTGGGTTGTATGGTATGCTACTGCACTTTTACCTTCGTTGATGGTGTATCAGGGATTTGATTTCTAGATATTTTGATTCTAGAAGGTTTATTATGTGAAATGTGCTGTAACAGCCTTATGTTTGGCATATACTTGTTTGTCGAATGTTCGGTAACTAATCTGAAGAGAAAAATTGCTATTGACTAGTGAGTACAGCTTCAGTGTTATGGTATTTATATACTTATCTGCATATGTACATTTGTTTAATGTCAGTAGCTAATATTCAGAGATATTTTGCTGTTGGATATCTGGTGGTTTCATAACCGTTGTTTGTGTTTTCAATATACAGGCCTCCCGGGTGTTCTTTTTGTGCTTCCGGATTCCTATGTTGATGCTGAGAACAAGGACTATGGTGGTAAGATTATTGCTTATGTTCTCTCTACTCCATTGTTTTGGCGTATTTTTCGAATTTTATGCTAGCTGTTGGTAGGCCATACTTTACGATTGTCCTTGAAGTAGAATTGGTCAATCAGATTTGTGATACCGTAATCCAAATGACTTGATTCTACTTAATGAGCCACTATCAGTTCTGTGCATTGATGTGCTCACTGCACAGTTTGATTCAATATACTCACTTCGTAGATACATTCGTATGTAGACAAATCTAAGACAAGCTTTTTTGGATGGAGGTAATAGTTACTACATTACATGATTGAGGAAACCTTATTTAGGAGTATAAAGGTGCATTAATTTATTAGTCAGTGTTAAGGTTATAGTCCTTAAATGATCCTTTTGGAAAGACTGATCCTTCAAACATGATTTGCATGGCTTTCTATTCAAGGGTTTATACCATCCTCAGACTGTTCACATGCCTCCTGAGCCGTTAATTGTACAACTGCAATTGATCCTTTCAGACCTGAAGTATATACTACACCTATGCATACTTGTGTTCTCCATGAAGAACATTTCTCACAAATGTGATCATATTTGTCCCGGATTTTCATCATGCTGCCCTTCTTTGCAGCCGAGTTATTTGTGAACGGAGAGATCGTCCAACGATCACCGGAAAGGCAGAGAAGGGTGGAGCCGGTGCCTCAGAGAGCTCAAGATAGACCGCGTTACAGCGACCGGACTCGCTATGTGAAGCGGAGGGAGAACCAGGCCTACCAACGGTGACCCGTCGTTCTACTGCAAGCGCCCCATTGCTATCGCTCTTGCCCTAGATGTAGCAACTGCCCCACGCCCGAAATTCCCCTCGTCGTCTTTGCTGCGTTGTAGCCTCGCCATATCTGGGCGCTTATTTTCTTCATTCACGAACTGTAGGTTAAGTACTGCATGTACTACTGTAAGTGACTTGTTCCGTTGTTTTGGTTACGGTATCTGGTTTACGGCGGAAAGGAAAAAAAGTTCATGTGTTTGGAGCTGTGACCTGTGAGAGACTATTTCCACTCGTGATGAACTCTCCCTACCCTGTTTCAGCCCCCTGTAACCTGGTGTAGGTAGTAGTGAGCTCGCCATTTTCTGAACCGAGTAGCAGCATCCAACTCTCTGTTCTCGCACGAGCACTGCCATGATCAATGACCGCGGGAGCCCGGTTCTGTAACAGCGTGGAAGCCAATCCGGGACGCGGAGGAACTGCGCAGCGGCGCGATGCGTTTTACCAGCAAATGTGTGGTGGCTGTGGAGACAGGGGAGAATGCACGTGCAGTCCCGTGATTGGCTGCCTTATCCGCCGAATCCTCCCGCTGCATGCCGAGCGCACAACACACGCGCCGGCCAGCCAGCCAGCCCCGTGACCGAGACCGTGAGAGCGCTCGAGTCGAACGGAGTGAGGGAAATGGCGGGCGCGACGTTCCTCTCGCCTCCGGCGCTGCTCGCCCCCCGTGGCCTCCCTTCCGTCTCGTCGCCGGCGCGCAGACACGCACACGTATGTATGCTTCCAGATTCCGATTCCGAGTTTCCTCTGAGGCTCTGATGCAAGTTAACAGGAACATTTCTCGCTTCCTCCGTGCAGATTCAGGTGTGCTCCCAGGCCAAATCCGGGGGCTCCGAGGCTGCCGCCGCTTGCGAAGAGGCTCTGCGGCTCCGCAGAAGGGATCTGATCGGGGGCTGCTTCGGCGCCGCCGTTGGCTTGGTATGTGATGCAATACTTCTCTATGCGGCTCAGTTCTGCTGCATCATCATGGCAGTATGGCACAGCTAAACAAATGCAGCATGCATGATGGAAGAATGATGATAACCTGCACCTCCATGGCTCTTATCTATCGTAATTACAGTTGGTTGTTTATGCGGTGTGTTAGGAAATCGCCGAGGCCTCGACGAGGTTCACAGGGGTGGCTGCTGCGGCTGACCTGATCGAACGCCGGCAGCGCTCCGAGTTCCAATGTGGGTCGCCTCAGCTCCCTCTTTTTGCTTCAAATGCTAGTACATATATGATTCTTAATGACCTTCCGCGTTGATGCACTCCGTTGTTTTGTTTCTTCAGCAAGCATCAAAAGCACTCTCACGGCAGCCATAGAGGTGAGATAACTGCAGATTATGTGCACACTCGGATCATTATCCATGTCACCTGTCTGTCCCATTGTCGGCTGAAACTCTTTTGCAGGCAAAGCCAGAGCTCGTCCCATCTCTCTTGACCTTAGCACTGAATGATGCTATGACATACGACAAGGTCTGCTCTGTAAATGGCTTCTGGCAATAAATTACCAGTTCACATGGAAGTAACCGGTGGTACTACTGGCTGTTAACTGAACTCTTCTGCAGGCAACAAAGACAGGAGGGCCAAATGGATCCATCAGGCTAAGGTAGTAGCTACCAGCTTCTCTTTCTGCATATTTGTGGTTATGTTACAGTTATGCTCTGCAGATGACAGCCTAACAAGTTGCTTGGCCTTCTTGTTTGATCAATTCATGTTAAACAATAAAGTGCAGAAATAAGCAGACCTGAAAACAGTGGACTTTCTGCTGCCTTGGATCTGCTAGTTGAAGCAAAGAAAGAGATAGATTCATATTCCAAGGGAGGTCCCCTTTCATTTGCAGATTTGATCCAAATAGCAGGTGTGATAATTAGTATAATTTCATTAGCAGTATGATGATCTTTGTTGGTACTGCTGTATACTCAAATCTACTTTTACCTGCAACAGCATCGCAGGCACTTAAGAAAACATTCCTTGATGCGGCCATTGCCAAGACCGGTGGGAACCAAGAGAAGGGAAGAACCCTGTACTCAGCATACGGTTCAAGTGGGCAGGTACTCATTCACTCAGCCAGACCGGAGTTTGTCTGTTCAATTTTCCTCTGTGTATATAGGCCTAGTGTGTGACTAATACATGGTGATATGCATTTTAATTGTGTCTACGACTGTAGTGGGGTTTCTTCGACAAAATATTTGGGCGAGAGGACGCGCAAGAGCCTGATCCAGAGGGTAGGGTGCCTCAGTGGGGTAGCGCTTCTGTGCAGGAAATGAAGGACAAGTTCATCGCCGTCGGTCTCGGTCCTCGTCAGGTCACTTCTACTCGTAACTTCTGTTTTTGCTATAAACCACTTTTTGATAAGTCTGCAAAAAAGCTGTGATTTCAGTCTAACCAATGCCAAGAGAATTATACTGCAGGTTGCTGTGATGTCGGCCTTCTTCGGACCCGACCAAGCTGCCACGGAGGAGAAACTGATCGCTGATCCAGACTGCCGGCCGTGGGTCGAGAAGTACCAGCGCAGTCGCGAGACGGTCTCCCGGACCGACTACGAGGTAAGGGATTTAATGGGCATGTTCAAGCTGCCAATGCCAATGCCACAGGACATATATATGTTTTGAAATCCTCAACTCTGGTTTTTAACCTGTGCTTCTGAATGTATATATGGCAGGTAGACCTGATAACCGCGGTCACCAAGCTGAGCTACCTGGGCCAGAAGATAAACTACGAGGCCTACACATACCCCAAGCAAAAGATTAACTTGGGTAAACTGAAGCTGTGATTGATGATTGCCCTGGGCATATCTGCGAGCAATTGGCTGTGTCTTGTTGTCTTTTTTTTAGAAAAATAAAGATTTATTGCTTTTGCTCTCTGCGTCATAGATGCACATGACTACCTTTTTTAGTTGTCGGAGCTGATTCCAGCAGATCCCTCTGTAGGGTATCCCAGCGAGGTGAGTAGATCGGCAGGAGACCAGATTTACCCATGTTCAGGTCCTCAGGGAATCCCCTCTTCCCTATTCCCCTCGGTTATCGCCGCTGCCGCCCAAAAACATCGACATTGCCAAACACATTAGCCACCACTGCTGTGAGTCGCCGCCACTTCCATTGGCTCATACGGTGCCGCCCCCATTCCCGACAACCATGACACCTACTTTCCCTCGTCTCTCTCTTCTCCGTGGCGGCTCCGGGGAGGGACAACTCGAGGATGAGTCGTTGCTCGAGACGTGACAGAGAGTCGAGGTATGTGATATTGCCGGCGTATGAACTCTACCCACCTAGTAAGTCAAATATGCGTATGATTTTCATGTTGATCTTCTTTTGGGATGGTGATCCACCCAGTTTTATTCTCACCTAGTAAGTCAGAACCATCTGATCCTTCCCAGAAAAGCCAAAATGCACTTATGCACATCCAGTAGCACCAAGGCAGCATACATCCAACCAAAACAAGCGCCTGGCAGCCATTCGTTGGTTTTACAGTGATGGGTACGAAACAAAAGTGTCTCTACTGTAGGCAACGGTTTGCAATTACAGATGGAAACTGCACCAATGGGCACCAGCTACAGCCTACAGCGGCTCACTTCTTGCCACGGCCTTTGGGTTTTTTGGGTTTCTTCTTGTTCTTCTTCTTCTGAGCCCCCTTTTGTGTGGCCGCTTCTTCCTTCACCGATTCCGCCTCCTTGCCCGAACATCCGGCCTGTCCGTCTGCCGCGTCAGTCTGCGGCTGGACGGCGGCTGCGGCTTCATTCCTTCTGCCATCTTCTTTCCTGGACGCCCTTGCGGAACGCAGGAAGCTGATGATCGTCTGCAGTTTGCTCTCGCCATCTTGCCACATTGAGTACAGATCCTCCACAGTCAGACATGCTGTCTTCTCCGTCCTGCGCAAATGGCAAATTTTCACAAAAAATCAGGATCGCCTAGCCATGTTTTACAAGAAGTCACTCATACCGGTCTACTATCAAGTGCGGTACAGCATGTGTACCACCATTAAGATATTTAGAGTTGGCCCTGATTTAACATTTGCCTACCTGGCAGAACGTTCTTCGAATTTTCTGCAGATGTGCCTGACCTCTTCCAGCAGTTGTGCATCAGTCAGCCATGCTGTCTTCTCCGTCCTGCGTAAATGGCAAATTTTCACAAAAATCAGGATCGCCTAGCCATGTTTTACAAGAAGTCACTCATACCGGTTCATTATCAAGTGCGGTACAGCATGTGTACCACCATTAAGATATTTAGAGTTGGCCCTGATTTAACATTTGCCTACCTGGCAGAACGTTCTTCGAATTTTCTGCAGATGTGCCTGACCTCTTCCAGCAGTTGTGCATCAGTCAGCCATGCTGTCTTCTCCGTCCTGCGCAAATGGCAAATTTTCACAAAAAATCAGGATCGCCTAGCCATGTTTTACAAGAAGTCACTCATACCGGTCTACTATCAAGTGCGGTACAGCATGTGTACCACCATTAAGATATTTAGAGTTGGCCCTGATTTAACATTTGCCTACCTGGCAGAACGTTCTTCGAATTTTCTGCAGATGTGCCTGACCTCTTCCAGCAGTTGTGCATCAGTCAGCCATGGAACGGCACTCCTAAGGAACTGAATAATAAACCTTGCATCTTTCTGCAGAAAATTTGCTTTCAGAATAAGTTGGCAGCTGCGAAGCAATGGGACAAAGTGGAAAATTAACAGAACAGGCATTGTAACATACGAAACTCACCTTGCCTTCCTTGTTGACCTGAAAAGTCTCAACCATCTCCCAGAAGGCAGTACCGTCCACCTTGGTATCATGTACAGCCTTAGGAACGTTTCCAGCAACATTGCACAATTTGTTACCATCCGATTTTCCTGGCAGTGCAGCCTCTTGCTTTACAGAACTTGCCTCCTCAGGATGAAGAATAGCCATTATCTTCGGAACATCGTACAAATCCTCCTTGCTAATCATATCAACATTTATGTTCTCACAGATTGCTGGGCCTTTGGACGAACCCATAACGACCATACGATCTCCTATTGCAGCAAGTGCGTCAGGAAGCACTCTTATGAAATTGCTTGGTGCGCGAGGCCTCATTTGCAAAGCATGTAAGATCATCTGAGAGAACTCCCGAGGTAAATCCTCGAAGACTCTACACTCCAGAAGAGTATTTGTGATCTTATAATAGGAAATCCCCACGTCATGAGTTAGGATCAGTGGATAAAGTGTGACCACTAGTCTCAGGAGGACTTCATTGTATGAACTACTAGGAGTTGAAGTCCTCCGGACCCACTCCAGAAGCATTTTCTTATCTGTCAAGATATCCATAATTGTCCGAAATATGAAACGGCCTGATTCGAATATCGTCTGATAAAGATCGTAATCTGGTCTTGAAGTAGATGCCAGGCAGGTTTCAAGGTAAACCTTGCTGGTGCGGCACTCCAGCATATTGACCAACTGAGATCTCGTGCAGTACACACCACAACCTTTCTGTAGCAGGTGTGCTGAAGACAAAAAACCAAGGCACTCCATCAGACCCACATAGCATATTGGAGATATGAAGTCCAGTTCATTCCTCCATGTCACACCATTGAAGGTAAAGTCAAGAGCAAGCCTGAAGTTCGAGATCAAAGAGGGATCAACACCAGTATCAAGAAAACTCTTCAAAGATCGATAAAAATTTGCCCACTCAGAATCATTGCCTAGGTACTGTAGCAGCCTTGAAATTAGTGCATCATCCAATCGTGCTGCATGGAGCAGAAGTATGGTTGTCCTCCCAAGATGCCCATGAGTCAGTTTTCTAGGTTGAAGATTTGCACCAATGTAATCAGAAATCAAACCATATGAAGCTGGTGAGTCAAGTATATGCGAGAGCCTCCTCCTTGCCCCATCTCTCCAGACAAGAAAAATTAACTCGAAGAAGCGACGCTCCCAGAGAACAGAGAAGCTTCTTAACTTCATTATACTTTTCGGCATACTGAACTCTGGTTCTTCCAGAAAGTTAGCTATCTCCTTTACAATAAGGATGGTTCTCACCAGGGCATATGAAGATGCTGGATTTGGAGAAATTCGAGCAATGGACTCCAACTTCTTAAGTACACTGAAACCAACAGAAGATAACTCATTCACCAAGAAAGACTGGGCACATGAATGATACTGAAGGACATCCAGCCAACAACGCCTGCCATCTTGCTGCAAAGAATTTCTGCCTGCGTTGGAGAGCCAACTTGAGTTCATGTTTAGCACAACATATCGGCCACCTTCACCATCTTTCCTCAACCCAAAGTACTTAGTGCACAGATCTTCATACTCATATAATTCTGGATCATCAGTGTTTCGAAGATGAGATAGTACTTTGATTATGATTGACTTCCAGTGATTCCAGGCATACGCTAGGGTTTCGGGTGATATCTGGTTACGAGCCACCATATCATTACAACTACTTTCATCTTCAGATCCTGGCCCTAATTCCAAATTGTATCAGAGACTTGAGACTGAAGATGAACATGAAGAATCCAACGGGAAGCAATAAATTCAGCGAACAAGTTTCCACATTTTCTGCCCTCAAGAAAAGTGTAATTTAAACTGGCAAGAGGCTTGTTCATATCTGACAGTGCATCAGCTTGCAGGCAAACAAAGCAGTAGAAGCCCTCAGAGACCTTTTTCGCCATTTCTTTGGTTCTTGCAAGCAACTGTTCCTTCTCTGGATATCTTTTGGGAGGCCATCCTCTACTACTTGAAGACCAAAAGGAATTTGCAATTATATGGAGGAGGAGAAGCCGCGTTGCATCCTCAATCCGATCTGCCTTCTCGAGCATGTTTACCTCCTGTATGACATCTCCTTTATGCTTTGCTATTCCTGCAGCTTCAAGGAAATTACCCCTATCCACCTCTAAGCTAAACAGTTCTTCAAGAAGATTCTTGGACTTCAAGAATGCTCGTACATGATCCATAGAACTGAAAGCCCTAACAAAAGGCATCATATGCTTTATGTCGCCCTGCTCGGAATAATGCTGAGCACAGCTTTCAAGATACGTCTTTCTAATAGCAGAAACCTCCAAGGATTTTGAATTCTCAAGCAAATGTTCTTCCTTCAACTGTTGCAGGAACTGCAAGCCACGATTGAATAGTTTTCCTTTCGAGCACATTGATAAACACTTGGTGTAACATTTCGCTTTGAAGAACACTTCAGCTGCCTCTGACCAGCACTCAGTCATGGCAAAACAATCACCAGCATCCTCAAGCCTGGAAGCACCACATTTTTCCATATAGACCATACCTTGGGAAATGAAAGGAAAATAACATTTAGTCAGATAGAGAAGCGTAGAGTGCATATGGAAGCTAAAAACGTTATGGAATGATAAATCTCAGAAGTAATGGATACAGCTTGAAAATTATGAAGAGTCAGCAGACCTGCTTTTTTGTAGTCGCCTAATTTGATATAACAGGTAGCAGCTTTCTCATGCATGCCAATGGACTCATAGATTTCCGATGCTTTCTGCATTGGAGCCTTGCCATTCTCCAAATTTGAGGACGTGGCACGTTCAGCAATTGCTACAAGTCCGGCAGCTCTTGCCCACTTCTCTCTGTATGCGTCACCAGCCTTTTCAAAACACATCGTAGCCATTTCAAATTGCCCCTCGTTGAATAACTACAAAAAAACAAGCACTTCTGATTTGGAATAACAACCTCAAAAGAGAAGTGTGTATGCAATTACACCTCTAAACAGAATTGAAAGTGTGTATGCACACACCTCTAAACAGAATTTATGTGCATAGACCAATTGTCAAATAAGAAAGGCCCATGAATTTCATGAAAATAAAAAGGTCCAAACATAACACATGGCAAGGTAAACTGGCTTTCCACAGAAAACAAGTAAAGATCACTAACCTTGGTTCCCCGTAGTCTCCAATCATCAGCACTGCTTCCTGTCTGCATTGCTTGAATGAGGGAAGGATCAAGTAATCTCACCTCTACAAGACCCAACTTTTTCCAATAGTCAAACATTGGTCGACAGTAATCATCTGTATTTTCACATATCCACAGTCTTTGCCTCGTGCTTGTGATTGCAACATAGAGTTGCTTCAGCTCTGAGCAGAGAAGATGATGCTTGCTTCTGTCGAAATCCGGATGAGAGATCACCTCAGATTGTGCTATAATATCTTCATCTTTCATGTAGCTGTACAGCACTCTCCATTTGTTCCTCAAAGGCGATTGTGCTATAATATCTTCATCTTTCATGTAGCTGTACAGCACTCTCCATTTGTTCCTCAAAGGCGATGAGCCGAAAAAGTTGTACAACAGCACATCCTACACCATGTCTTTAAAGTCAGTAAGAATACTCAAAATCTTAAAGGTTTAAATATAGCGTTTTACTAATAATTGCGTTTGCAAAATGAACACATAGGAAAGTGAATTTAGATGCTCATACCTGGAACTCAAGGCCCTTGCATTCAATAATAGTCAAAACAAGACCTGTTTGCCAACAAGATCAACAATTTGTTTTTTGGTAGCATCATCACGAACTAATATGACTTGCTCAGCACCAAACCCTTGCGTGTTACCATGCTTACTTTTGATTTCTCCAAATATAGTCATAATTGCACTTTCATCATTACCAGACTCCAGCAGCACGGGAGCTTCTCCATATACTAGTCCAGTCTCTGGATTAAGCTTGTCAACACTTGATGGGAAAAAGAAGTAGAGAAGGCTCATGATACTTTGTGCCATGCAAAGGATGCCACAATGTGTGCGGAAATTTTGAGTAAGTTGGAACATATCAGAGAGTTGGACTTGTTTACCATGTTGAACTCCCTGATTAAACGCCTCATTTTCGGAGAGAAATGCAGTATAAAAAAGTGAACGGATATCTTCAAACCTGAAATCAATACCCCTTGCAATAGTCTGTGCAGTGTCACCAGCAAAAGGAAGCCTTCCTTGAAGTTCCTGCAGACATACTTAAGAAGTGCAATCTGTGTCATGGTTAGATCCTGCACCTCATCTATGTATACAAAATCCACCAGATCTCCACTGTAGCCCTCGGATACAAGACTGATGTGAAGACTGTTGACAAAATCTGATAAATCAAACTCTCTGGCAGTGGATTTTATACTCTCATAAGTATTGAAAATATTATAAATCCTATCTCTCTTTTCACTGTTCAGAGATGAAAATCTTTTGTCTGAGAGCATTACATAATCTTGCCTCCCAAGCTTGCCAATATAAGGGTTGCCTGCTTGATATCTACCCTTTATATGAGAAATTATTTCAGTGAAGACAGTGGATGCATCAATATTCTTTGTCAGTTCTGCATTAAAACGAGGCCAATAGGAAGCAGCAAATTTCTCATAGGTAACTTCCTTTGATTCAATAAAAGTTTGCAGCGCCCGGGAGTTTGAATGCCGTCTATCAATGCTAGACTTCAGTTCACCATAAAACACATCAAAAAATGATATCCGGAATGTTCCATCAAGCATCATCAAGAACTTTCGATATGTTATAGTAAGAGGATAGTGCTCATGAGGTAGATTGCTAAAATTGTCAGGTATTTCTGTAAACTCTTCCTGGTCATCAAAGATGTCGTGCATATGAAGAATACTCGGCTGATCAGAGACATCACCAGAGCCAAACCTATAAAAAAGATTGAGATAATTTACAACCAATATGAGGAATATGGTTGATATAACTCATAAAATAACCAAAGTGAATATCATTCAAAGAGTGTAAATTCAACAACAAAAAACGGAGAATCCCTCAGTTGGCTATTCGTGTGAGTGCAAGCCACCCACAACGGCTATAGGTATAGTGTTTCTTATAATTAGTAAAGTATATAAGAGAAAATGTACTTCAAATGTATAAAATCACTAACACTTCGAAAGGGCATAACAAAGGAAAAATCTAAAGAGTTCAATGTTATAAATAGGTACCATGGTAAGCAAAAAAAATGACGTAAATACAATAAAATGGATTGAGTACAGTTAGAATTTATCTTGAACCAACTTGCACACATATTCCTGTCCACATTAAATATATCCACAAACATTTTTTAAAATGCTAAGCACGTGTAAACTTCTAAAATAGGGCGCTAGTTCAACCAACTTACTTTTTGAGTCCGGAAATGTGATTCTTTATGGCTGAACAGAGCTTTGGGCTTACAGTTATAAACACTTGTTTCACAAAACTTTCTCCTATGTCCTTCAGTGGCATAATATTTTTATCATCCACCCCAGATAAATCAGCTCCATCCAAATTTAGACCTTGGGACGCAAGCAATGAGTGTTGCTCTTTTTGAATCAATTTCATTGTCAATACAGTTGTTTTTCCGGTGCCTGACCTCCCAAGTATAAAACTAGTGAGCGGGAATTGGATTATCATCTTCTCTTCATCGGTCAATTCAAAGGGGATATCAATTTCGGAACCATCAGCAGCTGTAAGCAAATGTTTTGCCACTCCAGATGATAACGAGTAGAATTTCATCAGCAAGAAGCTTTCGCGAACTTTTGAATTTTCCATAGCATATGATGTATCCACTAGATCAAGCTCTTCCTGGGCATCAACTCTGCAATCTTTCTTATAGCGAATAATATCATGCTGAACATCCCAAACCATAGGAACCTCCAGTTTCCTGTAATCCACCAAAAAAGGAGGCAAAGAATAAGAAGAATGTCTACAAGCAGCCCATTTATAAGCCTGACTATTTAAGAACAGTTCATTTTCAAGCATCAAAGATAAAAGAATAATACTACTAACAAAGAATAGCCCAATAATAATGAACAATGCATACCCCAGTGTCTGCACTCTTCTGCAGTGATCCATGTAATCATCTGTGTACATGGAAAAAAGGTTCTTGAGACGTTGAACGGTTCTAGCAACATGCTGTTGTGACAGTAGGTCCCAAATTCTTATCATCTGGATATACCTGCCTTCACTTTTCTCCACGTCAGTACTCCAAATAAGACAAAGGTCCCTGATCTTGTATACTTTTGCAAGAGGGGAAACACCAGGTATATTTAAGTTCCTAACTGTTGTCCTCCAACCATCACCAAGTTTGATAAGCTTTTGGAGTACTTCCCTCCTGAGTTGTGATGATTTTAGCTTGGTGAAAGACTTTCTAAACTCGTCGCTAACAATGACCTGTTAAATTTACCAGTACATAAGATAGAGTCAGAGAAAGAACTAGTTCAAGAATATATCAACAGGTACACAAAAATAGAGTCTGAGTAAGAACGAATTCAAGAATATATCAACAGGTATGTTCTTTAAAGAGAAAGTAAGGAGATTCACAAGATGGTCTGCAATCTAGACATACCATAGTGGAAAGTAGCATGTCCCTGCAAATCTTAATTACAAACAGCATAACAGAGACAAGCAAACCACATGGATGGTTCCAACAAGTAGACACATTTGTTCACGACCATACAAAAAAAACATGTTATAAAGGAACCGTACTCCCTGACAACAAGTATGAGTCTCTTATCAGAATAATATGCATACATGTGGTTTGCATTCCAGTACACTAAATGCACATAACAGGACCACAATTTAAATTTTTTTCTCGAGCATGCGTCCAAACATGGTACAAAATGGCACAAAATTGGCAGCCACCCAAGGTGAAGCCAAGCCAGCCAACAGAGGAAAAAGCTAAACCCTAAACTACTAACGAAAAGATAAGGAGGAAAAGAAAGGCACACATAGAGGGAGCATATGAAAGTATGGGCAAAGTCAAACTGACTAAACATCACTGTGTTACTTACCTTCCATCTGGTATTGCTGAAAACAGATGAATCAGCATTAAGAAGATCCTCAAGTTCATCGAGCTCTTTCTTTACTTGCAAAACCAACTTGCATAAGGCCGCGTCATTAGTGGCACTGAAAACACATTTACGTCTTTGAGCATCAGAAACAAGGTCTGTCCAGACAGTTCCACTTTTATGCAGTGTATGAGCATTACCAACAATCCAAAGACAGTGCCTGTATCAAATAAAGCATCGATTAGATGAATTATATTATCAATCTGACATACTTTAAGCAGTACCAAAACAAAGTCCTGAAAAAAAAGGCTTACTTGGCCCTGGTAAGAGCAACATTTGTTCTTTGGTTATCAGCAAGAAACCCAACAACTCCATTTCCATTGGATCTAACCGTTGATAGTATTATTATGTCATCCTCTTCTCCTTGAAAACCATCAATAGACTTGGCGCGCACATGAAAGCCATCACATGTGTCGTATTTTTTGCCGAGTCTAACATTAACTGCATCAACTTGAGAACTATATGGAGAGACCACACCGACGCTAAGCGCTTTGCCTGTACTTTTCCAACCTGCAGAAAAAACTAAACTGTCAAGTATTTACTGATAAATTGGGGTCGATTTTGCACAAGGATAGCAAGTGAATTTTCTTTAGCAAACTTAAGTTGATTCTGTATCATCTTACAGTTGACATAACATTACTTTTCAGCTCTGAAGGGAAAAAATAAATGTCAAAAAGTGAGTACATGTAGTGGCCAACAACTTTAATAGAGCTATGTTTCATCTTTCATGTCATCAACTTAATGTTCTCAGTTATCTAAATAAAAATGTCACATTATCTATTAAACAGGGAAGTAGATGACAGTGGACTTGCTGACAGACATATATAGGGAATTGAATTTGCATTAACCCAGAATGATGGAGTTAAAAAATCAGAAGATATACATTGGTAACAAACTGGATTGTTGAACATAAAAGTATTGCAGTGATCACCTTTCTATCAACGAAGGTTATGCAACATGTAATACAAGAAAGGAAGACCTTATAAGCTTCTAAAGATGCCGTGTTGTATCAGCAAAGTCGCTTAATACAGAAACAATTTAATAACAACCAAGGATATCGGGGCGCGATATATTGGAAGAAAACAGGGTTCAGCTTAGACATACATTTAAAGATGGTTTGGATGAGGTGCAGAACAACAGCAACTTCAACCATGTTTCGTCGACTCTTTCCTGTGCCCTCCTTGTCTTCCCTTCCATCCGTGACATTTATAAGAGTGTAGCTGCCAAACGGGAGGGATGCATAATCCTTGTTATAGCGAGGAGACAGGACAGTTGAACCATCTAAAATCTTCCTCTCGTAAAACTGAGCATTTGGAAACAGGCTAATACAAGGATTCATTCGATACTGTATATTCAACAAATGTTTATCGAATTTCAGTGTAACCAATCTCCCAAAAAGACTTGTACCAAAGCCAGCTTCTTTGCATACCTAAAGATAAAACAATGAAAGGTAAGAACTACTATTATCATGAACAGATCTAGCTTTTTTTTCCAAATGAAAGGCAAGAACTAAGATTATCATGAACCAATCTCCCGAAAAGAAATAATCCCTCCGTCCAGAATTATTTGTCGCATAAATGGATAAAAATGGATGTGTCTAGAACTAAAATAGGTCTAGATACATTCATTTCTCCTAAAAGTATTTCCGGACAGAGGGAGTACCAAATATCCCAAAAAATACTTGTACCAAATCCATCTATTTTTAGCCATTTGAACAGTTGTATGGATCGTGTTAGCCATCCAACTTAAAAGAAAATATTAAAATTATCCGATGCAGACAATTCCATGTTTGGTTAATTTTGATGCTTGCAACTTTTATGGTATAAATCTTCATTAAATTTACAATGTAAAAAATATTGTACTGTAAAATAGATTTTTTTTTATTAATTTATATTAGACAAGACATGCATTCACATGCGTGGTCAATAGTTCTGTAGACAGATACACCAATAACAAAAAAGAATGTTGTGTCATTTTATTATCGGAAGTTGATAGTGTAGAGAACTGAACTGATGACTACGGAATGACAGTATGACACCATACAGTATAAAGAGGGTAAGGCGAAACTTACTTTACTTTTAACCATTGCACTCAGCTGACAGTCATCTCCTACCAAAACAACATGCTTCAACCAATGCAAACGTAGTGGGATCACCAACTCACACTCCCGCACTTGAGCAGCCTCATCAACGATTAAGACGTCGAGGGGTGCAATCTTCATGTGATGCAACCGATAAGAGCTGGAGGTAGTACAGAAAAGAAGTGTAGCATTGCGTATGCAGTAGCTCTGGACCCAGTTTTTGTCTACTCCAGTGGGTAAATTGAGTGAGTGTTGTAGATCTTTAAGCAATTTAAGGCATGCAGATCTTGCTCCATCCAGTTCCTTCTCAATAGAAGATATTGGCCGTGCACAAACGGAGTTTTCAGTTAACAAACAACCAAGGCCCCTTTTCAAGCCCTCGTCAGTCAAATCTGCGTCACACAGAAGGCCGCCAAATTTTTGCAGCATATTAAGCAATGTAGATATATTTATGACACTATCGCGAGAAAAGCACCTTCGAGGAAGGTGAACCAACAAATTCACTATACATCTCTTAAGAGCTACTGCTGCCACATCAAACTGCTTTTTTATTAAGTCCAGAAAGCTGACAGGATCACTATTTCCATCATCCTCAAGAAGCATATCGTAACGTGAAGCACAATCATCAAAAAAGGACACCATTGAAGCTATTCTGTAGTTCCATCCAGACAACGAAGAAAAGCACTCAAGAAGTTCGTCCACACGAAAATCCAAGAAAACTTCCTGAAGATCCTCGGTGATGTCCATTCTTTGCTTGTTCCCAAAGAGCACAACATCTCCAAGAGAGAAGGGTAGACCGTTTTCATCAATATGCTGGTTGAAATCCTTCAAGTTTTGAAGGAAACGAGTGCAAACTCCAACGACAGCAACATTAGTGGGAGCACAAGTAAGAGTTCTGCATTTCATACACGCCAAAGCCCATAGTAAAGCACTAACAGTCTTGGTCTTCCCAGTACCTGGTGGACCCCATATAAGCTTCAACAGGTTCATATGCCTACATCGTACAGCTGAGATCACAGATTCGATGGCATCCACTTGTGACTGATTAAGTTTAATCGAAAGTAATTGCTCTGTCAAGGAAGGCAAACAGCCCCCATCCTGTTCAAAAAGTTAAAGAGACCAATTTATGGTGGTAAAGAAAAAACCAAGTAAAACTAAATCACAACTATCCAGGTTATATTACCAAATTTGTTGGGGCTAACAGCGACTTGATTACTGTGAAATTGTTATTCATGTGTGTGTCATAGGAAAGTGCTTTCCATATCCGTATGCTTGTCATGATATTACTGAGAAATATTGCATGTCTGAATTTACTCAATTCTTCTTCCAAACCAATATCCTTTGCAACTTTAACTCTGAAACACTTGTGGTATTCATCATCCAGAGAAACCTCAGTAACCATTGCCAAGCAATATGTCACACCGTAGCGGTTAAGGTCCTCTGCAGATTCAGGTTTTGAGCTAGACAAAATGAATATATCACCGCTCCTCGCCGTATATGCCTCAGTAGAAAAGCCAGCACCATTGTCCCAAAAGTCCATATCCATGAAGTATAATCCTGATTTTCCTGTTACCTTCATGGAAAGTATTTTCGACGAGGGCGCTTCACTGATGAGTTCAAGGCATGAGCATAGATCCGACCTTGTTTCTTCAATCAGTGGCGCACGATATGATTGGAGATAGTGATCAAGTGAACTGAATTTGCAGGGAATAGTCTCAACCTACATAAAAAGGGTATAAACGAATATATGATCATAGTATAGCAAAACATTCTTCAATAATTGCTTGAGCACGGAAATGGCAGGCAACTAATTATAGCAGAACACTATGTGGTCAATTTCATATACTGCAAAATCAAGCAAGGATAAATACAGAGCACACATAAGCTGCTCATATCACCTAAGATGTTATGTAATAATCAACCAAAGTCTGAAGACATAACTTGCCAAAGAAAATAAAATATAATTTGTGTCACCAACTTATACAACATCCCAACCTACGTATACCTTTCACATTAACATACCTGTCAGATCTAACCACATGTATTTATCGTGTTATCTACAGTATTTGGAATGAGGCTGGCTCGATTATGCTACGACGACTTACGAGCAGTGCAACACTTGACAAATGATCGTGCATCGTGGGCACATCAAAGATCAAACTAGCGCGGTCATTGTTTTGAACATCAGTGGACACCATCATGAATCAGTCACAAATGGCACCAACAAGCAACATGTAATTCGCAAAAAAAAAAAAGCAACAGGTAAATTTTCAGAAATACCATGAATCGCCGATTGCGCAACAACAGCCAGTCCGTGACCAGCACTAGAAGCCACTAATCAATCACCGATTCACCGGATTTAAGCACGGCTGGAAACCCAGCGCGCGTATGCATGCATGCATACAACTTCGCCCGTTCGGGGACTGCGCACAGATTCAATCAAAAAAAGAAAGAAAAGAAGCTCAAACTGGCAACCGCGCGCTCGCGGAAGACATCACCGGAACTAGGATCGATGACGGGCGCACGAACCTTGGCCCTGTAGAGGTCGTCGTCGTTGATGTCCCGGACGGACCAGGAGAGCACCACGTCGCCCAAATCCACCTCCCCCATGTCGCCGGAGACCGGGGCTATCGCACTAGCTATCACCGGCCGTCCTCTCGCGCCCCAGCCGCGGGCTCACGAGCCAACACCGGAGCGAGTAGGCGGCATTTGCGAGGAGGAAGCGGAAGGAAGGGGGTGTGGAGCAACCTCACCGAGTCAAAGGGGGAGGCGGGGTGGGGTGGCTGCTGCGCTGTGTGGAGAAAGGCAGGAGTGGTCGACGCCTCGACGGGACGTGAGAGGAAGGAGATGGGTGCGTGCTACTGCTGCGCAGGCAGAAATCTTTTGCTTCTGGGAGAAGATGCTACGGGGCTACTAGGCTTTTGGGATTCTAGGGAGGGAGTTGGACGCTTGGGAGTCCGGCCCTTTTCTCACGGGGAAGGTAAACCGCGGTGAATGGACTGCGGCGGAGGTGCACAGTGCGCGAAGTGGCTCCGGTTGTACGGAGCAGGCTGGTAGGGTAAATTCGTGGCGGTAAAAATGCAGGTAATAGTATTTCTTTTGAAGGAAAAAATACAGGTAGTAGAACGTGCGTCAGTCATCTAAAAAAAGAAAAAACGTGTTGTCAGTTTGATCTTGACCAGCCGGCAAGCCCGTGGTTTCGCCTCCCCTCTGCCTCCCGCTTCGGTGATCGATGGCGAAGAGGGAATCCTGCTGCCTCTGCTCCGGTTAATAGTTTAGGTTAGAGTTTCTTAGGCCTTCCACTATGTGCTGGATGCCATACTTCTGAAAAGTATACCACGCAGGCATCAATGTCAAGTGAAAAACTTTTGGCACCGCATTCACAGCTTGGGATAATTTGGCACCGCTGCAGACTGACCCACGTGTACTATAAACAAAGGGAAGCAAATCAATCAACCAACTACCAGCGTCTTCCTCTCGTACACATGCCCATTTTTTATCCCGTGACTGGATTTGGCGCCGGAGCAAGTGCATGCTCCGATGCCCTAATTTTTTTTTGGGGCACCGAGTTGGCAACGGAGGGCATCGATGCCAAATGCCTGAAAACTGAATTTGGCACCTCTTTTGGCCTACATAGTGGAGGGCCTTAGACCTCGTAGGTCCAGCGCTTGGGCGGATGGTGGTGCTACTTTTTCGAGTTTGTCTTCCGGGCTCCGATCCTCCTTGGGTTCATCTTCGAGTTCGTCTCCGGGCTCCGATCCTCCACGGGTTCATCTGTCTGGACGTAGTCGACAGAGTTCCGGCGTAGATTCCTGTCGTGATTTGATGTTAGGTGCTTCAGATCTATGCAACGATTCAACGGCGACGACCGTGTCTTTCCGGTTGTCATCTATAAGATCAAGCCGGCTCCGGTACGGGAGTGGCGAAAGCGACACATCGACGGCTTGTTCTGATGGCCGTAGTGGTAGTTCGGGTGGTTTTGGAATCTTGATGTAATTTTTATTATGTTTGAGATATTTTATACTTCAGGTGAACTTTGATAATAGATCTAGGTCATTTCAAAAAAAAGTTTGGTGTTGACTAGTCTTCCTCCTCTTTTCTATAATTTTTTGTCGTGTAATGCTATTACATTATCATTTTTCATAATTTTTGTAGCAATTTATATCATTTTTATGGATCTATTAATTCAGTGTTCAATGTGCAATGTTAGTTCTTGTTTTCTGCTTTTTTTATCGCATGAAGTCAATATCTACAGAGGTCAAAATATATTGCCCATTTAACATGATTTTTTAGGGGCAACAAGAAACACTGGAAGCTTCAGAGGAGTCAAGATGAGTCACGAGGGGCCCACACGAATAGGTGGTGTGGCCCCGGGGTGGCCGCGCCCTCGTCCATGTGGGGCCCACAGATACCGCCTTGACCTATTTCCACCGTAATAAACCATCTGTTGTATCTCTAGAAGAATTTTATCGCTGCCGCAAGTCTCTGTTCCGAAGAGATCCCATTTGAAACCCTGTTCCGAAGCCATCATGTCTCGATTAAGATATTTAGCTCGAATCACATCTTGCCAAAGGCCTTGCTGTATATCAAGTTTTCACCACCACTTAACTAGCAAGCTGATATTCTACTTGCTAGTTAAGTGGTCTTAGTGGGTCTTATTTTGTCCTCGGGAATGTAGTTGTACATACGTGAGTCTTAGTGGGTCATTGGCTCCACCTCTTATCTCCTTCTACAACATGTTGTAGTCGTCGTCATATTCAATATGTCACTTAGTCATATTTGCCTTGCAGCGGGGCAGCACCTCCGAAAGATAGGGAGGGAGGACTTCATTCAGTGACTTCACGATCACCTTCTAAACGATCAAAATAAGGTAAAGCTTGAAGATAAGTTTTGTACTTGATTAATTTCTCAGTCCCTTGATGACCCACAAGTATATGGGATCAATTGTAGTCTTTTCAATAAGTAAGAGTGTCGAACCCAACGAGGAGCAGAAGGAAATGACAACTGGTTTTCAGCAAGGTAATGTCTGCAAGTGCTGAAATTGTAAGTAACAGAGTAGTTTGATAGCAAGATAATTGTAACGAGCAAGTAACAGTAATAGTAGCAAAAGTGCAGCAAGGTAGCCAAATCCTTTTGAGGCAAAGGACATGCCAAAACGGTCTCTTACGATAAGCAAAGCGTTCTTGAGGGTACACGGGAATTTCATCTAGTCACTTTCATCATGTTGGTTCGATTCATGTTCGCTACTTTGATAATTTTGTTGGGGAACGTAGTATTTCAAAAAAATTCCTATGATCATGCAAGATCTATCTAGGAGAAGCATAGCAACGAGCGGGGAGAGTGTGTCCACGCACTCGTGAGACCGAAAGCGGAAGCGTTTAACGCTTGATTGATGTAGTCGAGCGTCTTCACGATCCAACCGACCCAAGCACCGAACGTACGGTACCTCCGCGTTCAGCACACGTTCAGCTCGATGACGTCCCTCGAGCTCTTGATCCAGTTGAGGCCGAGGGAAGGTTCCGTCAGCAAGACGGCGTTGCGACGGTGATGATGAAGTTACCGGCACAGGGCTTCGCCTAAGCACTACGACGATATGACCGAGGTGTGTAACTGTGGAGGGGGGCACCGCACACGGCTAAGAGAAGGCTTGGTCTGTCTTTGGTGTGCCCCCTCCCACGTATATAAAGGGGGAGGAGAGGTGGCCGGCCCAAGGGGGGTCGCCGCCGTGGGGGGAGTCCTACTTTGTGACGCCCTCGATTCAATCGTACACTAATCATACACGCAAATGTGTACGATCAAGATCAAGGACTCACAGGAAGATATCACAACACAACTCTAGACACAAATTAAAATAATAAAAGCTTTATATTACAAGCCAGGGGCCTCGAGGGCTCGAATACACAAGTGTCAGCGGAAGCAACAAGATCTGAGTACAGACATGAGTCAGACAAGTTTGCCTTAAGAAGGCTAGCACAAAAACAAGAACGATCGAAAAGGCAAGGCCTCCTGCCTGGGAGCCTCCTAACTACTCCTGGTCGTCAGCTGTCTCCACGTGGTAGCAGGCATCGGCGGTGGCATCCGCTCTGGCTCCGGCATCTGGTTGCATCAACCGGAAAGAAGAAGAAAGGGGAAAAGGGGGAGCAAAGCAACCGTGAGTACTCATCCAAAGTACTCGCAAGCAAGGATCTACACTACATATGCATCTGTATCAATGAAATGGGCTATATCTGTGGCCTGGACTGCAGAATGCCAGAAGAGAAGGGGAAAGCCTAGCCTATCAAAGACTAGCATCTTCTGGAAACCACCAACTTGCAGCAACAGGAGGGAGTAGAGTAGCATAAAGTAAAGTAGTAGAAGTGTTATCAACCTCGGCCAGAGATCCTTTCTCGACTCCCTGCAAGAAAGCAATCCCAGAGCCATACTATCCATTTCTCATATCCATGTCTCATCTCAAGTATCCAGTTCTAGTTGTATCGATCGGGATACAACTCCAAGTGTCCGTTACCGTAGGACAGGCTACCGATAGATGTTTTCCTCCCTGCAGGGGTGCACCAACTTACCCACCACGCTCGATTAACTCCGGCCGGACACCCTTTCCTGGTCATGCCCGCCTCGGCCAAACAATACGCCGCAACCCGACCTAGGCTTAATAGAGAGGTCAAGACGCGGACTAAACCTATGCCCCTGTGGGGTCATGGGCCATCACCCGAGAACTCACAAGCACGTTGCGAAGCAGCGGCCGGTGAGCAGACCTAGCTACCTCCTTCAAAGGCAGGTGCTTACGCAGTCCAACCCGGCGCGCCGCTCGGTCGGCCAGCGTCTATTAAAGCTTCGGCTGATGCATACGACGCAGAACGCCCATACTATGCCCACGTGATGGTTAGTGCTATCAGGACAGAGGCCCCTCGGATCAAATATCCAAATCATAGTGGAGCACCTGTGTGTTCAGCACACGTTCAGCTCGATGACGTCCCTCGAGCTCTTGATCCAGTTGAGGTCGAGGGGGAGTTCCGTCAGCAAGACGGTGTGGCGACGGTGATGATGAAGTTACTGGCGCAGGGCTTCGCCTAAGCACTACGACGATATGACCGAGGTGTGTAACTATGGAGGGGGGCACCGCACATGGCTAAGAGAAGGCTTGGTCTGTCTTTGGGGTGCCCCCTCCCACGTATATAAAGGGGGGAGGAGAGGTGGCCGGCCCAAGGGGGGTCGCGCCGTGGGGGGGAGTCCTACTTTGTGACGCCCTCGATTCAATCGTACACTAATCATACACGCAAATGTGTACGATCAAGATCAAGGACTCACGGGAAGATATCACAACACAACTCTAGACACAAATTAAAATAATACAAGCTTTATATTACAAGCCAGGGGCCTCGAGGGCTCGAATACACAAGTGTCAGCGGAAACAACAATATCTGAGTACAGACATGAGTTAGACAAGTTTGCCTTAAGAAGGCTAGCACAAAAACAACAACGATCGAAAAGGCAAGGCCTCCTGCCTGGGAGCCTCCTAACTACTCATGGTCGTCAGCGGTCTCCACGTGGTAGCAGGCATCAGCGGTGGCATCTGGCTCCTGGGCTCCAACATATGGTTGCATCAACCGGAAAGAAGAAGAAAGGGGGAAAAGGGGGAGCAAAGAAACCGTGAGTACTCATCCAAAGTACTCACAAGCAAGGATCTACACTACATATGCATCAGTATCAATGAAATGGGCTATATCTGTGGACTTTACTACATAATGCCAGAAGAGAAGGGGAAAGCCTAGCCTATCAAAGACTAGCATCTTCTGGAAACCACCATCTTACAGCACTAGGAGGGAGTAGAGTAGCATAAAGTAAAGTAGTAGAAGTGTTATCAACCTCGGCCAGAGATCCTTTCTCGACTCCCTGCGAGAAAGCAATCCCAGAGCCATACTATCCATTTCTCATATCCATGTCTCATCTCAAGTATCCAGTTCTAGTTGTATCGATCAGGATACAACTCCAAGTGTCCGTTACCGTAGGACAGGCTATCGATAGATGTTTTCTTCCCTGCAGGGGTGCACCAACTTACCCACCACGCTCGATTAACTCCGGCCGGACACACTTTCCTGGGTCATGCCCGGCCTCCGCCAAACAATACGCCGCAACCTGACCTAGGCTTAATAGAGAGGTCAGCACGCCGGACGAAACCTATGCCCCTAGGGGTCATGGGCCATCGCCCCGGGAACTCATGCACATTGCGAACACGGCCGATGAGTAGACCTAGCTACCTCCTTCAAAAAGGCAGGTGCTTACGCAGTCCAACCCGGCGCGCGCCGCTTAGTCGCTGACGTCTATTAAAGCTTCGGCTGAAGCATACGACGCAGAACACCCATACTATGCCAACGTGATGGTTAGTGCTATCAGGCCAGAGGCCCCTCGGATCAAATATCCAAATCGTAGTGGATTAGGAACGCGCGGTAACAAGCAGAGACTCACGAAAGATGTGACCCCGTCGCCCCGTCTCAAGGACTTGCGCCAAGGGCTAAGAATGCCCGGCCACACCTCGTAATTATCTCACGGGCACCCTCCAGGTCAACCCGACTCCTCATCACTCGCAAATATGCTCGCGCGGGTACCCCTCAGGGCCGACCCGTCTTTAGTAACATGGTTTAGTGTAAAGTCATAGTAACCATAGTAACCGTGTGTCTAACACCAAGGGGCATACCTGAGGACTCACCCTCGACGGATTCCACTTGATGTAATCATCCAGGTGAACGTAAGAGGATCCACATTCGAGGTTCACACTTGAGGGGTTGCACGACAGAGTCGTATCGGAAGTGGTTAAGGCGGAATCACCCTCGATGACCATGACGGAATAGCTACACTACAGGGTTAACATCAGAAGTGCTGATGAGGTCTCACCCTCGGCACTCGATAGTAACCCAGTAGTGTCGAGCAACTAAGGGGAAAGTGATGTGCGGTGCCGGGGAATGGTCTTCGATCCCGTTGATGGGGTCTTCGATGATGAAGCAGGGGCAACAAGGACAAGGTGGGGGTCACTGATGGATCACTAACCAACCTATACTAAGCAGTTAAGGATAAGCAGGTAAGGTACAACAAATAGACATAAAAGCGGGCTATGCATCGAATAGGAGCAAACAATTACAGTAGCAAAATCTAATGCAAGCATGAGAGAATGGAATGGGCGATATCGGGATGACCAAAGGGGGGGCTTGCCTGGTTGCTCAGACGAGAAGGAGGGGTCGTCGGTGACGTAGTCGATCACAGGGGCATCAACATCGTCACGGGGTCTACCAACGAAAAGAGGGGGGATAAACAGTAAATACATAGCAAGCAAGGGCATAACATGACAACAGGCAGAGCTAGACGTGTTCTAACACGGTGCTACACGATATCGGCGAAGGGGGAAGTCAACCGGGAATGTTTTCCGGTTAGGACTATGTTGGACGAGATGACGGAGGGGGAAAGTTCCATGTTCAGCATGCTAGGGGCATGTGATAGATGAATGGACCGCATATTCGGATTCATAGGATTTTTCTGAGCAACTTTCATATAGAAAACATTTTCATCTGAGCTATGGTTTATTTTCTATGATTTTCTAAAGATTTATACATTTTTTGGAATTAATTAAATTAATAGAAAGGAATTACTACGTCAGCATGACATCATTGTGACGTCAGCAGCCAACAGGACGGCTGACCAGGTCAAATTGACCAGTGGGTCCCACCTGTCATAGACTAATTAGCTAAAATAATTAGTTTTAATTATTAAAACATTTTAATTATCGGATTAAGCGGTGGGGCCCGTGACGCTGCTGGTCGGGCCTTGATCAGTTGAAGACAATTGACTGGTCAATCGGTCAACAGGGTTGAGGGCCCCACCGTGATGACCGGTGGCCCTGTGTGCTACCAATGGTGGGTGAAGGAGACGAAACAAAGCATGCTACGGAGCAAAAGAATAGGTCAAGGTGTTCTACGCGCGATGAAGTTGCAACGCACACCCGTGACCATTTGGTCATCGGAGGCACGCCGACGATGAGCACAGGCGGCGAAGGTTCGGCCATGAAGAAGAACAACAATTGAGAGCGGGGGGAGAGAGGAGAAAGAGAGGGGTTCGATGCGGCGGCTTACAGTGCGGCTCACGGTGGCCCTTGGATGTTTAGGAGCGCAGCGGGTTAGCGGAGTCGGCGACGGACGGAGTGCAGGAGCTCTGGCGATCCACGGTGGTCGCCGGCTCGATCCGGGCGATGTAGTGGCCTCCGGCCCGGACGCGAGGCCGGGGAAGAGGGAGAAGACGTCAACGGTGCTGGTGGACAGGTCAGGAGGACGAGATAGCTCCAGTGGCCGCGGTGACGACGGAGGATGGCAGCGGGCGCTTGGGTCAGAGAGAGGGGAGTGAGCGTGTGAGGAAGAGAGAAGGGGAAAATGGCGAGGCGTCCAGGGGGAGTGGATGTGGCGGTAGGTGAGGGGGAGGGCTCGAGGCGTCCGAGGCGGCAACCTTATCGTCTCGGCGACGGGGACGGCAAGCTGGTCCGGCGGCGACGCGTAGGCGCGCGCTCTCGGTCGATTGAACAGGGGGAGGGGAACAGGACCGGGTAAAGGTAGGTGGGCCGGCCTACTGGGATGGGCCGAAGCCCAAGGGGAGGCCAAGGGCTCTCCCACCCCTTCTTCTTTCCTTTTCTTTTTCTTTTTCTTTTTTTTCTTTTCCAGCAGCTTTTTCCTTTTCTTTTAGCCACTAATGACTTTGCAAAGTTATGCCACTGGCTAAAACAATTCCAAAGAATTATTTTGCATTGCCACAAAAAGATTGTGAGGCTTTTTGAAAAAGGTAGCAATTTTTATAAATTAAAAAGCCATTTAATCTATTGTTTTAGCCACTGCTTTAATTGGTTTAGGCCATTAAAACACCTTGCAAAAATGTTGGTCCACCACCAATATTAACAAATGATTATTTTCCATAAGATGAACATTTTAGATTTCATGTCTCACAAATAAGAACTTTTGACTTTAGATTGGATTTGAATTTGAATGGTGATTTGGATCAAGTGAAGATTAGCAATAGTAACATGATGACATGGCACTATTAACAGGTGATTACTGTAGCATAACACTGGGGGTGTTACATACTTGGACTCCCGGTCCAAGTAGGATTCTCCCCCCTTTTCCTATTCCCACTAGGAGAAGGAGGGAAGGAGGAGGAGGAGGGAAGGAGGAGGAGGAGAGAAGGAAAGGGGGCCGCCCCCCAACCCTAGTCCAATTCGGTTTGGGCTTGGAGGGGGGGGGGCGCACGCCTCCACCTGGCCTCCGCCTCCTCTCTCCACTAGGGCCCATGAAGGCCCATTAACTCCCGGAGGGGAGGGGGGTCCGACAACCCCCAGTACTCCGGAAAATGTCTGAACCTTTCTAAAACCATTCCGGTGTCCAAACACAACCTTCCAATATATCAATCTTTATGTCTTGACCATTTCGAGACTCCTCATCATGTCCATGATCTCATCACAGACTCCTAACAAACTTTGGTACATCAAATCACATAACTCATAATAGAAATCGTCATCAAACGTTAAGCATACGGACCCTACGGGTTCGAGAACTATGTAGACATGACCGAGACACATCTTCGGTCAATAACCAATAGCGGAACCTGGATGCTCATATTGGCTCATGTTGGGGAACGTAGAAATTTCAAAAAAAATCCTACGCACACGCAAGATCATGGTGATGCATAACAACGAGAGGGGAGAGTGTCGTCTACGTACCCTCGTAGATCGTAAGCAGAAGCATTATAACAACGCGGTTGATGTAGTCATACGTCTTCACGATCGACCGATCCTTAGCACCGAACGTACGACACCTCCATGTTCAGCACACATTTAGCTCGGTGACGTCCCGCGAACTCAAGATCCAGTAGAGCTTCCGGGAAGAGCTTCGTCAACACGACGGCGTGGTGACAGTGATGATGATGCTACCGACACAGGGCTTCGCCTAAGCATCGCTACGATATGACCGAGGTGGATTATGGTGGAGGGGGCACCACACACGGCTAAGAGATCAATGATCAATTATTGTGTCTTTGGGGTGCCCCCCGCCCCCGTATATAAAGGAGCTAGGGGGAGGCGGCCGGCCAGGAGGAGGGCGCACCAAGGGGGGAGTCCTACTCCCGAAAGGGGGCGCCGCCCCCCTCCTTGTCCAATTCGGACTAGAGGGGGAGGGGGCGCGCGGCCTGCCCTGGTCGCCCCTCCTCTTCTCCACCAAGGCCCACACTACTAGGGAAAACCCTATACACAGAACTTTAGCAGCAGCGTGGGTCAAAAAAGCACGCTGGTGCTAATTAGCAGTAGCGCGCCTGAGGTAACCACGCTGCAGATAAAGATCTAGCGATGGCAGCGTCTTGCTGTACCTGCGTTACTACTAAAATTCCCACGGCTTAGCCCATAAGCTACACATAGTAGTAGCGATCTATGACGATCCGCGCTACCGCTCTGTTTGTTTGTAGCAGTAGCGTTTTAATGTAAACACGTTGCTTTGCTAAAGGTTATAAAATTAAATGGAAAGAAAATGGAAAGGTAATTGAAAATGAAAGAAATAGAATAAGGTGAAAGAAAACAAATAAAATGTGAAGGAAACTAAATGAAAAAGGAAAAAAGAGAAAGGAGTAGCGATGGCGTGTATCGTGACAGCTGTAGCTAAGGTAGCACGGCGCTTTTCTGAGCAGCGCTCTGCTACTTGACTTAACCACGGGCCGGGTTCGTCCTTCCCCACGCCACACTTTCCCCCAAATCCATCCACTCTCGCCGCCGCCGTCGCCCATCGGCCGCCGCGCGCTCTCTGCACCCTCTACGCCGCCCCTACCCCCGACCTCAACGCCGCCCCCGCCCCCGACCTCAACGCCGCCCCGGACGCCACCCGACCCAGATTCAACGCCGCCCGCCTCGACCTCAACGCCGCCCGGACGCCGCCCGACCCCACCCCAACCCCGACCTCGACGCCGCCTGCCCCTCCTCGTCAGGCACCCGAGGTGAGCACGCCCGCTCCTCCCTCTCCCCTACCGATCTGCCTAGGGTTGTTTATATTTTAGTTGCATATTAAGTTTATTTTTATTTATAGTAAGTTTATTTTAGTTGCATATTAAGAACTAGGTACTAATTAGGTATTAGAATATTTTTATTTATAGTAAGTTTATTTTTAGTAAGAACTAGTTGAATTAATAGAACTAGTTAGTAAGAACTTGTGTCTATTTTTTAGTTAAAGCAATTTTTCCCGCCTCGACGTGGATGATGCCTATCCCGCATCCTCGTCGTCGAGTCGGCGGAGGACGACACCTGCTTGACCAGATCGGCCATGTCCGGACCTGGCTCCGCTGGGTGGTACTGGAGGCGCTACCTACCGGGGCGCAGGTTGGTGAGGAGCCGACTGTCGTTGACCCGAACCTTCTTTGGTGGCGGCCGCGTGGGCGATGGCGATCCAGAGGCTTGAGGACTCGCGGAGGTGGTGCGTCACCGTGTCGGTGAGGAGGACAGCGACGTCCGTCGCTACTTGTTTGCGTTGGAGCACAGTGTCGTTCTCCAATACTGGCAGGTTCTCCGTGGATCTCACCGGAGCTATGATCCCGTGATGGTTCCTTCTCTGGTGTCCATCGCGCGCCGATACCCGTCGTGTGCTAGGGTTTTAGTTGTATTAGTGATGTTATATGTATGACACTATTCGTGATGTATTAGTGATAATATTGACGATGTAGGGACGCATGAGATGATTTACTTTTGCTTATTGAATGCATGCTAATTTGAGTCCTATAAGATATTTTGAAATGTATATCTTGTGTTGCTCAATATCCAAGTGGCCGGTCATGTTTGCATGTTACACCTCCGCGTGGCCTATGTTTTGCCAGACTGTTGATTCATTTTCGTTCCGGCAAATTTCAGGCGCTCGATATGTCCTATTTTAGCAAAGGTCATGCCGGATTTTTCCGTGAATTTTGGCATGACTTGTGCCAGAATATGTAGGAAATATCATGTGCCCCGGGTTTGTGTGTTGAGTATCCTGGTAGTTGTCTTCGATCGGATTTCAATTAATGTTTTAACTATGAACATAGGAAATGTCTGACGACGAAAAGGATTTCGGTATTTGCAAATACTGCGAAGACGAGCGCGGCCTGCGCGACGGAATCTTCCTAGATGATGATAGGCGCTCAAAGATCAAGTCGACGAGAACTTCAAGTGGATACTGATGAAGTCATAACGACAAGTCTTTTTCGTAGCTAAGCATGACATCTCGCTTCATTTGCTTGAACTTATATTTTTTACTATTCTACTAGCGTATCCCTGCCATGCAAGAGTTTTTGTATTGGATAAGATAGGTTTCAGGTCATACTGCGGAGGTAAAGAAAGTTTATTTGAAGACCGAGCATGGTTATATTTTCCATGCAAAATTATACAATTGACGACTACACCTATTTTGGATGCAAAACATGGCGAGCACTATGAAAGACTTATGCATTTGAGCCTGATATGGTTATCACCTTTGATATTCGTCCGGAAGATGATATTGAAGGTAATACCGACATCCGGTCGATGTGCGACGCCTCGATTATACCATTATGTAAGTTTCTCAACCATATTTATGTCTTTGATATATTCAAAAATAGTTGACAACTAATTTGTATTGTCGACTTATTTGGTGCAAGCAAACATGTCCGGTAGCTTGGTAGACAGGGACCTACTACTGTCCCGAGGCTGAACTAAACCGCGAGGAGCTAAGTCATTATGTTTCATGGCTTGAGGATCTTGATACTGTCAAGGCAAATTTTCTTCCTGGATTTAGAAATGTTAGTACTAAAAGCGTATGACCAATAGTGTTCGTAATGAACTACGGTCACATCCATTTAGGAAGGATGGTAAGATTTTACTATTTGTCCTCATTGCATCTTTTCCATACATTATTTTTGAAGCTAAATTCATTGCTAAGTATGTTACCATACGATGTTCTTCAACAGGGACTCGATGAATGTTGTGCCTTATGGGATCGAGACTAAAGGTACCATGAGTATTATCGACCACGGCCAAGATATCCTCTGATTACTCTAGTGCATTCAAGATTAGCGACGGATGCTTAACAGTGCAAGACTGGACCAAATATGTGTTGGGGGAGTGCAGAGAAGTACTAGGGGCCAGCAAACAGAGGCGCTTTCCACGATTAAGAGACAGGTTCATCTGCATGCTCCAACTTGATCAAGGAGGAGAGCTACACATGTTTTATGTTGTTTTACCTAAGAGAGAGCAGCAGGAGTGATTAGCTAGCTAGAAATGAGTTTCAGGATGATGATGTGCTACACTATTACTATGATGATAAAATAGCTAGTGTTGGTGGTCATGACTATGATGATTATTATTAGCTAGTGTTAGTGGTGATTAAATAAATATTGTTGGTGGTAATGACCATGATGATGATTAAATATCTTGTCTTTGTGGATTAGATTCAAGTGGAGGCAACATGTGGTGCACATCGAAAGAACTACTAGTCCAAACAAGATCAAGGTTGGATTAGTAGAAAACTAATGACATGCACCACAAATTGCCTCCACTTGAACCTAAACCACCTTCATTTGACACAATCGTTATGGACATAATGATGTAAACCTCATAACTAGTATTGTACCAATATTTGTATGATGGCGCATAAATACAATAAAAATAAAAAAATAAAAAAAGTACTAGTAGCGATGGGCAGAAAACACGCTGCAAGTAGTTACCTTAGCAGCAGCGTGGTAACGAACAAACGCTGCAGCTATTTGTCCTAGCGATGAGCGGGCTGGCACGCGCTGCTGCTAAGCAATAGCTGCAGCGCCTTATTAGTAGCGCCTATACCCGCGCTACTGATACATCTAAAACCCGCGCTGCTGCTAGCCTTTTCCCTAGTAGTGCCAATAGGCCCATTATACTCCCCGGAGGGTTCCGGTAATCCCCCAGTACCCCGGTATATGTCCGAAACCTCCCGAAACACTTCCGGTGTCTGAACATAGTCGTCCAATATATCGATCTTTACATCTCAACCATTACGAGACTCCTCGTCATGTCTGTGATCATATCTGGGACTCAGAACTATCTTCGGTACATCAAAACACAAAAACTCATAATACCGATCGTCACAGAACTTTAAGCGTGCGGACCCTACGGGTTCGAGAACTACGTAGACATGACCGAGACATGTCTCCGGTCAATAACCAATAGCGGAACCTGGATGCTCATATTGGTTCCTACATATTCTACGAATATCATTATCGGTCAAAACCGCATAACAACATATGTTGTTCCCTTTGTCATCGGTATGTTACTTGCCCGAGATTCGATCGTCGGTATCTTAATACCTAGCTCAATCTTGTTACCGCAAGTCTCTTTACTCGTTCGTAATGCATCATCCATAACTAACTCATTATTCACATTGCTTGCAAGTCTTATTGTGATGTGCATTACCGAGAGGGCCCAGAGATACCTCTCCGACAATCAGAGTGACAAATCCTAATCTCGATCTATGCCAACTCAACAAACACCATCGGATACACCAGTAGAGCACCTTTATAATCACCCACTTATGTTGTGACATTTGGTAGCACACAAAGCGTTCTTCCGGTATTTGGGAGTTGCATAATCTCATAGTCACAGGAACATGTATAAGTCATGGAGAAAGCAATAGCAGTAAACTAAACGATCAAGTGCTAAGCTAATGGAATGGGTCAAGTCAATCACATCATTCTCCTAATGATGTGATCCCGTTAATCAAATGACAACTCATGTCCATGGCTAGGAAACTTAACCATCTTTGATTAACGAGCTAGTCAAGTAGAGGCATACTAGTGACACTATGTTTGTCTATGTATTCACACATGTATTATGTTTCCGGTGAATACAATTCTAGCATGAATAATAAACATTTATCATGATATGAGGAAATGAATAATAACTTTATTATTTCCTCTAGGGCATATTTCCTTCAGTCTCCCACTTGCACTAGAGTCAATAATCTAGATTACACATTAATGATTCTAACACCCATGGAGTCTTGGTGTTGATCATTTTTTTCTCATGGAAGAGGCTTAGTCAACGTGTCTGCAACATTCAGATCTGTATGTATCTTGCAAATCTCTATGTCTCCCACCTGGACTTGATGCAGATGGAATTGAAGCGTCTCTTGATGTGCTTAGTTCTCTTGTGAAATCTGGATTCCTTTGCCAAGGCAATTGCACCAGTATTGTCACAAAAGATTTTCATTGGACCCGATGCACTAGGTATGACACCTAGATCAGATATGAACTCCTTCATCCAGACTCCTTCATTTGCTGCTTCCGAAGCAGCTATGTACTCCGCTTCACACGTAGATCCCGCCACGACGCTTTGTTTAGAACTGCACCAACTCACAACTCCACCGTTCAAAATAAACACGTATCCGGTTTGTGATTTAGAATCATCTGGATCAGTGTTAAAGCTTGCATCGACGTAACCATTTACGACGAGCTCTTTGTCACCTCCATAAACGAGAAACATATCCTTAGTCCTCTTTAGGTACTTCAGGATGTTCTTGACCGCTGTCAAGTGATCCATTCCTGGATTACTTTGGTACCTCCCTGCTAAACTAATAGCAAGGCACACATCATGTCTGGTACACAACATTGCATACATGATAGAGCCTATGGGTGAAGCATAGGGAACACTTTTCATTTTCTCTCTATCTTCTGCAGTGGTCGGGCATTGAGTCTGACTCAACTTCACACCTTGTAACACAGGCAAGAACCCTTTCTTTGCTTGATCCATTTTGAACTTTTTCAAAACTTTGTCAAGGTATGTGCTTTGTGAAAATCCAATTAAACGTCTCGATCTATCTCTATAGATCTTGATGCCTAATATGTAAGCAGCTTCACCGAGGTCTTTCATTGAAAAAATCTTATTCAAGTATCCTTTTATGCTATCTAGAAATTCTATATCATTTCCAATTAACAATATGTCATCTACATATAATATTAGAAATGCTACAGAGCTCCCACTCACTTTCTTGTAAATACAGGCTTCTCCAAAAGTCTGTATAAAACCATATGCTTTGATCACACTATCAAAACGTTTACTCCAACTCTGAGAGGCTTGCACCAGTCCATAAATGGATCGCTGGAGCTTGCACACTTTGTCAGCTCCCTTTGGATCGACAAAACCTTCTGGTTGCATCATATACAACTCTTCTTCCAGAAATCCATTCAGGAATGTAGTTTTGACATCCATTTGCCAAATTTTATAATCATAAAATGCAGCAATTGCTAACATAACTCGGACATACTTAAGCATCGCTACGGGTGAGAAAGTCTCATCGTAGTCAACCCCTTGAACTTGTCGAAAACCTTTCGCAACAAGTCGAGCTTTGTAGACAGTAGCATTACCGTCAGCGTTAGTCTTCTTCTTGAAGATCCATTTATTCTTTATGGCTTGCCGATCATCGGGCAAGTCAACCAAAGTCCACACTTAATTCTCATACATGGATCCCCTCTCAGATTTCATGGCCTCAAGCCATTTTGTGGAATCTGGGCTTACCATCACTTCTTCATAGTTCGTAGGTTCGCCTTGGTCAAGTAACATGACCTCCAGAATAGGATTACCATACCACTCTGGTGCGGATCTTACTCTGGTTGACCTATGAGGTTTGGTAGTAGCTTGATCTGAAGTTTCATGATCAACATCATTAGCTTCCTCACTAATTGGTGTAGGTGTCACAGGAACCGGTTTCTGTGATGAACTACTTTCCAATAAGGGAGCAGATACAGTTACCTCATCAAGTTCTACTTTCCTCCCACTCACTTCTTCCGAGAGAGACTCCTTCTCTAGAAAGGATCCATTTTAGCAACAAATGTCTTGCCTTCGGACCTGTGATGGAAGGTGTACCCAACAGTTTCCTTTGGGTATCCTATGAAGACACATTTCTCCGATTTGGGTTCGAGCTTATCAGGTTGAAGTTTTTTCACATAAGCATCGCAGCCCCAAACTTTAAGAAATGACAACTTTGGTTTCTTGCCAAACCACAGTTCATAAGGCGTGTCTCAACGGATTTTGATGGTGCCCTATTTAACGTGAATGCAACAATCTCTAAAGCATAACCCCAAAACGATAGCGGTAAATCAGCAAGAGACATCATAGATTGCACCATATCTAGTAAAGTATGATTACAACGTTCAGACACACCATTACGCTGTGGTGTTCCGGGTGGCGTGAGTTGCGAAACTATTCCGCATTGTTTCAAATGTAGACCAAACTCGTAACTCAAATATTCTCCTCCACGATCAGATCGTAGAAACTTTACTTTCTTGTTACGATGATTTTCCACTTCACTCTAAAATTCTTTGAACTTTAAATTGTTTCAGACTTATGTTTCATTAAGTAGATATACCCATATCCACTCAAATCGTCTGTGAAGGTGAGAAAATAACGATACCCGCCGCGAGCCTCAATATTCATCAGACCACATACATCAGTATGTATGATTTCCAATAAATTTGTTGCTCGCTCAATTGTTCCGGAGAACGGCGTTTTAGTCATCTTGCCCATGAGGCATGGTTCGCAAGTACCAAGTGATTCATAATCAAGTGATTCCAGAGGTCCATCAGTATGGAGTTTCTTCATGCACTTTACACCAATATGACCCAAACGGCAGTGCCACAAATAAGTTGCACTATCATTATCAACTCTGCATCTTTTGGCTTCAACATTATGAATATGTGTATCACTACTATCGAGATTCAACACAAATAGACCACTCTTCAAGGATGCATGACCATAAAAGATATTACTCATATAAATAGAACAACCATTATTCTCAGATTTAAATGAATAATCGTCTCGCATCAAACAAGATCCAGATATAATGTTCATGCTTAACGCTGGCACCAAATGACAATTATTCAGGTCTAAAACTAATCCCGAAGGTAGATGTAGAGGTAGCGTGCCGACGGCGATCACATCGACTTTGGTACCATTTCCCACGCACATCATCACCTCATCCTTAGCCAGTCTTTGCTTAATCCGTAGTCCCTGTTTCGAGTTGCAAATATTAGCAATGTAACCGATTATCAAATACCAGTGCTACTGCGAGCTCTAGTAAGGTACACATCAATAACATGTATATCACATATACCTTTGTTCACCTTGCCATCCTTCTTATCCGCCAAATACTTGGGGCAGTTCCGCTTCCAGTGACCAGTCTGTTTGCAGTAGAAGCACTCAGTCTCAGGCTTAGGTCCAGACTTAGGTTTCTTCTCTTGAGCAGTAACTTGTTTGCCGTTCTTCTTCAAGTTACCCTTATTATTCCCTTTACCCTTTTTCTTGAAACTGGTGGTCTTGTTGACCATCAACACTTGATGCTCCTTTTTGATTTCTACCTCCATGACCTTTAGCATCTGCGAAGAGCTCGAGAATTGTCTTATCCATCCCTTGCATATTATAGTTCATCACAAAGCTCTTGTAGCTTGGTGGCAGTGATTGAAGAATTCTGTCAATGACACTATCATCCGGAAGATTAACTCCCAGTTGAATCAAGTGATTGTTATACCCAGACATTTTGAGTATATGTTCACTGACAGAACTATTCTCCTCCATCTTGCAGCTGTAGAACTTATTGGAGACTTCATATCTCTCAATTGGCATTTGCTTGAAATATTAACTTCAACTCCTGGAACATCTCATATGCTCCATGACGTTCAAAACATCGTTGAAGTCCCAGTTCTAAGCCGTAAAGCATGGCACACTGAACTATCGAGTAGTCATCAGCTTTGCTCTGCCAGACGTTCTTAACGTCATTAGTTGCATCTGCAGCAAGACTGGCACCTAGCGGTGCTTCTAGGACGTAATTCTTCTGTGCAGCAATGAGAATAATCCTCAAGTTACGGACCCAGTCCATGTAATTGCTACCATCATCTTTCAACTTTGCTTTCTCAAGGAACACATTAAAATTCAACGGAACAACAACACGAGCCATCTATCTACAACAACGTAGACAAGCAAAATACTATCAGGTACTAAGTTCATGATAAATTTAAGTTCAATTAATCATATTACTTAAGAACTCCCACTTAGATAGACATCCCACTAATCATCTAAGTGATCACGTGATCCATATAACCTAAACCATAACTGATCATCACGTGAGATGGAGTAGTATTCAATGGTGAACATTACTATGTTGATCATTTCTACTATATGATTCACGCTCGACCTTTCGGTCTTAGTATTCCGAGGCCATATCTGCATATGCTAGGCTCGTCAAGTTTAACCCGAGTATTCTGCGTGTGCAAAACTGTCTTACACCCGTTGTAGATGAATGTTGAGCTTATCACACCTGATCATCACGTGGTGTCTCGGCACGAAAAACTTTGGCAACGGTGCATACTCAGGGAGAACACTTTTTACCTTGAAATTTAGTGAGAGATCATCTTATAATGCTACCGTCAAACAAAGCAGAATAAGATGCATAAAGGATAAACATCACATGCAATCAATATAAGTGATATGATATGGCCATCATCATCTTGCACCTTTGATCTCCATCTCCAAAGCACCGTCATGATCACCATCGTCACCGGCGCGACACCTTGATCTCCATCGTAGCATCGTTGTCGTCTCGCCAACTATTACTTCTACGACTATCGCTACCGCTTAGTGATAAAGTAAAAGCAATTATGAATGCGATTGCATTGCATACAATAAAGCGACAACCATATGGCTCCTACCAGTTGCCGATAACTCTGTTACAAAACATGATCATTTCATACAATAAATATAGCATCATGCCTTGACCATATCACATCACAACATGCCCTACAAAAACAAGTTAGACGTCCTCTACTTTGTTGTTGCAAGTTTTACTTGGCTGCTACGGGCTGAGCAAGAACCGTTCTTACCTACGCATCAAAACCACAACGATATTTCGTCAAGTTAGTGCTGTTTTAACCCTCACAAGGACCGGGCGTAGTCACACTCAGTTCAACTAAAGTTGGAGAAACTGACACCCGCCAGCCACCTGTGTGCAAAGCACGTCGGTAGAACCAGTCTCGCGTAAGCGTACGCATAATGTCGGTCCCGGCCGCTTCATCCAACAATACCGCCGAACCAAAGTATGACATCTTTGGTAAGCGGTATGACTTGTATCGCCCACAACTCACTTGTGTTTTACTCGTGCATATAACATCTACGCATAAACCTGGCTCGGATGCCACTGTTGGGGAACGTAGCAATTTCAAAAAAATTCCTACGCACACGCAAGATCATGGTGATGCATAGCAACGAGAGGGGAGAGTGTCGTCTACGTACCCTCATAGACCGTAAGCGGAAGCGTTATAACAACGCGGTTGATGTAGTCATACGTCTTCACAGTCGACCGATCCTCAGCACCGAACGTATGTCACCTCCGTGTTCAGCACACGTTCAGCTCGGTGACGTCCCACGAACTCATGATCCAATAGAGCTTCCGGGAAGAGCTTCGTTAGCACGACGGCATGGTGATGGTGATGATGATGCTACCGACGCAGGGCTTCGCCTAAGCACCGCTACGATATGACCGAGGTGGATTATGGTGGACGGGGGCACCGCACACGGCTAAGATATCAATGATCAATTGTTGTGTCTTTGGGGTGCCCCATGCCCCCGTATATAAAGGAGCTAGGGGGGAGGCGGCCGGCCAGGAGGAGGGCGCGCCAAGGGGGGAGTCCTACTCCCACCGGGAGTAGGGACTCCTCCTTTCCTAGTAGGAATAGGAGAAGGGGGAAGGAGGAGAGAGAGGGGAAGGAAAGGCCCCCCCTCCTTGTCCAATTCGGATTAGAGGGGGAGGAGGCGCGCGGCCTGCCCTGGCCGCCCCTCCTCTTCTCCACCAAGCCCCCATAGGCCCATTATACTCCCCGGGGGGTTCCGGTAATCCCCCGGTACTCCGGTATATGTCCGAAACCTCCCGAAACACTTCCGGTGTCCGATCATAGTTGTCCAATATATCGATCTTTACGTCTCGACCATTTCGAGACTCCTCGTCATGTCCGTGATCATATCCAGGACTCCAAACTATCTTCGGTACATCAAAACACAAAAACTCATAATACCGATCGTCATAGAACTTTAAGCGTGTGGACCCTACGTGTTAGAGAACTATGTAGACATGACCGAGACATGTCTCCAGTCAATAACCAATAGCGGAACCTAGATGCTCATATTAGTTCCTACATATTCTACGAAGATCTTTATCGGTCAAACTGCATAACAACATACGTTGTTCCCTTTGCCATCGGTATGTTACTTGCCCGAGATTCGATCATCGGTATCTTAATACCTAGCTCAATCTCGTTACCGGCAAGTCTCTTTACTCGTTCCGCATCATCCCGCAACTAACTCATTAGTCATATTGCTTGCAAGGCTTATTGTGATGTGCATTACTGAGAGGGCCCAGAAATACCTCTCCGACAATCGGAGTGACAAATCCTAATCTCGATCTATGCCAAGTCAACAAACACCATCGGAGACACCTGTAGAGCACCTTTATAATCACCCAGTTACATTGTGATGTTTGGTAGCACACAAAGTGTTCTTCCGGTATTCGGGAGTTGCATAATCTCATAGTCACAGGAACATGTATAAGTCATGGAGAAAGAAATAACAGTAAACTAAACGATCAAGTGCTAAGCTAACGGAATGGGTCAAGTCAATCACATCGTTCTCCTAATGATGTGATCCCGTTAATCAAATGACAACTCATGTCCATGGCTAGGAAACTTAACCATCTTTGATTAACGAGCTAGTCAAGTAGAGGCATACTAGTGACACTATGTTTGTCTATGTATTCACACATGTATTATGTTTCCGGTTAATACAATTCTAGCATGAATAATAAACATTTATCATGATATGAGGAGATAAATAATAACTTTATTATTGCCTCTAGGGCATATTTCCTTCAGCTCCTACATATTCTACGAAGATCTTTATCGGTCAAACTGCATAACAACATACGTTGTTCCCTTTGTCATCGATATGTTACTTGCCCGAGATTCGATGGTCGGTATCATCATACCTAGTTCAATCTCGTTAACGACAAGTCTCTTTACTCGTTTCATAATGTATCATCCCGCAACTAACTCATTAGTCACATTGCTTACAAGGCTCATAGTGATGTGTATTACCGAGAGGGCCCAGAGATACCTCTCCAATACTTAGTGACAAATCCTAATCTCGATCTATGCCAACTCAACAAACACCATCGGAGACACCTGTAGAGCATCTTTATAATCACCCAGTTACGTTGTGATATTTGATAGCACACTAAGTGTTCCTCCGGTATTCGGGAGTTGCGTAATCTCATTGTCATAGGAACATGTATAAGTCATGAAGAAAGCAATAGCAATAAACTAGACGATCATAGTGCTAAGCTAAGGATGGGTCCTGTCCATCACATCATTCCCCAATGATGTGATCCTGTTCATCAAATGACAACACATGTCTATGGCTAGGAAACTTAACCATCTTTGATTAACGAGCTTGTTGGTGTGGAACGACACCTATGGGATCACAAGAATCCCTACTACGGTTGCCAAGGCGCAAGGTTGCGAGGAGAGCAGGGCTAGTAGACAACACAAGGATCGTTTACCCAGGTTCGGGCCGCGAGGATGCGTAAAACCCTAGTCCTGCTTTGGTGGGTGTATTTCTGAGAGTTCTTGAGCTCTCGAACTAGATGTGGTCAGCGCGTGGTTCAAAAGAGCCGAATCCTTCTCCAGTATGCCATGGGCCTCCTTTTATAGTTGAAAGGGGCTGCCACAGTGACACACAGGAGTTGAAAAGGCGTACAGTGCCCTGAGCTTATCGCTTGTATTACAGGACAAGACGCATTAAATGCATAGCTTAGGTGTCCCCTTGCTTTATTGGGGGACGGGGGCGAGGCCCGTCCCGTCCGTCGCCGCTCCTCCTCGCTTTGACACGCGCCCTGGCCAGCAATGCGTGCGGCGCCATGTAGGCAGGCAGGCGGCTGAGGTGGCGTGGTGGTGGAGCCTTCATGAAGATCTGCATGCCGCCACGCAGGCGCTCGATGAGTTGGCCTGGGAGCTGCATGTTTGCCACGCAGGTGCCCGCCCAGCTGGTTGGGCTGGCAGCTGCATGTTGAACGGTGGTGGAAGCTTGGTTTGCGTGGACCTGGCGGTGGCCTTGCTGGCGTCCTTGGTGAGGGCCTTGCCGGGTGGCCCGGCAAGGGTCCTGCCATGGCGTGCTGTCGTCCCCGGCAAGGGCCTTGCCGGGGGTCTGGTGGCCTTCCTCGGCAAGGATCTTGCCGAGGATCGTCGTCTTCTAATCCTCATCTGATCTTGAATATGTCTTCACAAAGATCTGCATGCCACCACAGAGGTGCCTTCCCGAGCCCTGGCCCCACGTGGATGGTGGCGTTGGGGACCGTGGGCTCAAGGGTGGCTCGCTCTGTTGGTGTGGGGCGAGCTGCCCCGGCAAGGGTCTTGCCGGGGGAACCTGCTCCGTCCCTCTGCTCTTTGTGGCCTTGGCCTTGGCGTTGCCATGATTGTCTTGGGCTTAGGCCTTACCTTGGCTCACCTCCCCTGTTCTGCTTGGTGTGGTCGTGGGCGCGGCTCTGACTGCCCGTGCACATGTAAAGGGGTACAAAAGCGTGCCCCTCTTTTTGTACACCGACAGGAGCCCCCGGGCCTGGGCCACACATAAGCGCGACACATTGTTGGGCCAGGCCCAAAACGGTGCGCGGGCAGGCGGGGCGGTTTTTACCGTGGTAAGACTTTTCGCGCACTCCGCTTCCCCCGACCCGTGCGCGAGGTGCGGCGTGGAGGGGCGTGCTACGTCTTGAGCTTGCGTTGGTTTTCCCCAAAGAGGAGAGGATGATGCAGCAGAGTAGCGTAAGTATTTCCCTCAGTTTTTGAGAACCAAAGTATCAATCCAGTAGGAGGCCACGCGCAAGTGCCTCGTACCTACACAAGCAAATAACTCCTCGCAACCAACGCGAATAGGGGTTTTCAATCCCTTCACGGTCACTTACAAGAGTGAGATCTGATAGAGATGATAGATAGTATTTTTGGTATTTTTGGTATAAAGATGCAAAGTAAAATAAAAGGCAAAGTAAAAAAGCAAAGCAATAATAAAACGTAGGAAGATTAATATGATGAAAATAGACCCGGGGGCCATAGATTTCACTAGTGGCTTCTCTCAAGAGCATAGGTATTTTACGGTGGGTGAACAAATTACTGTTGAGCAATTGATGAATTGAGCATAGTTATGAGAGTATCTAGGTATGATCATGTATATAGGCATCACGTCCGAGACAAGTAGACCGACTCTGCTGCATCTACTACTTGTAATCAACTCATCGAGCGCTATGCTGCATGCATCTAGAGTATTAAGTTAATGAAAACAGAGTAACGCCTTAAGCAAGATGACATGATGTAGAGCGAATAAATTCATGCAATATGATAAATACCCCATCTTGTTATCCTCGATGGCAACAATACAATACGTGCCTTGCAACCCTTTACATCCTTTGGGTAAGGACACCGCAAGATTGAACCCAAAGCTAAACACTTCTCCCATTGCAAGAACTACCAATCTAGTTGGCCAAACCAAACAGATAATTCAAGAGACTTGCAAAGATAACTCAATCATACATAAAAGAATTCAGAGAAGATTCAAATATTGCTCATAGATAATCTTGATCATAAACCCACAATTCATCGATCTCAACAAACACACCAAAAAAGAAGATTACATCGAATAGATCTCCACGAGAGAGGGGGAGAACATTGTATTGAGATCCAAAAAGAGAGAAGAAGCTATCTAGCTACTAACTATGGACCCGAAGGTCTGAAGTAAAATACTCACACTTCATCGGAGAGGCTATGGTGATGATGTAGAAGCCCTCCGTGGTGGAATCCCCTTCCGGCGGAGCTCCGGAATAGGCCCCAAGATGGGATCTCGTGGATATAGAAAGTTGCGGCAGTGGAATTAGGTTTTTGGTTCCGTATCTGATCTGTTGGGGGTACGTAGGTATATATAGGAGGAAGGAGTACGTCGGTGGAGCTTAGGGGGGCCCACGAGGCAGGGTGGCGCGCCCTCCACCCTCGTGGCCGCCTCATGGCTTTCTTGACGGAGGGTCCAAGTCTCCTGGATCTTATCTGATGAGAAAATCACGTTCCCGAAGGTTTCATTCTGTTTGGACTCTGTTTGATATTCTGTTTCTTTGAAACACTGAAATAGACAAAAAAACATCAATTCTGGGCTGGGCCTCCGGTTAATAGGTTAGTCCCAAAAGTAATATAAAAGTGGAAAATAAAGCCCAATATAGTCCAAAACAATAAATAATATAGCATGGAGCAATCAAAAATTATAGATACGTTGGAGATGTATGAGGCATCCCCAAGCTTAATTCCTGCTCGTCCTCGAGTAGGTAAATGATAAAAAGAGAATTTTTGATGCAGAGTGCTACTTGGCATAATTTCAATGTAATTCTTCTTAATTGTGGTATGAATATCCAGATCCGAAAGATTCAAGACAAAAGTTCATATTGACATAAAAATAATAATACTTCAAGCATACTAACTAAGCAATTATGTCTTCTCAAAATAACATGGCCAAAGAAAGTTCATCCCTACAAAATCATATAGTTTAGTCATGCTCCATTTTCGTCACACAAGAATGCTCTCATCATGCACAACACCGATGACAAGCCAAGCAATTGTTTCATACTTTAGTAATCTCAAACCTATAAACTTTCACGCAATATATGAGCGCGAGCCATGGACAGAGCACTATGGGTCGAATAGAATATAATGATGGGGGTTATGTGGAGAAGACAAAAAAGGAGAAGGTCTCACATCAACGAGGCTAATCAACGGGCTATGGAGATGCCCATCAATTGATGTTAATGCAAGGAGTAGGGATTGCCATGCAACGGATGCACTAGAGCTATAAATGTATGAAAGCTCAACAAAAGAAACTAAGTGGGTGTGCATCCAACTCGCTTGCTCCACGAAGACCTAGGGCATTTGAGGAAGCCCATCGTTGGAATATACAAGCCAAGTTCTATAATGAAAAATTCCCACTAGTATATGAAAGTGACAACATATGAAACTCTCTATATGAAAACATGGTGCTACTTTGAAGCACAATATATGAGACTAGCTATATGAAGAACATGGTGCTACTTTGAAGCAAAAGTGTGTAAAAATAGATAGTAACATTGACACTTTTTATTTATTCTTTTTTTGGACCTTCTTTTTTTTCTTTTGGCCTTTTTTTGGGGCAATGCTCTAATAATGATGATCATCACACTTCTATTTATTTACAACTCAATGGTTACAACTCGATACTAGAACAAAGTATGACTCTATATGAATGCCTCCAGGTGTACTGGGATATGCAATGAATCAAGAGTGACATGTATGAAAGAATTATGAACGGTGGCTTTGCCACAAATACTATGTCAACTACATGATCATGCTAAGCAATATGACAATGATGAATGTGTCATGAAGAACGGTATGGTGGAAAGTTGCATGGCAATATATCTCGGAATGGCTATGGAAATGCCATAATAGGTAGGTATGGTGGCTGTTTTGAGGAATATATAAGGAGGTTTATGTGTGAAAGAGCGTATCATATCACGGGGTTTGGATGAACCGGCGAAGTTTGCACCAACTCTCAATGTGAGAAAGGGCAATGCATGGTACCGAAGAGGCTAGCAATGATGGAAGGTGAGAGTGTGTATAATCCATGGACTCAATATTAGTCAGAAAGAACTCACATACTTATTGCAAAAATCTACAAGCCATCAAAAACCAAAGCACTACGTGCATGCTCCTAGGGGGATAGATTGGTAGGAAAAGACCATCGCTCGTCCCCGACCGCCACTCATAAGGAGGACAATCAAATAACACCTCATGTTTCAAATTTGTTACATAACGTTTACCATACGTGCATGCTACGGGACTTGCAAACTTCAACTCAAGCATTTCTCAAATTCACAACTACTCAACTAGCATGATTTTGATATTATCACCTCCATATCCCAAAATAATTATCAAGCATCAAACTTTTCTTAGTATTCAACGCACTCAAAAGAAAGTTTTACAAATCTTGAATACCAAGCATATTATTATTTTAAGCAAATTACCATGCTATTTAAGACTCTCAAAATAATCTAAGTGAAGCATGAGAGATCAATAGTTTCTTTAAAAAAATCCACCACCATGCTCTAAAAGGTATAAGTGAAGCACTAGAGCAAAACTATCAAGCTCAAAAGATATAAGTGAAGCGCATAGAGCAAAACTATCAAGCTCAAAAGATATAAGTGAAGCGCATAGAGCAAAACTATCAAGCTCAAAAGATATAAGTGAAGCACATAAAGTATTCCAACAAATTCCAATTCATGTATGGCTCTCTCAAAATGTGTATACAACAAGGATGATTGTGGTAAACTAACAAGCAAAAGGCATAAATAATACAAGACGCTCCAAGCAAAACACATATCATGTGGTGAATAAAAATATAGCTCCAAGTAAAGTTACCGATGGAAGTGGACGAAAGAGGGGATGCCTTCCGTGGCATCCCCAAGCTTTGACTTTTGGGTGTCCCTGGATTATCATGGGGGTGCCATGGGCATCCCAAGCTTAGGCTCTTGCCACTCCTTGTTCCATAATCCATAAAAAAAAATTCACCCAAAACTTGAAAACTCCACAACACAAAACTCAACAGAAATCTCGTGAGCTCCGTTAGCGAAAGAAAACAAAAGACCACTTCAAGGTACTGTAATGAACTCATTCTTTATTTATATTGGTGTTAAACCTACTATATTCCAACTTCTCTATGGATTATAAACTATTTTAATAGCCATAGATTCATCAAAATAAGCAAACAACACACGAAAAACAGAATCTGTCAAAAACAGAACAATCTGTAGTAATCTGTAACTAACGCAAACTTCTGGAACTCCAAACATTCAGACAAAATAGGAAGACCTAGGAAATTTGTGTATTGATCAGCAGCAATTGTAATCACTATTTTATCACGTTCTGGTGATTTTTAACAATTGTTTTTGTGAGCCGAAAGTTTCTGGAAATTACAGCAAGATCAAATAACTATTATCCAAGAAGATCCTATAGGTTTAACTTGGCATAAACACTAATTAAAACATAAAGCCACATCTAAACAGAAGGTAGATGGATTATTTATTCCTAAACAGAAACAAAAACAAAAAAATAAAAATAAAATTGGGTTGCCTCCCAACAAGCGCTATCGTTTAACGCCCCTAGCTAGGCATAAAAGCAAGGATAGAACTAGGTATTGTCATCTTGATTCTTAATTTTTTTAGCGACATTATGCTCGAAGCCGGGAGGTTCTTTATGCTTACCTTCACATTCAGAAATCTTAAGATCTAAAGAGTCCAACCGCTTATTGCAAAGAGTAATCAACATATTCATACGGTGGAGATTCCCGCTAACAGTCTTAAGAGGTTCAAGAGACTTTTGTAAAATTTTAGTGACTTCGCAAATTTTCTCAAAAACTTGCGTTTCCTCTTGGGTGTGATGAGGACCCTTTTGTTGAGGTAGAGTTCCTACTATACCTTCTATAATTTCATGCGCGATACTGGGATCTATTTCAATAAAATTGCCTTTAGCAACGCAATCCAAAAGTTGTCTATGAGACATATTGAGTCCAACATAAAAGTTGCGAAGCAAAATTCTGAAATTCACTTCTAGGGTGCAATTACGATAAGATTCCATCATTCTAAACCAAGCATCCTTTAAGTTCTCTCCTTATTTTTGTTTGAAGTGAAGAGCCTCAAACTCGGGGGACAAAGGAGCAGAAAGAGGACTAGCCATAACGACAAGCAAGCGATCCAACACACGAGCAAACAAGCGAACGAGAAAAAGGCAAACGGAAAAGAGAGGAGGAGATTGGGAAATAGAGGGCGAATAAAACGACAAGGGTGAAGTGGGGGAGAGGAAAAAGAGAGGCAAATGGCAAATAATGTAATGCGAGAGATAAGGGATTGTGATGGGTACTTGGTATGTTGACTTTATGTAGACTCCCGACAACGGCGCGCTAGAAATCCTTCTTGCTACGTCTTGAGCTTGTGTTGGTTTTCCCCGAAGAGGAGAGGATGATGCAGCAGAGTAGCGTAAGTATTTCCCTCAGTTTTGAGAACCAAGGTATCAATCCAGTAGGAGGCCACGCGGAAGCCCCTCGTACCTACACAAGCAAATAACTCCTCGCAACCAACGCGAATAGGGGTTGTCAATCCCTTCACGGTCACTTACAAGAGTGAGATCTGATAGAGATGATAGATAATATTTTTGGTATAAAGATGCAAAGTAAAATAAAAGGCAAAGTAAAAAGCAAAGCAATAATAAAGTGTAGGAAGATTAATATGATGAAAATAGACCCGGGGGCCATAGATTTCACTAGTGGCTTCTCTCAAGAGCATAGGTATTTTACGGTGGGTGAACGAATTACTGTTGAGCAATTGACAGAATTGAGCATAGTTATGAGAGTATCTAGGTATGATCATGTATATAGGCATCACGTCCGAGACAAGTAGACCGACTCCTGCCTGCATCTACTACTATTACTCCACTCATCGACCGCTATGCAGCATGCATCTAGAGTATTAAGTTAATGAAAACAGAGTAACGCCTTAAGCAAGATGACATGATGTAGACGAATAAATTCATGCAATATGATAAATACCCCATCTTGTTATCCTCGATGGCAACAATACAATACGTGCCTTGCTACCCTTTACATCCTTTGGGTAAGGACACCGCAAGATTGATCCCAAAGCTAAACACTTTTCCCATTGCAAGAACTACCAATCTAGTTGGCCAAACCAAACGGATAATTCGAAGAGACTTGCAAACATAACTCAATCATACATAAAAGAATTCAGAGAAGATTCAAATATTGCTCATAGATAATCTTGATCATAAACCCACAATTCATCGTTCTCAACAAACACACCGCAAAAAGAAGATTACATCGAATAGATCTCCACGAGAGAGGGGAGTACATTGTATTGAGATCCAAAAGAGAGAAGAAGCTATCTAGCTACTAACTATGGACCGAAGGTCTGAAGTAAACTACTCACACTTCATCGAAGAGGCTATGATGTTGATGTAGAAGCCCTCCGTGGTGGTATGCCCTTCCGGCGGAGCTCCGGAACAGGCCCCAAGATGGGATCTCGTGGATACAGAAAGTTGCGGCGGTGGAATTAGGTTTTTGGCTCCATATCTAATTTGTTGGGGGTAATGAGGTATATATAGGAGGAAGGAGTACGTCTTGGAGCTTGGGGCCCACGAGGCAGTGGCGCGCCCTAGGGGCGCCCACCCTCGTGGCCACCTCGTGGCTTTCTTGACGGAGGGTCCAAGTCTCCTGGATCTTATCTGATGAGAAAATCACGATCCCGAAGGTTTCATTCCGTTTGGACTCCATTTGATATTCCGTTTCTTCGAAACACTGAAATAGGCAAAAAACATCAATTCTGGGCTGGGCCTCCGGTTAATAGGTTAGTCCCAAAAGTAATATAAAAGTGGAAATAAAGCCCAATATTCCAAAACAATAGATAATATAGCATGGAGCAATAAAAAATTATAGATACGTTGGAGGCGTATCAGGGCGTGCGTGACGTGGGCGACATGCATGGGGCGGTTTTCACACGCATGCGTCACATCGCAGTAAAGAGGCAGCTCGCGCCTTCCCCGTAAAAAGAGGGAGGCGTGGAGGCGCGACTCATTTACTGAACGTGGCCGGGGCGTGGTCTTCAAGGCGTCCACTCCCCACGATCACGGCGTGGGGAGAGGTCGCTTCGCCTATCCCCTTGGTTCTGCACGTCCGCCACGCGTCCCCCATGCACTTGGGGTAGCAAGCGGCGGGGGAGGGAAACCGGGCCGTCGCTGGTTGGGGCAGCGGGTCAGTCCCGATTCCGCGCGCCTCTGGTGGCTGGATTGGCCGAACGGGCGGCGAGCCCGACCCCGCTCCTTTATAAGGAGGGGGAAGTGGGGACGGCGTCCCGCACTCTTCTGTCATCTATCTCCTCTTGCTTCTGCTTCTTCCTTTCACTCGCCATGGAGAAAGGGAATCCTGGTCCTTCGTCGGTGGCGGCGAGGGTCGCTGCTCGACAACGCGTCCCTCCTCTTCCTGAGCCTGCGGTGGTGGAGCCGGCTACGAGGGGAAGGGGGAGGGGGCGAGGCCGTGGGCGAGGCTGGGACAGAGGTCTCAGTGCTCGAGGAAGAGGAGGACGGGGCGGCGCGCCGGCTTCACCCCCGCCAATGATGCCTTTCCCGATGGAAGGCCATGTCGGAGACTAGCCCCGCGAGTTCTTCATCAGCCTGCGCTGGCCTCCGCGTCGCCGTCTTTGTCTTCCTGCCCCGTTTGCTCGGGAGATGGAGCGTGACCGGCCCCAATCCCTCAGATTGCACATGAGGGGTTGCGGGAACGGGGGCACGCGGGTCGACGTCGACTTCCCGGCTCCTCGAGTCATGTACCTTCGTCGTGGGTGGAAGATGTTCGCTCGCATCCACAGCCTGATGGCGGGGCTCGTCCTCTACTTCAGATTAACGGAGGACGACCTACTCTCCGTCAAGGTCTTCGGAGAGTTCGGGACTCGCCTGAAGTGCTGCGTGGAGAGCTCCTCCGATGGAGATTCTGACGATGGAAGCTCTTCCTAGAGCGAAAGTGCTGAGGAGGACAACATGGCGGATAGCGGGGACGAGTCCAACTAGGCATCGGACGCCCCGCGCCTGGGCGGGTGCGGCAGCAACAACATCTGCACCTGGCCGCTCCTCCGGCAGAGGTTTGCCGGGGGCGGGGCCAGCACCTTGAACTTCTCGGGGCCGTCTCCTTGGGCGGCTGGCGTTAGGAGGCTGCGGAAGAGGAAGAGGGCGGGCGGCAAGGCCGTCAACTCGGAGTACGCGGGAACCGACGCCTTCATCGTGTATTGCCGGTCCTGCCGCCTTGTCTTCCAGATCCTTTCCCAGCACCGTCATCACCGGCCCGCCCGTGGCTGGCCACCGAGATGTTCTCTTGGTGCTTTCTGCTGCTTAGAGCTCGCCTAGGCGCCCCTTTTGCCCTTCCGCCTCCTTGACCTGCCTCCTGAGGAGAGGGACAAGAAAGGGATTACGGGCATTGATACGTCTCCAACGTATCTACTTTTCCAAACACTTTTGCCCTTGTTTTGGACTCTAACTTGCATGATTTGAATGAAACTAACTTGACCGACGCTGTTTTCAGCAGAACTACCATGATGTTGTTTTATGTGTAGAAAAGAAAAGTTCTCGGAATGACACGGAAATCAACGGAGGCACTTTTGGAATTTATAAAAAATCTGGGCGAAAGAAATACATCAGGGGCCGGGGCCTGTCCACGAGATGTGGGGCGCGCCCACCCCTAGGGCGCCCCGATCTCGTGGGCCCTCGGACCTCCGACCTCAACTCCAACTCCATATATTCCGTCTCGGGGAGAAAAAATCAGAGAGAAAGTTTCATCGCGTTTCACGACACGGAGCCGCCGCCAAGCCCTAATCTCTCTCGGGAGGGCTGATCTAGAGTCCGTTCGGGGCTCCGGAGAGGGGGATTCGTCGCCGTCGTCATCATCAACCACCCTCCATCACCAATTTCATGATGCTCACCGCCGTGCGTGAGTAATTCCATCGTAGGCTTGCTGGACGGTGATGGGTTGGATGAGATTCACCACGTAATCAAGTTAGTTTTGTTAGGGTTTGATCCCTAGTCTCCACTATGTTCTGAGATTGATGTTGCTATGACTTTGCTATGCTTAATGCTTGTCACTAGGGCCCGAGTGCCATGATTTCAGATCTGAACCTATTATGTTTCCATGAATATATGTGTGTTCTTGACCCTATCTTGCAAGTCTATAGTCACCTATTATGTGTTATGATCCGACAACCCTGAAGTGACAATAATTGGGATACTTCTCGGTGATGACCGTAGTTTGAGGAGTTCATGTATTCACTATGTGTTAATGCTTTGTTCCGGTTCTCTATTAAAAGGATGCCTTAATATCCCTTAGTTTCCGTAAGGACCCCGCTGCCACGGGAGGGTAGGACAAAAGATGTCATGCAAGTTCTTTTCCATAAGCACGTATGACTATTTACGGAATACATGCCTACATTACATTGATGAATTGGAGCTAGTTCTATATCACCCTATGTTATAATATTGCATGAGGAATCGCATCCGGCATAATTATCCATCATTGATCCGGTGCCTACGAGCTTTCCATATATTGTTCTTCGCTTATTTACTTTTCCGTTGCTACTGTTACAACTACTACAAAAAAACCCAAAACATTTATCTTTACTTTTGCTACCGTTACCTTTATTATCATACCACTTTTGCTACTAAACACTTTGCTGCAGATACTAAGTTATCCAGGTATGGTTGAATTGACAACTCAACTGCTAATACTCAAGAATATTCTTTGGCTCCCCTTGTGTCGAATCAATAAATTTGGGTTGAATACTCTACACCTCGAAAGCTGTTGCGATCCCCTATACTTGCGGGTTATCAAGACTAATTTATGGTGCTGTTGCCGGGGAGCATAGCTCTATTCTCTGAGTCACTTGGGATTTATATCTGTTGATCACTATGAAGAACCTGAAAGACGCTAAGACAACAATTTATCCCTCAACTACGAGGGGAGGTAAGGAACTGCCATCTAGCTCTGCACTAGATTCTCCTTCCGTTATTAATAAGCTTGCGACACCTAAACCTGCTACTGCTATGAATTCTGATATGTCGCATGTTATCGATGATGCCACTTCTGTTATGCATGATGAAACTACTTTTGTGCGTGATACTACTTTGCCATTAGGTGAATTTCTAGATGAACAACTTGCTAGAGTTAGAGGGGAAGAAATTATCAAGATCCTATTATCGATGATAGTGATGATGAAGGTTCCCCAATGATTATGTTTTACTGTTGTTCCTAAGGGTTATGTTATGCATGAAAAAGCTGCTCGAAATCCTTGCCCGCAATGATAGGAATGATCTTAAGAAATTATTAGCTAAATGGAAGCAGCAGTCTCTTAATGCTAGAATGAAACCCGATACTGCTTTTGCTACTTCACCTATTTGTGTTACTGATAAGGATTATGAATTCTCTGTTGATCATGATATTATTACTTTAGTTGAATATGATCCTTTTTACGACCTTGAATCTGAAACTGTTGTGGCACATCTTACCAAGTTGAATGATATAGCCACCCTATTTACTCATGATGAGAAGTCTCGCCATTTATATATCCTAAAGATATTTCCGTTCTCATTAAAGGGTGATGCTAAGACTTGGTATAATTCTCTTGCTCCTGGTTCTGTGCATAGTCCCCAGGATATGATTTATTACTTCTCTGCTAAATATTTCCCTGCTCATAAGAAACAAGCTGCCTTGCGGGAAATATATAATTTTGTGCAAATCAAAGAAGAGGGTCTCCCACAATCTTGGGGGAGGCTTCTCCGGTTACTTAATGCTTTGCCTGACCATGCTATTAAGAAAAATGAAATACTTGATATCTTTTATAATGGACTAACTGATGCTTCCAAGGACCACTTGGATAGTTGTGCTGGTTGTGTTTTCAGGGAAAGAACAAATGATTTAAGCTGAAATATTATTGAATGATATGTTGACTAATGAAAATAATTGGACTCTTCCTGAGCCAGTTCCTGAACCAATTGAGCCAACTTCTGAGCCTATTCCTAAACCCACTCCAAAGAAGAGAGGTGTTTTATTTCTCAGTCCTGAATATATGCAAGAGGCAAAGAAATCAATGAAAGAAAAAGGTATTAAAGCTAAAGATGTTAAAAATTTACCACCTATTGAAGAAATACATGGTCTTAATTTACCTCCTGAAGAACAAAATTGTCTTGATAACTCGACACAGGTAGTGAAGATAAATTCTCTCTATAGATATGATAAAGTCGAAATACCCTCTACTAACTTTCATAGCCCTTGCTTAGATGAATTTGATGACTTTATGGCTAGACAAGAAAGTTTTAATGCTTATGTTGGTAGAGAGTTAAAAAACAATGCTTTCAAAATAGGACGCGTAGGTGATAATCTGGCTAGAGTTAAAGATGAACTTCACCGCGTTAGCAAATATGCTTCTATGGTTGCTACTCAAGTTGAGCAAGTACTTAAAGCTCAAAACGATTTGCTTGATGAATTAAACAATAAAAAATGACTTTGCTGTTAGAGTGGCTACTAGAACTGGTAGAATGACTCAGGAACCTTTGTATCCTGAAGAACACCCTAAGAGAATCGAGCAAGATTCTCAGAGAAATAATTTAGAGGCACCTAGTTCTTCTAAAAAGAAGAAGAAGAAAAACGATAAAACTTTGCATGCTTCTAGTGAACCTACTATAGACACACCTGAGAATCCCAATAATATTTCTATCTCTGATGCTGAAACTCAATCAGGTGATGAACATGAACCTAGTGATAATGTTAATGATAATGTTCATGTTGATGCACAACCTAGCAATGATAATGATGTAGAGATTGAACCTGCTGTTGATCTTGATAACCCACAACCAAAGAATCAACATTATGATAAGAGAGATTTTGTTGCTAGGAAGCACGGTAAGGAAAGAGAACCATGGGTTCAGAAACCCATGCCCTTTCCTCCTAAACCATCCAAGTCAAAGGATGATGAGGATTTTGAGCGCTTTGCGAAATGATTAGACCTATTTTCTTACGTATGTGCTTAAGCGATATGCTTAAAGTAAATCCTTATGCTAAGTATATGAAGGATATCATCACAAATAAAAGAAAGATACCTAAGCTGAAATTTCCACCATGTTTGCCAATTACACTTTTAAGGGTGGAATACAAAAGAAACTTGGATATCCGTGTGTAACATCTATACCTTGCTCTATTAAAAGAAATTATGTTAGAACTGCTTTATGTGATCTTGGAGCAGGTGTTAGTGTTATGCCTCTCTCTTTATATCGTAGACTTGAATTGAATAAGTTGACACCTACTGAAATATCTTTGCAAATGGATGATAAATCTACTGCTATACCTGTCGGTATTTGTGAGGATGTGCCTGTTGTAGTAGCAAATGTCACTATCTTAATGGACTTTGTTATTCTTGATATTCCTGAGGATGATAGTATGTCTATTATCCTTGGTAGACCTTTTCTTAATACTGCAGGGGCTGTTATTGATTGCAACAAAGGTAATGTCACTTTTCATGTTAATGGTAATGAGCATACGGTACACTTTCCGAGGAAACAATCTCAAGTTCATAGCATCAATTCAATTGGAAAAGTTCCAACTATCATTTTTGGAGGTTTTGAATTTCCTCTCCCTACTGTCAAAAAAAAGTATGATATTATTATTGTTGGGGATTTTCATATCCCCGTTGAGGTAACTTAGTGTTATTCGAAATTTCTCCGGTTCCGTGTTATTCGGAATGAGTTCGTTAACAAGACTTTATCAACCTTGTTAGTGGGTTCGTTTCGATGATCGAGATGGATGAAACTAGAAGGCACAACCTTCTGTACCCTCCTTTTACTTTCTGTTATTTAGTTGAAATAAAGCAAAAATAGTATTATCCGTCTGTTTTCTGAATTATCCGTGCATTAAAAAATAGCCCGGAAATAGAAGTGCTCCAAATGCCCTGCAAATCTAGTATGCTTTTTTCTGGAATATTTGAGGATTTTAGGCACTGAAAACACTGCATAAGGGGCAAGCACCAGGCCACGAGAGAGGAGGGCGCCCCCACAGGGCGCGCCCACATCTCGTGGGCCCCTGGTGGCCCCTCCACTTATTCCTGCACCCACACACTTCATCTTCTACCCAAAAAATCCTCATCCAGCTCAAGCACGAGTTCTAGCTCTTCTTGCTGCGATTTTGAACTCATTGCTCAAAGCTCCATTCACAAAACTGCTTTGGGAGATTGTTGCTTGGTATGTGACTCCTCCATTGGTCCAATTAGTTTTTGTTCTAGTGCTTTATTCATTGCAAATTTTTGCTGCATAGGTGACCATGTTCTTGAGCTTGAACGTTAAATTTTTGAGGTCCCAAGCAATTCCAATGCATGATATAGGCTCTAGGCACTTGTAGGAGTAGTTGCTATCAATCTTGTTTAGTTATATGCACTTTCATTTTGAAGTTACTAAAATTTCAGAAATTTTCAGAAAATGTTAAGGAGGCTCTTTAAAGGCTCTTCTAGCCAAAGCTCTAAGGAAAAACAAGACAAAGAGAAGGAAAAACCCAAGTATAATCTTCCTTGCTTAGCGGAAGTACGGTCGTGTGAATGGCCATGCGAGGACTTCTTGAAAGAAGCCAGAATTCTGAAGATTTTTATGCTTTAATCGAGACTGCAGGCCTCACCGGTTTCATCAACGACCGAATCGATCAGTATCTCTTACTTACCAATACTTTCGTGCAAAACTTTTATTATTATCCTAAGAAATCACCGCATGCAGTATCATTTCATTTATATGATGAGTTCAAAGAAATGTCCTTACGTCATTTTTGCGCGGTATGTAGGATACCTTATGAGGGAGAATTAGATGAACCCCATCGTGAGGATGTGGGTGGCTTTGTTAATACTATTGCTGTAGAGGAGCCAAAGAAGGGCTCCGAGGCGAAGGTCTCTAGCATACACTTCCCTGTTTTACGCTATTTTGCTATATTTGCTAGTAGATGCTTGATGGGTCGTGGAAATAGTGGAAATTTGAGTGTTCCAGATATTATTATTCTTCAACATGCTTTGCTGGGAGAAAATACTTTTAGTATGGGTGCCGTCATTGCTAAACAGCTAGCCCTGAATCGTACAAAAGGCCCCATATTTGGAGGTATCTATGCTGCACGGCTTGGTGAACATTTTCAGATACCCATTAGGCATTATGAGGAGGAGGAGACAAAATTACCTCCTCACATTTTAGATTACAAGAGCATGGTAGCACACAAATTTATTGTTGACAACGAAGAGAAGATGCTCTTGTATAACCTTAGATTAATAAGAAACACAATGAGACTATTATTTTGCCTGCACCTCTGTTGTTTGATTTGATTGCAGATAATTTTCTTGTTACACCGGAAGCGGTGTACAATCACCGAGCTCAAGCTTTTACTCCAGAACCTGAACCTGAGCCGGAACCTGAGCTGGACCCTTATCGTGCATCATCATCGGTGGGATCCGGAGATGACCAGCCGATGGTATCCTGACTACACCTCCCACTACACCGGGAGAGTAGTGGCGGTCCTTGGTACTAGACCAACTTAGGCCAAAAGCCTAAGCTTGGGGAGTAACGATATTCTCACCGACTTTACATTCATGTTCACACACTACTCGGCCGGGTGCTCATACTCTTTCATTGTATTATCCATGTTAGTTTAAATTTCTTTTTCTAGTTTTCTTCTTGTGTGTTTGATAAACCTTAAGAAAAACCAAAAAATTAGTTAGTTTAATTTCCATGCTTGTAGTAGAAATTAAAATGAAAATCCAAAAATATTTCTAGTTCTTCTTCTTACTTGTTGGGAGCTTTCCCGTGTAAATTGTTTTATTTTCTTTTCTCTCTTTTGGGGGTCGAGAAGACCATATTGAAAATGCTTAGTGGCTCTTATATGCATGAACGTTTATTTAACTTAGAGCCCATATTACCCTGTCTTCTCTCTTGAGTTGAATGCTTGCAGATTCCAGCTTAGTCCAATGCACGTGCACTCTTATTATTATACACATCGCTCGATGCGATGCAGTGAAAGGCAATAATGACGATATATGATGAACTAATTGGGATGAGAAAAGCTGGTATGAACTCGACCTCTTTTGTTTTTGTAAATATGATGAGTTCATCGTATCTGCGTCAGCTATTATGAAGTAAACATATTTGCAATGACATTTAGAGATTATAGTTACTTGTGCCATGCTTGATTAGCTATGATTTATAATGATTTACCTTGCGTGCCAACATGCTATTAGAATGATTATGATATGGTATGATGGGATGGTATCCTCCTTTGAATGAATTGAGTGACTAGACTTGGCACATGTTCACACATGCAGTTGAATCAAATCAACATAGCCTTCATGATATTTATATTCATGGTAGATTATATCCTACTCATGCTTGTACTCGGTGTGAATTAATTTTAATGCATGTTTACGACTATTGTCGCTCTCTCAGTTGGTCACTTCCCAGTCTTTTGCTAGCCTTCACTTGTACTAAGCGGGAATATTGCTTGTGCATCCAAACTCCTTAAACCCCAAAGTTGTTCCATATGAGTTCACTATACCTTCCTATATGCGGTATCTACCTACCGTTCCAAGTAAATTTGTATGTGCCAAACTCCAAACCTTCAAATGAAATTCTGTTTTGTATACTCGAGCAGCTCATGTACAACTAGGGCTGCCTATATCTTCCATGCTAGGTGGGTTATTCTCAAGAGGAGTGGACTCCGCTCCTCATTCACGAGAAAGGGCCGGTAACCGGGATGCCCAGTCCCATGATCCAAAAGATCAAAACTAAATCAAAATAATTGCAAACAAAACTCCCCCTGGGACCCATTGAATGTTGGAGGCACTCGTTGTTTCAAGCAAGCCACGGATTGATGCTTGTGGAGAAGGGGGAGTATAAACCTTTACCATTCTGTTTGGGAACTGCCTATAATGCATGTAGTATGGAAGATACAACCATCTCATAGTTGTTACGTTGACAGCGAAAGTATGCCGCTCAAAATGTTATTCAATCTCTATTTTAAAATTGAGCTCGCACCTCTACAAATCCCTCGCTTCCCTCTGCGAAGGGCCTATCTATTTACTTTTATGTTGAGTCATCATCCCTTCTTATTAAAAAGCACCCATTTGGAGAGCACACTGTCATTTGCATTCATTATTATTAGTTTATTTTGGGTATGACTTGACTGGATCTCTTTTACCATGAATTACAATGTTTAGTCAGTCCTTGATCTTTAAAGGTGCTCTGCATTTATGTTTTGCGGTCTCAGAAAGGGCTAGCAAGATACCATTTTGTTATATCATGTTATGATTACTTTGAGAAAGTGTTGTCATCCGAGTTTTATTGTTATGGCTCGCTAGCTGATTATGTTATTGATATGAGTAATGTGAGACCTATGTGTTATTGTGAGTATGGTTAGTTCATAATATTTGCTGAAACTTGAATGCTGGCTTTTCATGTTTACAACAACAAGAGCAACAGAGTTTGTATAATTTTTTCTTTTTCACTTTCAGTTTATCAACTGAATTGCTTGAGGACAAGCAAAGGTTTAAGCTTGGGGGAGTTGATACGTCTCCAACGTATCTACGTTTCCAAACACTTTTGCCCTTGTTTTGGACTCTAACTTGCATGATTTGAATGAAACTAACCCGGACTGACGCTGTTTTCAGCAGAAACTACCATGATGTTGTTTTATGTGTAGAAAAGAAAAGTTCTCGGAATGACCTGGAAATCAACGGAGGCACTTTTTGGAATTTATAAAAATACCGGGCGAAAGAAATACATCGGGGGCCTGTGGTTCATCTCCCTAGGGCGCGCTTCTATCTCGTGGGTCCCCTGGACCTCCTCCGACCTCAACTCCAACTCCATATATTCCGTCCCGGGGAGAAAAAAATTAGAGATAAAGTTTCATCGCGTTTCACGACACGGAGCCGCCGCCAAGCCCTAATCTCTCTCGGGAGGGCTGATCTGGAGTCCGTTCGGGGCCCCGGAGAGGGGGATTCGTCGCCGTTGTCATCATCAACCATCCTCCATCACCAATTTCATGATGCTCACCACCGTGCGTTAGTAATTCCATCGTAGGCTTGCTGGACGGTGATGGGTTGGATGAGATTCACCATGTAATCAAGTTAGTTTTGTTAGGGTTTGATCCCTAGTATCCACTATGTTCGAGATTGATGTTGCTATGACTTTGCTATGCTTAATGCTTGTCACTAGGGCCCGAGTGCCATGATTTCAGATCTGAACCTATTATGTTTCCATGAATATATGTGTGTTCTTGATCCTATCTTGCAAGTCTATAGTCACCTATTATGTGTTATGAACCGACAACCCCGAAGTGACAATAATCGGGATACTTCTCGGTGATGACTGTAGTTTGAGGAGTTCATGTATTCACTATGTGTTAATGCTTTGTTCCGGTTCTCTATTAAAAGGAGGCCTTAATATCCCTTAGTTTCCGTAAGGACCCCGCTACCACGGGAGGGTAGGACAAAAGATGTCATGCAAGTTCTTTTCCATAAGCACGTATGACTATTTACGGAATACATGCCTACATTACATTGATGAATTGGAGCTAGTTCTATATCACCCTATGTTATAACTATTGCATGAGGAATCGCATCCGCATAATTATCCATCATCGATCCGGTGCCTCTGAGCTTTCCATATATTGTTCTTCGCTTATTAACTTTTCCATTGCTCTTTACAACTACTACAAAAACCCAAAAACATTTATCTTTACTTTTGCTACCGTTACCTTTATTATCATACCACTTTTGCTACTAAACACTTTGCTGCAGATACTAAGTTATCCGGTGTGGTTGAATTGACAACTCAACTGCTAATACTCAAGAATATTCTTTGGCTCCCCTTGTGTCGAATCAATAAATTTGGGTTGAATACTCTACCCTCGAAAGTTGTTGCGATCCCCTATACTTGTGGGTTATCAGGCATCTTATCTCTTTTTTAGTTTGTAAGCTTGCGGGCCTTTGTTAAATTTAAAACTCGTAATCCCCTTGCTCATGTTTTTCATCTCGCACGAACTGTACCTGTATGGGATGTTTTTAATGAAAAAGGGATGCTTGCCGGGTTTTTCGTTCGCGGGTAAATCCCGCGACAAGGAGCGAATCCTTGTTATTGTTAAGATAAACAATTTTCGCCCGGCAACAGGCCTTGCCGTCTCCCCACTCCACTCGACCGTTCTCGCGCTCTTGGCAGAGGCAGGGATGAAGTGGGCTTCAGGCTCCTCGTCTCACCTCCTTGCCGCCGCGGCTACGACCAAATCCGGACCTAGGAAATAAACCTTAGGTATAGGAAAAAGGGGAGCACGACAGCCTAGAGATAAAAACGAGGTTTCACATACCCCAGTCCGGTTCCGAAATGCATGACAGAGGATAAAAGACTTATCTGGATCTGCAGCCCTCGGCAATCTCATCTTGACGCGGTTGGATCCTTGTGCTCGCAGCCCCCGGCAACTTTGGTTCGCCGGGGTCGGGGCGCCGGTCCATTTCCTTCTTTCCGAGTAGCTCAGCAGAAGTGCTCATGTGCCCTGCGAACCAAAGGAGGACAGAAAAGGAACAGATAGACGCGCACTCGACCTCTAGGCTAGGGGTTAGTCGCCGCTAAGCACTATCAACCCTAACCAAGGAAGAGACTCTACCTAGCATGCATGCTATAACTTAGGGCGCCAGCGCTTCATTTATTTATGCTCAGGGTCTGCGCCTAGCTTTGTACAAAGGGTCACATGCCTTGCCGGCAAAGCTTGTACAAAAGGTGGCTTGCCGGGAGGCCAGACAAGCCGCGCCTTATGGGTAAAACTTACAAAGATGCTCGATGTTCCAGGAGTTGCTCACTGGGACGGCATCTTCGGTCTCCAGGCGGACTGCGCCAGGCCTGGTGACTCGTATTACCCGATAAGGGCCTTCCCACTTCGGCGTCAACTTGTTGGAATTCTTGGCTGACTGAACGCGCCGAAGAACAAGGTCGCCTTCCTCAAAGCTTCGGGCATGAACCTTGCGGCTATGGTAGCTGCGCAAGGCTTGCTGGTAGCGTGCCGCTCTCACAGCCGCCCGAAGAAGATCTTCCTCAAGGAGCGTCGCATCATCTTGGCGCAACGGCTCTTGCTCAAGCTCATCATAAGCGAGCACTCGAGGTGACCCGTATATGAGTTCCATGGGGAGAACTGCTTCTGCCCCGTATACCAGGGCAAAAGGTGTCTGGCCGGTGGCTCGATTTGGCGTGGTCCTGATCGACCAAAGAACCATCGGCAACCCATCAATCCAGCGCCTTCCACTCTTGTGCAGCATGTCAAAGGTCTTCGTTTTCAGGCCTCGCAACACTTCAGCATTTGCCCTCTCCGCTTGGCCGTTGCTCCGTGGATGTGCCACGGAAGCAAAACAGACCTTGCTACTGAGGTCTTGGATGTACTGCATGAAGGTGTGGCTTGTGAACTGCGTGCCGTTGTCGGTGATGACTCTGTTTGGCACACCAAAATGGTAGACCAGTCCTTTGAAGAACTTGACGGCTGACTGAGCAGTCACCTTCCTCACTGCTTCCACTTCCGGCCACTTTGTGAACTTGTCGATTGCAACGTATAAGTACTCAAAGCCCCCGACAACATGGGGGAAAGGGCCCAGTATATCGAGCCCTCAGACCGAGAGTGGCTAGGAGAGAGGGATTGTTTGAAGGGATTGAGCTGGCTGATGAAGCTTCTTTGAATGGAACTGGCACGCTTCACACTTGGTTACTAGTGCCGTCGCATCCTAGAGGGCGGTGGGCCAGAACAAACCTTGCCAGAACGCCTTCCCGGCAAGGGCCCTTGACCCTATGTGGGAGCCACATATGCCTCCATGTATCTCCGCCAACAACTCCAGTCCTTCCTCCCGGGGGATGCATTTGAGTTTCACACCGTTTGGCCTCCTTCGGTACAGGACGTCATCGACGAACTGGTATAGGGCGGACCGACGGGCTACTTTCTCTGCTTCTTCCTGCTCCTCAGGAAGCTCCCCTGTTTGGAGGAAGCGGACGGTATGCTGCGCCCATGCCGGAGCTCAGGGCTCGACGGCAAGGACCAAAGGCATTTCTTCCGCCATGGGAGCGATCGCTCTATGGCTGTGGCTTGACGCCTTGTCGGAGCTGGGCTGCTCTTGGGCAGGCTCAGCCGGCAAGATTCTTGCCGGGCAGCCCTGTGGGGGCTCGGTAGAAAAGTACTTGCCGGGACCTGATTTCCTCCGCTTGTTCTGCCCCACTGATGGTTTGACGGATGGTTGAGTTAGCCGGAGCAAAAAGGTACCTGGTTCCACAGGTAGCTTGAATGCGGCATGCTTTGACAGGTAATCGGCGATGTCGTTCTCGACTCGGGGGACGTGCTCCGCCTGGATACCATCAAAGCATTCCTCCAGCTTCCTCACCTCATCTACATAATCTTTCATCAATGGGCTCTGATAATCCTTGTTGACCTGCCTGACAACGAGCTGCGAGTCACCCCTGATGATGAGCTTCTTAACCCCGAGGTCTGCCGCGATCCTGAGACCGGCAAGCAATCCCTCGTACTCGACAGTGTTGTTGGTGGACATGTCCCTGGGGAAGTGCATCTGAATCATGTACTTGAGGTGTTCTCCGGTGGGTGCGACGAGTAGCACGCCGGCACCGGCGCCTTGCAGCGAGAAAGCCCCATCAAAGTACATGATCCAGTCGTGGTCTGCTTCCTTGCCGGGGAGAGTGGTCTCCTGGATTTCTTCGTCAGGCGTCGAGGTCCATTCTGCGATGAACTCCGCTAAGACTCTGCTCTGAATTGTCGAGGTACTTTCAAACTTCAAACCGAAACTTGACAGCTCCAAGGCCCATTCCACAATCCTTCCGGTTGCGTCCAGGTTTGTGCAGTATCCGTTGCAACAGGAGGCGGTTGACGACAGTGATCTCGTGTACCTGGAAGTAGTGACGCAGCTTCCTCGAGGCCATAAGGAGGCCAAAGAGTAATTTTTGCACGCCGGAATACCTCGACCTAGCCCCCTGCAAGAGGGAGCTGACAAAGTAAACCGGGTGCTGCATCATCTTCTTTTTTGGCACCACTTCACTCGACTGCGCGTGCATTGCCTTGGTGGCACCAGACTCTGCCGGGGGCCGTGCCTTGTCGGCACCAGGCCCTGCCGGGGGAATCCTTGGCTTGCCATCCGCTGGTTCTGCCGCCATTGCTGCCTCCTTGTTGACCTCCCTCTGTGCCACCAGTGCAACGCTGACCACTTGATTCGTCGCCGCCAGATACAGCAGCAATGGCTCTTGTGGTTTAGGCACAACCAATATTGGCGTAGAGGAAAGGTATTTCTTCAGATCCTGAAGTGCTTCCTCGGCTTCTGGGGTCCACTCTATTGGGCCTGCCTTCTTCAAGATTTTGAAGAAGGGAAGGGCGTGCTCGGCGGACTTGGAGATGAATCGGCTCATGGCGGCAACGCAGCCGGTGAGCCGACGCACATCCTTGACCTGCTTGGGCGCCTTGATCTGCTCAATAGCCTTGATCTTGTCTGGGTTTGCCTCGATCCCACGCTGCGACACAAAGAACCTGAGAAGCTCGCCAGACGAAACGCCGAAGACGCACTTCTCAAGGTTCAGCTTGAGGTTGATCTTGCGCAGGTTAGCAAATGTCTCTTCCAGATCTTGCACAAGAGTTGGCCCATCCTTGGTTTTGACCACTATGTCATCCATGTAGCCTCCATATTTCTATGGAGCTGAGGTTCAAAACCAATTTGGACTGCTCTTGCAAACGCTGAGCCAGCACTCTTCAACCCGAAAGGCATCCGTAAAAGCAATACGTACCACATGGGGTGATGAATGCTGTCTTCTCTTCATCTTCTCTCGTCATGAAGATCTGGTGGTAGCCTGAGTAGGCGTCGAGGAATGACAACATGTCACACCCGACTGTGGAGTCAACAATCTGGTCGATGCGTGGCAACGGGAAGGGGTCCTTAGGGCAAGCTTTTTTGATATCTGTGTAATCAATACACAGTCTCCACTTCCCATTCGCCTTGCGCACCACTACCGGATTGGGCAACCACGTCGGGTGGAGCACCCCTCTCACCAAACCTGCGCTTCCAACTTCCTGATCTCCTCTGTGATGAACTCCTGCCTTTCCAGAGCCTCGCTTCGACCTTACCTTGGCCGGGCCGCGTAAGGCGGAACAGCTAGGTGGTGCTCAATCACCTCCCGGGAACACCGGGATGTCGGACGCTGCCATGCAAACACGCCGACATTTGCCCGCAGGAAGGTGACGAGCGTGCCTTCCTATTTGCCGCCGAGGGTGGAGCCTATGATGAAGGCCCCTCCGTGCCATCCTCCCGACCGGCACCTTCTTGGTCTGTGGCGGCTCGGCTCTGGATCTCTTGCTCTTGTCGGTAGAGCTCTACGCACGTCCTCAACGGTAGCACAACACTCGAGGAGGTGCGCTTGCGGAGTGGGTGTGAGAGGTCTTGCCGGGCTCCTTCTTCCCTCCGGGCCTTGATGGCGGGAGCAGGTGCCTTGACGGCAGCTGCAATCGCTTCCCGGTAGAGTTGGTCGGCGCAGATTAGCGCGCCCTTCTTGTCGGAGGGGACGGAGTTGATGGTCAACGGCCGGGCATCTTTAGCATGTTGTAGGCGTAGTGTGACGCCGCCATGAACTTGGCTAGTGCCGGGCGGTCGAGGATCCCGTTGTAGGGCAAGGGGATCTCGGCCACGTCGAAGACGATCCTCTCCGTCCTCTAGTTCAACTCTCCCCCAAATGTCACGGGCAGTGTGACCTTTCCCTTCGGCTGGCTCCTCCCCGGATTGACCCCTTGAAACGTGCCCGTTTCCTCGAGGTCTCCATCAGGGATTTGCAACCTTTTGATCACGACAGGCGAGATCAAGTTCAGGCCGACCCCGACGTCAACCAACATATTGTTCACCCTGAGGTTGCGTATCGTTGGTGAGACCAACAATGGCAAACACCCGACTGCGGTAGTGCGGTCAGGGTGGTCCTCGGCGTCAAAGATGAGGGGCGTCTTTGGACCACTTCAGCGGCTTCTGAGCATCGAACGACGGCTCTGCTGCTGTAATCTCACGCGCCCACTGCTTGAGCTGGTGGTGAGAGGTATGCAGCGAGGCGCCGCCATCGACGCACATGGCCTCCGTAGCCTTTTGGAACCCTTGCTCACCAGACTCGTCGTCCTCGTCGTGATTGTCATCTTCTTGTTTCTTGCCGCGGCCCCGGGCAGGCCTCTCTTGCTGGTTGTCCTTGCCGGGGCGGCCTCCTTGGTCGCCACGCTTCTTGCCGGATCCCTCAGCACCGTCTTGGTCCTTCTCCTTGTCCCGCCTTTTCTACTCAGCCTTTTGCTTCTCAGCAAGCAGCTCGACTTGTTGGCAGTTCTGGAGGTCGTGGCCCTTGGTGCGGTGGATCTTGCAGTATTGCTTGCTGGAGCTTCCTGGCTTGTCGGTAGCCGCCAGGGCCCGACAGGCGGCGCACCCGGCGATCTCCTTGCCGGGGGCGTCTGCCTTGACCTTCTTGCCGGCACCGGTATCGTCAGATCCCTCAACGGCAAGCACGGCCTTGCCTTTGCGTTTCCTGTTGCGATGCCGACTCTTCTTCGTCGGGGTGGCGGCGTCTTCATCGGTAGAGTCGGTTTCCGCGCCGGCGTCTTTGCCGGGGTACTTCCTTCCCTCTTCAGCCCGGGCGCACTTATCGGTCAGAACGTAGAGCTCGGCCATGTCCTTAACTTTGGTCATCGCCAGTTCTTCACGCATCTTGCGATTGCGCACGTTCTGGTGGAATGCGCTAATCACAGCGGCAGGATGAATGTCGGGGATGTTGTACTGCACCTGACTAAATCTCTGGATGTACTTGCGCAGGGTCTCTCCTTCCTTCTGGGGAATGATGTGCAGATCACTGGCTTGGCCATGAGCCTGGTGGCCTCCTGTGAAGGCGCCAACGAACTCATGGCACAGATCCGACCAAGAAGAAATGTAATCCACCGGCAAGTGCATCAACCAATACATCACATTGGGCTTGAGCGCCAGTGGGAAATAGTTGGCAAGCACCTTGTCGTCACGAGCCCCAGCAGCCTGCATCGCGATGGTGTAGATGTTGAGGAACTCGGACGGATGGGTTTTGCCAGTGTACTTCTCGCTGACGTCAGGCTTGAATGTGCGGTGGGACGGCCACTGGAACTACCGCAGCTCACGGGTAAAGGCCAGGCAGCCCACCTCGTAAGGTAGGCCGCCAGAGCCCCCCGGTGCCGCGTGGTCCATAGCAGGTCCCGCCTGCTTCTCCGACTGGCGGCGCGTTTCACGCCGACGCTCGACGGTGGTTCGAGCGTCTTCATGAGCTCGTTCCCGAAGGACCTGGCGCTGGTCACGGAGGGTCCGCGGGTCGGACGACGCTAAGGAGATGTTATCACAAGCGTCGTCATGACGGGCCGACGCCCGCGGCGGTTGGCGAGGAGGAGGAGAGTGCACCGTGGCCGCAGCTCCCTCGGTCCTCCCAGCGCCAGCATGTGGTGGCTCGATGGGGCACCGACCCGAGGGCCCTGCTGGTTGTAGATTGTCTTTGTTGGCGACGGCGACGAGGCTCCGGATGGTGGCCCTCCACTCGTCGAGCTTCTCCGCGGCAGGAGGGAAATCGAGGAGCAGCTGCGCGCGCGCCAAAGCTTCCGCTGGCGTGGGCGGTGGCGACAGCTGCGTGGATCGCGGCGCGCTTCGACTTCTAACTACGTTAGAAGGAGCTCCGTCACGACCCAGCGGCTGCGTGCCATTTTTGCCAGCGCTTCGGCGAGCGTGCTGAACCCCTTCATCTTGCTGACGACGCACAGGGCTCTTCCCACGGCGGTGCCCAGGGTCACCAACGTGGTGACGCTGTTCGGCGCGCACACCATGGGAAGAACGCGTGGTGGTCGCCGGTGTATGCGTCCTGGAGGCCGCCGCACCGCCCAGAGTCGGCACAATGACACCCCCGGTGGGCCCCGCGCCACCTGCGGGGGGCCCAACTCCGTCTTTGGATCTGGCGACGTGTAGCCGGTCATCTGGCGCACGAACGACGCCGCTTGCCAGGCTCCGACTGCTGGCGATCTTGCTGGTGCTTTCGCGGGCGCGGCCGGGTCTATCTGCGACCGGTTCTCAGCTCGTTCGCACCGGCACGGGCCGTTCGGCTCCCAATGAGCCGATCGCCGTGGCCGTCTTCTTCTTAGGGGCCATGACGACGAAGAACTGCTAGGCTAACTACCAGACCAGATTCTCACAATTGCGCCCCCCTACCTGGCGTGCCAAAGATGTCGGTGTGGAACGACACCTATGTGATCACAAGAATCCCTACTACGGTTGCTGGGGCGCAGGGTTGCGAGGAGAGCAATGCTAGTAGACAACATAAGGATCATTTACCCAGGTTAGGGCCGCGAGGATGCGTAAAACCCTAGTCCTGCTTTGGTGGGTGTATTTCTGAGATTTCTTGAGCTCTCGAACTAGCTGTGGTCAGCGCGTGGTTCGAAAGAGCCGAATCCTTCTCCAGTATGCCATGGGCCTCCTTTTATAGTTGAAAGGGGATGCCACAGTGACACACAGGAGGTGGAAAGGCGTACAATGCCCTAAGCTTATCGCTCGTATTACAGGACAAGACGCATTAAATGCGTAGCTTAGGTATCCCCTTGCTTTATTGGGGGACAGGGGCGAGGCCCATCCCGTCTGTCGCCGCTCCTCCTCGCTTTGACACGCGCCCTGTCCAGTGATGCATGCGGCGCCATGTAGGTAGGCAGGCAGCTGAGGTGGCGCGGTGGTGGAGCCTTCACGAAGATCTGCATGCCGCCACGCAGGCGCTCGATGAGTTGGCCTGGGAGCTGCATGTTTGCCACGCAGGTGCCCGCCCAGCTGGTTGGGCTGGCAGCTGCATGTTGAACGACGGTGGAAGCTTGGTTGGTGTGGACCTGGCGGTGGCCTTGCTGGCATCCTCGGTGAGGGCCTTGCCGGGTGGCTCGACAAGGGTCTTGCCGGGTGGCCCGGCAAGGGTCCTGCCGTGGCGTGCTGTCGTCCCCGGCAAGGGCCTTGCCGGGGGTCTGGTGGCCTTCCTCGGCAAGGATCTTGCTGAGGATCGTCGTCTTCTAATCCTCATCTGATCTTGAATATGTCTTCACAAAGATCTGCATGCCACCACAGAGGTGCCTTCTCGAGCCCTGGCCCCACGTGGATGGTGGCGTTGGGGATCGTGGGCTCAAGGGTGGCTCGCTCTGTTGGTGTAGGGCGAGCTGCCCCGGCAAGGGTCTTGCCGGGGCCGCTGAGGCCGCCAGGCAAGGGTCTTGCCGGGAGAACCTGCTCCGTCCCTCTGCTCTTTATGGCCTTGGCCTTGGCGTTGCCTTGATTGTCTTGGGCTTCGGCCTTACCTTGGCTCACCTCCCCTATTCTGCTTGGTGTGGTCGTGGGCGCGGCTCTGACTGCCCGTGCACAGGTAAAGGGGTACAAAAGCGTGCCCCTCTTTTTGTACACCGATAGAGCTAATCAAGTAGAGGCATACTAGGGACACTCTGTTTGTCCATGTATTCACACATGTACTAAGTTTCCGGTTAATACAATTCTAGCATTCATGATATAAGGAAATATAAATAACAACTTTATTATTGCCTCTAGGGCATATTTCCTTGATCTCCCACTTGCACTAGAGTCAATAATCTAGATTACATAGTAATGATTCTAACACCCATGGAGTCTTGGCGCTGATCATGTTTTGCCCGTGAGAGAGGCTTAGTCAACGGGTCTGCAACATTCAGATCCGTATGTATTTTGCAAATCTCTATGTCTCCCTCCTTGACTTGATCACGTATGGAATTGAAGTGTCTCTTGATGTGTTTGGTTCTCTTGTGAAATCTGAATTCCTTCGCCAAGGCTATTGCTTGATATTGTCACAAAGGATTTTCATTGGACCGATGCACTAGGTATGACACCTAGATCGGATATGAACTCCTTCATCAGAATCCTTCATTTGCTGCTTCCGAAGCAGCAATGTACTCCGCTTCACACGTTAATCCCGCCACGACGCTTTGCTTGGAACTGCACCAACTGACAGCTCCACCATTCAATATAAATACTGATACGTCTGCAACGTATCTATACTTTTTTATTGTTCCATGCTATTATATTATCTATTTTGGATGTTTAATGGGCTTTAATATGCTCTTTTATATTATTTTTGGGACTAACCTATTTACCGGAGGCCCAGTGCCAGTTTCTGTTTTTTTTGCCTATTTTAGAGTTTTGCAGAAAAGGAATACCAAACGGAGTCCAAACGGATGAAGCCTTCGCGATGATCTTTCTTGGACCGAAAGAAAACCAGAAGACTTGGAGTTGAAGTCAGAAATGCCACGAGGTGTCCACGAGGCAGGAGGGCACGCCCAGGGGGGTAGGCGCGCCCCTACCATCGTGGGCCCCTCGTAGCTCCACTTACATACTTCTTTCGCCTATATATACTCTTATACCCTAGAAACATCAGGAAGAGCCACGAAACCACTTTACCACTGCCGCAACCTTCTGTACCCGAGAGATCCCATTTTGGGGCCTTTTCCGGTGATCTGCCGGAGGGGGAATCGATCACGGAGGGCTTCTACATCAACACCATTGCCTCTCCGATGAAGCGTGAGTAGTTTACCACACACCTTCGGGTCCATAGTTATTAGCTAGATGGCTTCTTCTCTCTCTTTGATTCTCAATACAAAGTTCTCCTCGATGTTCTTGGAGATCTATTCGATGTAATACTCTTTTGCGGTGTGTTTGCCAAGATCCGATGAATTATGGATTTATGAACAAGTTTATCTATGAATATTATTTGGTTCTTCTCTGAATTCTTATATGCATGATCTGACATCTTTACAAGTCTCCTCGAATTATCGGTTTAGTTTGGCCTACTAGATTGATCTTTCTTGCAATGGGAGAAGTGCTTAGCTTTGGGTTCAATCTTGCGGTGTCCTTTCCCAGTGACAGTAGGGGCAGCAAGGCACGTATTGTATTGTTGCCATCGAGGATAAAAGATGGGGTCTATATCATATTACTTGAGTTTATCCCTCTACATCATGTCATCTTGCTTAATGCGTTACTCCATTCTTATGAACTTAATACTCTAGATGCATGCTGGATAGTTGTCGATGTGTGGAGTAATAGTAGTAGATGCAGAATCATTTCGGTCTACTTGACACGGACGTGATGCCTATATTCATGATCATTGCCTTATATATCTTCATAACTATGCGCTTTTCTATCAATTGCTCGGCAATAATTTGTTCACCCACCGTAATACATGCTATCTTGAGAGAAGCCACTAGTGAAACCTATGGCCCCCGGGTCTATTTTACATGATATAAGTTTCCGATCTACAATTCTAGTTTCCTATTTACTTTATTTTGCAATCTTTACTTTCCGTTCCATAAACCAAAATTACCAAAAATATTTACTTTACCATCTCTATTAGATCTCACTTTTGCTAGTGACCGTGAAGGGTGAGGGAGTCCTGGATTAGGGGGTGTCCGGATGGCCGGACTATGACCTTTGGCCGGACTCCTGGACTATGAAGATACAAGATTGAAGACTTCGTCCCGTGTCCGGATGGGACTTTACTTGGTGTGGAAGGCAAGCTTGGCGATACGGATATGTAGATCTCCTTCCATTGTAACCGACTCTGTGTAACCCTAACCCTTTCCGGTATCTATATAAACCGGAGGGTTTTAGACCGTAGGACGAACAACAATCATACCATAGGCTAGCTTCTAGGGTTTAGCCTCTCTGATCTCGTGGTAGATCTAGTCTTGTACTACCCATATCATGAATATTAATCAAGCAGGAGTAGGGTTTTACCTCCATCGAGAGGGCCCGAACCTGGGTAAAAACATTGTGTCCCTTGTCTCCTGTTACCATCCGCCTAGACGCATAGTTCGGGACCCCCTACCCGAGATCCGCCGGTTTTGACACCGACGTTGGTGCTTTCATTGAGAGTTCCTCTGTGTCGTCACCTTTAGGCCCGATGGCTCCTTTGATCATCAACAAACGACGCGGTCCAGGGTGAGGCTTTCCTCCCCGGACAGATCTTCGTATTCGGCGGCTTTGCACTGCGGGCCAATTCGCAGCCATCCGGAGCAGATTGAAAGCTACGCCCGCCATCAGTCGATTTGGAAGTTCGAACTACACGGCCGACGTCCGCGGAGACTTGATCTTCGACGGGTTCGAGCCACAGCCAAGCGCGCCAAGATCACGATGGACATGATCTAGCTCTACCGCGAGCGATTGTCACGGAGGCCGCACCCGTGTCCGCTCCGACCCTTAGCTTGGAGCCGACTGCGCCAATCGAGGATGGGTGGCTGGACACCGCCTCGGGGGCTGCAATCTCTATGGCGATCGAGCCGAACACCATACCCGTCCTTTGCGACGCCAGGACTCCAAGGTGCGGACTCCTTTCCGGACTCAACCTTCCGCTACTCGCCAATCGAATCTGATTGGGCGCCGATAATGGAGTTCACCGCCGCAGACATCTTTCAGCACTCTCCTTTCGGCGACATTCTGAATTCACTAAAATCTCTCTCGTTATCAGGAGAGCCCCGGCCGGACTATGGTCAGGAAGGTTGGATGCGGACGACGAAGAAATTCAATGCCCACCCACCACCCACTTTGTAGCCACTGTCGATGATTTAACCGACATGCTTAACTTTGACTCCGAAGACATCGACGGTATGGACGACGATGTAGGAGACGAACAGGAACCCGCACCTATAGGCCGCTGGACAACCACCCCATCTCACAATGTATACATGGTTGATACACCTAAAGGAAACGACGACGAGGAACAAAGGGACGCAAAGAGGGACCGTTCCCTCGAAAAGCAATCAAAGCGGCAGCGTAAGCGCCGCTCCAAACCCCACCTCGACAGTGAAAACAACCATACAGACCCAGCCATAGAGCAGGGCGAACTGGCGGACGAAGAACATGCCATCGAGCAACCGCCCGAACAGGGCAACTTGGATAAACAACCCGTCCCCGGCGAAGACAACAGTCCGGACGACGTCACGCCGGACAAGTTGCTGGAGCAGAAGAACCTCCAAAAAAGGCTCGTCGCCACTGCGCGTAGCCTGAAAAAGCAGAAGCGGAAGCTCAAAACAGCGGAAGATGCACTCAGAATTAGATGGAGCAAAGTACTCAACACCGCAGACAAATAGGGCGACAGTCGTCGCACAAAGAGCTATCCGAAGCGAAAATTATTGCCGGAATTCGACGATGAGGCCTTAGAGCCCCCGCAATCAAAAAATAATAGGGAAGCCACCCGGTCGGACAAACGACCCCATGGCCAATACAGTGCAGCAAAGGACGCCGCACACAAGCCGGCACACGATCTGCGCAAGGATTCGCATCAAAATTATGGCCCACCTAGATCTATCTATGGGCCAAGTAAGCGAGCTCTAGCAAGCAATGCAACACATCAAATATCCGAACATCGCGGTACGCCCAGATATAGGGGCGCCGCACACCCTCTATGTGTCAGGACCCAGATTCCAAGTCACATCGATCTAGCCGGTAACACCTCATATCACTTTGCGGCCTCACGCACGGTATTCCGACGGGTGTCGCCTTACGATGGCCCGGGACCGTTTGCGCCTTTTGGCTCACGTATATGATAGTGTCGCTAGCATCCATATGACAGAGAACACGGGCCGACATGGCTAGTCGTGAACCCAAAGCGGCACTAACCCATGGGGACATGCATACATGAATCACATCGAGCATGTCGGTCAGCAGCGTGTGAATCCGGGCTGTAGCACTGGGCTAACAGGACTCCAGGAACCCGGGCTGTAGCAGGCTAGGCAGGACTCCGGATGTCACCGCGTGACATTTCCCCGAAGGGACAGACACAGGAACGAAGTGAAACACATGCCGGCCAGTCAAGTGTCCAGAGCAGTAGTGCTGGGCTAGCAGGACTTCGGTGAACCGGGCTGTAGCGGACTACTATGGCTCAAGGAAGCACTAGACTACATTTCCCCATAAGAGAGGCTGCCAAGGATAAACAACTAGATTGTCGGATCCCACACATACCAAGCATTTCAATCATACACACAATATGCTCAATATGTGCAAATACAACATGGCATCACAACAAGACTCTACGACTCAAAGTATTTATTCATTAGGCTCCGAGGAGCGAGATATTACAAACATGGGTCTCACGACCCAACATCCAGAGCATACAAGTCAAACACATGCGGAAGCTTAGCATGTCTAAGTACAGACATCTACAAATGAAAAGGGCTGAGAAGCCTGACTATCTACCAGATCCTGCCGAGGGCACAAGATTGTAGCAGAGGTAACAAGCTAAACGTCGAAGTCCACGCGGAACTACTAGCGAGACTGGTGTCTCTCTGCAAAACATAAAATAAGCAAATGTGATTACAAATGTACTCAGCAAGACTTACATCAGAACTAACTACATATGCATCATTATCAACAAAGGGGGTGGTGGAGTTTGACTGCAGCAAGCCAGCTTTGACTCGGTGGCTAACCTGAACTACGACTGCAAGTACTCTTTGAGGTGGCGCACACGAGTCCACATATTCACCATATCAATAGACCACTATGGATCCGCTCCCGTCTCCCCACGAGAAGGCCATCCATAGCACTCACGCTTATCTTGTGAGTTTTAGAGTATCCACTTTCACTTGTCTATGAACTGTACAGGCAACCCAGAAGTCCTTTACCGCGGACATGGCTATTCGAATAGATCATATTAACCCTGCAGGGGTGTACTTCTTCACACACGCTCTCGCCACTTACCACCATGTACACGTCGTGTATCTCGGCAACCTTCAAGCGGAAGCTTGGCGAGGGAGTCGGCCACGACCTGACTAACCACACAAGTCTCTAGTCCAGGTTTATCGCCTATTCGGGTTCCATCCGCGAGGAGATCCGTCCGGGGTGTCGCTCACGGCCCCAAACGATGAGACCAGGGTTCCCGAGGCACCAAGCAGGCGTCGGTACACCGTGCCTCGTGTCTCTACAAAGAACATAGCCCACCCCTAGGGTCAGCTCTCACGCACGGCCCCCAACACATATCCTACAAACACCGAAACTAGTTGCAACTCTTGGACAGAGATCAAGTTGATTAATAAGTCGAGAGAGCTTGGAGTGCCGGAGCCCAATGTGTGGTAGTAACTGTTTCATGGATCACAAACACGTAACTCAGTTCACGAGGGCGGCTGCAATGAGACAACCCACCATGTACTCCTACATGGCCTCTCACCGCTACCTTTACCAAATCGTGTTCACACACTTAGCTCTCAACAAGAGGGACATGTTCACACACCTCCGGTTCATCCCGATGAATCGGACCTGACTCAACTCTAAGCGATGGCAGGCATGACAAACAAGCATGAATGAGTAGGCACATCAGGGCTCAAACAACTCCTACTCATGCTAGTGGGTTTCATCTATTTACTGTGGCAATGACAGGTCATGCAGAGGATAAGGGATTCAGCTACCGCAGCAAGTAACAAATGAATCGTGGTTGTCCTAATGCAGTAAAAGAGAGCAGGAGCGAGAGAGTAGGATTGTATCAGAATGAACAAGGGGGTTTTGTTTGCCTGGCACTTCTGAAGATAAAATAGTTCTTCATCGGTGTCATCGAACTCATCGTCGGTACGTCGTCTACTGAGAGGGGACAAACACCGACAAACAAAGGAGAAACACAATCAATGCAGTGCAACAATATGATGCATGAATGTGACATGGCAATATGCTGTGATTTGAGCTAATGCAATGGAAAGTCATTTTGATTGAAGTGGAATTCAAAACTAGATCAAATTCCAACTCCAAATCTATTATCAAAATTTTCCCTATCATGTTTCATCCTAAACAGTGAGGTTACGTTTCAACCAATTAAACTATAAGCCCAATCGGATCTCTACATGCCGGGAAGAGCGGACAGAAAGAGGAGACCTTTTTCTCAAACATGCATGAAAATGATACAGATGGATAGGTTGCATTTTTCTGATAATTTTTCATATATAACTTATTTCATTTGGAGCTACGGTTGAATTACTATGAATTTTTGAAGTTAGCACTATTTTCTGGAATTTCCTGAATCGAAATAAATCCAGAAAATACATATTGCATCAGCATGACATCACCCTGATGTCAGCAGGTCAACTGGGCGCCTCCAGGTCAAACCTGACAGTGGGTCCCGCGTGTCAGTGTAATTAGATTAACTAGATTCAATTAGTACTAATCCTAATTAATTAACAGGGCCGGGCCCCACATCATTGACCTGTGGGGGTCAAACCGGGCCCACCCTTGGTCAAACGGGTCAAGAGGGTCAACTCGGCGGCTCGACGCTTGGCGACATAACTTGGCCGGATGGGCTCGGGTCCGCTCCTCCGGCGCCCAAATCGACGACGGAGAGCATCTACGAGCTGCTAGTGATCCCGCGCATCCAACGGTGCAAACGGGGTGAGCTAGGGTGGCCGGAAAAGTGGCTGGCGACGAGGTTTAGCGGCGGCATCAGCTCGGGCATTTTCGGGGTGGCGCTACAGAGCTCGGGAGGAGGCGCTGCGGGTGGCTACGGGCTCGTGAGAACGTGCTGAGCACGGTGGTGTGCTCGGACACAAAGTGCGGTGGATGTGGCCACGACGGCGAGGAGCCACGGCGGCGGCGAGCTTCGGTTGCGGTGGGGAGGCAAGCTGGAGGACGAAAACGGAGGGGGAGAGCAAGGGGGAAGGAGCAGGAGCTCACAGCGGTTCCGATGGAGTCTTCGGTGAGCTCGGGGGAGGCCGGACGCGAGCGGAACGGCGGGGGCGATCTTCGGAGACCGGAGATGAAAACAACGACGATGGCGGCTCTCCAGGGCCTCCTGGAGCGCGTGACTTGATGGGGAGGTAGCCGGCGATGTGGCGGAGCTTCTGGGCATGGTGAGAGGGCGAGGGGCTGGCGGTGGTTGCGACAACGGTGGCCGGTGGCGACGGCAGTGCTCGACCGCGGGGTGAGGGAGAGAAATAGGGGAGGAGGGAGAACGGGAGAGAGTGAGAGCGGTTCGGGGCGTCGTGGCATCCTCCAGGTGATGAGGGCAAAAGCAGGAGGTGGCGGGGCGACGTGGCCCCGGTCGGACGTGTGGCCATGGCGTGTGCCCTGTCCTCTGGCGCGAGGAAGGGACGGCCGCACGACCGGTGGCTGGGCTGGCCCTCTTGGGTCAGCTGGCCAGGCCAGGCCGCCTGATGCCGAGCCACGAGTAAGTCCAGTAGTTCCTTTCACTCTCTCTCCTTTTATCTCTTTCTGTTTTCTATTTTTACGTAGTTGTTTGGGATTTATTAAAATACGGAGGACTTCTAAAAATCCTGAAAATAATTGTGGGCACCTTACGAGATATATGCAACAGCCCACATTTAGTTTCATAATTATTTGAGCATTTAAATTATTTATAGCATTCAAATGCCCAAATTCAAATACTTTATGAGTTAATTCAAAAATCCATAAATGGCCAAGAAAAATGTGCACCATTTTTGGGAGAGGTTTTCACCTTTATCAAAAATCATGAACATTTCCAAAGGCATTTTGGGTTCATTGAAGATTATTTTAGGTTGAACCTATTTGATTTGATCTGGTGCTAGGGTTTGAACAATCCCCATTTCAAATTCATTGAAAATCAAACATGATGCATGGATGCAATGCCACTAGTTACAAGCAAACTCTAGGGATGTGACACTATGTTTCACCGATGAGGTGCTGGATCATGAATTTCCAGCGGGATTCAAGCCCGTAAACATAGAGGCATACGACGGAACAACAGACCCTGGAGTCTGGATTGAGGATTACATCCTCCACATACACATGGCTAGAGGAGATGATCTCCACGCCATAAAATACTTACCACTCAAACTCAAAGGGCCAGCCCGGCGTTGGCTCAAAAGCCTTCCCGAAAACACCATAAGAAGTTGGGAAGAGCTCGAGGATGCTTTTCGGGCAAATTTTCAAGGGACTTATGTCCGACCTCCGGATGCAGATGATCTAAGTCACATAACTCAACAACCCGGAGAGTCAGCCCGGAAACTCTAGAACAGATTTCTTACTAAAAAGAATCGGATAGTCGACTGTCCGGACGCTGAAGCCTTAGCAGCTTTCAAACACAGCGTTCGAGACGAATGGCTCGCCAGACACCTCGGCCAAGAAAAGCCAAGAACAATGGCCGCACTAACAAGCCTCATGACCCGCTTTTGCGCAGGAGAGGACAGCTGGTTGGCAAGATGCAGTACCAACGACCCAAGTACATCGAAGTTAGGGATGGAAACGGGAAACCGCGATGCAGCAAGGACCAGCGCCGGACCAAGGGAAACAACCCGAAGAGCACGACAGTCAACGCCGGATTCAAAAGCCCTCGGCAGAATCAGAAAAAGCTGCCCCCCAAAGATAACAGGGACGGGCTAGCTAACTTAAACAAAATCTTGGACAGGATATGTCAAATACGATTACTCACAGGAAGCCTGCAAACCATACCCACAGAGATTGTTGGGTCTTCAAGCAATCCGGCAAACCCAATGCCGAACACAAGGGGCTCGACACACCAAGCGAGGACGATGACGAACCCCACAAGCATAGCACCAGAAAACAAAAGAACTTCCCACAAGAAGTCAAAACAGTAAATTCACTTCACGTGACAAAAAGGGAGAAAATAGTGGCGCCCATAGAGATACGCGCCACACGGCCTATCCCAGAGGAGTCCCGCCACTGGTTGTTAAAACCAATCGCCTTCGACCATCAAGGTTACTCTAGAAGTATCCGGAACGCAGGCTGGACTGCCTTGGTATTAGATCCGATAATTGAGGGACTCCACTTGACACAAGTCCTAATGGACGGCGACAGTGATTTAAACCTGATATATCAGGACACAATCCATAAGCGGGATAGACCCAACAACAATTCGCCAAAGCAACACTTCCTTTCAAGGGTGACGTAAGCCGGATGCCAATTGTATGGGCTCTCTCCTGTTAGAAGTTATGTTCGGCTCACCCGACAACTTCCGCCGTGAAAAGCTAACCTTCCACATCGCACCATTTACAAGCAGCTATCAAGCACTACTTGGACGCGAAGCCTTCACCCGCTTCAACGCAATACCGCATTATGCATCCCTTATACTTAAAATGCCCGGCCCACGAGGCATCATCTCATTAAAGGGAAATATCGAGTGTTCCTCGAGCACGGAAGATTGTGCGGCTGCATTAACAGCCACACACTAAACCGGCCTCATCAGGCAAAGCACCTAAACAGGTCGTTCAGACCCCGGACATGGCTAGACGAGTCCGGTGTAAGGGCTTACTAGCCGCATGCCCCCGTTCAAGGGGCTCCGCACATGTACAACAAGAGACAATAAAGCTCAATTTTATTCATTTTTAAAAAAACGTACTTTGTTTATGTAACGTACATTTTCGCATGATCTTTTTCAACTAAGTTCCTCTCTTTTATAGATGAACACCGTGCTACACCCGTCCAGGATACGGCACAACGGAGACACAGGCGCAGACGTCCAGTTGGGACCCGTTGCAAGGATTGTTTTCAGATTAAGACCCTGCGTAAACCTTTTTTACTGTCTCTTGTTGATACACATCCCCCGGTTTCTTGCTATAACCGAGGTGGAGGCTGGCATCTTGGCATCGGCCACGTCAGATGTTTGCACGTACCTGGACAACAGGGGCTTATTAATAAGGGCGTTGTTCAGCCCGTTTTCATAAAGACCGAATACCTTAGGGAGTGTTCGCGTCATGAAGTTTGGCCTTATATGCATCAGCTCCGAATCATGTCTTTGGTCAAATGTTGGGTTTGCCCGGCTCCTGTGTTTTGCTGCCTTACGTTCCGCTCTATCGGCTAAGGCAGCACCAGGAGAACTACTGCGATTGTGCCCCGGTTCGGCCGGGCGAGCACCTCAGTAGAGAAAGCCGAAAACTGACTGTCATGATGTAGCGTGAGACTGGTCAACCACTCAATGACCCACTAGAATCTTTAGGATTCCTCCGCATTAACGAAGGGCCGTTTCCCGGTCAGGCACATACGCGCCCTGAATTCGGGCAAGCGCGGTGCCCCTAGGGGCTATATAGTAGTCCCACTGTCAAACTCCTATGGCTAAGTGAAAGTGATAAAGCATTATAGTCCGGTTGCCTAGTTCGCTATGCTCACCTCCTTTATAGGACCAAGACGTTGGATCAACTGTGAAAATGCGCCTTTTGCGAACATCCCCGCATTATATGCGTGGGGGCTGAAGCCGAAGACTGCCATCTTTCAGGTTATATACACATATACATTAACGGCCGCACAGGAGGTATTTTAATTCTTGCGAGCACAAGTATAAAAGCTTTTATATTCCATCGAAACATTGTCTTACAATTATACATGTTATTCGAACATGATGTCCTTCGAGCACTGCGTCTCTATTAAACGAGCGCCCTGCAGAACTTCCTGAAAATAGTGCTCGGCAGGTACTCGGCTCCCGTACGAATCTCGGGATGCAACATCGGTGGTCTTCATCTCCGTCCAGTATGTCTTGACACGGGCTAGAGCCATCCGCGCACCCTCTATGCATGATAACCTCTTCATTTCATTGATATGGGGCACCGCACCAAGGAACTGCTGGACCAAACCAAAATAACTCTTTGGCTCAGGCCCCTCCGGCCACAGATGACTCACGACTTCCTTCATGGCGAGTCCGGATAACCTATTCAGCTCCGCCCATTCGGCCAATCGTCCTTCGGATAATGGAAGTGGGCGCTCTGGATTGTGGGCTGCGACCAAAAAGCTTTTCCACTTCGTGATCCTTTTGATCTCGGAAGTGTTCGGCCGCGTCCGCGGCACTTGCCGCCAAATCCAGACAAGTATCTGCCGCACTCCACAGCTGGTCCAACAGAGCATACTTAGGATCCCCGAACTTCATCCGCAACATAAAGGGCTTTCCAGCCGCGATATCTCCGGCCTGACGTAGCTCCTGCTTCATGGCTCTCATTGCAGAGCGAGCATCCTTGGCCTCGGTAGTGGCCTTCTCTAGGTCCTTTTGTTCCGCTCGATCTTCTTTTTCAAGAAGCTTGCAGCGGTTGGCATCATCCTTCAACTTCACCGCCATCTCGGCCATTTCCTTCCTGCTTCGGCAGTGAGCAGCCTGTTCGGCTTTCAGCTCTTCGGCCGCCTTCAAGGCAGCGACATCACTTTTTCTGGCCTGCTCCTTGGCTCGGGCGAGTTCCGCCCGAAGGTTCTCCATGGCAGCGGCACCATCTGCATCAAGCATACATGTTGTAAGGCAAGGTTATCAAGCCCCCTTACCAGGTGTCCGCGGAGAAAATTTCATACCTTGTGACTCGTCCAACCGCTTGTTGACAAGCGCGATGTCGGCATCTGCCACGTCAAGTTGCCACTTTAGCTCGGCAAATTCATCAGTCCGGCTAGCCACCGGACACTTCGGCACCTACATAGGAAGAGTGACATGTTATACCTGGGATTATGATCCTCGGCGCGCTATCATCTTTGACAACGCACCGAGTCTCAGGGGCTACTATCTATACAGGGCGCATCTTTTTATGTGGAGCTGTCAAAAGGTACATCATTTCACGTACCTCAAAACCTGTCAGTAAACTCCTGACGGCCTCGTGCAACCCGCTCTCCGCGGATGAAATCCTTTCAATCACCGTGCCCATCAATGCACGATGTTCTTCTGAGATAGACGCTCACCCAAGCAGATCCTTCAAATCCTTCGACCGTGCACCGGACGGTGCCGGACTCGTCTGATGGCCGTTTTCGAAGGTCGGGCACGGAGGGCTTTGGGGAGCCATACGGCTGCTTTCTGGCCCTGCCGGATTCGGAGAAACCCTCCGCGACAACACCTCAGGGTCGCCCGCCTCGCAAGGCGGTACGACAGGAGGGGGCGTTCCGCTCTCCATCATCTCCGGACGAAGATCCCCTGAAGATGAGCTCTGCTGCGAAGGGCGGAGATCTGAACTACAAGGTAAAAATTCACTTGTCTTTCTCAGGAATAAAATAGGGATGTCTCTTATTTGGAAATTCCCCTCTCTACTTACGGCTTGCTAGAGGGCTGATCCCCTTGAGGGCACAATGCGGCCGAGGCACTTCCCGGCGCAGGACCCTCTGACGAAGATCTCTTCCCCCGCTTTGAGACCATGGTCTCCGAGTCTTCAGAGGTGGTCCTCTTCTTTCCCTGGATGGAGGGACTCTCGATCCCTCCTTTCCGGATAGCCCTCCTTCGAGGAGACGGTAGCTTCCTTGTTCCCCCCTTCACCTTCTTCCAAAGGCGCAACCTCCAGCATCCTGGTTAACACGGATCCGGCATGGTCTCGGGGAGGGGGCCGAACACCTGATCAGCTTTGCTTTCGCTATTCACTCCTGTTTAAAGGGACAACTCCTTTAAGGGCAATTTTATGATGAATATACGGATAGCGTGTCCGGGTACAGGGCTACTTACTTGAGTATCCGGGCAATTGCAGCTTAGCCCTGCGTCCTCAATCAAGTCCGGACACATTGCTTGTGATCCGAAGAAAAATTTATACATCTCCATGCCCGTAAAGTGTTGGAGAGCTCGTGGTCCCTCCGGATTAAACTCCCACAGGCGTAGGGGGCGGCGTTTGCAGGGCAAAGTGCGGCGAATCAACATGACCTGCGCCATTACGGCCAGGTTGATGTCTCTTTCCAGGAGATCTTGAATGCGGCCCTGCAACAAGGGAACGTCCTTGGACGGCCCCCAGTCGAGCTCTTTATTGACCCATGACGCCAGCAGTGGGGGAGGACCCGAGCGAAAGATAGGAGCCGCCACCCACTTGGTGCCCCTGGGTGCTGTGATATAAAACCACTCTCATTGCCATAAGCTGAACTCCTCTTGAAAAGAGCCCTCGGGCCATGGAGCGTCAGCATTCTTGCTTATAACAGCCCCTCGGCACTTCGCTTGCCGCCCCTCGATCATATTCGGCTCTACTTTGAAGGTCTTGAGCCACAATCCGAAGTGAGGGGTAATGCGGAGGAAGGCTTCGCACACGACGATGAACGATGAGATGTGGAGGATGGACTCCGGATCCAAGTCGTGAAATTCTAACCCATAATACAACATGAGCCCCCTCACGAAGGGGTCCGTCGGGAAGCCTAACCCCCCGAAGGAAGTGAGACGCGAACACCACGCTCTCACCAGGCTTGGGAGTGGGAATAACTTGCCCTTGAGCAGGCAACCTATGCGAGATTTCGCCGGTTAAATACCTGGCATCTCTCAGCTTTAGCACGTCTTCTTCCGTAATGGAGGAAGGCATCCACCGGCCTTGAAGGTCGGAGCCGGACATCGTCGAATATCCGAAGCGCCTAAATCTGGAGCTTTGGATGTTGGAACTCGAGGCGAGGAGCGGATTCGATTGAGATTGAAAGAAAGGAGTAGAGCCTTGGTCTCTTTATAAAGAGGTTGAATACCAAGAGCCCTCCCCCGTGACCGTTTGGGGACTCGCCTTCGATAGAGGAGACATACCAACGGGTGCGATTGGGTTACCCACGCCCGTATTGATGAGAATCCCGGAATAAGGGGACACGATCTCTGCTTTGACAAGACGTGCCAAGGAAACCGCCTGGCTAAACGCGCCGAGGTGGGACAGTAAAAACGATTCGAATAAAGGCTTGGCCGTGGTGTGATGACGCGCTGCGGAATACGTCAGCAGATGGGATTTGTGTAAATATTATTCTCTCTACGGTGTTATGTGGAAATTATTTTGCAGAGCCAGACACTATCCTTGTGTTCAAAATCTTCTATGAAGTATTCGGAGGAGGAACCCGCCTTGCAATGCCGAAGACAAACTGCACGCCGGACTCTTCGTCATTGAAGCCTAGTTCAGGGGCTACTGAGGGAGTCCTGGATTAGGGGGCGTCCGGATGGCCGGACTATGACCTTTGGCCGGACTCCTGGACTATGAAGATACAAGATTGAAGACTTCGTCCCGTGTCTGGATGGGACTTTACTTGGCGTGGAAGGCAAGCTTGGCGATACGGATATGTAGATCTCCTTCCATTGTAACTGACTCTGTGTAACCCTAACCCTCTCTGGTGTCTATATAAACCGAAGGGTTTTAGTCCGTAGGACGAACAACAATCATACCATAGGCTAGCTTCTAGGGTTTAGCCTCTCTGATCTCGTGGTAGATCTACTCTTATACTACCCATATCATCAATACTAATCAAGCGGGAGTAGGGTTTTACCTCCATCGAGAGGGCCCGAACCTGGGTAAAAACATCGTGTCCCTTGTCTCCTGTTACCATCCGCCTAGACACACAGTTCGGGACCCCCTACCCGAGATCCGCTGGTTTTGACACCGACAAAGGGATTGACAACCCCTTTATCACGTTGGTTGCAAGGTTCTTCATTGTTTGTGCAGGTACTAGGTGTCTTGTGCATTGTCTCCTACTGGATTGATACCTTGGTTCTCAAAACTGAGGGAAATACTTACGCTACTTTGCTGCATCACCCTTTCCTCTTCAAGGAAAAACCAACGCATGCACAAGAGGTAGCAAGAAGGATTACTGGCGCCGTTGCCGGGGAGATCTACGCCAAGTCAAGACATACCAAGTACCCATCATAAACTCTTCTCCCTCACATTACACTATTTGCCATTCGCCTCTCATTTTGCTCTCCCCCACTTCTAAAATGATTTTCGCAAGCCTTTTCCTTTTCTTCGCCCCTCCTTCCGTTCGATCGTGTGTTACCATGTGCCTTCTTTTTGCTTGCATCTTCACTTGCTAAAAGTTTATGGATCCTCATCCCCTTTCTAATATTTTTAAGAGATCCAATTATGATGAACCAATTTCTAGTGATTTGAGTGCACTAGATTATCTTTATGAGGTTTTTCTTGAAATCCGTGAATCTAAAGATTGTGATGAAGAAATTTATGAAGAGATTCACGATAGCTCTTTGAATAAAAAGCATGATTCCGATGATTTTACTATAAATTCTCTTGATGTCAATTGTGCTAATAATATGCAAAACCCTAAGCTTGGGGATGCTAGTTTTGCTATGTCTACTGCTTGTTGCAATGATCATGGTTGGGGTGATTCTTCTTATGATCTTGAAAATTTATTTAAGCCCCATGATGAATATGAGATTGATAATAGTGTTTGTAATAATATTGAAAGTGGGTTTGGAAGAGTGTCGACTTTAGATCCCACATATTTGGGGAATATTCAATCTTATGAAGTTTTTGATAAAAGTGGGTTCGGAGAGGTCATGACTTTATTTTATGATAATCCCACTATTTCGGAAGAGTGTCAACTTTGCATGCATGTGGATCACGAAGAGAAAATTTTATGTGATAGTTATATTGTTGAATTTTATTATGATCCTACATGTAAATATTATGAGAGAGGAAATTATGGGTGTAGAAACTTTCATGTTACAAAATTACCTCTCGTCATGTTGAGATTGCTATTGTTTCTTTCTTCTTCCTTGCATATGCTAGATCTTGCTTGCCCTGCTAATTTGTTTTCCTATAAAATTCCTATGCATAGGAAGTATGTTAGACTTAGATGGGTTTGTCACGTGCTATATGATGCTCTCTTTGTGCTTCAATTCTTGTCTTTCGTGTGAGCATCATTAAAATTATCAACGCCTAGCTAAAAAGGCTTTAAAGAAAAGCGCTTGTTGGGATACAACCCAATATTTATCCTTGCTGTTTTGCAATAAATATTTCATATATCCTCTGGTTATATGTGGTTTTATGTTTTAATTAGTGTTTGTGCCAAGTAGAACCTTTGGGAAGACTTGGGTGAAGTCTTTGCGATCTTTCTGTAAAAAACAGAAACTTTTGCGCTCACGAGATTAGCTGCCATTTTTTACTAGAGAGTGATTTTAGGTTGATTCTTTTTGCAGATGATTAATAGACAAATTCCTCACGTCCACCAATTTATTTCAGAATTTTTTGAGTTATGTAAGTATTCTAATGATACAGATTGCTACAGACTGTTCTGTTTTTGACAGATTCTGTTTTTCGTGTGTTGTTTGCTTATTTTGATGAATCTATGAGTAGTATCGGGGGGTATGACCATAGAGAAGTTGGAATACAATAGGTTTAACACCAATGTAAATAAATAATGAGTACATTACAGTAACTTAAAGTGGTGGTTTATTTTCTTATACTAACGGAGCTCATGAGATTTTCTGTTAAAGTTTTGTGCTGTGAAGTTTGCAAGTTTTGCGTAAAGATTTGATGGATTTTGGAATAAGTACTGGAAAGAGCCTAACATTGGGGATGCCCAAGGCACCCCAAGGTAAAATTCAAGGACAACCCAAAGCCTAAGCTTGGGGATGCCCCGGAAGGCATCCCCTCTTTAAATCTTCGCTTCATCGATAACTTTACTTGAGGCTATATTTTTATTCACCACATGATATGTGTTTTGCTTGGAGCGTCTTGTATGATTTGAGTCTTTGCGTTTTATTTTACCACAATCATCCTTTCTGTACACACCTTTTGGGACAGACACGCATGAATCGGAATTTATTAGAATACTCTATGTGCTTCACTTATATCTTTTAAGCTAGATAATTTTGCTCTAGTGCTTCATTTATACCTTTTTAGAGCACGGTGGTGGTTTTATTTTATATAAATTATTGATCTCTCATGCTTCACTTATATTATTTTGAGAGTATTTTAGAACAGCATGGTAATTTTCTTTGGCTATAAAACTAGTCCTAATATGATGGGCATCCAAGATGGGTATAATAAAAACTTTCATATAAAGTGCGTTGAATACTATGAGAAGTTTGATGCTTGATGATTGTTTTGAGATATGAAGATGGTGATATTAGAGTCATGCTAGTAGAGTAATTGTGAATTTGAGAGATACGTGTGTTAAAGATTGTGATTCCCGTAGCATGCACGTATGGTGAACGGTTATGTGATGAAGTTGGAGCATGATTTATTTATTGATTGTCTTTCTAATGAGTGGCGGTCGGGGACGAGCGATGGTCTTTTCCTAGCAATCTATCCCCCTAGGAGCATGCGCGTAGTACTTCATTTCGATAACTAATAGATTTTTGCAATAAGTATGTGGGTTCTTTATGACTAATGTTGAGTCCATGGATTATACGCACTCTTACCCTTCCACCATTGCTAGCCTCTCTTGTGCCGCGCAACTTTCGTCGGTACCATACACCCACCATATACCTTCCTCAAAACAGCCACCATACCTACCTATTATGGCATTTCCATAGCCATTCCGAGATATATTGCCATGCAACTTTCCACCGTTCCATTTATTATGACACGCTCCATCATTGTCATATTGCTTTGCATGATCATGTAGTTGACATCGTATTTGTGGCAAAGCCACCTTTCATAATTTTTTCATACATGTCACTCTTGATTCATTGCACATCCCGGTACACCGCCGGAAGCATTCATATAGAGTCATATTTTGTTCTAAGTATCGAGTTGTAATTCTTGAGTTGTAAGTAAATAAAAGTGTGATGATCTTCATTATTAGAGCATTGTCCCATGTGAGGAAAGAATGATGGATACTATGATTCCCCCACAAGTCGGGATGAGACTCCGGACGAAAAATAAAAAAAGAGGCCATAAACAAAAGAGAGAAGGCCCAAATAAAAAATAAAAAAATAAAAAATGAGAGAAAAAGAGAGAAGGGGCAATGCTACTATCCTTCCACCAAACTTGTGCTTCAAAGTAGCACCATGATCTTCATGATAGAGAGTCTCCCATGTTATCACTTTCATATACTAGTGGGAATTTTTCATGATAGAACTTGGCTTGTATATTGCAATGATGGGCTTCCTCAAATTGCCCTAGGTCTTCGTGAGCAAGCGAGTTGGATGCACACCCACTTAGTTTCTTTTGTTGAGCTTTCATACACTTATAGCTCTAGTGCATCCGTTGCATGGCAATCCCTACTCACTCACATTGATATCTATTGATGGGCATCTCCATAGCCCGTTGATACTCCTAGTTGATGTGAGACTATCTTCTCCTTTTTGTCTTCCCCACAACCACCATATTCTATTCCACCTATAGTGCTATGTCCATGGCTCACGTTCATGTATTGCGTGAAGATTGAAAAAGTTTGACAACATCAAAAGTATGAAACAATTGCTTGGCTTGTCATCGGGGTTGTGCATGATTAAATACTTTGTGTGATGAAGATAGAGCATAGCCAGACTATATGATTTTGTAGGGATAACTTTCTTTGGCCATGTTATTTTGAGAAGAGATGATTACTTTGTTAGTATGCTTGAAGTATTCTTATTTTTATGTCAATATTAAACTTTTGTCTTGAATCTTTCAGATCTGAACATTCATGCCACAACAAAGAAAATTACATTGATAAATATTTTAGGTAGCATTCCACATCAAAAATTCTGTTTTTATCATTTACCTACTCGAGGACGAGTAGGAATTAAGCTTGGGGATGCTTGATACGTCTCCAACGTATCTATAATTTTTTATTGTTCCAAGTTATTATATTATCTGTTTTGGATGTTTAATGGGCTTTAATATGCTATTTTGTATTATTTTTGGGACTAACCTATTAACCGGAGTCCCAGTGCCAGATTCTGATTTTTTTTGCCTATTTTAGTGTTTGCAGAAAAGGTATACCAAACGGAGTCCAAACGGAATGAAACCTTCGCGATGATCTTTCTTGGACCGAAAGCAAACCAAAAGACTTGGAGTTGAAGTCTGAAACGCCACGAGGAGTTCACGAGGCAGGAGGGTGCGCCCAGGGGGGTAGGCGCACCCCCACCCTCGTGGGCCCCTCATAGCTCCACCGACGTACTTTATTCGCCTATATATACACTTATACCCTAGAAACATCAGGGAGAGCCACGAAACCACTTTTCCACTGCGACAACCTTTTGTACCCGTGAGATCCCATCTTGGGGCCTTTTCCGGCGATCTGCCGGAGGGGGAATCGATCACGGAGGGCTTCTACATCAACACCATTGCCTCTCCAATGAAGCGTGAGTAGTTTACCACACACCTTCGGGTCCATAGTTATTAGCTAGATGGCTTCTTCTCTCTCTCTCTCTCTCTCTCTCTCTCTCTTTGATTCTCAATACAAAGTTCTCCTCGATGTTCTTGGAGATCTATTCAATGTAATACTCCTTTGCGGTGTGTTTGCCGAGATCCGATGAATTATGGATTTATGAACAAGTTTATCTACGAATATTATTTGGTTCTTCTCTGAATTCTTATATGCGTGATTTGATGTCTTTGCAAGTTTCTTCGAATTATCGGTTTAGTTTGGCCTACTAGATTGATCTTTCTTGCAATGGAAGAAGTGCTTAGCTTTGGGTTCAATCTTGCGGTGTCCTTTCCCGGTGTGATGGGGGCAGCAAGGCACGTATTGTATTGTTGCCATCGAGGATAAAAAGATGGGGTTTATATCATATTGCTTGAGTTTATCCCTCTACATCATGTCATCTTGCTTGTCGTTACTCCGTTCTTATGAACTTAATACTCTAGATGCATGCTTGATAGCGGTCGATGTGTGGAGTAATAGTAGTAGATGTAGAATCATTTTGGTCTACTTGACACGGACGTGATGCCTATATTCATGTTCATTGCCTTAGATATCTTCATGACTATGCGCTTTTCTATCAATTGCTCAGCAGTAATTTATTCACCCACTGTAATACATGCTATCTTGAGAGAAGACACTAGTGAAACCTATGGCCCCCGGGTCTATTTTACATCATATAAGTTTCCGATCTACAATTCTAGTTTCCTATTTACTTTATTTTTCAATCTTTACTTTCCGTTCCATAAACCAAAAATACCAAAAAAAATTACTTTACTATCTCTATTAGATCTCACTTTTGCGAGTGACCGTGAAGGGATTGACAACCCCTTTATTGTATTGGTTGCAAGGTTCTTGATTGTTTGTGCAGGTACTAGGTGACATGTGCGTTGTCTCCTACTGGATTGATACCTTGGTTCTCAAAACTTAAGGAAATACTTACGCTACTTTACTACATCACCCTTTCCTCTTCAAGGGAAAACCAACGCATGCTCAAGAGGTAGCAAATTCGTATCCGGTTTGTGACTTAGAGTCACCCGGATCAGTGTCAAAGCTTGCATCAATGTAACTATTTATGACGAGCTCTTTGTCACCTCCATAAACGAGAAACATATCCTTAGTCATTTTCATGTATTTCAGGATGTTCTTGACCGCTGTCTAGTGATCCACTCCTGGATTACTTTGGTACCTCCCTGCTAAACTAATAGCGAGGCACACATCATGTTTGGTACACGGCATTGCATACATGATAGAACCTATGGCTTAAGCATAGGGAATGACTTTCATTTTCTCTCTATCTTCTGCAGTGGTCGCGTATTGAGTCTGACTCAACTTTACACCTTGTAACACAGGTAAGAACCCTTTCTTTGCTTGATCCATTTTGAACTTCTTCAAAACTTTATCAAGGTATGTGCTTTGTGAAAGTCCAATTAAGCGTCTTGATCTATCTCTATAGATCTTGATGCCCAGCATATAAGCAGTTTCACCGAGGTCTTTAATTGAAAAATTCTTATTCAACTATCCTTTTATGCTATCCAGAAATTCCGTATCATTTCCGATCAACAATATGTCATCCACATATAATATCAGAAATGCTACAGAGCTCCCACTCACTTTCTTGTAAATACATGCTTCTCCAAAAGTCTCATATAAAACCATATGCTTTGATCACACTATCAAAGCATATATTCCAACTCGAGAGGCTTGCACCAGTCCATAAATTGATCATTTGGAGCTTGCACACATTGTTAGCACCTTTTGGATCGACAAAACCTTCTGGTTGCATCATATACAACTCTTCTTTAAGATATCCATTAAGGAATGCAGTTTTGACATCCATTTGCCAAATTTCATAATTATAAAATGCGGCAATTGCTAACATGATTCAGACAGACTTAAGCATCGCTACGGGTGACAAGGTCTCATCATAGTCAACTCCTTGAACTTGTCGAAAACCCTTCGCAACAAGTTGAGCTTTGTAGACAGTAACATTACCATTAGCATCAGTTTTCTTCTTGAAGATCCATTTATTCTCTATGGCTTGCCGATCATCGGACAAGTCAACCAGAGTCCACACTTTGTTCTCATACATGGATCCCATCTTAGATTTCATGGCCTCAAGCCATTTTGCAGAAAATCGGCTCATCATCGCTTCCTCATAGTTCGTAGGTTCGTCATGGTCAAGTAACATGACCTCCAGAACAGGATTACCGTACCACTCTGGTGCGGATCTTACTTTGGTTGACCTACGAGGTTTGGTAGTAACTAGATCTGAAGTTTCATGATCATCATCATTAGCTTCCTCACTAATTGGTGTAGGAATCACATGAACTGATTTCTGTGATGAACTACTTTCCAATTCGGGAGTAGGTACAATTACCTCATCAAGTTCTACTTTCCTCCCACTCACTTCTTTCGAGAGAAACTCCTTCTCTAGAAAGGATCCATTCTTAGCAACGAATATCCTGCCTTTGGATCTGTGATAGAAGGTGTACCCAACAATCTCCTTTGATTATCCTATGAAGACACATTTCTCCGATTTGGGTTCGAGCTTATCAGGTTGAAGCTTTTTCACATAAGCATCGCAGCCCCAAACTTTTAAGAAACGACAACTTGGGTTTCTTGCCAAACCACAGTTCATATGGTGTCGTATCAACGGATTTAGATGGTGCCCTATTTAATGTGAATGCAGCCGTATCTAATGCATAACCCCAAAATGATAGCGGTAAATCAGTAAGAGACATCATAGATCGCACCATATCTAATAAAGTGCGGTTACGATGTTCGGACACACCATTACGCTGTGGTGTTCCAGGTGGCGTGAGTTGTGAAACTATTCTACATTGTTTCAAATGAAGACCAAACTCATAACTCAAATATTCACCTGCACGATCAAATCATAGAAACTTTATTTTCTTGTTACGATGATTTTCCACTTCACTCTGAAATTATTTGAACTTTTCAAATGTTTTAGGACTTATATTTCATCAAGTAGATATACCCATATCTGCTCAAATCATCTGTGAAGGTCAGAAAATAACGTTACCCACATGAGCATCAACACTCATCGGACCGCATACATCAGTATGTATTATTTCCAATAAGTCTGTTGCTCGCTCCATTGTTCCGGAGAACGGGGTTTTAGTCATCTTGCCCATGAGGCATGGTTCGCAAGCATCAAGTGATTCATAATCAAGCGATTCCAAAATCCCATCAACACATGGAGTTTCTTCATGCGTTTTTACACCAATATGACCTAAACGGCAGTGCCACAAATAAGCTGCACTATCATTATTAACCTTGCATCTTTTGGCTTCAATATTATGAATATGTGTATCACTACAATCGAGATTCAATAAAAATAGGCCACTCATCAAGGGTGCATGACCATAAAAGATATTACTCATATAAATAGAACAACCAATATTCTCTGATTTAAATGAATAACCATCTCGCATCAAACAAGATCCAGATATAATGTTCATGCTTAACGCTAGCACCAAATAACAATTATTCATGTCTAAAACTAACCCCGACGGTAGATGTAGAGGTAGCGTGCCGACGGCGATCACATCGACTTTGGAACCATTTCCACGCAGCGCGCCGTCACCTCGTCCTTAGCCAATCTTCGCTTAATCCATAGCCCCTATTTCGAGTTGCAAATATGAGCAACAAAACCAGTATCAAATACCCAGGCGCTACTACGAGCATTAGTAAGGTACACATCAACATGTATATCAAATCTACCTTTCACTTTACCATCCTTCTTATCTGCCAAATACTTGGGGCAGTTCCGCTTCCAGTGACCAGTCCCTTTGTAGTAGAAGCACTCAGTCTCAGGCTTAGGTCCAGACTTGGGCTTCTTCACTTGAGCAGCAACTTGCTTGCCGTTCTTCTTGAAGTTCCCCTTCTTCCCTTTGCCTTTTTTCTTGAAACTAGTGGTCTTGTTAACCATCAACACTTGATGCTCCTTCTTGATTTCTACCTCCGCAGCCTTTAGCATTGCGAAGAGCTCAGGAATTGTCTTATCCATCCCTTGCATATTATAGTTCATCACAAAGCTTTTGTAGCTTGGTAGCAGTGATTTAAGAACTCTGTCAATGACACTATCATCAGGAAGATTAACTCCAAGTTGAGTCAAGTGGTTGTGGTACCCAGACATTCTGAGTATATGTTCACTGACAGAACTATTCTCCTCCATCTTGTAGCTGTAGAACTTATTGGAGACTTCATATCTCTCAATTAGGGCATTTGATTGAAATATTAACTTCAACGCGTGGAACATCTCATATGCTCCATGACGTTCAAAATGTCGTTGAAGTCCCGATTCTAGGACGTAAAGCATGGCACACTAAACATTGCATAGTCATCAGCTTTGCTCTGCCAGACGTTCATAACGTCTGGTGTTGCTCCTTAGCAGGTCTTGCACCTAGCGGTGCTTCCAGGACGTAATTCTTCTGTGCAGCAATGAGGATAATCCTCAAGTTACGGACCCAGTCCGTGTAGTTGCTACCAAAATCTTTCAACTTAGCTTTCTTTAGGAACGCATTAAAATTCAAAGGAACAGTAGCACGGGCCATTGATCTACAACAAGATAGACATGCAAAATACTATCAGGTACTAAGTTCATGATAAATTAAAGTTTAATTAATCATATTACTTAAGAACTCCCACTTAGATAGACATCCCTCGAGTCATCTAAATGATCACGTGATCCATATCAACTAAACCATGTCCGATCATCACGTGAGATGGAGTAGTTTTCAATGGTGAACATCACTATGTTGATCATATCTACTATATGATTCACGCTCGATCTTTCGATCTCAGTGTTCCGAGGCCATATCTGCATATGCTAGGTTCGTCAAGTTTAACCCGAGTATTCTGCGTGTGCAAAACTGGCTTGCACCCGTTGTATGTGAACGTAGAGCTTATCACACCCAATCATCACGTGGTGTCTCGGCACGATTTAACTGTAGCAACGGTGCATACTCAGGGAGAACACTTATACCTTGAAATTTAGTGAGGGATCATCTTATAATGCTACCACCGTACTATGCAAAATAAGATGCATAAAGGATAAACATTACATGCAATCAAAATAAGTGATATGATATGGCCATCATCATCTCGTGCCTTTGATCTCCATCTCCAAAGCACCGTCATGATCACCATCGTCACCGGCTTGACACCTTGATCTCCATCGTAGCATCGTTGTCGTCTCGCCAACTATTGCTTCTACAACTATTGCTACCGCTTAGTGATAAAGTAAAGCAATTACATGGCGATTGCATTTCATACAATAAAGCGACAATCATAAGGCTCCTACCAGTTGCCGATAACTTTTACAAAACATGATCATCTCATACAACAATTTATATATCATCACGTCTTGACCATATCACATCACAGCAAGCCCTGCAAAAACAAGTTAGACGTCCTCTACTTTGTTGTTGCAAGTTTTACGTGGCTGCTACGGGCTTCTAGCAAGAACCGTTCTTACCTACGCATCAAAAACCACAACGATTTTTCATCAAGTGTGCTGTTTTAACCTTCAACAAGGACCGGGCGTAGTCAAACTCGATTCAACTAAAGTTGGAGAAACAGATACCCAGTAGCCACCTATGTGCGAAGCACGTCGGTAGAACCAGTCTCATGAACGCGGTCATGTAATGTCGGTCTGGGCCGCTTCATCCAACAATACTGCTGGTAAGTAGTATGCCTATTATCGCCCACAACTCATTGTGTTCTACTCGTGCATATAACATCTACGCATAGACCTGGCTCGGATACCACTGTTGGGGAACGTAGTATTTCAAAAAAATTCCTACGATCATGCAAGATCTATCTAGGAGAAGCATAGCAACGAGTGGGGAGAGTGTGTCCACGTACCCTTGTAGACCGAAAGCGGAAGTGTTTAGTAATGCGGTTGATGTAGTCGAACATCTTCGCGATTCAACCAATCCAAGCACCGAACGTACGACACCTCCGCGTTCAGCACACGTTCAGCTCGATGACGTCCCTCGAGCTCTTGATCCAGTTGAGGCCGAGGGAGAGTTCCATCAGCACGATGGCGTGGCGACGGTGATGATGAAGTTACTGGTGCAGGGCTTCGCCTAAGCACTACGACGATATGACCGAGGTGTGTAACTGTGGAGGGGGGCACGGCACACGGCTAAGAGAAGGCTTGGCCTGTCTTTGGGGTGCCCGCTCCCACGTATATAAAGGCGGGGAGGAGAGGTGGCCGGCCCAAGGGGGGTCACGCCATGGGGGGAGTCCTACTTGAACTCCCGGTCCAAGTAGGATTCGACCCCCCCCTTTTTCCTATTCCCACTAGGAGGAGGGAAGGAGGAGGAGGAGAGAAGGAAAGGGGGGCCGCCCCCCAACCCTAGTCCAATTAGGTTTGGGCTTGGGGGCGCGCGCCTCCACCTAGCCGCCGCCTCTCTCTCCACTAGGGCCCATGAAGGCCCATTAACTCCTGGGGGGAGGTTCCGGTAACCCCCGGTACTCCGGAAAATCTCCGAACCTTTCCGAAACCATTCCAGTGTCCAAACACAACCTTCCAATATACCAGTCTTTATGTCTCGACCATTTCGAGACTCCTCGTCATGTCCGTGATCTCATCCGGGACTCCTAACAAACTTTGGTACATCAAATCACATAACTCATAATACAAATTGTCATCGAACGTTAAGTGTGCGGACCCTACGGGTTCGAGAACTATGTAGACATAAACGAGACACATCTCCGGTCAATAAGCAATAGCAGAACCTGGATGCTCATATTGGCTCCTACATATTCTACGAAGATCTTTATCGGTCAAACCGCATAACAACATACATTGTTCCCTTTGTCATCGGTATGTTACTTGCCCGAGATTCTATCGTCGGTATCATCATACCTAGTTCAATCTCGTTACCGGTAAGTCTCTTTACTCGTTCCGTAATGTATCATCCCACAACTAACTCATTAGTCACATTTCTTGCAAGGCTCATAGTGATGTGCATTACTGAGAGGGCTCAGAGATACCTCTCCGATACTCGGAGTGACAAATCCTAATCTCGATCTATGCCAACTCAACAAACACCATCGTAGACACCTGTAGAGCATCTTGATAATCACCCAGTTACGTTGTGACGTTTGAGAGCACACTAAGTGTTCCTCCGGTATTCGGGAGTTGCATAATCTCATAGTCATAGGAACATGTATAAGTCATGAAGAAAGCAATATCAATAAACTAAACGATCATAGTGCTAAGCTAAGGATGGGTCTTGCTCATCACATCATTATCTAATGATGTGATCCCGTTCGTCAAATGACAACACATGTCTTTGGCTAGGAAACTTAACCATCTTTGATTAACGAGCTAGTCAAGTAGAGGCACACTAGAGACACTCTGTTTGTCTATGTATTCACACATGTACTAAGTTTTCGGTTAATACAATTCTAGCATGAATAATAAACATTTATCATGATATAAGGAAATATAAATAACAACTTTATTATCGCCTCTAGGGCATATTTCCTTCAAATTTGATATGTGGGTGGACCGGTGCTTAGGTGTTGTTCTTACTTGAACAAACCTCCTACTTACGATTAACCCCCTCGCAAGCATCTGCAACTGCGAGAAGAGTATTAAGAATAAATTCTAACCATAGCATTAAACTTTTGGATCCAATCGGTCCCTTACGGAATAGCGCATAAACTAGGGTTTAAGCTTACATCACTCGCAACCCATCATCTAATAACTACTCCACAATGCTTTCCCTTTGGCCCAAATATGGTGAAGTGTCATGTAGTCAACGTTTACATGACACCACTAAGGGAATCACAACATACATACTATCAAAATATCAAACACATATCAAGTTCACATGATTACTTGCAACACGATTTCTCTCGTGACCTCAAGAACAAAAGTAACTACTCACAAATGATAATCATGCTCAAGATCAGAGGGGTATTAAATAGCATAATGGATCTGAACATATAATCTTCCACCAAATAAACCATATAGTAATCAACTACAAGATGTAATCAACACTACTAGTCACCCACAAGTACCAATCTGAGGTTTCGGTACAAAGATTGAACACAAGAGATGAACTAGGGTTTGAGAGGAGATGGTGTTGTTGAAGATGTTGATGGAGATTTCCCTCCCCAAGATGGGAGAGTTGTTGGTGATGACGATGATGTTGATTTCCCCCTCCGGGAGGGAAGTTCCCCCAGTGGAATCGCTCCGCCGGAGGGCAAAAGTGCTCCTGCCCAAGTTCCGCCTCGAGACGGCGGCGCTTCGTCTTGAAAGTCCACTCTTTATTTTTTCTAGGTCAAAAAAATTTATATACCAGAAGATGGGCACTGGAGGTGGGCTGAGCTGAGCATAACCCACCAAGGCGCACCTGGGGGCCCAGGCGCGCCCTGGTGTCTTGTGCTCACTAGGTGGCCCCTCCGGTAGTTATTTGCTCCAATATTCTTCATATATTCCATAAAAATTCCTCGTGAAGTTTCAACTCATTTGGTGTTGTGCAGAATAGGTAGCCTGACGTAGCTTTTTCAGGTCCATATTTCCACCTGCCGGAATTCTCCCTCTTTGTGTGAACCTTGCATATTATGAGAGAAAAGGCATTAGAATTACTCCATAAAGCATTATTATGCATAAAACATTATAAATAACAATAGGTAAACATGATGCAAAATGGATGTATCAACTCCCCCAAGCTTAGACCTCGCTTGTCCTCAAGCGAAAACTGAAATCGAAAAACATGTCCACATGCTTAGAGAGAGAGGTGTCGAGAAAAACAAAATGCGGACATAGAAGCATCATCTAAATTATTATAACAACAACAAACTTTAACATAAAACTTTTATCATAGACCTTTTATGATAGAACTTTTATCATAGACTTCCCATGAATAAGTAACAATTCATCACAACATCGAAGTATAAAGAATGAACTCTATTGGAAACCAACAAACTATGTTCTCAGTCAACTTTGCAACTACAATTCATGATCTTTTCAGGAAGTGTCACGTATCAGAGCCTTTAGGAAAGTCCACATACTCAACCATCTTATAGTCTTTTATGATTGCTAATACTCACCGCATACACATGAGCAAATTGTTTCAACCAGACAAATAGAAAGATAGGGGCTTTATAGTTTCGCCTCCCAACGTATTCACCTCAAGTGTTATGTCAACAATAATAACTCATGCTACCCACATCCAACTGGATATATGTGCCTAGATCTTTCCGCACCACATGATGCTTGCCAAAAGATAAAATAAAAAGGAATAGAGACAAGAACTTTGACTCTTGCATGAAAGTAATAAATACATAAAGTAAAAGATAGGCCCTTCGTAGAGGGAAGCAGAGGTTGCCATGCGCTTTTGGTTTGTATGATCGATCCCTTAGTGCAAAAGAACGTCATGTTATATTGCCCCTTATGATAGCAACCTTTATTATGCAGTCTGTCGCTTTTATTCTTTGCTAGCACAAGTTCGTACAACGCTAAATTTTCTCTTACATTAAATGATCTAACACTTTTAGAAGCAATTTTTATTGCCTTATTGCACTGATGACAACTTACTTGAAGGATCTTACTCAATCCTTAGGTAGGTATGGTGGATGAGGAGTCCTGGATTAGGGGGTGTCCGGATAGCCGAACTATCACCGTTGGCCGGACTCCTGGACTATGAAGATACAAGATTGAAGACTTCGTCCCGTGTCCGGATGGGACTTTCCTTGGCGTGGAAGGCAAGCTTGGCGATACAAATATGTAGATCTCCTTCCATTGTAACCGACTCTGTGTAACCCTAACCCAATCCGGTGTCTATATAAACCGGAGGGTTTTAGTCCGTAGGACAAACAACAATCATACCATAGGCTAGCTTCTAGGGTTTAGCCTCCTTGATCTCGTGGTAGATCCACTCTTGTACTACCCGTATCATCAATATTAATCAAGCAGGAGTAGGGTTTTACCTCCATCGAGAGGGCCCGAACCTGGGTAAAAACATCGTGTCCCTTGTCTCCTGTTACCATCCGCCTAGACGCACAGTTCGGGACCCCCTACCCGAGATCCGCCGGTTTTGACACCGACATTGGTGCTTTCATTGAGAGTTCCTCTGTGTCCTCACCCTTAGGCCCGATGGCTCCTTCGATCATCAACAACGACGCGGTCCAGGGTGAGAATTTTCTCCCCGGACAGATCTTCGTATTCGGCGGCTTCGCACTGAGGGCTGTCGGTGTACAAAAAGAGGGGTACACCTTTTAACTGTGCATGGGCAGTCTGAGCCACGGGCGCCGCCACACTAAGCAAGGCAAGGAAGGTGAGCCAAGGTAATGCCGAAGCTCGAAAGGAGCAGAACGATGCCAAGACCAAGACCACAAAGAGCAAAGGGGACGAAGCAGACTCCCCCGGCAAGATCCTTGCCGGGGGCGGTTTTAGCAAACCCGGCAAGGCCCTTGCTGGGGCGGCTCGCCCCACGCCCACGGAGCGGATCACCTTTAAGTCCACTACCCCCCATGGGGCAAAGGATTCGGGAGACATCCCCGTAGTGGCATGCAGATCTTTGTGAAGACATTCAAAGATCAGATACATACTATAGAAGATGACGACCCTTGGCGGGATCCCGGCCAAGGAGGACCACAAGGCCCTCGGCAAGAGCCTTGCCGGGATGACATCGGCGCTGCAAGACCCTTGCCGAGGCCCCGGCAAGTCCCCCGCCAAGGACACCGTGGGCCACCATCGTGCCCGCCAATCAAGCCTCCACCATGCATGCCGACCCAGCCCAGTTGGGCGAGGCACTGCGTGGCGGCAAGCGAACCTTCATGGAGACCCACCATCGCGCCACCTCGGCTGCTGCCGCCTACATGGCACCACAGGCACCGCTGGCAGGGCGCGTGTCAACACGAAGGGAGCATCGACGACGAGACTGGGCCAGGCTCTCCCCCGATAAAGCGAGGACACCTAAGCAAGACGCATTTATGGCGCCTTGTCATGTAATGCGAGGATAAACTTCAGATGTTCGTACCCTTTCCACCTCCTGTGTGCCACTGGCAACCCCTTTCCCTATAAAAGGAGGCCCAAGGCTACCAGGAGGAGGATTCGGCTTTTTGGAGCTCCTCACGCCCCATAGCTAGCTCAAGAACACAGATAAACTAACCACCAAAGCAGGAGTAGGGTTTTACGCATCTCGCGGCCCGAACCTGGGTAAAAGAACCCGTGTGCTATCTGTTTGATCTGCTCTTCTCACGACCCCGCGCCCCGCAACCATAGTAGGGATTCTTGTGATCCCATAGGTGTCGTCCCCGCACCGACATCTTTGGCGCGCCAGGTAGGGGGCACAGTTGTGAGAATCAGCTCTAGCAGTTAGTTCGACGCTTCTTCATCATCATGGCGCCCAAGAAGAAGACGATGGTGGCGGTTGGCCCGTCGGAAGCCGGACACCCCGTCCCGACGCGGGCGAGCAGCGGACCGGTCGCGGAAAGGACCCGGGGCGCTGTTCGCAAACACCAACACCGTCCCAAAGAGCGAAGTTTGGGAGGCGGCGATGTTCGTGCGCCTGGTAGCGGGCCGCACGCCGCCAAATCCAAAGACGGAGTCAGGCCCTCCGCGTGTGGTGCGGGACCTTCCAAGATTGCTGCCACCCCGCTCGCAGGCAACGCGAGGGCTTCCAAGACTCCCACGCCGGCGCCGACGGCGCGCTCTTCTCAAGCGACGCGCGATGAACGGCGTAATCACGCCGAGGACCCCGGGCGTCGCCGCGGAAAGAGCCCCGAGCGCCACCTCCGGGATTTAGAAGACCTGCCCGCTCGCCGAGGCGCTGGTGAAGATGGCATGCGACCGCAGGGTCGTGATAGAGCTCCTTCTGACATGGTCAGAAGACGAAGCGCGTCACGATCCGTGCAGGTTTTCGCTGCCACCAACGCCAGCAGAAGCCCTGGCGCGCGCGCAGTTGCTCCTCGATTTTCCTCCCACTACGGGGAAACTCGAAGAATGGAGAGCCACCATCCGAAGCCTTGTTGCGGTGGCCAACAAAGACGAACCGGGTCCGGTGGAGCCCTCGGGTCGACGTTCCGACGGAGTCCCACGCACCAGTGGCAGGAGAGCCGACGGCACCGCAACCACGATGCACTCACCTCCTCCTCGCCCGGTCCCGCGGACGACAGCCCGTCGCGACATTATGAGCGACGAGATCTCCGTAGCATCGTCCGACCCGCGGGCCCACTGTGACCAGCGCCAAGTTCTTCGGGAACGAGAACATGAAGACGCTCGAACCACTATCGAGCGCCGGCGCGGAGCGCGCCACCAATCAGACAGGCGAGCAGGGCCTGCTGTGAGCCACCCGGCACCGGGGAGCCCTGGAGGCCTACCTTACGAGGTAGGCTATCCGGCTTTTACCCGTGAGCTGCGGCAGTTCCAGTGGCCCACTCACCGCACCTTCAAACCCGACGTGGGCGAAAAGTACAGTGGCAAGACCCACCCATCCGAGTTCCTCAGCGTCTACACCATCGCGATGTAGGCTGCCAGAGCCCGCGATGATAAGGTGCTTGCGAACTACTTTCCGTTGGCTCTCAAACCCAACGCCATGTCGTGGTTGATGCACTTGCCGGTAGACTCTATTTCCTCCTGGTCGGATTTGTGCCATGAGTTCGTAGGCGCCTTTACTGGAGGCCACCAAGCCCATGGCCAAGCAAGCGACCTGCACGTCATTCCCCAGAAGGGAGGCGAGAGTCTCCGCAAGTATATTCAGAGGTCCAGCCGGGTACAGTACAATATCCCTGATGTTCACCCTGCCGCCATCATCAGCGCGTTTCATCAGAACGTGCGTAACCGCAAGATGCGTGAAGAGCTGGCAATGAACAAGGTGAGAGATGTAGCATAACTCTATGTTCTTGCTGACAAATGTGCCCGAGCTGAAGAGGGAAGGAAGTACCCCGGTGAAGATGCCGGCGTGGAAACCGACTCTTCAGATGAGGATATTGCCGCCCCGGCGAAGAAAGGCCGGCGCCGCAACAGGAAGCCCAAGGGAAAAACCGTGCTTGCCGTTGAGGGATCTGATGACACCGGCTCCACCAAGAAAACCAAGGCAGACGACCCCGACAAGGAGGTTTCCGGGTGCGTCGCCTGCCGGGCCTGGGCAGCTGCCGAGAAGCCAGGAAACTCTGACAAGCGATACTGCAAGATCCATCACACCAAAGGCCATGCTCTCCAGGACTGCCGACAGATTGAGCTCCTCGCTGAGAAGCAGAGGGCTGAATATGAGAGGCGGGACAAGGAGAAGGGCCCGAACGGTGCTGAGGGATCCGGCAAGAAGCGTGACGGCCAGACGGGCCGTCACGGCACGGATAAGCAGGAGAGGTTCCGCCCAGTACGTGATGTAAAGCCGTAAGACGCATTTATCACGAAGAGGACGACGAATCCGGCGACCAAGAATTTCAGAAAGCTACAGAGGCCATGTGCATCGACGGTGGCGCCTCGCTGCATACTTCTCACCGCCGGCTTAAACAGTGGGCGCGAGAGGTTACAGCGGCAGAGCCGTCGTTCGATGCCCAAAGGCCGCTGAAGTGGTCCAGCACACCTATCATATTTGACACCGAGGATCACCCTGATCGCACCACTGCGGTCGGGTGCTTGCCGTTGTTGGTTTCACCAACAATACGCAACCTCAAGGTGACGAAGATGCTAGTCGATGGCGGGGCCGTTCTGAACTTGATCTCGCCTGCCGTGATCGAGAAACTGCAGATTCCTGATGGAGACCTCGAAGAGACGGGCATGTTTCAGGGGGTCAACCCGGGAAGAAGCCAACCCAAGGGAAAGGTCATGCTGCCTGTGACCTTTGGAAGCGACTTGAACTTCAGGACGGGGAGGATCATGTTCGATGTTGCCAAGATCCCCTTGCCCTACAACGGGATCCTTGGCCGCCCAAATAGCCAAGTTCATGGCGGCGTCACACTACGCCTACAACACCCTGAAGATGCCAGGACCTGTGACGATCATCACCATTCCCTCCGACAAGAAAGATGCGCTGATTTGCGCTGACCAATTATACCAGCAAGTAGTTGCAGCAGCCGCCGCTGCTAGGGCACTTGCTCCTGCCGCTGGGACCCCGGGAGGGTAGAAGAAGAAGACCGGTGTGACCTCGAACACCCACTCCGGCAAGCGCACCTCTTCGGAGTGTAGCGCTGCCGTCGAGGACGTGCCAGAGAGCTCTGCCGACGGAAACAAGAAGCCCAGGGCCATACCACCGGGAACCAAGAAGGTTTCTGTCAATGAGGATGGCACGGGAGGAGCTTTTACCATAAGCTCCACCCTTGACGACAAATAGGGAGACGCGCTCGTCACCTTCCTGCGGGCGAATGTCGATGTGTTTGCATGGCAAGCTTCCGACATCCCCGGTGTTCCCAGGGAGGTGATTGAGCACCACCTTGCTGTCTGCCCTCATACGCGGCCCGTCAAGAAGAAGGTCAGAAAGCAAGCTTTGGAACGACAAGTGTTCATCACAGAAGAGATCCGGAAACTGGAAGCAGCGGGTTTGGTAAGAGGAGTGCTCCATCCAACGTGGTTGGCCAATCAGGTCGTGGTGCGCAAGGCAAATGGGAAGTGGAGGTTGTGTATTGATTACACAGATATCAATAAGGCTTGCCCTAAAGATCCCTTCCCGCTGCCGCGCATCGATCAGATTGTTGACTCCATGGCTGGGTGTGATCTGTTGTCATTCCTCGATGCCTACTCCGGCTACCACCAGATTTTCATGACAAGAGAAGACGAAGAGAAGACAACGTTCATCACCCCATGTGGTACGTATTGTTTCATGCGGATGCCTTTCGGGTTGAAGAGTGCTGGCTCGACGTTTGCAAGTGCGGTCCAGATTGGTTTTGAACCCCAGCTCCATAGAAATATGGAGGCTTATATGGATGACATAGTGGTCAAAACCAAGGACAGGGCAACCCTCATACCGGATTTGCAAGAAACATTTGCGAACCTGCACAAGATCAATCTCAAGCTGAACCCTGAGAAGTGCATCTTTGGCGTCCCATCCGGCAAGCTCCTCGGGTTCTTGGTGTCACAGCGTGGGATAGAGGCCAATCCGGACAAAATCAAAGCTATAGAGCAGATTGAAGCGCCCAAGCGGATCAAGGATGTGCGTCGGCTTGCTGGTTGCGTCGCCGCCATGGGCAGGTTCATTTCCAAAATGCGGCGTGCCTCCCTTTTTCAAGATCCTGAAAAAGGCGGGCCCGATGGAGTGGATGCCGGAAGCCGAAGCGGCTTTACAAGGGTTGAAGAAGTACCTCTCCTCCGCGCCAATAATAGTTGCGCCTAGGCCACAGGAGCCATTGCTACTATACCTGGCGGCAATAGACCAGGTGGTCAGCGCCGCACTGGTGGTGCAGAGAGAGGTTGACGACGAGGAAATGGCAGCGGCAGAGCCCGACACCACCAATGCAGAGACGACACAACCAGTTGAAGTGCCGCTGAAGAAGAAAATGATGCAGCACCCGGTCTACTTTGTTAGTTCCCTCCTGCAGGGGGCTAGATCAAGGTACTCCGGTGTGCAGAAACTGCTCTTCGGCCTCCTTATGGCCTCGAGGAAGCTGCGTCACTACTTCCAGGCACACGAGGTCACTGTCGTCACTCGCTTCCCTCTGCAACGGATATTGCACAATCCGGATGCAACGGGAAGAATTGTGGAATGGGCAATGGAGCTGTCTAGCTTTGGCCTCAAGTTTGAAAGTACCTCGACGATTCAGAGCCAAGTCCTAGCAGAGTTCATTTCAGAATGGACCGCAACACCTGACGGAGAAATTCAAGAGACCGCTCTCCCCTGCAAAGAGGCAAGTGGTGATTGGATCATGTACTTTGATGGAGCTTTTTCCTTACAGGGCGCCGGGGCTGGCGTACTGCTTGTCGCGCCCACCGGAGAGCACCTCAAGTACGTGATCCAGATGCACTTCCCCAGGGAGGTGTCAACAAACAATACGGCAGAGTACGAGGGGCTGCTTGCCGGTCTTAGGATCACGGCGGACCTCAGAATCAAGAAACTCATCATCAGGGGAGACTCGCAACTTGTCGTCAAGCAAGTCAACAAGGATTACCAGAGCCCGTTGATGAAGGCCTATGTTGATGAAGTGAGAAAGCTAGAAGAGCGTTTCGACGGTATACAGGCTGAACACGTTCCCCGAGCGGAGAACGATGTCGCTGATTACCTGTCAAAACGCGCTGCCCTCAAGCTACCTGTGGAACCAGGTACCTTTGTGCTTCAGCTAACTCAGCCATCCGTTGATCCATCAACAGAGCAGAATAAGAGGAGGAAATCAGGGCCCGACAAGCACTTTCCCGCCGAGCTCCCCGGGGCCATCGGCAAGGATGTTGCCGGGAATACTGAGCCCGCCACGGGACGACTGGCTCCGGCGGAGCATCAAGCTCTTGCCGTCGAGACAACCGCTGCTGTAGCGGAGGAAATGACTTTAGTCCTCGCCGTCGAGCCCCAGGCTCCGGCATGGGCACAGCATACCGTCCGATTCCTCCAAACATGGGAACTTCCTGAGGAGCAGGAAGAAGCGGAAAAAGTAGCCCGTCGCTCTACCATGTACCAGTTAAATCGATGGCGTCCCTGTCTGAGAAAGAGGCCGAACGGTGTGAAATTGAAGTGTATCCTCGAGAGGAAGGACTGGAGCTGTTGGCGAGAGATACACAGAGGCATATGTGGATCCCACATTGGGTCAAGGGCCCTTGCAGGAAAGGCATTCGGCAAGGCTTCTTCCGCCCACCGCCTCCGAGATGCGACGACACTAGTCACCAGGTGTGAAGCATGTCAGTTCCATTCAAAGAAGCTTCATCAGCCAGCTCAAGCCCTTCAAACCATTCCTGTCTCCTGGCCCTTCTCGGTCTGGGGGCTCGACATACTGGGCCCTTTCCCCCGCCCTGTCGGGGGCTTTAATTACTTGTATGTTGCAATCGACAAGTTCACAAAGTGGCCGGAAGTGGAGGCAGTGAGGAAGGTCACAGCTCAGTCAGCCGTCAAGTTCTTCAAGGGACTGGTGTGCCGTTTTGGCGTGCCCAACAGGGTTATCACCGACAACGGCACACAGTTCACAAGCCACACCTTCATGCAATATACCCAAGACCTCGGCAGCAAAGTCTGTTTCGCTTCCGTTGCTCACCCGCGGAGCAATGGTCAAGCTGAGAGGGCAAATGCTAAAGTACTACGAGGCTTAAGGACCAAGACCTTTGACAGGCTGCACAAGAGTGGAAGGCGTTGGATTGATGAGTTGCCGGCAGTTCTTTGGCCGATCAGGACGACGCCAAATCGAGCCACCGGCCAGACACCTTTTACCCTGGTATACGGGGCAGAAGCAGTTCTCCCCACTGAACTCATATACGGGTCACCTCGAGTGCTCACTTATGACGAGCTCGAGCAAGAGCAACTGCGGCAAGATGACGCAGTGCTCCTTGAGGAAGATCGTCTTGAGCGGTCAGTGAGAGCGTAACGCTACCAGTAAGCCTTGTGCCGCTACCATAGCCACAAGGTTCATGCCCGAAGCCTTGAGGAAGGCGACCTTGTCCTTCGGCGCGTTCAATCGGCCAAGAATTCCAACAAGTTGACGCCAAAGTGGGAAGGCCCTTACTGGGTAACACGAGTCCCAGGCCCGGCGTAGTCCGCCTGGAGACCGAAGATGCCGTTCCAGTGGGTAACTCCTGGAACATTGAGCATCTTCGCAAGTTTTACCCGTGAGGCACGGCTTGTCGGCCCCCCCGGCAAGCCACCTTTTGTACAAGCATTGCCGATGATGCATGTAACCCTTTGTACAAAGCCAGGCGCAGACCCTGAGCATAAATGAATAAAGCGCTGGCGCCCTGAGTTATAGCATGCATGCTAGGTCAAGTCTCGTCCTTGGTTAGGGTTGATAGTGCTTGGCGGCGACTAACCCCTAGCTTAGAGGTCGAGTGTGCGTCTCTTTGCCGTTCTTTTGTCTCCTTTGGTTCGCAGGACTGCTTGAAGATGAAACAAGAAAAAGAGGGACGGATCGGCATCTAGACCCCGGCAAGCCAGTATTGCTGGGGGCTGCGAGTACGAAGATTCACCCACGGCAATCCAGAGTTGCCGGGGGCTGCAGCTTCAGATAAGTTCTTCATTCCTTATCATGCATTCCCTTATGGACTGAGGTATGTGAAACCTCGTTGTTTCCCAAGCTACCGTGCTCCCCTAAAAACTCTAGGCTCTAGGACTCATCCCTGGGGCCAGGTTTGGTCGTAGTCGCGGCAACAAAAGGATGAAATGAGGAGCCTGAACCCGCCTCATCCCTGCCTCCACCAAAAGCGTGAGGAAGGTCGAGTGAAGTGGGAAGACGGCAGGGCCTATTGCCGGGCAAGGAAATGTTTATCTTAGAGATATCAAGGATTTATTCCTTGTCGTGGTTTCTACCCGCATACTAACGACCCGGCAAGCATCCCTTTTCATTAAAAACATTCCACTCAGGTACAGTCCATAGAGAATGAAAAACATGAATGATGGGATTAAAAGTTTTTAAGTTCAGCCTAGGCCCGAAGGATTACAAACTAAAAAGAGATAAGGTGCCCGTAACCCCTCTCTTGTCACTCTTCTCAGGAGGTAGGCCAAGGAGGCGAAAAGGGCAAAAGGGACGCCTAGGCGAGCTACGGGTGGCAGGAGGCACCAAGAGAACATCTCGGTGGCCGTCCAAAGGCTGGATGGTGATGGCAGCACCGGAAGTAGAGCTCGAAGACGAGGCGGTAGGACGTCAGCACGCGTCGAAGGCGTCGCGTTCACAGTACTCGATTTGACGGCCTTGCCGCCCGCCCTCTTCCTCTTCCGCAGCCTCCCAACGCCAGTCGCCCAAGGAGACGACCCCGAGAAGTTCAGGAAGCCGGCGACACGGATGATGGGATCGCCGGTGCCGCACGGAGCGACGCCCGACACCTACTCGGACCCGTCATCCTGCCGCCTGCTACCCTCGTCGTCGCTGCTGCTTTCCTCCTCGCCACTCCCGCTCGAGGAGGAGCCTTCGCTATCAGAAGAGCTCTCCACGCAGCACCTTGCCCGAGTCCCGAAGCACCCGAAGACCTTGACGGAGAGAAGGCCGCCCTCCATCAGCTTAAAATGGAGAGTGAGCCCCGCCGTCAAGCGGTGGATATGGGCGAACGTCTTCCACCCTCGACCAAGATACATCACTTGAGGGGCTGGAAAGTCGACACGAACTCGCGTACCGCTGATCCAACAGCCCCTCATGTGCAACCGCAGTGACTCCGGCGGATCCCGCTCCATATCGCTCGCGAAGGGAGTAGGGAGACGAAGGCGACGGCGAGGCGGCCGACGCAGCCTGACGAAGAACTCGCAAGGGTCATCCCCAACATGGCCCTCCGTGGAGGGAGGAACCGCTGGCGGAGGCGGGACCAGCGCGCCGCCCCGTTCTCCTCTTCCCTGAGCACCTCGACCTCGTCCACGGCCTCGCCACAAGCCCCTTCTTCCTCGCGGCTGGCTCTGCCACCGCAGGTGAAGGAGAAGGAAGGACGCATTGTCGAACGGCGACCCTTGCCGCCACCGTTGAAGAGCCAGGATTCCCTCTCTCCATGGAAGATGGAGGGAGGGGGAGCGGAAGCTGAAGGAAAGAGAAGATGGAAGAGTGCGGGACACCGTCCCCCCCCCCCGCTCTTTATAAAGGAACGGGGTGGGGGCACGACCGCCCCGCTCGACCAATCAAGACGCGGAAGGCGCAGGGAACTGGGACCAACCCGCTGCCCCGGCCCGCGACAACTCGGTTTCCCGCCTCCACCATTCGCCACCCCAAGCACATGAAAGCCACATGGCAGGCATGCGGGACCGAGGCGACGGGTGAGGCGACCTCTCCCCACCCCGTGATCGTGGGGAGTGGACGCCTTGAAGACCATGCCCCGGCCCTGTTTAGTAAATGGGCCGCGCCACCACGCCTCCCTCCGTTTATGGGGAAGGTGCGAACCGCCCCCTTTTACCACAACGTGAAGCATGCATGCAGAGCTCGGCCCCACGCATGCCACCCACGTCACGCACGCCTCCCCACGCCAAGCCACGCGCGGGAGGCATGGGAAGCGCAGCGCGCGAAAAGATGCCTGCCCGCGCATCGTTTTTGGGCCTAGCCCAACGACGCGATTGCGCTTACGTGTGGCCCAGGCCCGGGGGCTCCTGTCGGTGTACAAAAAGAGGGGTACACCTTTTAAGCGTACGCAGGCAGTCTGAGCCACGGGCGACGCCACAGTAAGCAAGGCAAGGAAGGTGAGCCAAGGTAAGGCCGAAGCTCGAAAGGAGCAGAATGACGCCAAGACCAAGACCATAAAGAGCAAAGGGGACGAAGCAGACTCCCCCGACAAGATCCTTGCCGGGGGGCGGTTTTAGCAAACCCGGCAAGGCCCTTGCTGGGGCGGCTCGCCCCACGCCCATGGAGCGGATCACCTTTGAGTCCACTGCCCCCCATGGGGCAAAGGATTCGGGAGACATCCCCGTGGTGGCATGCAGATCTTTGTGAAGACATTCAAAGATCAGATACATACTATAGAAGATGACGACCCTTGGCGGGATCCCGGCCAAGGAGGACCACAAGGCCCCCCGCAAGAGCCTTGTCGGGGATGACAGCAGGCGCCGCGGCAAGACCCTTGCCGAGGCCCCGGCAAGACCCTTGCCAGGGCTGCGACAAGACCCCAGCCAAGGACACCCGTAGGGCCACCATCAGGCCCACGCCAATCAAGCCTCCACCATGTAGCTGCCGACCCAGCCAGTTGGACAAGCACCTGCGTGGCGGCAAGCGAACCTTCGTGGAGACCCACCACTGCGCCACCTCAGCTGCCTGCCTGCCTACATGGCACCACAGGCACCACTGGCCAGGGCGCGTGTCAACACGAAAGGGAGCGGCGACGGACGAGACTGGGCTCTCCCCTGTCCCTGATAAAGCGAGGACACCTAAGCAAGACGCATATATGGCGCCTTGTCATGTAATGCGAGGGATAAACTCGTATGACTGTACGCTTTCCGCCTCCTGTGTGCCACTGTGGCAACCCCTTTCCCTATAAAAGGAGGCCCAAGGTGACCAGGAGGAGGATTCGGCTTTTTGGAGCTCCTCACGCCCCATAGCTAGCTCAAGAACACAGATAAACTAACCACCAAAGAAGGAGTAGGGTTTTACGCATCTCGCGGCACGAACCTGGGTAAAAGAACCCGTGTGCTATCTGTTTGATCTGCTCTTCTCACGACCCCGCGCCCCGCAACCGTAGTAGGGATTCTTGTGATCCCATAGGTGTCGTCCCCGCACCGACACGGGCCAACTCACTTGGCCATCTGGAACAGATCGAAAGCTATGCCCCTGGCCATCAGGTCAGATTTGGGAGTTTGAACTACACGGCCGACATCCATGGAGACTTGATCTTCGACGGATTCGAGCCACAGCCAAGCGCGCCGCACTGTCTCGAGGGGCACGATCTAGCTCTGGCCCGAACGATTGCCACTGGAGGCCGCACCAGCGTCCGCTCCGACCCTTAGCTCGGAGCCGACTCCCCCGATCGAGGACGAGTGGTTGGACACCTCCTCGGGGGCTATGATTCCTACAGCGATTGAGCCAAACTCCATCCCTGTCCTTTGCGAAGACCGCGAATCCAAGGTGCCGGACTCCTCTCCGGACTCCGAACCCTCCGCGCCCCTGCCAATCGAATCGAATTGGGTGCCGGTTATGGAGTTCACTGCTGCGGACATCTTTCAGCACTCGCCCTTTGGCGACATCCTGAATTCACTAAAGTCTCTCTCTTTATCAGGAGACCCCTGGCCGGGCTATGGTCAGGAAGGTTGGGATGCAGACGACGAAGAAATTCAACGCCCACCCACCGCCCACTTTGTAGCCACTATCGAAAGCTTAAACGACGTGCTCGATTTCGACTCCGAAGACATCGACGGTATGGACGACGATGTAGGAGACAACCATGAACCAGAACCTATAGGATACTGGACAGCCACCTCATCCCACGATGTATATATGGTGGATACAACTAAAGGAAGTGACGACGAGGAACAACGGGACACTAGGAAGGATAAATCCCTCGAAAAGCAGTCAAAACGCAACGTAAACGCCACACCAAGTCCCGCCTCGACAAAGACCCAGCCATAGAGCAGGGCGAACCGGTGGACGACCAACATGCTATCGAGCAACTGTCCGAACATGACAACTTGGATAAACAACCCGTCCCCGGCGAAGATAACAGTCCGGACGATCTCACGCCGGACAAATTGTTGGAGTAGAAGAACCTCCACAAAAGGCTCGTCGCCACTACGCGTAGCCTGAAAAAGCAGAAGAGGAAGCTCAAAACAGCGGAAGATGCACTCAGAATCAGATGGAGCAAAGTACTCAACACCGCAGAGAAATACGGCGACAGTCGCCGAACAAAGAGCTACCCGAAGCGCAAATTACTGCCCGAATTCGATGAGGAGGCCGTAGAGCCCCCGCAATCAAAGAACAAAGAGGCCGCCCGGTCGGATAGACGACCACATGGGAAACATGGAGTGGCAAGCGGCGCCGCACACAATTTGGCACGCGATCCGCATAAGGATTCACATCAAAAGGATGGCCCAGTTAGGTCCATCTATGGGCCGAGAAAGAAAGCTCTTTCAAGCAATGCAACACGCCAAATATCCGAACATCACGACACACCCAAATATAGGGGTGCCGCACACCCCCTGTGTTTCACCGACGAGGTGCTGGATCACGAATTCCCAACGGGATTCAAACCCGTAAACATAGAGGCATATGACGGAACAATGCACTCGAGTCTCGGATTGAGGATTACATCCTCCACATACACATGGCGGAGGAGATGATCTCCACGCCATAAAATACTTACCCTCAAGCTCAAAGGGCCAGCCCGGCATTGGCTCAAAAGCCTCCTGAAAATACCATTGGAAGTTGGGAAGAGCTCGAGGATGCATTTCGAGCAAATTTTCAAGGGACTTATGTCCGCCCTTCGGATGCGCATTTATTTAAGTCACATAACTCAACAACGTGGAGAGTCAGCCCGCAAATTCTGGAACAGGTTCCTTACCAAAAAGAACCAAATAGTTGACTGTCCGGACGCCGAAGCCTTAGCAGCTTTCAAACACAACGTCCAAGACAAATGGCTCGCTAGACACCTCGGCCAGGAGAAGCCGAGAACCATGGCTGCATTAACAAGCCTCATGACCCGCTTTTGCACGGGAGAGGATAGTTGGCTGGCAAGATGCAGTACCAGCGACCCAAGTACATCTGAAGTGAGGGATGGAAATGGAAAACCACGACGCAGCAAGGATCAGCGCCGGACAAAGGGAAACAGCCCGAAGAGCACGGCAGTCAACGCCGGATTCAGAAGCTCCCGGCAGAACCATAAAAAACTTCCCCTCAAGGACGAAAGCGACGAGCTATCCAACCTAAACAAAATCTTGGACAAAATATGCCAAATCCACAAGACTGGGAAGCACGCAAACCATACCCACAGAGATTGTTGGGTCTTCAAGTAGTCCGGCAAACTCAATGCCGAACACACGGGGCTCGACACACCAAGCGAGGACGATGACAAACCCCACAAGCAGAGCACCGGAAAACAAAAGAATTTCCCACAAAAAGTCAAAACAGTGAACTCACTTCAAGTGACAAAAGGGAAAAGTAAAGTGGCGCCCATAGAAACACGCACCGCACGGTCTATCCCAGAGGAGTCCGAACGATGGTTGTCAAAACCAATCACCTTCAATCATCAGGATTATTCCGGAAGTATTCGGAACGCAGGATGGACTGCCTTGATATTAGATCCTATAATCGACAGACTCCAATTTACACAAGTCCTAATGGACGGAGGCAGCGATCTAAACCTGCTATATCAGGACACAATCCGCAAAATGGGGATAGACCCAACCAAAATTCGCCATAGCAACACCTCCTTCAAAGGGGTAATGCCAGGCCTATATGCCCATTGTATGGGCTCCTCATCGCTAGAAGTTGTGTTCGGCTCATCCGACAACTTCCGCCATGAAAAGCTAACCTTCCACATCGCCCCATTCGACAGTAGCTATCAAGCACTACTGGGCGTGAAGCTTTCGCCCGCTTTAACGCAATACCGCATTATGCATCTCTTACACTTAAAATGCCCGGTCCACGCGGCATCATCTCATTAAAAGGGAGTATTAAGTGTTACTCAAGCACGGAAGAACGTGAGACTGCCTTGACAGCCCCACACCAATCTGGCTCTGCTAATCAAAGCACCTGAATAGGTCATTCGAACCCCCGGACATGGCTAGACGAGTCCGGCGCCTACTAGCGGCATACCCCCCGTACTAGGGGTTGCACGCATGTACAACAAGAGACAATAAAGCTCAATTTTATTCACTTTTCGAACCGTACTCTGTTTATTTAATATAAAGTACATTTTTCGTGACGATCTTTTTTCTTTTCAACTAAGTTCTTCTCTTTACAGATGAACAACGCATACGCCTGGCCCGTGATATGGCACAACGGAGACACAGCAGACGGCGCAAGAGGGACCCGCTGCAAGGATTCTTTTCAGATTAAGACCTGCGTAAACCTTTTTTGCTGTCTCTTGTTGATACACATCCCCGGTTTCTTGCTATAACCGAGGAGGAGGCTGGTGTTTTGGCATCGGCCGCACTGAATCTTCTTGGCGTGCACTGGACACCAGGGGCTTAGGGCATTATTCTGCCCGTTTTCATAAATACCGAATACCTTAGGGAGTGTTCGGCGTCTCGAGTTAGGCCTTATATGCATCAGCTCCGAATCAAGTCTTTGGTCAAATGTTGGGTTTGCCCGGCTCCTGTGTTTTGCTGCCTTATGTTCCGTTCTATCGGCTAACGCGGCACCAGGAGAACCTCTGCGATTGTGCCGGTTCGCCGGTGAGCACCTCAAGAGAGAAAGCCGAAAACCGACTGTCATGATATAGCATGAGACTGGTCAACCACTTTCGATGACCCAAATGAATGTTTAGAATTCCTCCGTGTTGACGAAGGGCCGTTTCGGTCAGTACATACGGCGCCCAATTCGGGAGAGCGCGGTGCCCTAGGGGCTATATAGTAGCCCCACCATCGCATTCCTATGGCTAAGTGAAAGTGATAAAGCATTATAGTCCGGTTATGTAGTTTGCTACGCTTATCACCTCCTTTACAGGACCAAGACGTTGGATTAAGTGTGAAAATGCGCCTTTCTGCAAACACCCCCGCACTATGTGCGTGGGGGCTGAAGCCAAGGACTGCCATCTTTCAGGTTACATACACATATACATCAACGGCCGCACAGGAGGTGTTTTAATACTTGAACGCACAAGTATAAAAAAGCTCTTATATTATATTGAAACATTGTTTTCACAAATCATACATGTCATTAAAACATAATATCCTTCGAGCACTGCGTCTCTATTAAACGAGCGCCTGCAGACTTCCTCAAAATAGTGCTCGGCGGTACTCGGCTTCTGTCCGACTCTTGGGATGCAACGTCGGTGGCCTTCATCTCCGCCCAGTATGTCTTGACACAGGCAAGAGCCATCCGCACACCCTCTATGCAGGCTAACCGCTTCATTGCATCGATATGCGGCACCACACCAAGGAACTGCTGCAACAAGCCAAAATAACTCTTCGGCTCGGGCCTTTTCGGCCACAAATGAGTCACGACAGCCTTCATGGCAAGTCCGGACAACCTATTCAAATTTCAGCTCATTCGCCAAACGATCGGTTAATGAAATTGACGCCCGGACTATGGAACTGCGACCAAAAAGCTCTTCCATTCCGTGATCCTTTTGACCTCGGAAGTGTTCGGCGCGTCTGCGGCACTCGCCGCCAAGTCTAGATAAGCATCCTTCCCACTCCACGGCCGGTCCAATTGAGCTGCATTTTGATCTGTGGAATTTTCTCCGCATCGAAAGGGCTTTCGGCTGCAATATCTCCGCCCGACGTAGCTCCTCCTTTATAGCTCTCATCACAGGCGAGTATCCTTGGCCTTGGTGGCGGCCTTTTTAGGTCCTCTTGTTTCGCTCGATCTTCTTTTCAAGAAGCTCAGAACGGTCGAAAGATTCTTCAACTTCATGAACATCTCGGCCATTTCTTTCTTGCTTGGCAAAGGATCGCTTGTTCGGCTTTTAGCTCTTCGCCGCCTTTTAAAGCCGCCAGATCACTTTTTTCGGCTTGCTCCTTGGCTCGGCGAGCTCCATGAAGGTTCTCCATAGCAGCGGCACCATCTGCATTAAGCATACATGTTGTAAGGTATGGGCATCAAGCTCCCTTACCAGCGTCCATGGAGAAGGTGCATACCTTGTGACTCGTCAAGCCGCTTATTAACAAGCGTGATGTCCGTGATCCGCCACGCCGAGTTGCCGCTTCATTTCGCAAATTCTTCAAATTTCATTAGCCACCGGACGCCACATCAGAACATCCCAAATTTTCAATTTGGAATGTTATACATAGAGCATCATTGCATATAATATTTTTCATTGCATTTTCTTTGCATTTTGCTCGATCCTAGAAATTCTACACAACTCAAGGACCCACGGGGAGAGTTGGGGATTTTCGTTATTTTCATATTTGAGTTTTCTCAAATTTTGAAAATAGGATCGTTGATTTTAATTATTTTATCTTCAATTATTTCTATTACAAAAATATGTGAAAGGGAATAAAATGACTTTCCCAAAATAAGGAAATAATGAAGATTTAATAATAAAATCAAATAAGACTTTATTTTGGAGTTTTTCGCCTTTTTATTTGAATTTAGGAAAAATGCGCGTTTTTCAAAATTGCATCTAGGCCCCAAATAAATGTTCATTAAATCCGGCTTGATTTTAGAAACCGGGGAAATTTTATTTCGGGATTTTTGGAGTCCGTTTGGTACTTCTTTTGATTTTTTTTCTACGCGTAATGTTTTATTTAAAAAAAACGAACCGCCTTTCGGGCCGTACCCGAGCGGGACTCCGCTCGGGGGCGCCTTTCAATAGCGGCCGCCCCGGGAGCCCCAGCCCACCCGAGCCGCCCCACCCCAGCCCACCCAAGCCCGCCACGGAGCAGCGCCTTCGAGGTTCGCCACCGATTTCCGTGCCGATTTTATTTAAAAAAAACCGATCGGTTTTCTTCGGTTTTTTTTTGGTTTTTTATTTTTATTTTATTTATTTATTTATTTATTTTTTCTTTTTCCGTTCGAATCTGTTCGTTGTTTTTTCTTTTTCTCGGATTTAATCCGTGATTTTTCTGATCGTGATTCCAGATCCGATTTTCGTTTTAGTATAACTTTTCGCTCGTTTATCGAAATCAGGCGATTCAAGCGCCTGGAGTTTCGTCTCGAAACCCTCGTTCCGAATAATCTACTTAAACAAGTTTTTGCATCTATAAAATTTGACCTAGATCCAGATTAGTAAAACGAAGCTGTGTTCTTCCGCCGTTTGACTTCCGTTGCTTCGTTTGATTTGATTCTTTTGGAAACCGGAGTTCTTAAGTTGAACTATCTGGTTAGATCTATTTGAGTTTTACCTGTGCATTAGATGAGTACTTATTGTATGCTTGTTTGTTTGTCTGCGATAGATTACCCGGAGTGCGCCGCTTGTTACTTGAATCTCTAGGTTTCATGGATCATCGCTACAAGGCAAGTAACACTTTGATCATACCTCTTCTCATACCCAGTTTTATGCATTAGATCTATTCCTCAAACACTTGCATGATTAGGATCTAACTAAATTGTGGGTTTGGGAAGTAGTTGAGGTAGTACCTATTACCTGTTTTATTATCAAACCTTTGGGAGTTACTTCTACGTTTGCTTATTATTGCTATGCTATGCTAGTAGACGTGGATTGGGTGAGTGTATTCCATGACAGATGTGAGATTGTTATTTAATGGTTTATTTAAGGTGGCAACTTAAACACACATCCTGGGTGGATTGAGGCACCTGGTTTCTATCAGGACTTGCTGTATTTCTTCGGACCGCCACCTGTGCTCAAAGGGATCATGAGATTATTCAAACTAGAAACTTCCGTGTGCAGCCACAAGCCATTATGGGCTCGCATAGTTGACTAAGTTGTGCGAACTCTTACGGGTAGACTAGCAGATGTAGGGGAAAGTAGGTGTACCGGTCTACCCACAAGTAAGGTGCTAGTGCTTACGAAAGACTATGTCTCGGTCATCCGCTTCTCAAACACCATGTAGTGCGAGAAACCAAACGGAGGCGATCGAGTCTTGTGGGAAAAGTGCGCAAACCTCTGCAGAGTGTATAAACTAATCATGGTTAGCCTTGTCCCGGTTATGGACATCTTGAGTATCTAGTACCGGATATCATGTGAATCTCATCATGTTACTTCTAATTAATATTGTTGGGTTTGTTAATGAGTACTTTTAATTGGGATTGAGAATGTCATCAACCATTCTCAATGTTTCACAACCACCATGATAGTTAAATAAATTTATTCCTTTGCAAGAGGGAAAAATTGGCTTTATGCAAAAGCTGTAATCAGAGAGCTTTCCACCAGCCATATATGCATGTAGTATAGGCTTATCATTCCATTATTCTCTATGTGTTACATTGCCAAAGATATTCCATGTGCTTGGCCCGTTGGCTGCAATGTTTCATGTTGCAGACTTTTCGCATTTGAGTAAGGTGCTTAGGTCGTGGTTCTATACTCGATGATGTCGTTGGAGTTGATGGACTCGCTTATTCTTCCAAGCCTTCCATTGTTATCGTATTAGATGGCCTTAAGCCATATTTATTTTATTAAGTTCTCTTTTGAGACATTCGATTGTAATAAGTGTGTGATTGCTACTATGTTATAAATCCTTCGAAGTACTGTGTGGTGTCAGCATTACTGATCCAGGGATGACACTAAGCACAGAGACTTGACCGTTTGAGGTCGGGTCGCTAAGGAGATGGTATCAGAGCACACGCTGACTGTAGGACACGACCATTAAGCTAAAGCCCTAGATCACTACTCTCTCTTCTCATTTCTGACTCCTCATCTTTTCTACTCTTTTAGGATGACTAAGCGAGGATCAAGTTCACTCAGCCGGGATGAAGATACACCCTTTGGACGACACACGAAGGAAGTCACTAAGTACCTAAACATAGGATTACCAAGCTTCATGGGACCTACAATTCCACTTTACACGAAGAAAATATTTGGAAGATTCAAGCTCAAGTTCCCGGAAGGACGTTTGCGCCAATCACGGAGCCCATAGTGTGTGTTTTCAATGCACCAACCTGGAGTTTGGGAAAGAGTATGGCAGCTCACACAACCATGGGGCACATTGGAGAAGTTTACAAAGAAGACCTCAAGGATACTATTTACCAGATTTGCGGGTGCCGAGATGAACAATGGGAGATAGTTGGCACTAAGAAGGATCGATCAATTGCAGCTTTCATCCAGGAGTTAAACCAGCACATCCGACGCCAGGAGAACCAGATGTGCGCAGACATGATGGAGTTGAAGGCAGCAAAAGCCAAGATTATCGAACTAGAAGGAGAACTGAAGCCCACTCGCAAGGACTACATGGAGGAGATTGTAGCTCTAGTGGGACAAAACGGCGATCTTAAGGAGAAGATTGAAGAACTCATGGGAAATTCAGCACCCAGAGGAGAAGATGAAGATAGCACCTGTCCAGAGAACTACATCATCATCGACGACAGAGATTCCGATCCTAGTGAGGATGATTACGAAGATGAAGCTGGAGAAGATATCATGGAGTCTTCATCGGAGCAGTTTTTCTAGTTGACCACCATAACAGTAGTAGATTACCCCCATGTTATTTTAGTTTTAGTTTCAGCACTTTGTAACGATAGATAGACCGTTGTATGCCCTTGTTTGAATTGATTGGAGTGATATTGTGTGATTTGTCTCATGTGCATATGGGTAGTGTTTCTCTCTAGACCTCATTCTATTCTTAATTCTCGTGTTTTCTTAAAACCCCTCAGATGCCTCCGAGACGCGACCCCGGATTTGTTTTCCCGCCAGAGATCACTCAGTTGATTCAGCAGCAGAATACCTTGATTCAGACATTGGTACAGAACCAAGGCAACAACAACAACAACAACAGCAACAACAACAACAACAACCCACCGCCACCACCACCTGTTGACCATTTGACCCGTTTCTTAAGGCTGAATCCGCCGGTGTTTTCCAATAGCACCGAGCCGATTGTTGCAGATGATTGGCTCTGTAAGATAGGGAGGGAGTTGACCACTGCAGGATGTACAGATGGAGAAAAGGTGAAGTTTGCCGCACATCAGCTCGAAGGACCCAGCAGCATGGTGGGAGAATTTCTGACCACTTACCTCAGTAGACACTGTCACATGGGATCAGTTTCAGCAAGCTTTTCGTACCGCCCATGTTTCAGCAGGAGCTATGGCCATGAAGAAGCGTGAGTTTCGCAACTTACGCCAAGGAGGATGCAGTTGGCCACAAGATGTGGATGATTTCAGTAAGCTAGCACGTTATGCCCCAGATGACGTTGCTACGGACGCATCTAAGCAGGAGAAGTTTCTAGAAGGACTGAATGATGAGCTGAGCATGCAGTTGATGGTAGCCACCTTCAATAACTACCAGGAGTTGGTAGATCGTGCGCTTATGATTGAAGGGAAGCAGCAGCAGATTGAGAACCGCAAGAGGAAGTATGGACAGGGGAAGAATAACTCTGGAGCTCAGCAGAAACTTCGCTTTACCCCGAAGCCAGGAGGACACTTTCAGCATACCCATGGAGGAGGTAGCTCGCACAACCATAATGGCACCAAGAATGGGAACGGGAATGGAGTAAGCAAGATGTAACCGCACCAACCCGTCAACACCATCCAAGGTAGACTGAGCCATGTCACTTGCTTTAAATGCCGCAAGACTGGGCATTATGCAAACGAATGTCCGTAAGGCAGAATGGAAATGGCAATGGAAGCTCGGAAAGAAGCGAATCCTTTCAATAAAGGACAAGTGAACCACGTTACCGTGGAGGAGGTTGAAGCTTCACCAGATGCGTAATAGGTAAGTTTTTGGTTAAGTCATTTATCGCAGCTTGTTCTTTTTGATCTTGGTGCATCGCATTCATTCATATCAAGGGATTTATGGATAAGTTTAGCCTACCCACTAAAACTCTTAAGACACCCATGCTAGTAAGCTCACCGGGAGCGGTGTTTATGGCTAGTCTAGGATGCTTTCATGTGCCATTAAGTTTAGGGAGGCATGTTTTCCCAACGGATTTAATCATATTGGAATCCCAAGGTTTGGATGTAATTCTTGGTATGGATTGGCTGTCGATGTATGGAGGAAACATCGATTGCGCCAGTAAGTCAATTTTGCTTACCACCCCAGAAGGAAGGAGAATCAAGTATGTATCACGGCATGAGCCGAGGAGAGCACATGTAAATTCCTTATCAGGAGTTGTGCAGGAAGAAGTACCAGTGGTAAGGGATTACCCGGACGTGTTTCCGGAAGAGTTGCCAGGCATGCCACGGATAGAGACATTGAGTTTCGATTGAACTATCGCTGCAGCAATCGGGCCGATATCTAAGAGACCATATAGGATGCCAGCCCAAGATTTGGAGGAAATTAAGAAGCAGATTAAGGAGTTCTTGGATAAAGGTTTTATTCGCCCAAGTTCTTCGCCTTTGGGGATCACCAAGACTTCTAGTGGAGAAGAAGGATGGATCATTAAGAATGGTTGTTGATTATCATGGATTGAATGAAGTGACCATTAAGAACAAATACCCATTGCCGATGATCACTGACTTGTTTGACCAATTGCAAGGAGCTAAGGTGTTTTCAAAGATCGATTTGCGATCAGGGTACCATCAGTTGAAGATTCGAGAGCAGGATATACCTAAGACGGCTTTTACCACCAGGTACGGGCTGTATGAGTATACCGTTATGTCATTTGGTCTGACTAACGCACCTGCCTATTTTATGAACATGATGAACAAAGTGTTTATGGAGTTTTTGGACAAGTTCGTCGTGGTGTTCATTGATGATATTTGGTTTACTCGAAGAATGAAGAGGAACATAAGGAGCATTTGCGTTTGGTACTCTAGAAGCTCAGAGAACATCAGTTGTACGCCAAGTTCAGCAAGTGTGAGTTTTGGTTGAAGGAAGTTGGATTTCTTGGACATGTTATATCCGGAGAAGGTATAGCGATGAGACCCCACTAAAGTTGTTACCGTAATAAATCGGGAAGCGCCAACAACAGTTGGAGAGATCCGGAGTTTCCTTGGACTAGCAGGATACTACCGGAGATTCATTGAGAATTTTTCAAGGATTGCGAAGCCTATGACAGAATTGTTGAAGAAAGATACCAAGTTCATTTGGACCGAGGAGTGTGAAGCTAGTTTCCAAGAGTTGAAGAAATGTTTGGTTACCTCACCAGTGTTAATTCTGCCAGATTAGACCAAGGATTATGAGGTATATTGCGACGCTTCACGTCGAGGACTTGGAGCAGTGCTTATGCAGGAGGGGAGAGTTGTTTCGTATGCTTCACGACAGCTTAAGCCTCATGAGCTAAACTATGCTACACATGATTTGGAGTTAGCAGCCGTAGTACATGCGTTGAAGACATGGAGACATTTCCTCATTGGAAATCATTGTGAGGTGTATACGGATCATAAGAGTTTGAAATACATTTTCACGCAGAAGGAACTGAATCTCAGGCAAAGGAGATGGTTGGAACTCATCAAAGATTATGATATGAGATTGCATTATCACCCCGGAAAGGCTAACGTTGTAGCAGAAGCGTTGAGCCGTAAGAGTCATGTCAATACATTAATGACGGGAGGAATACCAAAGGAGTTAGCCAAGGATCTTCGAGAGCTATGTTTGGAAATAGTTCCGAGAGGCTATGTAGCAGCATTGGAGATTCAGTCAACTTTGATGGACAAGATCAGGGAAGCTCAGAAGACTGACAAAGAGATTACCTCTATAAAGGAGAAAATGAGCGAAGGAAAAGCAAAGGGATTTCGTGAGGATGAGCACGATACCCTATGGTTCGAGGACCGTGTTTATGTGCCCAATGACCCGGAGATCAGGAAGTTGATTCTACAAGAGGCACATGATTCACCATATTCGATTCACCCAGGAAATACCAAGATGTATTTGGATTTGAAGAATACTTTCTGGTGGACTGGAATGAAGAAGGATATTGCAGAGTACGTAGCAGTTTGTGATGTATGTCAGAGGGTGAAGGCAGAACATCAGAAGCGGCCAGGATTGTTACTGACCATTGCCTATACCCGAATGGAAGTGGGATAAACTAGGTATGGATTTCATCACGGGATTGCCCAGGACTCGCTCAGGATATGACTCGATTTGGGTTATAGTCGATCGTTTGTGAAGGTAGCTCATTTCATTCCAGTAAAGACTACTTACAGCAGTGCCAAATTGGCTAAGATATACATGACCAGGATTGTATGCTTGCATGGAGTTCCGAGGAGTATCGTATCGGATAGAGGAACCCAATTTACCTCAAAGTTCTGGAAGCAGTTGCATGAGACTTTGGGAACCAGACTGGAGTTTAGCACAGCTTTCCATCCACAGACAGATGGACAAACCGAGAGAGTTAACCAGATTTTGGAGGATATGCTTAGAGCTTGTGCTTTGCATTATGGATCAAGTTGGGATGACAACTTGCCGTATGCGGAGTTTTCATATAACCACAGTTACCAAACCAGTTTGAAGATGGCCCCTTTCGAAGCCTTGTACGGAAGGAGGTGCAGGACCCCGTTATTATGGGATGAAGTTGGAGACCGCCAGTTGTTTGGACCGGATTTGATTAAGGAGTCTGAACAGAAGGTAAAGTTGATTCGCGATAGGCTCAAGGTAGCCCAGTACCAAGATGTAAAAGTTATGCGATTCAAAACGCAAGGAGATGTAGAATACGAAGTCGGAGATAGAGTTTATCTTGAGTATCGCCACTTCGAGGGTTAAGCGTTTTGGAGTTAAGGAAAGTTAGCACCTCGATTTGTTGGACCTTATCGTGTTTTGGAGCGCATGGGGAAGTTGCGTACAAGTTGGAATTACCGAAGGATTGTCGAGGAGTTCATGATGTGTTTCATGTTTCTCAGTTGAAGAAGTGTCACGCAGAGATGGCTGATATACCACCGAGAGATCTGATTACACCGAAGCGATCTCAGTTGAATGATGATTTGACCTATGAGGAGAAACCGGTTAAGATTTTGGAGTATGCCAGCCGAGTCACCCGCAGCAAGGTCATTAAGTTTTGCAAAGTTCAGTGGAGCCACCACACAGAGGATGAAGCCACCTGGGAGCAAGAGGAAGATTTGCTTAAAGACCACCTTCACCTATTTTGTAGCCAACCCGAATCTCAAGGGCGAGATTCATCTTAAGGGGGTAGGTTTGTAACATCCCAAATTTTCAATTTGGAATGTTATACATAGAGCATCATTGCATATCATATATTTCATTGCATTTTCTTTGCATTTTGCTCGATCCTAGAAATTCTACACAACTCAAGGACCCACGGGGAGAGTTGGGGATTTTCGTTATTTTCATATTTGAGTTTTCTCAAATTTTGAAAATAGGATCGTCGATTTTAATTATTTTATCTTCAATTATTTCTATTACAAAAATATGTGAGAGGGAATAAAATGACTTTCCAAAAAAAAGAAATAATGAAGATTTAATAATAAAATCAAATAAGATTTTATTTTGGAGTTTTTCGCCTTTTTATTTGAATGTAGAAAAAATGCGCGTTTTTCAAAATTGCATCTAGGCCCCAAATAAATGTTCATTAAATCCGGCTTGATTTTAGAAACCGGGGAAAATTTATTTCGGGATTTTTGGAGTCCGTTTGGTACTTCTTTTGATTTTTTTTCTACGCGTAATGTTTTATTAAAAAAACGAACCGCCTTTCGGGCCGTACCCGAGCGGGACTCCGCTCGGGGGCGCCTTTAAATAGCGGCCGCCCCGGGAGCCCCAGCCAACCCGAGCCGCCCCACAACAACCCACCCGAGCTCACGCTCACGGAGCAAGGCTTTTCGAGGTTCGCCGCCGCCTTGATTTCCGTGCCGATTTTATTAAAAAAAACCATTCGGTTTTCTTCGGTTTTTTTCGTTTTTTTATTTTTATTTTATTTTATTTATTTTATTTTTATTTATTTTTTTCCGTTCGAATCTGTTCGTCGTTTTTTTCTTCTTTTTCTCGGATTTAATCCGCGATTTTTTTGATCGCGACTCCAGATCCGATTTTCGTTTTAGTATAACTTTTCGCTCGTTTATCGGAATCAGCAAATTCAAGCGCCTGGAGTTTCGTCTCGAAACCCTCGTTCCGAATAATCTACTTAAACAAGTTTTTGCATCTATAAAATTTGACCTAGATCCAGATTAGTAAAACGAAGTTCTTTTCTTCCGCCGTTTGACTTTTGTTGCTTCGTTTGATTTGATTCTTTTTGCAAACCGGAGTTCTTAAGTTGAGCTATCTGGTTAGATCTATTTGAGTTTTACATGTGCATTAGATGAGTACTTATTGTATGCTTGTTTGTTTGTCTGCGATAGATTACCCGGAGTGCGCCGCTTGTTACTTCGAATCTCTAGGTTTCGCGGATCATCAGCAAGGCAAGTAACACTTTGATCATACCTCTTCTCATACCCAGTTTTATGCATTAGATCTATTCCTCAAACACTTGCATGATTAGGATCTAATTAAATTGTGGGTTTGGGAAGTAGTTGAGGTAGTACCTATTACCTGTTTTATTATCAAACCTTTGGGAGTTACTTCTACGTTTGCTTATTATTGCTATGCTATGCTAGTAGACGTGGATTGGGTGAGTGTATTCCATGACAGATGTGAGATTGTTATTTAATGGTTTATTTAAGGTGGCAACTTAAACACACATCTGGGTGGATTGAGGCACCTGGTTTCTATCAGGACTTGCCTGTATTTCTTCGGACCGCCACCCGGGCTCAAAGGGATCATGAGATTATTCAAACTAGAAACTTCCGTGTGCAGCCACAAGCCATTATGGGCTCTGGCATAGTTGACTAAGTTGTGCGAACTCTTACGGGTAGACTAGCAGATGTAGGGGAAAGTAGGTGTAACGGTCTACCCACAAGTAAGGTGCTAGTGCTTCTGAAAGACTATGTCTCGGTCATCCGCTTCTCAAACACCATGTAGTGCGAGAAACCAAACGGAGGCGATCGAGTCTTGTGGGGAAAAGTGCGCAAACCTCTGCAGAGTGTATAAACTAATCATGGTTAGCCTTGTCCCCGGTTATGGACATCTTGAGTATCTAGTACCTGGATATCATGTGAATCTCATCATGTTACTTCTAATTAATATTGTTGGGTTTGTTAATGAGTACTTTTAATTGGGATTGAGAATGTCAAACCATTCTCAATGTTTCACAACCACCATGATAGTTAAATAAATTTATTCCTTTGCGGTAGGGAAAAATTGGCTTTATGCAAAACTGTAATCAGAGAGCTTTCCACCAGCCATATATGCATGTAGTATAGGCTTATCATTCCATTATTCTCTATGTGTTACATTGCCAAAGATATTCCATGTGCTGGCCCGTTTTCGGCTGCAATGTTTCATGTTGCGAGACTTTTAGAACTGACAGTAAGGTGCTTAGGTCGTGGTTCTATACTCGATGATGTCGTTGGAGTTGATGGACTCGCTTATTCTTCCAAGCCTTCATTGTTATCGTATTAGATGGCCTTAAGCCATATTTATTTTATTAAGTTCTCTTTTGAGACATTCGATTGTAATAAGTGTGTGATTGCTACTCTGTTATAAATCCTTCGAAGTACTGTGTGGTGTCAGCATTACTGATCCAGGGATGACACTGAGCACAGAGACTTGACCGTTTGAGGTCGGGTCACTACAGCCACATACATAGGAAGAGCGCATATTATACCTGGGGTTATGATACTCGGAGCGCCGTCATTTTTGACACCGCACCAAGTCTCAGGGGCTACTATCTATACAGGGCGCATTTTATATGCAGAACTATCAGAAGGTACATCACTTTACGTACCTCAAAACCCGCCAGCAAACTTGCGACGGCTTCATGCAATCCGCTCTCAGCGGATGAAATCCTTTCAATCACCGTACCCATTAACGTACGGTGATCTTCCGAGATAGACGCTCGCCCAAGCAGATCCTTCAGCTCCTCCGACCATACACCTGTTGGTGCCGGACTCGTCCGGTGGCCTTTTTCGAAGGCCGGACATGGAGGACTTTGAGGGGACATACGGCTGCCTTCTGGCTCCGCCGGATTCGGAGAAGCCCTCGGCGACGATACCTCAGCGTCGTCCACCTCGCATAATGGTACGGCAGGCGGAGGCGTTTCGCTCTCCATCATTTCCGGATCAAGATCCCCTGAAGACGAGCTCTGTTGTGAAGGGCTGAGATCCGAACTACAAGGTAAATTTCGGTTATCTTCGGAAATAAAACGGGGATGTCTCTCTTTTAAAAAATAAACGCCCCCTTTACTTACGGCTCGCTGGAGGGCTGACCTCCTTGGGGAAATAGTGCGGCCGGGGCATATCCGCATGAGGACCCTCTGGTGAAGATTTCTTCCCCGCTTGAGGCTTTGGCCTCGGGATCTTCGAAGCGGTCCTCTTCTCCCCTTGGAGGGAGGGATTCTCGACCCCCCCTTTCTTGATAGCCTCCTTCACAGAGGTAGTAGTTCCCTTGTTCCCCCCTTCGCCTTCTTCAAAAGGCACGACCTCTAGCATCCTGGTTAATACAGGATCCGGCGTGGTCTCGGGGAGGGGGGCCGGACACCTGATCAGTTTTGCTTTCTTTATCCACTCCTGCTTAAAGGATAGCTCTTTTAAGGGCAAGTTTATGATAAATATGTGGATAGCATGTCCGGGTGCAGGACTACTTACTTGAGTATCCGGGCGATTGCAGCTCAGACCTGCGTCCTCGGTCAAGTCTGGACACATTGCTTGTGATCCGAAGAACAGTTGGTACATCTCCATGGGTGTTACGCCCATTAAATGTTGGAGAGCTCGTGGTCCCTCCGGATTAAACTCCCACAGGCGGAGGGGGCGACGTTTGCAGGGCAAGGTGCGATGAATCAACATGACCTGCGCTACTACGACCAGATTGATCTCTCTCTCTAGGAGGTCTAGAATACGGCCCTGCAACAGAGGTACATCCTTGGGCAGTCCCCAGTCGAGCCCTTTATTAACCCATGACGCCAGCCGCAGTGGAGGACCCGAGCGGAAGGCAGGTGGCGCCGCCCATTTGGAGCCCACAGGAGGCGGTGATATAAAACCACTCCTGCTGCCATAAATTAAGCTCCTCTTGAAAAGAGCCCTCGGTCCATGGAGCATCAGCATTCCTGCTTATAACAGCCCCTCTGCACTCTGCCTGATGCCCCTTGATCATCTTCGTCTCCACTTTGAAGGTCTTGAGCCACAATCTGAAGTGAGGGTTAATGCGGAGGAAGGCTTCACATACAACAATGAATGACGAGATGTGGAGGATGGACTCCGGATCCAAGTCATGGAATTCCAGCCCATAATAAAACATGAGCCCCCTCACGAAATGGTCCGTCGGGAAGCCTAAACCCTGAAGGAAGTGAGACACGAATACCACGCTCTCACCAGGCTCGGGAGTGGGAATAACCTGCCCTTGGGCAGGCAGCCTATGCGAAATTTCGCCGGTAAGATACCTGGCGTCTCTCTTTTTAGCACATCTTCTTTCGTGACGGAGGAAGACATCCACCGGCCGTGCAGGTCGGAGCCGGACATCGTCGAAGGTCCGAAGCGCCTAAATCTGGAACTTTGGGTGTTGGAACTCGAGGCAAGGGGCGGATTCGATTGAGATTGAAAAAGAAGGGCGGGCCTTGGTCTCATTATAAAGAGGTTGAATACCAAGAGCCCTCCCCGTGACCGTTTGGGACTCCCCTTCGATGGAGGAGGTGTGCCAACGGGCACGGTTGGGTTACCCACGTTCGTATTGATGAGGATCCCGGAATAAGGGGGCACGATCTCTGCTTTGATAAGACGTGCCAAGGAAACCGCCTCGCTAAATGCGCTGAGGTGGAACAGCAAAAACGATTCGTATAAAGGCCTGGCCGTGGTGTGATGTCACGCCACGGAGTACGTCAGCGGATCTGTGCAAAGGTTATTCTCTCTACGGTGGTATGTGGAACTTGTTTTGCAGAGCCAGACACTATCCTTGTGTTCAAAATCTTCTATGAAGTATTCGGAGGAGGAACCCGCCTTGCAATGCCGAAGACAATATGCGCGCCGGACTCGTCGTCATTGAAGCCTGGTTCAGGGCTCTTGAGGGAGTCTGGATTAGGGGTGTCCGGATAGCGAACTATCACCGTTGGCGGACTCACGGACTATGAAGATACAAGATTGAAGACTTCGTCCCGTGTCCGGATGGGACTTTCCTTGGCGTGGAAGGCAAGCTTGGCGATACAGATATGTAGATCTCCTACCATTGTAACCGACTCGTGTAACCCTAACCCTATCCGGTGTCTATATAAACCGGAGGGTTTTAGTCCGTAGGGACGAACAACAATCATACCATAGGCTAGCTTCTAGGGTTTAGCCTCCTTGATCTCGTGGTAGATCCACTCTTGTACTACCCATATCATCAATATTAATCAAGCAGGAGTAGGGTTTTACCTCCATCGAGAGGGCCCGAACCTGGGTAAAAACATCGTGTCCCTTGTCTCATGTTACCATTCGCCTAGACGCACAGTTCGGGACTCCCTACCCGAGATCCGCCGGTTTTGACACCGACAGTGGACTCTTGAAAATAAGATTTGGGTTTAAGGGTTTTTGGATGCACAAGTAGTATCTCTACTTGGTGCGGAATTTTTGGCTAGCAAAGATGGGGGGCAAGCACCACATATTGAAGGATCTATGACAATATAACTTCTATGTGAATATGAACAAACATAAATCATTACGTTGTCTTCCTTGTCCAACGTCAACAATTTTGGCATATAATATTTTGATGGGGGCTCACAAAAGATTTCCAAGATAGTGTATTTGCATGTAAATCTTCTCTTCCCTTATTAATTCTTCCATGAATTGCATCATTGACCAATGTTATGTTTGTCAATCTCCAATAAAAGTTTCTACTTATACTTTTCCTTATGTGATGTCATTACTTACCATAAGATTAGCATATGATCTTTTTCATTTATTTCCTTTCTTTTTTATTGAACAGGAAAGTAAAGAAAACAAAACCCAAACTAAACATTATTATATATCTTGCACATGATTACAAGGATAGATCACTAAGAAAACTCTCGAAAAGAAAGGATCAAACTAAACTTTTATTCATCTAAAGCAAAGTTATCTATGGATCAAACTAAGATAATTAAAGGCAAAATATAGTGGAGGTGATACGATACCGGGGCACCTCCCCAAAGCTTGGCGGAAGCCAAGGGGAGTGCCCTACCCGATACTCAATTTTCTTTTGGTGATGAAGAAGGAGGTGGTGGTGATGAAGTGGTAGCGATCTTGTCCTCGTGTTTCCATGGCAAAGGCTCAACATTATAAGAGGAGGAGTGAGTCTCACGGGTCCTGCAACTGGCAGCCAAACTCATACCTTTAAACCTCGCCTCATATTCAAAGACTTGGTTTTGGAGATCGTAGATCTGGCTTTGGAGGAAGTTGATTTGCTCGTTGAAAGTGAAGACAATGTCCTCCATGGACTTGCCATCCACCTTGAGATCACGGGTAAAGTCCGTGATCATGAGGTGATTGGCATTGAGTCCACGCTCGACCATGCCCTTGCACTGGAAGACCTCCTGCTCCATCGCTTCAAGCCTAGCCTCCACGGTTCGTGTCCCTTTGGGACCTTGCACATCGCGGATGTGAAGCACCCCCTCATGTATCTGGATAACCTGAGGGTGCTGCATCACCTCCCGCAAATATGGGTTGATGACGTTCTCGAAGAACTTGTCCTTGGAGGAGCTTGAAGCGGCCATGGTAGATGGGATCTATCAGAAAACAGCAAGGAAAAGAAAACAGAAGATTTCTCCGTGATATGGAGGTCAACAGGTCCAGGGGGGTATATAAAGATTTTTTATCTTGGGAAACAAGAAAAGGAAGAAAAACGGAGTCCGAAAGGTACCCGAGGTGGGCACAACCCACCTGGGCGCTAGGCGCGCCCTGGTGTCTTGTGCCCACCAGGGGTGCCTTCCTGGTTGTTTCTTATTTTACTAAAAAAATTATATTCCAAAACGGACAGAAAATATTTTTGTAGATTTTGGAGTCCGTTTACTTACCGTATCACATACCTCCTCTTTTTCATGATTCTAGAGTGTTCCGAAAGGTTTCTTTTATGTGTTCTTCCGGTGTCATAGTTTGGATAATATTGCTTTCAACATTAATGGGCATACCTGAGATATAATGTTTTATTTGTTGCCCATTAACAACCTTTGGGTTAGTGATGTCTACTACACAACCTTCTTCTTGTAGACGTTGTTGGGCCTCCAAGTGCGGAGGTTTGAAGGACAGTAGCAAATTTCCCTCAAGTGGATGACCTAAGGTTTATCAATCCATGGGAGGTGTAGGATGAAGATGGTCTCTCTCAAGCAACCCTGCAACCAAATAACAAAGAGTCTCTTGTGTCCCTAACACACCCAATACAATGGTAAATTGTATAGGTGCACTAGCTCGGCGAAGAGATGGTGATACAAGTGCAATATGGATGGTAGATACAGGTTTTTGTAAACTGAAAACATAAAAACAGCAAGGTAGAAAGTGATAAAAGTGAGCGTAAACGGTATTGCAATGCGTTGAAACAAGGACTAGGGTTCATACTTTCACTAGTGCAAGTTCTCTCAACAATAATAACATAATTGGATCATATAACAATCCCTCAAGATGCAACAAAGAGTCACTCCAAAGTCACTAATAGCGGAGAACAAACGAAGAGATTATGGTAGGGTACGAAACCACCTCAAAGTTATTCTTTCTGATCGATCTATTCAAGAGTCCGTAGTAAAATAACACGTAGCTATTATTTCCGTTTGATCTATCATATAGTTTGTACTAGAATAACACCTTAAGACACAAATCAACCAAAACCCTAATGTCACCTAGATACTCCAATGTCACCTCAAGTATCCACGGGTATGATCATATGATATGCATCACACAATCTCAGATTCATCTATTCAACCAACACGAAGAACTTCAAAGAGTGCCCCAAAGTTTCTACCGGAGAATCAAGACGAAAATGTGTGCCAACCCATATGCATAAGTTCACAAGGTCACTAAACCCGCAAGTTGATCACCAAAACATACATCAAGTAGATCACGTGAATATCCCATTGTCACCACAGATAAGCACATGCAAGAAATACATCAAGTGTTCTCCAATCCTTAAAGACTCAATTCGAGAAGATAACTTCAAAGGGATAACTCAATCCATTACAAGAGAGTAGAGGGGGAGAAACATCATAAGATCCAACTATAATAGCAAAGCTCGCGATACATCAAGATTGTACCACCTCAAGAACACGAGAGATAGATCAAACACATAGCTACTGGTACATACCCTCAGCCCCGAGGGTGAACTACTCCCTTCTCGTCATGGAGATCGCCAGGATTGATGAAGATGGCCACCGGTGAGGGTTCCCCCCTCCAGCAGGGTGCCGGAACAGGGTCCCGATTGGTTTTTGGTGGCTACAGAGGCTTGTGGTGGCGTAACTCTCGATCTATTCTGTTCCCCGATGGTTTTAGGGTATATGGATGTATATATAGGCGAAAGAAGTCGGTTAGGGGAACCATGAGGGGCCCATGAGGGTGGGGGGCGCGCCCAGGGGGGCAGGCGCGCCTCCCTGCCTCGTGGCTTCCTCGAAGCTTCCCTGACTTCAACTCCAAGTCTACTGGATCACATTCGTTCCAAAAATCATGCTCCCGAAGGTTTCATTCCGTTTGGACTCTGTTTGCTATTCCTTTTCTGCGAAACACTGAAACAAGGGAAAAAACAGAAACTGGCACTGGGCACTGGGTTAATAGGTTAGTCCCAAAAATAATATAAAAGTGTTTAGTAAAGCCCATAAACATCCAAAACTGATAATATAATAGCATGAATACTTCATAAATTATAGATACATCGGAGACGTATCAGCATCCCCAAGCTTAATTCCTGCTCGTCCTCGAGTAGGTAAATGATAGAAGAAAGAATTTATGAAGTGTGAATGCTAGCAGGTGCACAAGTTTGATCAATGATAAATTCAATCACCTTTTCTAGCATCATTATATGTCATAACAGTAGCTCAACTCATAGAACTTTTCATGATCAAGTACGCTATTCACATGTTAAAGTATAGATCATAAACTTTCTTGAAAACTAACAAATCGTGTTATTAGTCATCAAACAATTACAATTCATCTTATTTTCAGGAAGAGTCTATGTCAGAGCTTTGATTTAGGAAATCCCACATACTCAACTATCATATAGTCTTCCATGATTGCTACCACTCAAAGCATATTTTTAGAACAAATAGCATCCATCGAACACAGAGAAAGATAGGGGCTTAATGTTTCGCCTCCCAACTTATTTATCATATAGATAATTGTCAACAATAATAATTCATGATCAAATATATTTGAATGGCCATATGTGCTTAGATATTTCCATCACATGATGCTTGCCAACTAAAGAGTGGGTTGGAATGAGAGGGAATACTACTGACTCTTGCATAAAAGTAAAAGATAGGCCCTTCGCAGAGGGAAGCATGTATTTGCAGAGGTGCCAGAGCTCGAAGCTAAAACAGAGATGAAAATAATTTTGAGAGGTATGCTTTCATTGTCAACATAACGACCAAGAGTTCCCAATATCTTCCATACTAGATACATTATAGGCAGTTTCCACGCAGAAAGGTAAAGTTTTTACTCCCCCTCCACCAACATTCACACTCCAATTTTTGGTTGTTCCATGCCAATATTATTCACTTTCATATACTTTTTGGCAACTTTTTATATTATTTTTGGGACTAACATATTGATCCGATTGCCCAGTGCGGTCCACATGCATTGCATGTTTATGGTTTCGCAGAATATCCATATCAAACGGAGTCCAAACGGGATAAAAACGGACGGAGCTTATTTTTGGAAAATATGGAAAATACGGAAGAAAAATCCACACGAGACGGTGCCCGAGGTGGTCACGAGGTAGGGGGGGGGGGCGCCTGACCCCCCTGGGCGCGCCCCCTACCGTCGTGAGCCCATCGTAAGGCGGTTGATGCTCTTCTTCTTCCGCAAGAAAGCTAATTTTCAGAAAAAAAATCACGGCGAAGGTTTCAGGCCAATCGGAGTTACGGATCTCCATATATACGCGAAACGGTGAAACAGAGCCAGAAGAGAACGCAGAAACAAAGAGAGACAGAGAGATAGATCCAATCTTGGAGGGGCTCTCGCCCCTCCCACGCCATGGAGGCTGAGGACCAGAGGGGAAACCCTTCTCCCATCTAGGGAGGAGGTCAAGGAAGAAGAAGAAGAAGGGGGGCCCTCTCCCCCTTGCTTCCGGTGGCGCCGGAGCGCTGCAGGGGCCATCTTCATCACCACCATCTTCACCAACAACTTCACCGCCATCATCACCAACTCTTCCCCCCCCCCTCTATGCAGCGGTGTAACCTCTCTCTTACCCGCTGTAATCTCTACTTAAACATGGTGCTCAACGCTATATATTATTTCCCAATGATGTATGGCTATCCTATGATGTTTGAGTAGATCTGTTTTGTCCTATGGGCTATTTGATGATCAAGATTTGTTTGAGTTGCATGTTTTATTATTGGTGCTGTCCTATGGTGCTCTCTGTTTCGCGCAAGCGTGAGGGATCTCCGCTGTAGGGTTTGCAATATGTTCATGATTTGCTTATGGTGGGTGGCGTGAGTGTGAAGGCTGAGACCGAGTAAGTAGGTTGTTTGCGTATGGGATAAAGGGGACTTGATACTTTAATGTTATGGTTGGGTTTTACCTTAATGATCTTTAGTAGTTGCGGATGCTTTCTAGAGTTCCAATCATAAGTGCATATGATCCAAGTAGAGAAAGTATGTTAGCTTATGCCTCTCCCTCAAATAAAATTGCAATAATGATTACCGGTCTAGTTATCGATTGCCTAGGGACAAATAACTTTCTTATGACAACAATCTCTTTACTAAAACTAATTTAGTTGTGTCTTTATCTAAACAGCCCCTAGTCTTTATTTACGTGCTCTTTACTTTCTTGCAAACCTATCTAAAAACACCTACAAAGTACTTCTAGTTTCATACTTGTTCTAGGTAAAGCGAACGTTAAGCGTGCGTAGAGTTGTATCGGTGGTCAGTAGAACTTGAGGGAATATTTGTTCTACCTTTAGCTCCTTGTTGGGTTCGACACTCTTATTTATCGAAAGAGGCTACAATTGATCCCCTATACTTGTGGGTTATCAAGACCTTTTTCTGGCGCCGTTGCCGGGGAGCAATAGCGTGGGGTGAATATTCTCGTGTGTGCATGTTTGCTTTATCACTAAGTAATTTTTATTTGCTGTTCTTAGTTGTTCTGTATCTTTAGTTATGGATATGGAACACGAAATTCCAAAAAAATTAGGTGTATTTGCTACTCATGGAGATGGGGAACCTCCTAAAACCCTCGATGCTCGTTATGTGAAAGATATTATGTACTACTTTAATAATCCTGAGAAAACCCCATTTAATTATGTTATGGGCGTAACGTTGGATCAACGTGAATACTTTAGGGATTATCTCTTGACACAAAAAGGGAAACTATTATGGCATCAAATTCATATATTGAAGTGGTATGCTTGGCAACTATGCGTGAGTTATGATTTTACTTGTTGCTCTAGGATGGAGGCTCCACACCTTCCCTTTTCATGCGAATTTAATGATAATGAAACCTTAGCTTCTTATGCTAATGGTATATATGATTACTATGACGTGGAACAAATAGAAGAATTTGTTGCTTTTATGGGTGCTTATGAAATTGAAGCTATGTGTAAAGAGTTTGAGGATTTTGATGATGCTGTTTATAGATCTGAAAATTTAGCTATCATCAAATATTGCTATGAGAATTATAAATACAATTATGAAATTAATGCACTTATTAAGAAAGTCTCCGCTGTCCAAGAAGAGACTAATATTTTGCAGGAATATATGGAAGAAGAAATTGATGAAACTATGAGCTCATTGGATGAAAAAGATGAGGAGGAGAGCAAAGAACAAAAGGAGGAAGAGCGGATTGATCACCCGTGCCCACCTTCTAATGAGAGTAACTCTTCAACTCATACATTATTTAATTCCCCTTAGTTCTTACCGAAGGATGATTGCTATGATGACTATTATGATCCCGTTGATTCTTTTGAAATATCACTTTTTGATGATGCTTGCTATGCTTGTGGCCAAGATGCCAATATGAATTATGCTTATGGAGATGAACTTGCTATAGTTCCTCATGTTGTGAATGAAATTGTTGCTATTGCACCCACGCATGATAGTCCTATTATCTTTTTGAATTCTCCCGACTACACTATATCGGAGAAGCTTGCACTTATTAAGGATTATATTGATGGGTTGCCTTTTACTACTACACATGATGATTTTGATGAATATAATATGCATGCGCTTGCTGCTCCTACTTGCAATTATTATGAGAGAGGAACTATATCTCCACCTCTCTATGTTTCCAATATGATAAAATTGCAAGAAACTGTTTATACTATGCATTGGCCTTTACTATGTGTGCATGAATTGTTCTTTTATGACATGCCGATGCATAGGAAGAGAGTTAGACTTCGTCATTGCTTGGTATATATTACTTTGTGCTCACTACTAAATTAAAAATCATTGTTAATTAAAATTGGCTTTGATATACCTTGGGATCCAGGTGGATTCATTACTTGAGCACTATATGCCTAGCTTAATGGCTTTAAAGAAAGCGCTGCTAGGGAGACAACCCGGAAGTTTTAGAGAGTCATTTATTTCTATTGAGTGCTTTCATATAGTTTAAAAACAACAAAAATAAAGAGGGGAACCCAAAACTTTTTCAAAAAGGAAAGTGAAAGTGAGAAAGACAAGCATTGTCGAAGTGGGAGAGCTCCTTGAACTTTGTTCATGCTCACGGAAAATTTGTGAATCTTGATTACAGAAACTTTTCAACAAAAATAATTATCCCCTTGTACAATTCCATTGTATTATAAAAATAATGTGCCAAGGTTTGCCTTTAGGATGTTTACATTGCTTGTTGGTTTGTGCGGTGCAGGACAGAAACTTTGGCTGTAGTGCGCGAATTTTAATTTTTTACTAGAACGTCAAATGGTTCTGATTCTTTTTGCACTATATTTCTGTATAATTTTTTTCCCTAATTTTGGCAGAATGTTTCAAGTATCATAAGTATGGTGAATGTTCAGATTGCTACAGACTGTTCTGTTTTAGACAGATTCTGTTTTTGATGCATAGTTTGCTTGTTTTGATGAAACTATCAATTTATATCAGTGGATTAAGCCATGAAAAAGTTATATTACAGTAGACACAATGCAAAAACAAAATATGAATTGGTTTGCAACAGTACTTAAAGCAGTGATTTGCTTTATTATACTAACGGATCTTACCGAGTTTTCTGTTGAAGTTTCGTGTGGATGTTGTGTCTAATCGAGGATGTTTCGATGTGAGATGAAGGAAGAGAGGCAAGAGCTCAAGCTTGGGGATGCCCGAGGCACCCCAAGTAAATATTCAAGGAGACTCAAGCGTCTAAGCTTGGGGATGCTGGGGAGGCATACCCTCTTTCTTCAACAAGTATCGATATGTTTTCGGATTCGTTTCGTTCATGCATTATGTGCAAATCTTGGAGCGTCTTTTGCAATTAGGTTTTTATTTTTATTTTATGCACCATGCTGGTATGAGATGGTCCTTCGTTGATTTATAGAATGCTCTATGTACTTCACTTATATCTTTTGAGTATGGCTTTATAGAATGCTTCATGTGCTTCACTTATATCATTTGAAGTTTGGATTGCCTGTTTCTCTTTACATAGACAACCGCCATTTGTAGAATGCTCTATTGCTTCACTTATATTTGTTAGAGTTTGGGCATATCTTTTGTAGAAAGAATTAAACTCTCTTGCTTCACTTATATCTATTGAGAGAGATGACAGGAACTGGTCATTCACATGGTTAGTCATAAAATCCTACATAAACTTGTAGATCGCTGAATATGATATGTTTGATTCCTTGCAATAGTTTTTCGATATAAAGACGGTGATATTAGAGTCATGCTAGTTGAGTAATTGTGAAATTGAGAAATACTTGTGTTGAGGTTTGCAAGTCCCGTAGCATGCACGTATGGTGAACCGTTATGTAACGAAGTCGGAGCATGAGGTGTTTATTGATTGTCTTCCTTATGAGTGGCGGTCGGGGATGAGCGATGGTCTTCTCCTACCAATATATCCACCTAGGAGCATGCACGTAGTACTTTGTTTCGATGACTAATAGATTTTTTCAATAAGTATGTGAGTTCTTTATGACTAATGTTGAGTCCATGGATTATACACACTCTCACCCTTCCATCATTGCTAGCCTCTTCGGTACCGTGCATTGCCCTTTCTCACCTCGAGAGTTGGTGCAAACTTCGCCGGTGCATCCAAACCCTGTGATACGATACGCTCTATCACACATAAGCCTCATTATATCTTCCTCAAAACAGCCACCATACCTACCTATCATGGCATTTCCATAGCCATTCCGAGATATATTGCCATGCAACTTCCATCATCATCATATACATGACTTGAGCATTTATTGTCATATTGCTTTGCTTGATTGTAAGATAGCTAGCGGGATGTTTTCATGGCTTGTCCGTTTTTTGATGTCATTGCTATGCTAGATCATTGCACATCCCGGTACACCGCGGGAGGCATTCATATAGAGTCATATCTTTGTTCTAGTATCGAGTTGTAAGTAAATAGAAGTGTGATGATCGTCATTATTAGAGCATTGCCCCGGTGAGGAAAGGATGATGGATACTATGATTCCCCCACAAGTCGAGACGAGACTCCAGGCGAAAAAAAAGAGAAAGGCAAAAAAAAAGAGAAGGCCCAAAAAAAGAGAAAAAAAACAAAAAAAAAATGAGAGAAAAAGAGAGAAGGGGCAATGTATATCCTTTTACCACACTTGTGCTTCAAAGTAGCACCATGTTCTTCATATAGAGAGTCTCTTGAGTTATCACTTTCATATACTAGTGGGAATTTTCATTATAGAACTTGGCTTGTATATTCCAACGATGGGCTTCCTCAAAAGCCCTAGGTCTTCATGAGCAAGCAAGTTGGATGCACACCCACTTAGTTTCAGTTTGAGCTTTCATACACTTATAGCTCTAGTGCATCCATTGCATGGCAATCCCTACTCCTCACATTGACATCAATTAATGCGCATCTCCATAGCCCGTTGATTAGCCGCGTTGATGTGAGACTTTCTCCTTTTTTGTCTTCTCCACATAACCCCCATCATCATAATCTATTCCACCTATAGTGCTATGTCCATGGCTCACGCTCATGTATTGCGCGAAAGTTGAAAAGGTTTGAGAACATCAAAAGTATGAAACAATTGCTTGGCTTGTCATCGGGGTTGTGCATGATGTGAATAGTTTGTGTGGTGAAGATGGAGCATAGCCAGACTATATGATTTTGTAGGGATGAGCTTTCTTCGGCTATGTTATTTCAATAAGACATAATTGCTTGGTTAATATGCTTGAAGTATTATTGTTTTTATGTCAAATGATAGACTATTGCTTTGAATCACTCGTGTCTTAATATTCATGCCATGATTAGACATATGATCAATATTATGCTAGGTAGCATTCCACATCAAAAATTATCTTTTTTTTATCATTTACCTACTCGAGGACGAGCAGGAATTAAGCTTGGGGATGCTGATACGTCTCCGTCGTATCTATAATTTTCTGTTGTTCCATGCCAATATTATTCACTTTCATATACTTTTTGGCAAATTTTTATATTATTTTTGGGACTAACATATTGATCCAGTGCCCAGTGCCAGTCCCTGTCTGTTGCATGTTTTTGGTTTCGCAGAATATCCATATCAAATGGAGTTCAAATGGGATAAAAACGGACGCATTTGGAAAATATGAAAAATTCCGGAAGAAAAATCCACGCGAGACGGTGCCCGAGGTGGTCACGAGGTAGGGGGGCGCGCCTGATCCCCCTGGGCGCGCCCCCTACCCTCGTGAGCCCACCGTAAGGCGGTTGATGCTCTTCTTTTGCCGCAAGAAAGCTAATATTCGGAAAAAATCACGGCGAAGGTTTCAGGCCAATCGAAGTTACGGATCTCCATATATACGCGAAACGGTGAAACAGAGCCAGAAGAGAACGCAGAAACAGAGAGAGACAGAGAGATAGATCCAATCTCGGAGGGGCTCTCGCCCCTCCCATGCCATGGAGGCCAAGGACCAGAGGGGAAACCCTTCTCCCATCTAGGGAGGAAGTCAAGGAAGAAGAAGAAGAAGGGGGGCCCTCTCCCCCTTGCTTCCTGTTGGGGATATACCCTGCGGTATAAACCGCCGGATGTATGACCCGGCTAGAGTTTGGCGATTCACCGGCGACCCACTTGGACCTGGCGGTTTAAGATTCATTGGTAATCCGGCAGGCAGGTCAGAGGAGCGACAAGACCCGATGGCCCAACGGGCGGTTTATGGAAGGCTGGATCACGCTATGGTGGGCCGGTTTATGAGGAAAGCGTAAGGACTATTCTCCTATAAAGGTAGCAAGACTAGGACTCCACTTGTAATAGAGTAATCCTAATCCTACTAGGACTAGTCATGTAACCCGCCCCTTCAACATATATAAGGAGGGGCAGGGCTCCCCAAAGAGGGACAAGCTAGGAGCAAGAAACAATCTCTAGGGCTAGACACAACTAGAGGAGAGCCGGTTTACGGCGACTCCCTCGTGATGATAATGAGATCTAGCCTCAAACAACATGTAGGGTTGTTACCGGATGATGTTTCCCGGGGACCGAAGTTGTCTAAACCCTTGTCTTATGTTGCGTCTCTCGATTCCGCTCAACCCCTCTCAAGCTACCACATAGATGCGTTTGCCTCGCGACTAAGTCCTCATACTAAGGACATCTGACGTGCTAATTCCACGACAGTTGGCGCCCACCTTGGGGCCTGCGCATGGTGGTGTTGAGTTTTTGGAGGGATCTCTTCTAGGGATTGAAGAGCTCGCAATTTTTCGGATGAAGAAGAGCCGGTTTGAAAGGATTTATATCAGTGTTGAGTTCATCGGTCTGGATTGTTAGTCTGAGATTTAAAAACTCAAGAAAAGTAAGGCTGAGGCATGTTCGTTTTCTGCAAGTCGCCGAGATTGACAGGAGCGTTTCCGCCATGCACAATATGCTACAGGAATCCACCGCAATCATTGGTGAGTTTTGCTACGGATTCGACGGCCGGGTCCGATTGTTATTAGGTGATTGCCACAAAAATCAGTCCGGTTCATGGTTGACAGATCGATTCCGAGCGGCTGTTGGATGGGTCCGGGCACCGCTGATATTTTCTACCAAATACTGATTTAAGACGCTTTTGTTTATTGGGAACCAACTGACCCCCTGGCTGTACCGAAGGCGCCCTGGAACCTGGTTATTTGTGCGGAGTGGACACACCTAAGAACATTAACTGTTGTTGCTGCCACCACCACGTGAAGAGCAAGAATCAATTCGGCTGTGGAGCACTACCTTTTGCTCCTTGCATGATGGAAGGCAAATAAAACAAATAGAAGACGGTGTTTGGAGGAAACTCTTTGGAAATTATTTTATGCGCCGCCCGCCGGTCCGTCCTGAGTCCAACCCGCAACTGCAAGCCGGTAGTGCATCCAGCTCCGACTCACCTACCTTGAGTCGCCAAGCACAGACCGGCCACAGCTGCACCTCTCCAACCCGCTGCTTCCGCGGATGCGCCATGTTGACCCACTGGAGCGCCCTCGTTGCAGCATCCGAGCACTTGCAAGCCGCTGTTACGGCCATGTTAAGACACCTCTGCTGGAGTCGCCTGAGCCGCCCGATTGCCAGCTGTGGCCTTGACCCGGAGCGCCTCCACCGTTCTCTGCATTAATCTGCCCTCGAGACGCCCCGTGCCTGCCGCCGGTTCACCACATGGCCGGCTGCCGTTAAATCGCCGGCCCTAAGCTGCCATGTATAACATCAGGTCATTGCGGCCTCTTCTGGCCCGGCCTCACCTTCCGCTTCTGCAACGGGGCTAAGTCGCCCCGGCCCTGTGAGTTGCCCCCGCCGACGGTCCGTCCCCTCTGTGGCTGACGCTACCTCGTCACACCGCGCTGAATCGCCGCCGCTTTGTCTTTTCGCCTCCGCGTCGCCCTTGCCTCGCCCATGTGGCATTGGCTTCTGCCGGCTCCGGTTCAGCCGCGCGTCGTCCGCAACCAGGCTGAATCACTACCGGATTCCATCTGCTCCCATGAGTCGCCGCCGGACTACGTCCGCGTCTGCGCCTTCCCGCGACAGCCCAGTGCGCCGCCTCGCCTCGCGGGTTCCCCAGTCGGCCGCCGCCCCTCTTCGACCATGTCGGCTGCGACTCGCGCCGCTGCACCGTCGACTGCGCCTTCCAACCCGTCTCGCCTCCGCTATGGCAGTGCGGTTATGGCCGGCGCGCCGTCACTGCTCTGTTACGCGCCCGTGACCCCAGATCCTCCATGCGCACGCGATTCTCGTCTCCACCGCCACCCACCGCGCGACTCGGCCGCCCGCTCGTCATCCCCGCACCGGCCGGCTCCGGGTCCCCGCTAGGGTTGCCTCCGCCGGCGGCCGGGTTGCCTCCGCATCGCCGGCTCGAAGCATCTCCCTTACTGCGCCCGGCCACCTCCCAGCGTGCGCCGTCTCCGGTCCATTCCACCCTCGACCATGAGCGGTCGCGTCGCGGCGATTGTACCTACGCTAACCCGTCGCCGGTTAGGTCGCACTTCTCCAACCTGTCGCCGGTTCGGCCGTGCGTCTGCAACCCGCCGCTATTGCGGACGCACTTCAAACGACTCACCGGAGCATCCACGCCTTGCTCCGGCTCACTGTTTCACCAGCGCCGCTCCGTCACTCCCGCCATGGTTCAGCATGCTGAGCTGACCCGCCATAGCCGTGGTCTTCGCCTCCATTGCCGAGTGCCTGTGCCTCTGCTCTAAACCGCCACTGTGTTGGAGCACACTGAGCGCCGCTTCACGGTGCATTGTGCAAAGGCCTTGAGCAGCGAGCACCGCTTTTGCTGATTTCAAACCTCGGGGCGTCAATTCATAAGCTACTGGTGCTATGACATTGTGGGAAAAGTTCGAAGATAATTTCATCAACTACAAGTGCTACCAACAAGTACTAGGTGCTCACGTAGTACTGTTCCTTCAAGTCTTTCTGTACAAACTGAAGGAAAAAGTCTGCTTCTTGGAGGAGGCTGAGATGCCCGACACCCCTGAGTCGCCGCTTCCATCGCGATCGACCGCCTTGCTCTGCTTTGCGCCGGGCGCCATCGCCTCACCCCTGAGTCGCCGTCACCTCACCGCTGAGTTGTCGTCTCCTCACCTTTGCCTCTCAAGCTGCGTCAAGCCGCCACACCCCCGAGTCGCCACCGGGTCACCGCTGAGCGGCCTTGCCTTTGCTTGGTGCCGCCCCCTTCGCCGGTGCGCCGAACGACCCCGGCCTTGCGCCACCTCCGCTGCGGCCGCGCATTGCTGCCGCTCTAAACCGACGCTGCTCTCCAAGTGGTGTTGCGAGGGAGGGGAACTTTTGGTCTATGGGTGTATATACACCCTATATGCAAAAAAAAATTTAGTAATTCAACCAAAAGTCAAAAATTCATGAAAATATTTTTGAAATAAACTTGACCTTCTATTGTACTCATGAGAAAATAAATCCACAAAAAAATCCCTTTGACTTCTTTTCAAAAAAGACAAATTTTTGGCTAAGATAGTGTGAATAGTGACCTATAATAGACAATAATTTTTGTCTTTTTTGCTGTGAGGTCAACTTTTGTTTTTTTTTCATCCAGATTTATTTACTAGTGCAAAAGTAAGTCAAGTGTTTTGTCAAAATAGTTCTTACCTATTTTGACTTTTTATTAAAATAATAAAAAAATCCCATATAGGGTGTATATACACCCATAGACCAAAGTGTATTTCCCGTGTTGCCAGGCATTATTTTTGTTTCCCCAATATCAAAGTATACGGCTGGGGGTTTGGCTGCCCACTTATCTACCGCATGGACCGGGCGTAGAACCGCCAAAGGCCTATAGACAAGAGGCATATTCTGCCCATCATCCCTGCGTTTCAGTATACATCAACTCGCCAGGTCACCCGGCAGATACCCACGTACAATTTACTGCCTTACAGTGTCCCAACTTCGGTACAACAGTCAAGCTGCCATGCTCGCTTCTGCTGCCTCCGTCGAGCGAGATAAGTTTTTTGGTCTGTTGTGGCCTTGTACAGACAAGTTGCCAAGATTGATCATGCAAAAAGGAGTTCTATGCATGTACATGACATGCTGCTGCAGAGGAGGAACATGCACGTCCCAAAATTTATGGGCAAGTGATACCCTATTGAAAATGATACAGCAATTGCATGCAACTGTTGATCATCAGATGTTTACATTAGATGGGTCATACCATCGCCGGTTTGTCTACGGAGTTACATCCAGATTATCTGTCGTCCGGACAAATCCAGGTGCTATCTTCTCTATATATTTTATTAACACATATTATTTCTATCAAAGGACAAATTACTTTGATTTGTATATTTTTATACACAGGACTATTCTTCATTATAAATGTGGTTTACACTATGGATTGATAATATCCCGCCTGGGGATAATCCCACATGATGAATGGACGCACACAAGCTGCTGCCCTTGCGGTCCGGTCCACATCGGCTTGCTGGGATCTCGTCTGCTCATTGTCAGTGGACGTGCGCAAATCGCCACCCCCGAGGCTTGGTCTACATCAACACCTTTGGGCACTTTTGTTTGCATGAGCTGTTTATTGAGTATAAGGCCAGTCACTGCTTGGGTAGCCCAGTTTTCTTCCAACAAACTGGAAGCAAATTATCATCAATTGCCGTCTACTCTGGATGGTTCAATGGATATATGCACAAGTTGCTGCCACTAACATTGGGTTATCTTCAAACAACCAGTTGGAAGGAACCATTGGCCGAGTTGCTGACACGGCTCATACGAGATCATTTATAACCCGCCGCAGTCACCTCAACCTTCTGTGGATTCATATTGCGTTATCAACAACAATGATATATACCGTCTGCTGTGGTCAAAGTATGGAGAATCTCAAGACAACTCCTTGAGTCATCTTAAGACTCGGGGGCTACGATGATATGATTCAGCAAGTCTTGCCAGTTTCAGCAAATTCAAGTGCCCCAGGATGTTGAAGGGAAAGATAACCCGATCCCAAAGGCTACTGTTATATTTAAAGGCCGTCAGAAATATTCCGGCTCACGATGATGCTTCCGGTTTATAGTCCGGTTTAAAGAAAATCCCGTCTCCCACACAGCGCTGAAGCCCTTAGTATCTGGTTCAAATCCGGTTTAAAAATGTCCGGTTCAAAAAGGAATTAACTTCTCGCAAGTTCGAGTTTAAAGGCCGTCGGAAAATTTCTGGCTGAAAATGAAGATTCCGGTTTAAAATCTGGTTCAAGGGAAAGATGTCTCCCACAAAGCTTTGAAGCTCTCAATAGCCGGTTTAACGTCCGGTTCAAGAAGGATTTATCTCTTGCAAAAAGTTAAAGGGTGCCAAAGAGGACCTGCTGCCATGATGCGCGGTTCAAACATGGGTATCATGCCTTATTGGTTTATCATATTATTGATCACTTGGGGGCTTGGTCATGTCTGAACCATAGTCACACCTCTTGATCGGCGCAATGCCACAGCATCACTTGGGGGCTTGGTCGTATCCGAACCATAGTCACACCTCTTGATCGGCGTAAATCGCCAGGACACTTTAAACTTGTTGTATGCAGAAACAGGTTGAATAAAGCATGATGACAAATTATCCGGTGTTTATTAAACCGGCCTGGCTTTAAGACGATAAGTCGCCAGTATATGATGAGAAATTATCCGGTGTTTGTTAACCCGACCTGGCTTTGGACTATAAGTCGCCAGTACATATTTGGATTGCGCCATTGGAATCATGCGCTTATAAATCATTAGGTTATATTATTCAAATAGCCAAACTTGGCTGAATTTTCATTATGATATTGAATGAATAAGGTTTTTCATACCAGATTATATTATCTTGAATAGCCAACATGGATAGATTTTTATTATTGTTATTAATAACCGGTATTATTGAGGTTTTCAAAGTCGCTTTAGCGCAATGGCTATTATTTTATCAAAGGACATGATTTATTCTACAATTAAAGGAATAGTCCCGAGTTGCTGCAGGCTTACAACCCGGCACTTGGGGGCTACATTATTCAAATTGAGATTACATCAAATATGAAAGTCTCATGTCGCTGCAAGCATGCACCATGACACTTGGGGGCTAATGCAAAGTCATTGTTTGCTCACCTTATTAAAGACCCGACTCATCACATCGTAATGAGCCGGCCCTTGGGAGCTACCAATTGCTCCTGTTAACAATTCAAGGTACACAAATTTTCATTTTTCATTGAATGTCCACTACTCAGTTGGTAAAGCACAAGGCTCTTAACCTTGTGGACATGGATTCAAGCCCCATGACGGGGGTTACATCATATGATGTTATTTTCATTGAAGTATATATCAAGTCCCAGCTCAATATTATCTTACTGAGCCGACCCTTGGGGGCTACACCGTTGCTGTTCAAAGTTTACATGATTATATTTACAAAGTCCTGCTCATTATTGCATAATGACCCGGCCCTTGGGGCTACACTGGTTGAAGTTTTATGAGTATAAGACAGTTACAAGTCCTGTGTTGCTACAAAGTGACAACCCGGCACTTGGGGGCTACATAATATGGAGTATTCAGTTTTTACTAAGTGACTGGGATGAACAACATGGATTTCTTCTTAAGTGGCAGTATTTATATTGAAGCAAGTCTTAAGCCATCACTTTGTTCTGCTCAAGACTTGGGGGCTACAGGTATTATATTATTATCGAAGAACTATTTTCAAATTCTCTGTTTTGAGCAAACCGGATTGACCCGGCGTCACCAATCATTATGACCCTGTGTCTGCAACCCGACGTCATCAATAATCATGAACCGGCGTTGGCAACAACCATGAACCGGCGTTGGCAACAATCATGACCCGGAATTATCAGTTTTTATAACCGGACAAAGGTGGTAATCATAAACCGACAAGTTTTACATCTTCAAGCCGGCTAGATATGAGTTGAATATTTCAGAGAATAATATTTTTGTCAAGTCAGAGCATTGAAGGCCAATTCAAATGGATTCTTTATTTAAAAAATATCTTCTGCAAGAAAATCGATTATGAAACTGGTCTATTGACTCGGATTTTTTAGGAGGAAGAAATGGCAAGGATTTAAGGATGATCAAGTGCGGTTTACAAGAATATTTAAACCGGAGCACACCCCGACAAATTTTATCTTGTGTTTATGTTGCAGATCAGTTTAACATGGATGAATCCAAATTAAACTGGGGGCTAATGTCGGGGATATACCCCGCGGTATAAACCGCCGGATGTATGACCCGGCTAGAGTTTGGCGATTCACCGGCGACCCACTTGGACCTAGCGGTTTAACATTCATTGGTAACCCGCAGGCGGGTCAGAGGAGCGACAAGACCCGATGGCCCAACGGGCGGTTTATGGAAGGCCGGATCACGCTATGGTGGGCCGGTTTATGAGGAAAGCGTAAGGACTATTCTCCTATAATGGAAGCAAGACTAGGACTCCACTTGTAATAGAGTAATCCTAATCCTACTAGGACTAGTCATGTAACCCGCCCCTTCAACATATATAAGGAGGGGCAGGGCTCCCCAAAGAGGGACAAGCTAGGAGCAAGAAACAATCTCTAGGGCTAGACACAACTAGAGGAGAGCCGGTTTACGGCGACTCCCTCGTGATGATAATGAGATCTAGCCTCAAACAGCATGTAGGGTTGTTACCGGATGATGTTTCCCGGGGCCCGAAGCTTTCTAAACCATTGTCTTATGTTGCGTCTCTCGATTCCGCACAAACCCTCTCAAGCTACCACATAGATGCGTTTGCCTCGTGACTAAGTCCTCATACTAAGGACATCTGACGTGTTAATTCCACGACACTTCCGGTGGCGCCGGAGCATTGCCGGGGCCATCATCATCACCGCCATCTTCACCAACAACTTCACCGCCATCATCACCAACTCTTCCCCCTCTATTCAGCGGTGTAACCTCTCTCTTACCCGTTGTAATCTCTACTTAAACATGGTGCTCAACGCTATATATTATTTCCCAATGATGTATGGCTATCCTATGATGTTTGAGTAGATCTGTTTTGTCCTATGGGCTATTTGATGATCAAGATTGGTTTGAGTTGCATGTTTTATTATTGGTGCTATCCTATGGTGCTCTCTGTGTCGCGCAAGCGTGAGGGATCTCCGCTGTAGGGTTTGCAATATGTTCATGATTTGCTTATGGTGGGTGGCGTGAGTGACAGAAGCACAGACCCGAGTAAGTAGGTTGTTTGCGTATGGGATAAAGGGGACTTGATACTTTAATGTTATGGTTGGGTTTTACCTTAATGATCTTTAGTAGTTGCGGATGCTTGCTAGAGTTCCAATCATAAGTGCATATGATCCAAGTAGAGAAAGTATGTTAGCTTATGCCTCTCCCTCAAATAAAATTGCAATAATGATTACGGTCTAGTTATCGATTGCCTAGGGACAAATAACTTTCTCGTGACAACAAGCTCTTTACTAAAACTAATTTAGTTGTGTCTTTATCTAAACAGCCCCTAGTCTTTATTTACGTGCTCTTTATTTTCTTGCAAACCTATCCAAAAACACCTACAAAGTACTTCTAGTTTCATACTTGTTCTAGGTAAAGCGAACGTCAAGCGTGCGTAGAGTTGTATCGGTGGTCGGTAGAACTTGAGGGAATATTTGTTCTACCTTTAGCTCCTCGTTGGGTCGACACTCTTACTTATCGAAAGAGACTACAATTGATCCCCTATACTTGTGGGTTATCAACGGCTTGTCCGAAACAACGGGTGCCGTCCAACTATCAACATTCCTGGGGGAGTTTGTCTAAATTATTTGTGATTTTGTTTTTGATCTTTTGATCATAGGACTGGGCATCCCAGTTACCAGCCATTTTCTCATGAATGATGAGCGGAGTCCACTCATCGTGAGAATAACCCACCTAGCATGGAAGCTACCAACAGCCCCTAGTTGCTACATGAGCGATTCAGGCATACAAAACAGATTATTATTTCAAGGTTTAGAGTTTGGCACATGCAAATTTACTTGGAATGGCAGGTAAATACCGCATATAGGTAGATATGGTGGACACTCATGGAAGAAACTTGGTTCAAGGAATTTCGATGCACAAGCAGTATTCCCACTTAGTACAGATATTTTGGCTAGCAAAGGATTCTAAATAGCAAGCACCACATGTTAGAGGATCCATAACAATATAACTTCTATACAAATATACCCAAGCATAACTCATTATGTTGTCTTCCTTGTCCAACTTCAACTAATTTGCTTAGGTTTGAAAATAATTAATGGGGCTCACAATCATAGAAGATGTCCAAGATAGTATATTTATATGTGAAATCTCTTCAATATTCTTTCATGAATTGTTCAAGTGACCGATACAATGTTTGCTAACCTTCAATAAATTTACCACCTCTACTTCTTATATGTGAAGGCATTACTCCCCATGGGAAAGGTATATGAAACATATATAATTTCATATTTATGACATTCAAATCATTCAACCATTTACTCATAGGATATAAGTGAAGCACACAAGTAAATGACAAACTACTCCAAAAGGATATAAGTGAAGTTCAATGAGTAGTTAAATAATTATGTAGCTATGTGAAGACTCTCTCTCATTTAAGAATTTCAGATCTTGGTATTTTATTCAAACAGCAAGCAAAGCTAAAGAAAATAAAATGACTCTCCAAGCAAAACACATATCATGTGGTGAATAAAAATATAGCTCCAAGTAAAGTTACCGATGAACAAAGACGAAAGAGGGGATGCCATCCGGGGCACCCCCAAGCTTAGGCTCTTGGTTGTCCTTGAATATTACCTTGGGGTGCCTTGGGCATCACCAAGCTTAGGATCTTTCCACTCCTTATTTCATAGTCCATCGAATCTTTACCCAAAACTTGAAAACTTCACAACACAAAACTTAATAGAAAATCTCGTGAGCTCCGTTAGCGAAAGAAAACAAAACACCACTTCAAGGTACTGTAATGAACTCATTCTTTATTTGTATTGGTGTTAAATCTACTGTATTCCAACTTCTCTATGGTTTATAAACTATTTTACTAGCCATAGAGTCATCAAAATAAGCAAACAACACACGAAAAACAGAATCTGTCAAAAATAGAATAGTCTGTAGTAATCTGTAACTAACGCAAACTTCTGGAACTCAGAAAAATCTACAAAAATAGGACGACCTAGATATTTTCTTATCGATCTACTGCAACTGGAATCAGTATTTTATCACGTTCTGGGGATTTTAAACACTTGTTTTCGTGAGCAGAAAGTTTCTGATTTTTTTCAGCAAGATCAAATAACTATCACCCAAGAAGATCCTATAGGTCTTACTTGGCACAAACACTAATTAAAACATAAAACCACATCTAACCAGAGTCTAGATCAAAAATTTATTACTAAACAGAACCAAAAAGAAAGAACAAAAATAAAAATTGGGTTGCCTCCCAACAAGCGCTTACGTTTAACGCCCCTAGCTGGGCATGATGATTTCAACGATGCTCACATAAAAGATAAGAATTGAAACATAAAGAGAGCATCATGAAGAATATGACTAGCACATTTAAGTCTAAACCACTTCATACGCATAGGGATTTTGTGAGCAAACAACTTATGGGAACAATAATCAACTAGCATAGGAAGGCAAAACAGGCATAACTTCAAAACTTTAAGCACATTGAGAGGAAACTTGGTATTATTGCAATTCCTACAAGCATATGATCCTCTCTCATAATAATTTTCAGTAGCATCATGAATGAATTCAACCATATAACCAGCACATAAAGCATTCTTTTCATGATGCACAAGCATAGAATTTTTATTACTCTCCACATAGGCAAATTTCTTCTCATGAATAGTAGTGGGAGCAAACTCAACAAAATAACTATCATGTGAAGCATAATATAATTGAAAATTAAAATCATGATGACAAGTTTCATGGCTATAATTATTCTTTATAGCATACATGTCATCACAATAATCATCATAGATAGGAGGCATACTTTATCATAGTAAATTTGCTCATCAAAACTTTGGGGACAAAAAATATCATCTTCATCAAACATAGCTTCCCCAAGCTTGTGGCTTTGCATATCATTAGCATCATGGATATTCAAGGAATTCGTACTAACAACATTGCAATCATGCTCATCATTCAAAGATTTAGTGCCAAACATTTTAATGCATTCTTCTTCTAGCACTTGAGCACAATTATCGGAATCCTTATTTTCACGAAAGACATTAAAAAGATGAAGCATATGAGGCACCCTTAATTCCATTTTTTTCTGTAGTTTTCTTTTATAAACCAAACTAGTGATAAAACAAGAAACTAAAAGATTCGATTGCAAGATCTAAAGATACACCTTCAAGCACTCACCTCCCCGGCAACGGCGCCAGAAAAGAGCTTGATGTCTACTACACAACCTTCTTCTTGTAGACGTTGTTGGGCCTCCAAGTGCAGAGGTTTGTAGGACAGTAGAAAAATTCCCTCAAGTGGATGACCTGAGGTTTATCAATCCGTGGCAGGCTTAGGATGAAGATGGTCTCTCTCAAGCAACCCTGCAACCAAATAACAAAGAGTCTCTTGTGTCCCCAACACACCCAATACAATGGTAAATTGTATAGGTGCACTACTTCGGCGAGGAGATGGTGATACAAGTGCAATATGGATGGTAGATATAGGTTTTTGTAAACTGAAAATATAAAAACAGCAAGGTAGAAAGTGATAAAAGTGAGCGTAAACGGTATTGCAATGCATTGAAACAAGGCCCAGGGTTCATACTTTCACTAGTGCAAGTTCTCTCAACAATAATAACATAATTGGATCATATAACTATCCCTCAACATGCAACAAAGAGTTACTCCAAAGTCACTAATAGCGGAGAACAAACGAAGAGATTATGGTAGGGTACGAAACAGCCTCAAAGTTATTCTTTCTGATCTATCTATTCAAGAGTCTGTAGTAAAATAACCCGTAGCTATTCTTTCCGTTCGATCTATCATAGAGTTCATACTAGAATAACACCTTAAGACACAAATCAACCAAAACCCTAATGTCACCTAGATACTCCAATGCCACCTCAAGTATCCACTGGTATGATTATACGATATGCATCACACAATCTCAGATTCATCTATTCAACCAATACAAAGAACTTCAAAGAGTGCCCCAAAGTTTCTACCGGAGAATCAAGACGAAAACGTGTGCCAACCCCTATGCATAAGTTCACAAGGTCACTCAACCCGCAAGTTGATCACCAAAACATACATCAAGTAGATCACATGAATATCCCATTGTCACCACAGATAAGCACATGCAAGACATACATGAAGTGTTCTCAAATCCTTAAAGACTCAATCCGATAAGATAACTTCAAAGGGAAACACAATCCATTACAAGAGAGTAGAGGGGGAGAAACATCATAAGATCCAACTATAATAGCAAAGCTCGCGATACATAAAGATCGTACCACCTCAAGAACACGAGAGAGAGAGAGAGATCAAACACATAGCTACTGGTACATACCCTCAGCCCCAAGGGTGAACTAATCCCTCCTCGTCATGGAGATCGCCGGGATGATGAAGATGGCCACCGGTGAGGGTTCCCCCCTCCGGTAGGGTGCCGGAGCAGGGTCCCGATTGGTTTTTGGTGGCTACAGAGGCTTGTGGCGGTGGAACTCCCAATCTATTTGTTCCCCGATGGTTTTAGGGTATATGGATATATATAGGCGAAAGAAGTCGGTCAAGGGAGCCACGAGGGGCCCACGAGGGTGGGGGCGCGCCCAGGGGGGCAGGCGTGTGTTGGGGAAGCTGATCTGGCCCACGAACACCTATGGGACCGGCGGACCGAGCCCCTTTCGGTTCGGCGGGGGGCGGAGGTCGCACGAAGAGCAGATCGAGGCGGCACACGAGCAGTTTACCCGGCCGAGCTCATGGAGAGATAACACTCCTACTGCTGCATGTCTGAGTGTATTGAGTTCTTGCTCAGGAGCGCTGAGTGCTACAGTACACACAAGCTGCTAACGAGACCGAGCGTGAGTGTTCTCTGGCTTCCTACCTTTCAACCTCCCGCCTACGTTGCGCATGGGCCTCCTTTTATATGCTAAAGGGGTCTCCGACAGGTGGCAACGTAGACAAGGGTAAACATGGAAAAGGTGTGGTTGGTACAGCTACTTGTACAATGTATCATACCTAACCCTGACGGCAGGGGACAAATGCATTAAATGCCCGTCTACGTCGCCCTAACAGTGCAGAAAGGGACCGTCAGGGGCGCCACCGCTTGCCACGATGGCAATCTTGTCAAGACTTGCCACATCGCGCTCCGGCCGCATGGCCTCTTGCCACGCTACGCTACCGGAAAGGTCCTGTGGCGACACGTTAGTGGATGTGCTGGAGCGCAGTACAGAGTGGTGGTCTGCCGTGGCAAGCGCCTTTGCCGCAGTTGTTGTCTTGTCGGCGTCTGGAAGCTTGTCGCCATCACCGGGCCTTCCCGGCAAGCTCCTCTTGCCGGGCCTTGTCTCCTTGGTGGCTTGGGTGGCCTTCCCGGCAAGCTCCTCTTGCCGGTGCCTTGTCTCATTGGCTTGAATACTTTGTGCTTGAATGGCTCCAAAGGAACCACGGAGGAACTTGGCGGTCACCCAGTAAGCCTCGCCGCGGAGGGCTGCAACTGCCTGCACAAGTTCGGGATACTAGGGTACCCCTACTCTAGTACTCCGGCAGAGCCCCGGGCTGGGCCACACAGTGCCGAAGCGCTGTTGGGCCAGGCCCAAAACAGTGGCACGGCACGCTGCTGCCTGGGGTACGCCGTAACTCACCCCGAACCCACCACGCCCTCCACGAACGGCACGCGTCGAATGCGGCGTCGTGTGAGAGATCGTGGGCGAGATCGTGGGTGGTTTCTTTATTCGGAAAAACAGAACGTCCGCCCCCTCCCGCTTTATAAGCGGGGGAAACAGGGGCAGTTCGCCCATCTCGCCAGTTGCTGTCCAATCTCGAAAAATCCCCGCTGCTCCCCCCTTCTTCCCAAGGCTGAAGAGAGAGCAGCCCGCCCTTCATCGCCACCAAAGCATCACCAACGCCGTCGATCTCCCTCACCACCTCCGCCATGGCTCTGAAAGCCGACAAGGGGAAGGCCGTGAAGTCGGCCGAGGCGCAGCGGCTTGCGGCGCCGCGGAAGGAGCGGGCAATGTTTCCCCCCAGCTCGCCGCGAGGGAGCTGAGGGAGTACTACTACCTCTTCTGGTCGACGGAGACGCGAGCGCATCCGCGCACGAAGGTACTCCCAGCTTCTGCCGAACGGCTCCGAATGGGTACCCTTTCTTGTATTGTTCTTCATCGCGGGCTCTGCCCGCCTTTCTCTGAATTTTTCTGCGATATCATGAACACCTACGGGTTTCGCCTCCTTGACTTCACCCCCAATGTTGTTCTGACCATGGCAGTTTTCGCACATCTTTGCGAAAACTTTGTCGGAGTCCATCCAAACATAGCCCTTTTCCGCCACTTCTTTATGCCCCGAGTTGAGAGAGGGAGCCTCTTCCGGTGGGATCGCCTCGGATCTCGAGGACCGCAAGAAGGAAGCTTATCTCGAGGGAGAGCTCCGCAGCAAATGGGATGAGTGGAGAGCAGACTGGTGCTGGATTGTCGAGGAGAACCGCGCAGCCGTTTACCGCCCAGCGCCAAACCTCGATGAGCGCTGGCAACGATTGGAGCAGTCGGCCCCGGAAGACGCTTAGGCTGAAGATTGCCGTCATCCGGATCCTACGCCCGAGGCTTGCCGGACTCACTGTAAGGCGCCGTGGCGCAGATTTCTTCGCCGCCGCACGCCCCCTTCGCAGGAGAGGAGGAGACCCGCCGGGAGTTCCGTAACGCGGCGGATATCATGAGGCTGCGCCGGGCCTCAACTTCAATTTCACTGCCCCGAACTGGACGCGATGGCGTTTTGGAGCTGTTCAAGCACGATCCCGAGCATCCCGGAGCGCTCAGGTTGCCGAAGAATGTCGCCCCGCCAGTGCAACAATTCCTTGCTCGACCGCATCCGCGTAATGATGTCGCCAGCGACTCGCATGGAATCGTTCCAACCTGGCAAGAGCCTGCAGATGACGTCGGCGAGTGTTCTTTGACACCTGGTAGAAGTGCCGGTCCGCCCGATGAATGTAAGAGCCTCACCCGCGACACCACCGATGATGAGATGCAGCAGACGCCACCAGGCTGGAAGAGGCGGCAGAGTACGCCGCGGGCAAATTCGGATTCACCGTGGAGGAGGCAGAGGCAGGAGAGGCGGCAAGCCTTGTCGAGCGAGGGGAGTTTGCCGGCGAGGAAGAGCTTGTCGGGCCTGAAGCTGAGTCGAGCGAGCCCGCCGAGGGCGCCTCCTCCCCTCCTTCAGACAGCTTGCCGCGAGCGGAGCCCCCAGCTCCACCAAGAAGGCGTCTCCGCAAGGCCGGAGACGTAGCGGGGCGGCAGACGGGTCAACAGCCGCCGCGCCGCGCGACGCGCTCCACCGCGGCAAGCACTGTTGCCGCGGGAGCACCTCACGCCGCTGCGGCAACTGGAGCGGGGCCCTCGCAGACCACCGCTTCTGCTCCCGCCAAGCGGCCAAGGGAACCTACTCCTCCGCCTCGTCAGCATCGAGGCGAGCCAGAATTTGATCTCTCCGCGCTCAGCTCCGACGAGGAAGAAGAAGAGTAAGATTCTTTGCAGCATTTGCAGTTCTTCGGCTTGTTGCTTTGTCTTGTATCTGATTTTCTTCACTCTGAACTCGTTCCTTTTCAGGACGCTGGCCCAGAGAGCGTCGAAGAGAGCCAAGGCCCCGGTGGTTGTCATCGAGGACGAACCCACCGCGACAAAGAGGGAGGCGCGTCCGAGACCACCTTGCCGGACGCTGAAATCTTCCTCAAAGCAGCCCCCAGCAGCCCCCAGCGTAAGTATATGGTTTACTTCGCTGTTAGGGCGTGCATGGGTGCCCTTTCTTTGCTGATATCTCGATCGCTGATTTGTGTAGGAGCAGAGCAACCTTACCAGAGTGCCCCAAGCCGCCTCGACATGCCTTCGCTTCGACTACACCGCCAAGGGAGGATTCCCGGCAAGGGAGCGTTCTCCGGCAAGGCGGTTCTCCGCAAGGGACAGCTCTCCGGCAAGGGACAACACCAGCGATCCCCGGTGGCGGAGACCATGATGCGGACCCTAGCACAGGTAATCCTCTTGCTTTAAAACTTTCCTTGTGTTCTTCTTCTTCTGATTTTCTTTTTGAATATTTGCTTGACTTTTCTTCATTTTCCGGTCGTCAGATCCATCCGCCACAGAGCCAATGGAGACCGAGGCCGCTGACGAGGAGGACGCGCGCGGCAATACTGACGACGCCGCTGCCATCAGAGAAGAAGCCGGGCGCCGACGAGCCCGCCGGTGAAGAGGCCGCCAGCTGCCGCCGCAGGCCGGCGAGGGGTCCGGCGATCGCGACCGACGCCCCGAGGCCGCAGGAGCGCCAGCGCCACGCCGACCGCCGATCCCTCCGCCATGGCAGCTGCCGGGCTCAAGAGCCCCAGCCCGGCGCTTATTTGAAGGCCGGGCGATGGCGCCTTCATCAAGCTCCCATGGGCGCCGAGCTCTAGGGCGCCGCCGAAGGAGAAACTTTTGATGAAGAGCTGCTCGCCTCCGCTGGATCGGGACGCTGGTCGTCGCACCAAACAGCAGCAGCGTGGCGAAGTCTCGAGGAGGAGCATTGCTGCGAAGTTTCTTGTCGCTCTATCGCGCCCGACAAGCCAAGTTGGAATCCCGGGAAGCGCTTGTCGCGAAGGCGGGAGCAGACATCGAGAAGCGCGTGGAGGAGCTCCGGGGCCTCAACCAGGAAGCTCTCCGGTCCTTGGCAGAGGAGCGGGAGCGACTCACCGAGGAGCACAAAGCCTTCCTCCTCGAGAAGGCTGAAGCTGAGGAGCAACAGCGGCTTGCCGCCGAGAAGCTATCTGCGCAGGAAGGCGAGTTGGCGCAGAGGAAGGTTAATCTTGACAGCCATGAGGAGGATCTTGCCACGCGCGAGCGAACATTTGGCGGGGCTCTCAAGGAAGCAAAGGATGCTGCCGCAGCTGCCGAGGCCGCCAAGAAGGAGCTGGAGACGAAGGTGATGCAGCTGGAGGCCAATCTCAAGGAGAGCGGCGAGGAGCTTGCTGCACTCAAGCATGAGCGCGAGAAGGACACCTACACTCTTGGCGAGCTGCAGGGCCGTCTCGCTGAGAGGAGCAAGGAGCTCAGCACCGCCAAGGACTCCAACGCAGATCTTGAGTTGAAGCTGACCACCTTGACTCAGGCGCTGGACGGCGCCAAGGAGCAGGAGGTGGCCTTGAAGGAGAAGATCAAGGCCGACGAGGCGCTTGCCGGGCGAGGCCGCCGCCGCCTGTAATACCTTTAGGGAGAATGTGGAGCACTGGACCGAGGATCTCGTGGATGTTGCTGCAGCCTTCGACAGGGAGCTGGCGCAGTTGGGGATGGAGGATCTTGGATATTCCTCCGATGAGCACCTCCGACCCAGCGCCAAGCTCGGCTTGTTCTTCAAGGGCGTGGTGACGGCCCTCCAGCGACTCCGGGAAGAAATCCCAAAGCAGCTGGCTGAGGAGTCGCGCCAGATCTGCAAGGAGCTCTTCAAAAGATCTTGATGAAGGTGGCCTTCCGCAATCTAGGCCTCAACGTCACCAACGTCCTCAAGTCCTTGCCGCCGGATCTTGATGTGGAAGCGCTCAAGACCCTTGTCGCACCCATCGTCGGCTGTGGTGAGCGGGATCAAGAGGGTTGAGGGCGATCGCGTAGAGATTAGGCCGCCCGCTTTCTTTTTTCTTGCCGCCGCTGGTCATGTTATGAGAACAATCTATTAGAGCTGCGACAAGCTATCTTGTAATATAACTCTATTTCGGTAGCAATTGCTATGTTATTTCCTTTACTTGGTTCCTTCCTTTGTATGTTTTTGCCTACGCTTTTAGGGAACTTGTCGACAGGCACCAGACGCGAAAGCACTGAGTGCGGACGCCAGCAACTTCGTTGGCGGTGCTGCTATCGACAAGAAACCTTGTCGCAACTAGTCGCAGCTCACTTAAGTTGATGAGCGGACTCGAAACAAAGTATGGGCGCAACTAGCTATGAGTTGGTTCCTCCGCGCACAGGTTTTCCATACATAGTACGGTCGTTCGAGGAAGATAACTTAAATTTTTTAAAACTGATTGCTCAAACTTTAGCAACTTAGCTTTTCTATCGTTTGCTTCCCGGTAAGGCTAGACTTCCTTGAGCGATGCTTGGTCCACACCATTATCTTCTCCTTTCCCCCCGGCAAACTTGTGGGCGAGGGAATCTTCCTTTCTTTGAGAAAGAGAAAGAAGAGAAAATAAAGATATGGAGCCTTATGGCTCGTTATTGCTTACTGGGAGTAGGTGCTGCACAAAGTGTCAGATAACGCATGCAAAAATAGAAGTAGAAAGCATGAAATTGACAAGATGTGTGAAGCACATTAGCTTTACTTATGCACGGGGTCTGCGCCCGGCTTTGTACAAAGGATTACATGCAACATCGGCAAGACTTGTACAAAGGTGGTTGCCGAACAGGTTCCGCAACCGCGCCTCTCACGGGTAAAACTTACGAAGATGCTCAATGTTCCAGAGTTGCTCACCGAATGCCATCTTCGGTCTCAAGGCGGACAGCGCCAGGCCTAGTGACTCGCTTTCACCCGGTAAGGGCCTTCCCACTTCAAGGCCAACTTGTTGGAATTCTTGGCGGACTGAACGCGCCGAAGAACAAGGTCGCCTTCCTCGAGACTTCTGGCATTAACTTTGCGGCTATGGTAGCGGCTCAAAGCTTGCTGGTATCGAGCAGCTCGTACAGCAGCCTGAAGACGATCCTCCTCAAGGAGCAGCGCGTCATCTTGTCGCAACTGCTCTTGCTCAAGCTCATCATAAGCAAGCACTCGACGTGATTCGTATACGAGTTCCGTGGGGAGAACTGCCTCTGCTCCATAGAGTAGAGCGGAAAGTGTCTGGCCAGTGGCTCGATTTGGCGTCGTCCTGATCGACCAAAGAACCACCGGCAGCTCCTCAATCTAGTTCTTTCCGCACTTGTGCAGCCTGTAGAAAGTTCTGGTCTTGAGCCCGCGCAGCACTTCAGCATTCGCCCTCTCCGCTTGACCGTTACTTCTCGGATGAGCAACAGAAGCGAAGCAGTCCTTGGCGCCAAGATCTTGGACGTACTGCATGAAGGTGCGGCTCGTGACTTGCGTGCCGTTGTCGGTGATGATCCTGTTAGGGATTCCGAAACGGCAAACAATCGACCTAAAGAACTTGACTACTGACTGTGCTGTCACCTTCCTCACTGCTTCCACTTCCAGCCACTTTGTGAACTTGTCGATTGCAACGTACAAGTACTCAAAGCCCTCGACAGCTTGGGGAAAGGGGCCGAGGATGTCGAGCCCCCGTAATCAAAAATGGCCGTGATAAAGGGATCGTCTGGAGAGCTTGAGCTAGCTGGTGTATCTGCTTGGAATGGAACTGCACGCTTCACACTTGGTTACTTGTGCAGTTGCATCCCGGAGGGCTGTCGGCCAAAGAAACCTTGCTTTAACGCTTTTGCGGCAAGTGCTCTGGCGCCAATGTGGTGACCACATATGCCTCCATGTATCTTCGCCAACAGCTTTTGTCCGTCTTCCCGGTGAATACACTTCAAGTTCACACCGTTGAGTCTTCTTCTGTACAATGTGTTGACGACAAACTGGTACATACTTGACTGCCGGGCTACTCTTTCCGCTTCTTCTTGCTCTTCGGGAAGTTCTCCTGTCTGAAGGAAATGGACAATCTGCTATGCACATCTTTGGAGCTTGCGGCTCGACAACAAGGACTAAAGGCACATCTGCTGCTGCGGGAACATCTGCTTCCATGGCGAGAACCTGCGGCTCAGCCGGAGCTTGACGTTCCCCGGCAAGCTTGCCGGAGCAAAACTTGTCGGGAGCGTCTGCTTCAACGGAACAAACCCTAGGGCTTGCCGGAGCAGACTGCTCCTCAGCACCCTTGGTGTTGATCTTGAGGACCTTCTTGACGGCGACTTCGGGAAGCTCTGCCGGAAAATAGTCACCAGAGATCAACTTCCTCTTCTTGCTCTGTCCGGTTGATGGCGTTACAGACGGTTGAGTCAGCTTGAGCACAAAAATCCCTGGTTCCATTGTGTAACTTAAGTGCAGCGCGACTTCGACAAAGCCATCGACAATGTCGCTCGAGCTCTTGGAACATGTTCCATTTGTAGGCCGTCAAAGTGCTCTTCTAGCTTTCTCACTTCATCAACATAAGCTTCCATCAACGGACTCGATAACTCTTGTTCACTTGGCGGATGACAAGCTGTGAGTCACCACGACAATGAGCTTCTTGATCCCAAGGTCTATCATGCGATCTCGAGACCGCAAGCAAACCTTCATACTCTGCGGTATTGTTTGTTGCTTGCTCCTTGGGAAAGTGCATCTGGACTACGTACTTGAGGTGCTCTCCGTGGGTGCAACAAGTAGCACGCTCAAGACCGGGCGCCTTTGCAGCGAGAAGGCACCATCAAAGTACATCAGCCACTCTTTGCTTGCTTCCTTGATGGGGATGCTCGTTTCGAATTTCTTCATCTTGTGTTGGCGCCCATTCTGCTATGAACTCCGCCAATGCTCTGCTTTGGATAGTTGAAGTGCTCTCAAACTTGAGGCCAAAGCTTGACAGTTCCAGTGCCCACTCGACAATCCTGCCTGTTGCCTCTGGATTTTGCAGTATCGTCTTCAGCGGAAAACGAGTGACGACTGTGATCTCATGTGCCTGGAAGTAATGGCGCAGCTTTCTCGAGGCCATGAGGAGGCCGAAAAGCAATTTCTGCACACCAGAGTACCTTGACCTAGCCCCCTGCAGAAGGGAACTGACAAAGTAAACTGGGCGCTGCACCATTCTTTTCTGCACCTTCTCATGCGTCTGCGTAGATCCATCCTTGTCGGGACCAGAGCTTGCCGGTGAAGCCCCCGCTCGTCGCTGGATGCATCTGCCATGGTTGCTAGCTCATCATCCGCCTCCCTCTCCGCTACTAACGCAGCACTAACCACTTGATTGGTTGCTGCTATATATAGCAGCAACTTCTCTTGTGGCTTAGGTGCGACAAGAGTTGGAGTGGAGGATGTATCTCTTCAAGTCTCGTAGCGCAGCCTCCGCTTTGGAGTCCATTTCATCGGACCTGCCTTTTTCATAATTTTGAAAAATGGCAGAAGCGCCAGCAGAACCTAGAGATAAACCTGCCGAGAGCAGCTACATAACTGGCAAGTCTTCGTGACATCCTTGACGCGCTTTTGGTGCTTCAATCTGCTCAATGGTCTTGATCTTGTCGGGATTGGCTTCAATTCCCCGCCGAGACACGAAGAACCCGAGAAGCTTCCGGAAGGGACTCCAAACACGCACTTCTCGGGGTTGAGCTTGAGGTTGATCTTGCGCAGATTTGCAAAGGTTTTGTCTAAATCTTGAATCAGAGTCGCCTTGTCCTTGCTTTTGACCACTATGTCATCCATGTAGGCTTCCACATTTCTGTGCATTTGCGGCTCAAAAGCGTCATGGACTACTCTTGCAAATGTTGAACCAGCATTCTTTAATCCGAAAGGCATCCGCACGAAACAGTATGTGCCACATGGGGTGATGAATGCGGTCTTCTCCTCATCCTCTTCTGCCATGAAGATCTGATGATATCCTGAGTATGCATCCAGAAATGAAAGCAAATCACATCCGGCCGTGGAGTCAACAATCTGGTTGATGCGCGGCAAGGGAAATGGGTCTTTGGGACAAGCTTTATTGACATCGGTAAAGTCGATACAAAGCCTCCATTTCCCGTTAGCCTTATGCATAACTACAGGATTGGCCAACCACGTAGGATGGAGCACTCCTCGACAAGGCCTCCGCTTCCAATTTCTTGATTTCTTCTGCGATGAATTCTTGGCGCCCAACGCTCGCTTCCTGACTTTCTACTTGACAGGCCGCGCATGAGGACAAACGGCAAGATGGTGCTCAATTACTTTCCTGGGAACACCGGGGATGTCAGACGGTTTCCACGGAAACACATCGACGTTCGCCCGCAGGAAAGCAACGAGCGCGCCTTCCTAATTAGGGTCGAGAGTGGCACTGATGGTGAAGGTACCACCAGTGCCGTCCTCCTTGGCGGACACCTTCTTGGTCTCTGGTGGAGCTGCCATCGTCTTCTTACACTTGCCGGTGGAGCTCGATGGTGCGTCCTCGACGGTAGCGCAGCACTCTGAAGAGGTGCGCTTGCCGGAGTGGGCATCAGAGCTCTTGCCGGACTTGGTCTTCTTCTTCCCCCGGGAGCTTCAGCGGCAAGTGGCTTGCAATCTGCTGCAGCTGCTGCTTCCTCGTAGATCTTGTCGGCGCAGATAAGAGCATCCTTCTTGTCGCCAGGGGCAGAGATGACACTTATCGGCCCGGCATCTTCAAAGATGTTGTATGCATAGTGAGAGGCTGCCATGAGTTTGGCGAGTCTTTGCTGGCCAAGTATCCCATTGTAAAGGCAATGGAAAGTCAGCAACGCCCAAAGTGACCCTCTCAGTCCCGAAGTTCAACTTCGCTGCCAAATGTCACCGCAACGTGATCTTTCCCTTCGCTTGCTCCTTCCCGGATTGATTCCTTGGAATGTGCGGTCTCTTCGAGCTCGCCATCGTGGATCCGGAGTTTCGGAGCACCGCGAGGAGATCAGGTTCAACCCGCCCCGCCGTCAACTAGCATCTTAGTGACCTTGAGGTTGCGGATAGTTGGTGAAACCAACATTGGCAAGCACCCGACCGCAGCTACGCCGATCAGGGTGGTCCTCAATATCAAAGATCATAGGCGTCTTTGGACCATTTCAGAGGTTTGCGTGACTCGACGGATGGTTACGCCGCATTGACTTCCCGCATCCACCGCTTGAGCTGGCAGTGTGAAGTGTGCGAAGAAGCACCGCCCGTCAACGCACGTGACCTCTGTGGCTTTATGGAACTCCTGCTCATCGGTCTCGTCATCATCCATGTCTTCATCATCGTCGTCGTCTTCATCCTTGTCGCAGCCGCGGGGAGGTCTGTCTCCTTGCCGCTGCTAAGCCTTGCCGCGGCGTCCTCCTCGGCCGGGATGTTTCTTGCTAGCTCCTCCAGCACCTTCCTGGGCCTTCTCCTTGTCGCGTCATTCGTATTCAGCCTTCTCCTGCTCGACAAGCTGCTCGACCTTTTTGCAGCTCTGGAGGTCATGGCCCATGGTGCGGTGAATCTTGCAAGATCTTGTTTGTTGGAGCCGTCACCTTGTCGGCGACCGCCACAGCCTGGCAGTTGGTGCCAGTGGCAACCTCCTTGCCGGAGCTACCAGCTTTGGCTTTCTTGGCACCACCTCCGTTGCCGGACTGCTCAACAACTAGCACATCTTTGCCTTTCTTCTTCCTGTTGTTCCGCCGCTGGTTTTTCTTTGCCGGGGCGGTCTCCTCACTATCAGATCCTCCTGCTTCAGTATTCTCTCCGGGAGTCTCCTCCTTCCTCAAAGACGTGCACACTTGTCGGCCAGGGCATATAGCTCATCGACGTCTCGATCTTGCACATCGCCATCTCCTCCGCATCCTGCGATTTCGCGACGCTCGATGGAGCAGCGCTGATTACCATGGCGAGGTGGACATCTGAGATGTTGTGTCAGACTGGCTGAATCTCTGAATGTACTTGCGAGGGCTCTCCTTCCTTACGGGCGGCAGCAGATGAAGGTCGCTTTCTTGGCCATGGGGCTTGTGGCCGCCTGTAAAAGGCGCCGACAAACTGATGGCATAGATCTGCCCAAGAGGATATGGAGTTGTCCGGCAAGTGCATGAGCTAGGCTCTGACATTGGGCTTGAGCACCAGCGGGAAGTAGTTGGCCAGTATCTTGTCGTCTCGCCCCCCGGCAGCTTGCACCGCGATGGTGTAGATGCTGAGGAACTCCGACGTGATCGCCCCGCCGTCGTACTTCTGCGATGCGTCACGGCTTGAAATTCTTCTTGTTGGGCCACTTTGGACTTGCCGCAGCTCACGTTTGAACGCAGGGCAACCTACCGCGTCGGCAAGTCGCTGGTTCTTCGGGCGCATGCATGTCGACAGAGGGCCCAGCGGCTGGTCGGATTGACGCTGGCGCTTCTCTTGGCGCCGATGCGAGTTCGAGCGTCTTCTTCTTGTCGTTCGCGAAGAACTTGGCGCTGATCGCGACGCAGCTCGTGGATCGATGATGCGATGGAGTCATTGTCGAGGTGGATCCGGCGAGTCGGGCGATCTTGGCCTTCGGGCGGAGAGTGCATGGTGGTTGCACCCCACGGTTTCGTCGCCACCGGCTCGTGTTTAGCAGTCCTGCGCGGCAGCGATGCACTCGGCTGCCGCGAGCGTCGCCGTTGGCAAAGCCGATGAGACTCGAATGGTGGCCCTCCATTCATCGACCTTGTCGGCTGTTGGAGGGTAATCCAGAGCGATTGAGCTCTCACCAAAGCTTCTGCTGGATTGGTGGGTGGCAGTGGCGAACGGCGCGAGGAGCGGGATATGCTCGGACTTCTAACTATGTTAGAAGGAGAAGTATCCCGTCCAGGCGACCGTGCCTCGCTCGCGCCAGCATGTTGGCGTGCATGCTGGTCTTGAGCATCCCGAGATCCACCAGCTCGATCTTGGTCCAACGAGCGTATGACGCTGTCGGTCCCGCGCCTCCTGAGACGGGCGCGGTGCATGTACGGACGCCGAGGTCTGCGCAGCCTTGTCCTTGGACTTGGCAGCACCGTGGGCTCCCCCGTAGACGTCCATTCTTCCGACGGCGTCTACCCCACCACCCGTTTGCTCCGGTGGTGGTGGGTTCGACGCGGACGGAACATCTGCTGCCGAAGCCTTCTTCTTCGGTGGCATGTCGATGAAGATGATGAAGATCTAGCTCGTGTGGACGCCGGATCAGGTTCACACAATCTCGACGTCCCCTACATGGCGCGCCAAAGATGTTGGGGAAGCTGATCTGGCCCACGAACACCTATGGGACTGGTGGACCGAGCCCCTTTCGGTTCGGCGGGGGGCGGAGGTCGCACAAAGAGCAGATCGAGGCGAAGCACACGAGCAGTTTACCCAGCTTCGGAGCTCTCCGGAGAGATAACACTCCTACTGCTGCATGTCTGAGTGTATTGAGTTCTTGCTCAGGAGCGCTGAGTGCTACAGTACACACAAGCTGCTAACGAGACTGAGCGTGAGTGTTCTCTGGCTTCCTACCTTACGACCTCCCGCCTACGTTGCGCATGGGCCTCCTTTTATATGCTAAAGGGGTCTCCGACAGGTGGCAACGTAGACAAGGGTAAAAATGGAAAAGGAGTGGTTGGTACAGCTACTTGTACGATGTATCATACCTAACCACGGCGGCAGGGGACAAAGGCATTAAATGCCCGTCTACGTCGCCCTAACAGTGCAGAAAGGGACCGTCAGGGGCGCCACCGCTTGCCACGATGGCAATCTTGTGAGCACCGCTTGCCACCGCGCTCCGCTGGCCGCACGACCTCTTGCCACGCGCACCTGGAAAGGTCCCAGGGCGACACGTTAGTGGATGTGCTGGAGCGCAGGTACAGAGTGGTGGTCTGCCGCGGCAAGCGCCTTGCCGCGGTTGTTGTCTTGTCGCGTCTGGAAGCTTGTCGCTCACCGGGCCTTCGGCAAGCTCCTCTTGCCGGGGCCTTGTCTCCTAGGTGCCTTGGGTGGCCTTCCGGCAAGCTCCTCTTGCCGGGCCTTGTCTCCTTGGCTTGAATACTTTGTTCTTGAATGGCTCCAAAGGAACCACGGAGGACCTTGGCGGTCACCAGTAAGCCTTGCCGCGGAGGGCTGCAAGCTGCCCGTGCACAAGTTCGGGATACTAGGGTACCCCTACTCTAGTACACCGACGGCAGGGACAAAGGCATTAAATGCCTGTCTCACGCCGCCTAACAGTCTGAGAAAGGGACCGTCGGGGCGCCACCGCTTGCCACGATGGCAATCTTGTCAAGACCGCTTGCCATCAGCGCTCCGCTGGCCAGACGGCCTCTTGCCCTGCAGCGCTCGAAAGGTCGAGGCGACACATTAGTGGATGTCTTGGAGCGCAGGTCTGAGTGGTGGTCTGCCACGGCAAGCGCCTTTGCCGCGGTTGTTGTCTTGTCGCGTCTGGAAGCTTGTCGCTCATCGGGCCTTCCCGGCAAGCTCCTCTTCTTGGGGCCTTGTCTCCTAGGTGCCTTGGGTGGCCTTCCCGCAAGCTCCTCTTGCCGGGCCTTGTCTCCTTGGCTTGAATACTTTGTTCTTGAATGGCTCCAAAGGAACCACGGAGGACCTTGGCGGTCACCCGGTAAGCCTTGCCGCGGAGGGCTGCAACTGCCCGTGCACAAGTTCGGGATACTAGGGTACCCCTACTCTAGTACACCGACAGCGTGCCTCCCTGCCTCGTGGCTTCCTCGAAGCTGCCCTGACTTCAACTCCAAGTCTCCTAATTACGTTCGTTCCAAAAATCACACTCCCGAAGGTTTCATTCCGTTTGGACTCCGTTTGCTATTCCTTTTCTACGAAACACTGAAACAAGGGAAAAACAGAAACATGCACTGGGCTCTGGGTTAATAGGTTAGTATAAAAAATAATATAGAAGTGTTTAGTAAAGCCCATAAACATCCAAAACAGATAATATAATAGCATGCATACTTCATAAATTATAGATATGTTTGAGACATATCAGTTAGTACCTTCGGCATTATTTATTTTGATAGCTCCTGACCGATAAATCTCCTAGATAACATAGGGTCCTTCCCATTTGGAGAGGAGTTTTCCTGCAGAGAATATGAAACGGGAGTTGTACAAAAGAACATATTCTCCAACTTTGAACTCACGCTTTTGGTTTCTTTTATCATGCCATATTTTAACATTTTCTTTAAATAACTTGGCATTTTCATAAGTTTGGGTTCTCCATTCATCTAATGAGCAATATCAAATAACCTCTTTTCACCAGCAAGTTTGAAATCATAGTTGAGTTCCTTAATTGCCCAATAAGCTTTATGTTCTAACTCAAGAGGTAGATGACAAGCTTTTCCATAAACCATTTTATAAGGAGACATACCTGTCGGTGTCAAAACCGGCGGATCTCGGGTAGGGGGTCCCGATCTGTGCGTCAAGGCTGATGGTAACAGGAAGCAAGGGACACAGATGTTTACCCTGGTTCGGGCCCTCTCGATGGAGGTAAAACCCTACTTCCTGCTTGATTAATATTGATGATATGGGTAGTACAAGAGTAGATCTACCACGAGATCGTAGAGGCTAAACCCTAAAAGCTAGCCTATGACGGTATGATTGTGATTGTGATCGGCCTTCTAAGGACCAACCTCTCCGGTTTATATAGGCACCGGAGAGGGCTAGGGTTTACATGGAGCCGGTTACAAGGAAGGAAATATTATATCCGGATCGCCAAGCTTGCCTTCCACGCCAAGGAAAGTCCCATCCGGACACGGGCCGAAGTCTTGAGCCTTGTATCTTCACGCTTCAATAGTCCGGATGTTGTACACAGTCCGACTGTCCGGATACCCCCTAATCCAGGACTCCCTCAGTAGCCCCTGAACCAGGCTTCAATGAAGACGAGTCCGACGTGCAGTATTGTCTTCGGCATTGCAGGGCGGGTTCCTCCTCCGAATACTCCAAGGTAATTATCGAACACTTAAACCGTGTCTGGATCCACAAGATGATCTTCACATGCCACCGTAGAGGGAATGATGTTTCACAAATGCAATCTGCTGACAACTTTTTAAGTAACGCGAAGTGTCATTACGGTCGCGTCATTATTCGAACCGTCTTTCAACAACCAGCCACAACGCATATTGCGAGGCGGTTTACTTGACACGTCTTGTCAAAGCAGAGATCGTGCCCCCTTATCATGGGATTCTCATCAATACGGGCATGGGTAATCCAACCGCACCGCTAATCGCGGCGAGTGGGAGGCAAACGGGCTCTACCAGGCAAGTGGGGAGGCCCAAAAAGCACTTATCGTCCCTATAAAGAGACAAGGCATCTTTCTGTTTACCCACGCCCTTCTCCTTCCGCTCGCTCATTCCCCTCTTTTCGAGCTCTAACGCCCAAGCATTCTTCCTTTCCACCAAAGAGAGGCTTTCCAAAGATGTCCGTATCTGGAGCAGGAGGCAGATGGATGGCCTCTACTGTCCGGGAGAAGGATATCAAGAAGCTCCGGGACGCCGGGTATCCGCCCGTAAAGATCGCCACCGTCTCCCCGGCAGGGACAGGTCGTCCCCACTCCGGAACCTCACGAGAGAGTCGTGTTCCTTCCCCACTTCGTCCCGCTGGGCTTGGGTTTCCCTGCACTCCATTTGTTCGCGGAATCATGTATTACTACGGGATTGATTTTCATGATCTTTCCCCCAACTCCTTCCTCAATATCTCGACGTTCATCGTCGTGTGCGAGGCTTTTCTTTGGATCTCACCTCACTTTGCCCTGCGGCTGAAGATTTTTAATGTGAAACCCAAGGTGGTGAGTGGCGAACACGCCGAGTGCGGCGGCACCATGGTGAGCAAGATGCCCAAGACCGTTTGGCCGAAGGGCGCTTTCAACGACTCCGTTAAGGAGTGGCAGCAACAGTGGTTCTATATCACCGAACCACGCGGCAAAAAGTGGGCGGCGGCTCCAGAGTTCAGATCCGGAGCTCCACTGCAGCTCACGTCCTGGCCCGAGAAGGGCCCGAACCAGTGTTCGTCCGATGAGCTGTTACTGCTCCAGACGCGCCTTCAGGGTGTGGTCGATAGGGACGTCAAACTCGTCGACGTAGTCCAGGTGATGCTAGCTCGCCTGGTCCTCCCCTGTTAGCGCCGAGCTTGTACTTTGTGGGAGTTCGATCCGGCCGAGCACCAAACCCTTCGGGAGCTTTATGATTCCTCCCACAAGGATATCTGGAAGGTGCTCTTTAAGTTCGGCAAATCGTGGCCGGATCCCGCCGAGGATCGTGGGTATCAATCATCCCATTCTCCAAGCTCGGTAAGTCACCGCCACACTCTGTCTGTTCATGCTTCAGCTGGCATGTCATGAGGAAGACATCTTAATCGTGTTTCGTCGTGACCTCAGGGATGGATAAAGAAGGTGGAGCGGATTCACTATCCGGCCCCACTGCCGGAGGAATCGGCGGACCTCTTCTAACGAAGATGCTGGTCCCCACGCCTTACGAGGCACCAAAGAAGGAGGCCTCCAAGAAGGTCAAGAAGACCCGGAGATGCCAAATCCGAAGACTCAAGCGACGCTCCTTCTTCGGAAGACGAAGAGGAAGGAGCAGAGGAGGACGAGCCTCACTCTGAAGGTGGGAAGAAGCGTGTAGCTTCCTCGTCCCTGGAGACCGAATCGCACAAGAGGAGAAAAGGTTCCCTCCCAGGGGTATCCACCACGGCTGCCGATAGCAGCCCGGAGTGGGATCCCAGGGCCCAGCCCCTGGAGAAGTCGTAAGTAGACAAAATCCGAACACGCATATGCGTCCGGGATCATTTTTGGGTATAGTAGTCTTAACTGTTGCTATGTTTTGCACAGTCCGGCAAGGTCTCGTGCCGGACAGTCCTCATCCGAGGATTCGCTGAGTTCGACGCTCGGGCGAAGCGAGACGCCTCCAGAGGCCCCTTCTCCAAAGTCCCGGCGCGACACTGAGATGTCGTCTCAACGGGCTCGGACCAGGGGGGGCATATCACTGGAGCGGGACACACGGAAGCAATGGCCCCTGAGTGTGCCGTCAACGGGGGCGATCTTAGGTTCGGCCCTCGGCCGGACAAGGTCCAGGAGACCTCTAAGGCTCCCAGATCAGGCGAGCAGCCACCTTCAACGGTGGGAGGCCTGCCTACTCCGCCGGCAACCTCTGTTCAAGTGGAGTTGCCAAGCGGTCTATCGACAGCGTTAAAGAACGCGTCTATCGTTGATGAACATCGGACCCTTATGGGTGCGGTGGTTGAAAAGATTCGGTCCGCCGAGAGCGGGCTGAACGAGTCCTGCCTTGGCCTTATAAAGGCCTTTGAGGTATGTTTCCCAAGAAACCTTTGAGGAATCGTCATAATATGAGTGGCAGCCCCTGATACACAGTCCAGCGAAGGAGAGGGAGCCGGGCAGTGGATCAAATCCTCTTTTGTCATGGGAACTTACGTTAATGACGTGTACCTCTATGTTTGAACACAGGCATCTGCGGAGAATACGGCCGCTCATAATGCGGAAGTGTCCGAACTGAAGCGGAGCCTGGAACGGGACAAGGAAGAACTTGGCCGCGTGAGAAAGCAATTAGAAGATAAACAAGGTATGTTAAAAAATTATCTTGCATTAGGCACGAATAAGTAATTGTGCTTATTAAAAAGTATTTGTGTTGTATGCCCTAGGAGCGAGTGCCGAATATGAGGCACTGAAAAAGGCTGTGGATGATGCCAACGAGAAGGCTGCCGCCGAACAGGTACTTCGTGAAAAATACGAGGCCAGGGTTGTCACAGCTGAGCGAGAGCTCCATGAGGCTGTGAACAAAAGCGAGGTCTTGGAGCAGAGTCTAATAGGGAAAGAATCCGAACTCGCCCAAGCGCTCCAAGCCGCGGAAGATGCTCGGGAAGAAGCCCGAGGTGTCAGACGCGACATTCTGGGAGGCCCGGGAAAGTTGCAGCTGGTAAGGCCTTCTGTATTCTTCGCCATTTGTTCATGATAATGGGGAGAATTCTAAGCAGCAAGCTGAATTCTTATTTTTCCAGGGGCGTTTGCGGATCTTCCTCGCAGCATATCAGATGCCGCCCAATTCTACCGGACCGAGGAAAAGAAGTCTGCGGAGAGGGATTTCTGGTTGCAGTATTTGGCACCGAACTATCCGATGCCCTTTATCGATCAGCTGAAGCAGCTGATCGAACTCCACCAGGCGGCCTAACTAGCCATGAAGGACTTGATTGTCCGACTGTGGCCGGCGGAGCCAATTTCGAGCAGTTACTTCGGGCTCGTGAAGCGGATTGTGGGTGGTTGTCCTCGGCTTGATGCTATTAAGCGATCGGTCTGCATAGAGGGTGCACGTATGGCATTCGCCCGTGTAAAGGTGCATTGGGGGAAGCTTGACGCGGAGAAGCTGATGACTGAGGGGCCGCCAGAGGGTAAGGAGCATCACAAGCCCGAACTGTACTATGAAGGTGCACTGAAGGGAGCCCGCCTTGAGGCGGATAAATGTACCAAAGACATTATATTTCCCCGAGGGCATTCGTGCCACTTTTTGTAATATGGGATTATGGCATTTATATATTGCCTGTTTTGTTTGAACATATGTTCTTCTTGTGCGGCTGTTTATTGTATGTAAATCCTGAGAGTTGGCCAGTCGTCGGCTTCTGCCCCCACGTAAAAAGAATACGGGGGTGTTCAGGATATATCTGAACGCTCTTCATCCCATAGTTGGGTCTTTTACGGAGGCGTTTCTCACCACGAACCAGGCAATCAGACTATAGGGCTTTATTACTCTCACTTAGCCATAGGAATTCGAGTATGGTCGGCGCAGCCCCTAGTGTTCGGAAGGCCGAACTAGGGGCTCTATTGGCGCCTGATCATAAGACCGATCCGTCGCACTCTGCATTTATGTGACGACCCCGATTCAATCGTACACTAATCATACACGCAAACGTGTACGATCAAGATCAGGGACTCACGGGAAGATATCACAACACAACTCTAAAACATAAATAAGTCATACAAGCATCATAATACACGCCAGGGGCCTCGAGGGCTCGAATACAAGTGCTCGATCATAGACGAGTCAGCGGAAGCAACAATATCTGAGTACAGACATAAGTTAAACAAGTTGCCATAAGATGGCTAGCACAAACTGGGATACATATCGAAAGAGGTGCAGGCCTCCTGCCTGGGATCCTCCTAACTACTCCTCGTCATCGTCAGCGGGCTGCACGTAGTAGTAGGCACCTCCGGTGTAGTAGTCGTCATCGACGGTGGCGTCTGGCTCCTGGGCTCCATCGCCAGTCACAAAGAACCGGGTAAAGAAAGGGGGAAAAGGGGAACAAGGCAACCGTGAGTACTCATCCAAAGTACTCGCAAGCAAGGAGCTACATATGCATGGATATATGTGTAAAGGGCCATATCGGTGGACTGAATCAGAATGCCGTAATAAGAGGGGATATCTAATCTCGTCAAGACTACACTTCCGGCAGCCTCCGCCTTGCAACATGTAGAAGAGAGTAGATCAAGTCCTCCAAGTAGCATCGCATAGCATAATCCTACCCGCGATCCCCTCCTCGTAACCTAGATAGAGAGCGACCACCGGGTTGTATCTGGCACTTGGAAGGGTGTGTTTTATTAAGTATCCGGTTCTAGTTGTCATAAGGTCAAGGTATAACTCCAAGTCGTCCTGTTACCGAAGATCACGGCTATTCGAATAGATTAACTTCCCTGCATGAGTGCACCACATAAGCCAACATGCTTGATCCCATTTGGCCGGACACACTTTTCTAGGTCATGCCCGGCCGCGGAAGATCAACACGTCGCAGCCCCACCTAGGCATAACAGAGAGGTCAGCACGCCGGTCTAAACCTAAGCGCACAGGGGTCTGGGCCCATCGCCCTTAGCACACCTGCACGTTGCGTACGCGGCCGGAAGTAGACCTAGCCTAGTGGCGTTCCAGTCCAATCCGGCGCGCGCCACTCAGTCGCTGACGTCACGAAATGCTTCGGCTGATACCACGACGTCGAGTGCCCATAAGTGTTCCCACGTAGTTGGTTAGTGCGTATAGGCCAGTAGCCAAACTCAGATCAAATACCAAGATCTCGTTAAGCGTGTTAAGTATCCGTGAACGCCGAACAGGGCCAGGCCCACCTCTCTCCTAGGCGGTCTCAACCTGCCCTGTCGCTCCGCCACAAAGATCCACTCGCGGGTGCTCCACGAGCCGACCCGACTTTAGTCACCACATGTATCATGTATAAAGTATATAGTATATACCCGTGATCACCTCCCGAGTGATCACGGACCGATAGTATAGCACAGCGGACGGACAAGAATGTAGGGCCACAGATGGAAATACTAGCATCCTATACTAGGCAAGTAGGATTGCAGGTAAAGGTATCAACAGAAGTAGCAAAGACAGGCTATGCATCAGGATAGGAATAACGGAAAGCAGTAACATGCTACACTACTCTAATGCAAGCAGTATATTGGAGAGTAGGCGATATCTGGTGATCAAGGGGGGGGCTTGCCTGGTTGCTCTGGCAAGAGAGAGGGGTCGTCAACTCCGTAGTCGAACTGGGCAGCAGCGGCGTCGGTATCGTAGTCTACCAGAGAGAAGAGGGGGAAGAAACAATGAATACCATGCAAACAGATGCACATCGATGCATGACAAATCAATATGTGATGCTAGGCGTGCCCTAACGCGGTATGAGGTGATACCGGTGAAGGGGGAAAACATCCAGGAAAGTATTCCCGGTGTTTCGCGTTTTCGGACAGAGGAACCGGAGGGGAAAGTAGTGGGTTCGGTATGCTAGGGGTGTGTGGCGGACGAACGGGCTGCGTATCCAGATTCGTCTCGTCGTTCTGAGCAACTTTCATGTAGAAAGTATTTTCATCCGAGATATGGATTAAAAGATATGATTTTCTAAAGATTTAAATCATTTTCTGATTTTAATTATTGATTTAAATCCAACATTATCCAAAACAGTGAACGATGACGCAGGCATGACATCAGAGTGATGTCGCAGGTCAATCTGGTCGGTTGACGATCAAACCCTGCATGTGGGTCCATGGGACCCACATGTCATTGACAGGGGCACTAACAGAGTTTTAAAACTAACTAAATAGGCTAATTAGTGGGTGGGGCCCGGTAGTCAGTGAGAGATTAGTGTTTAATTAACTAATTTAATTAATTAGCAATTTATCTATTTATTTTTATTCGTTTATGGCATGGGCCTCATGTCAAGCAAGCATCGCTCGCCCAACAAGACGCTGACTGGTCAATCCAAATAACTGCCCCCATGGCCCACCGGGCAAAGGACCTGTGGTGGGGCCCACAAGCATGCCACGTCAGCTGGGCAGGCTCTCGCCGTCGGCGACCAAAAGCACGGCGCCGACCCGCCGGAGTTCGCCGAAATTTGTGCACAGGGCACGGATCCGCAAGTGCCTGGGCCCGTTCGAACAAGCGCGAAGAGGCGCATCTAGTGGTAGTGGTGGTTCGTCCCGAGGTCGCCGGAGGTGGCGCCGGCGAACAGAGAGGCGGACGTCGGGGCTTGGGTGAGTGGCAGGTTTCGTCTGCAGGCCACCAAAATGGGCGGGGCCGGTCGCATTCGAACGGCAAGACGACGGCGGAGTGAATGGTGGTGGATGCGGAGGATGTGGTGGCCGGAGTCGCGCGCCACGGGCTCGACGGCGGCGAGGTGGTTCGGGCGTGAGATGAAGACGGCGAGGCAGCGCGCTCCGGGGCTAACGGGGAGGCTAGGGCGGAGCTGCGGGACGCGCTGAGCACAAAGGGCTCGGCCCCGTGACCATTTGGTCACCGGAAGGGCGCCGGCGACGAGATCCACGGCGGGGCGCTCGGGTGCTTCGGCGGCAGCTAGCTAGGGCGCGAACTAGGGGAGATAGAGGGCAGAGGGGGGAGGCAGCTCACCTAGCGGCACGCACGGTGGCCCTTGGTGGCTTAGTAGCTGCAGAGGCGTCGACGGAGATGAAGAAGAACGGCGGCGACCGGAGATGTGGAAGAAGGGGGGGCGTTGAAGCAGCGCCTCCGAGCTCCAGCTGTGGCCACCAGTCGACGAGGAGGACGACGGCGGTGATGATGGACACGCAGGCGCGGCGAGGCGATGGCGGTGGCCGCGCGTTTCACGGTGACAGGTCCATGGCAGCGCTCGGATGTGGTGGGGAACGAGGGGGGGTATGGATCTGGAGGGGAGAGGGGGAGGCGCAGGAGCCAAGGCGAGTGTGGGGGCGAGTGGGGAGGGGAGACCGAGGGGCCGCGGCGTTGGCGTCCTTATCCACTCGTCGTCGCTGGCGAGAGGGTGCGGTGGGGACGCGCCCCTGTTCCGACCCGGGTCGGGGGAACAGGGAAGGGAGGCGGCAGGGGAGGCGGGCAGTTCGGCCGGATGGGCCAGTGGGCGGCTGGCTGGTTGCGGTCCAATGGGGCTGTGGCGTGCGGTTTGGGTTGAGGGCTGGGCCGGGCCGGCCCAAAGGGGGGGGGGAGGGTTTTCTCCTTTTTTTGTCTTTTGTTTGTTTTCCCTTTTTTTATTTTCTTTATTATTTCTTTTCTGTTTAAATTCATTTAAAAGTATTTAGGCATTTTATAAAAATGTGTTCACTTCACCATAATTACCGATGCAATATTTGGCAACCCCCGAACATTTTTGTTTTGACTTTTGAAAACTTTGGGTGTTTGTCGCTAATTCATTTTTGAATTTGCAATGTTTTTGAACTACCACTTAATTAGCAACAGTAACATAGATGACATGGCATCACCAAGAGAGTTTTACAGTAGCCTAATTATCTGGGCGTTACAAATCTCCTCCACTACAAGAAATCTTGTCCCGAGATTTAGGAGGTAGATGGAAACAGTGCGGGGTATTCATCACGCAGGCGATCCTCGCGTTCCCAGGTGGCTTCATCTTCAGAATGGTGCGACCACTGGACTTTGAGGAACTTGATCGCCTTCTGGCATGTGCGGCGTTCAGCTTGGTCGAGAATGCGGACCGGATGCTCTTTATAGGAGAGGTCCTGTTGCAATTCGAGCACTTCATGATCCATCGCCGGATTGGGTCCTTGAAGCACCGAAGGAGCTGTCACACGTGGAACACATCGTGAACCTGAGAAAGGTTCGACGGAAGCTCCAGTTGATATGCCACTTTTCCACGCCTTTCCAGAATAGTGAATGGGCCAATATAGCGAGGAGCTAGCTTGCCCTTGATCCCGAAGCGGTGAGCACCCTTCATTGGTGTAACGCGAAGATAGGCCTTTTCGCCAGGTTGATAGACCATGTCTTTATGATGATGGTCATCGACTCTTCTCGACGTGGATCGAGCAGTCTTGAGATGCTCGCGAATAATGCGGACTTGTTCTTCGCATGTTGGATAATATCCGGACCAAGAGTGGATGTTCCCGCTTCGACCAGTTAGAGGGTTCGCACTTTCGTCCGTATAACACTTCAAGGGGCCATCTTGAGACTAGCTTGATAGCTATTGTTATAAGAGAACTCAGCATACGGAGAGATTCCTCCCATTTCTTGTCAAGGAAATAACGCAAGCTCGAAGCATGTTTTCGAGAACTTGGTTGACACGTTCAACTTGCTCTTGTGGATCATGCGGATGAAACGCGATCTTGAAAGATAAGTGAGTCCCCATAGCTTCTTGGAAACTTGCCCAGAATCTTGAAGTGAATAAGCTGCCACGGTCCAAACTGATAACCAGTGGAATACCGTGAAGTGAAACAATTCTGGACATATAGAGAGTTGCAAGCTGACTAGTAGTGATCGTTTCTTTGACCGCCAGAAAATGTGCAACTTTAGAAAGCCGGTCAATGATGACAAGAATAGCATCATTACCTTTCTGCGATTTGGGAAATCTAGTGACGAAGTCCATCTCGACATGGTCCCATTTCCATTCAGGAATAGAGATAGGTTGCAGAGTTCCACCAGGCCTTTGATGTTCTGCTTTGATACGACGGGTAAACGCGTCACACTCAAAGAACATAGCGAGCAATGTCTTGCTTCATGTTAGACCACCAGAATCTTTCACGAATGTCCTGGTACATCTTTGTACTACCAGGATGGATACATAGAGGCGTATCATGAGCTTCTTCCATAGCCTTCTGAGTCATATTCAGGTTTTCCTCCTTACACGGCACCACTAGGCGGCCTTTGAAGTACAAGGCGCCATCATCAGCAATAGTGAAGAATGAGGGCTTTCCTTATTTGAGGTCGCGCTTAATCTTGTGGACCTCAGAGTCATATCCCTGTATTGTCTTGATGGAGCTCACGAGATCGGGTTCGATAGCCAGGGTATAGAGGGAACCCTGGGAAACAACACGGAGATTCATCTTGCAAAACTCCTCAGGAGGGGGAGCGAGTGCACCCGGAGGAGCAATATGGAGGTTCAGCTTTCTGAATTCTTCAACAAGTGAGGGCTGAACTTTGTGAACCTGGAGGTGGTTGCAGTAAGACTTGCGGCTCAAGGCATCAGCCATTACATTAGCCTTGCCTAGTGTATAGGAAATACCCAAGTCAAAGTCTGCAACAATCTCCATCCATCTCTGCTGACGGAGGTTCAGGTCTGGCTGAGTAAACAGATACTTCAGACTTTGGTGGTCGGTGAAGATCTCGCAACGATTACCGAGAAGGTAATGTCGCCACTTCTTTAGTGCATGAATGACAGCAGCAAGTTCAAGGTCGTGGACTGGGTAGTTCTCTTCGTGAGGGCGCAATTGCCGAGAGGCATAAGCAATCACTTTGCGCTCCTGCATTAGGACACAGCCTAATCCTTGACGGGAAGCGTCGCAGTAAATGACGAAGTCCTTCTTAGTATCAGGAGGAGCTAGTACTGGGGCAGAAGTCAACTTGTCCTTGAGTGCCTGGAAGCTTTCCTGACATTTGTCTGTCCATTGGAACTTGACGCCCTTATGCAACAGGTTAGTCAGAGGCCTGGCAATCTTGGAGAAGTTCTCGACGAATCGACGGCAATAGTCAAGTAGACCGAGAAAACTTCCGACTTGCTTAACGCTCTTCGGAGGAGTCCAATCAAGAATAGCCTGAACTCGTTCGGGTTGACGGAAATACCATCCTTAGAGATGACATGCCCAAGATAGGTTACTTCGGAAGCCAGAATTCACATTTGGAGAACTTGGCGTATAGTCGATGCTCTCGTAGCTTTTTCCAAAGACAAGACGAAGATGTTCAAAGATGTTCTTCTTCATTCTTGGAAAATACCAGGATATCATCCAGATAAACCACTTATTTAACTTGTCGAGGTAATCCATGAATATATAGTTCATCAGTCGAGAGAAGGTGGCTGGAGCATTGGTTAAGCCGAAATACATGACGGTGTACTCATAAGAACCATAACGAGTCACGAAGGCAGTCTTTGGGATATCCTCTTCACGAACACGGATCTGGTGGTAACCCAACCTCAAGTCGAGCTTAGAGAACACTGACGAACCAGTCAGTTTATCATATAGATCATTGATCCGAGGAAGAGGGTATTTGTTCTGAATGGTAGCTTGGTTTATAGGTCGGTAGTCTTGGACTAATCGGTTTGTCCCATCCTTCTTCTTGACAAAGAGAGAAGGTGCTCCCCAAGGAGAGCAACTTGGGCGAATGAAACCACTGCGAAGAGACTTATCGATTTCCTCCTTAAGCTCAAGGAGTTCATGCGGCGGCATCTTGTAGGGTCGCTTGGCTATAGGAGTGGTGCCTGGTTTCAAGTCGATGACAAATTCGACAGCTCTAGCAGGGGGAATCCCTGGAAGTTCTTCAGGAAAGAAGTCGAGGAAATCACGCACGACGGGAATGTTTTCAATACCCTCGAGTGGTGCAGCGTTCAATGCATTCAAGGCATAAAGCCGTGCCTCGGCTTTCTGAACCAGACGAGCATTGTAGCTTATTATTTCATCAGTAGGGTGTAGTAGATGGACGGTCTTAGTGGCACAAACTATAGAGGCAAGATAGCGCTTTCAACCAATCCATTCCCAGATGAGGTCAATATTGGAAGACTTCGAATAATGGGAGAGGCACGAAATTCAACCTTCGATTTCCATTGGGGACGCCGATGCCAACCATGGAGGTCCGACATTGTCTGCGGGGTGTTTTACCACTACCGAAGTGTTCATATGCTCACATTTAACTTCGTGCTTGTATGCAAAATCTTCTGACATGAATGAATGCGATGCACCTGTATCAAATAAAACGGATGCTGGTACTGAATTTACGAGGAGTGTACCCAACACAGTAGCAGGCTGGTCTTGAGCTCCGTTCAGATCAACGTGGTTGGCATGAACTCGACCATAAGGCTTGGCATTTTTGTTGCGGGGCTGGTTGCTTCCACGACCAGTTGCGGGAAGGGCCAGTTGATTCTGGTTCTGATTGCATTCCCTAGCACGGTGCCCTGGTTGACCACACTTGAAGCACAAGCCATTGTTGGGAGTAGGAATAGGAGCTTGGGGTGGTGGAGCTGGAAGCCTTGGCTGCCTAGTTGGAGGAGTAGGCAGACGAGGTGCAGCATAGGACTGCCTTGGGGCAGGTGCATTCGGCTGGTACATGCTGTTGGGAATCCATATCTTACGCTTCTGTGGGGACGGGCCCGAAGAGGAGCCCGTGTCACGGCTGCGCCTGTGAGAACTCTGGTATTCCTGCAGACCAGATTCGACATTGATGGCCTTGTTCACCAAGGTGGCGAAATCAGTACAGTCATGCACTAGAAGTGCGAGCTTGATGTCAGCTTGAACGCCGTCACGGTACTTCTCATGTCTGCGTGCATCAGTTGCAATGTCCTCTTCAGCATAGCGAGACAAGTCCAGAAACTCTTGCTGATAAGCTTCAACTGTCATGTTGCCTTGGGTGAGGCTGCGGAACTCACGCTTCTTTCGGTCCATGACTCCTTGAGGGATGAAGCGGGCACGGAAAGCAGCTTGGAAGTCTGGCCAGGTGATGATTGTTCCAACTGGCAGAGTAAGCCTTTGGATGTCACACCATAGAGCTTCGGGTCCCTTCAGAAGAAGGAACCAAAGGTGACATAGGCGGCATGGGCTACATCAGCCAGACTCCATCTCATAGGTGATGTCACGGAGCTACCATCAAGACATCCGAGAGGCTTAATTGAGCTGCGGTACACACTTGGGTTGAGGCGCATGAAATCCTGCAGAGTTACTGTGTTTGGCTGCTGGTTCATATTGGGGCGAGGAAACTGAGCCATCATATTCTCCATCAACTGGCGATTCATCTCAAGCTGTTGGATCATGCCAGCCATGTACTCAGGGGGTGGTGGGAAGTTGCCACCACGACCACGACCACCTGGTCTAACCATCCTGCTAATACATAACAGGGGTAGTTCAGCATTTGAGAAATTTGCAAAGGACAAGAATCATTCATGATGAATCATGCATAAGGGAAGGAGCACGATAGCTACTACATAGTAGTCGGCATAAATTACAAAAGGGGTCATGCATAGAGTTCAGTACATAGACTAAAACATCATAGGCGGCACGCAGGCTCGCGGCGAATGCAGCTAAGACTAACAAGCAAGCCTACATCAGTCCCACACGGTACTGCGGAGGTAGTTGTAGCCTGAAAGTTGGTAGTGCGGCAGCGGATAGTCCTCCACGTCAGTGGCCTGGGGTCTGCGGATACTCTGGTGCAGAACCCGATGCTCAGGTGGTAGAAGAGGGCCAAGTGCGGGAGAGTAGCCTCCCACATCTGGCCATCCGACACCCTGGGGCATCACGGTCCTGGCTGGGTAGATCGCAGAACGCAGCAGCTCTCTGGATCGGACAAAGGGGTGCAACAGCCAGGAGCACGGTAAAGGTGCCGACGGGTGGTGTACAACTTCGTGGCGAAGAGCTCGGTTAGCTCGATCCAGCCCATCAGCATGCGTAACAAAGTTCGATGGTAGAAGGGCTCTCGGGTGACAGTGGAGTAGGCAGCAGTGTAGTAACCCTCCGCACCAACATCGGATGCGATAGCAATGTGCCTGAAGGGGGAGGTGTCCAACTCCCGATACTCTCCATGAAGATGGGTAAGAGCAGCATAAGCAGCATAGTGAACTGCCATGTCGATGGTCACTCCAACACCATGAGCGGTGTGCAACACAGTAGTGGAGTCATACTCCCGAGAGTAGAGGTGGACGATGGCACGGTACTGCTCCTGGTTAAAGTCCTGGTACTCCTCAAAGACGGTGTACTCAGGGTGCCAGCGATAACCCAGATAGGTCATCATCTCTGCTAGCACCGCAGGTGATCCCGAGGCACCAATGGCCGTCATGTGGCGGACGACCTGCCTCGTGGGTTCCATCTGAAAACAAAGATGTTTCAAAGGAGTCAAATGACAGTGTGGAAATTGTTCAAAATACTATTCTAAGAAATAGCTATGGCTTTATCCAACTTTGGGGTGAATGTGGTCACGGGATCCTAGTGTTAGAGTTAGTAAATTCGTTTAACCCGAGTAGAAGAGAGTTCAGAGTCCGAGAGTAAAGGTCGAGGAGTAAAAGATCCTATTACCACCCGATGGCGACATGGGCCCATGGGCCGCACTGCCATGTTAGTAAAAGTTTTGTAAAGTCTAGACTCGACTTCGGCCAAGGAGTGTGGAAGGGGAATTCCTACAGGCAGTCGGCTCTGATACCAACTTGTGACGCCCCCGATTCAATCGGATACTAATCATACACGCAAATGTGTACGATCAAGATCAGGGACTCACGGGAAGATATCATAACACAACTCTAAAACATAAATAAGTCATACAAGCATCATAATACAAACCAGGGGCCTCGAGGGCTCGAATTCAAGTGCTTTCGATCATAGACGAAGTGGAAGCAACAATATATGAGTACAGACATAAGTTAAACAAGTTGCCATAAGATGGCTAGCACAAACCGGGATACATATCGAAAGAGGCGCAGGCCTCCCGCCTCGGGATCCTCCTAACTACTCACGGTCGTCGCTGGCTGCTGCGTAGTAGTAGGCACCTCCGGTGTAGTAGTCGCCATCGACGGTGGCGTCGCTCCACAGGCTCCATCGTGCAGTCGCAGCAACCCGGGTAAAGAAAGGGGAAAAGGGGAACAAGGCAACCGTGAGTACTCATCCAAAGTACTCGCAAGCAAGGAGCTACACTACATATGCATGGATATATGTGTAAAGGGCCATATTAGTGGACTGAACTGCAGAATGCCAGAATAAGAGGGGGATATCTAATCCTGTCGAAGACTACGCTTCTGGCAGCCTCCGTCTTGCAACATGTAGAAGAGAGTAGACTGAAGTCCTCCAAGTAGCATCACATAGCATAATCCTACCCGGTGATCCCCTCCTCGTAACCCTGATAGAGAGCGACCACCGGGTTGTATCTGGCACTTGGAAGGGTGTGTTTTATTAAGTATCCGGTTCTAGTTGTCATAAGGTCAAGGTACAACTCCAAGTCGTCCACATCAAGATCACGGCTATTCGAATAGATTAACTTCCTGCAGGGTGCACCACATAGCCCAACACGCTTGATCCTATTTGGCCGGACACACTTTTTCTCGGGTCATGCCCGCCGCGGAAGATCAACACGCCGCAGCCCCACCTAGGCATAACAGAGAGGTCAAGACGCCGGTCTAAACCTAAGCGCGACAGGGTCCGGCCCATCGCCTAACACACCTGCACGTTGCATACGCTGGCCTAAGCACCCTAGCCTAGTGGCGTTCGGTCCAATCCGGCGCGCTACCGATTATTGAAGTCACGAAATGCTTGGTGATACCACGACGTCGAGTGCCCATAACTGTTCCCGCGTAGTTGGTTAGTGCGTATAGGCCAGTAGCCAGACTCAGATCAAATACCAAGATCTCGTTAAGCGTGTTAAGTATCCGTGAACGCCGAACAGGGCCAGGCCCACCTCTCTCCTAGGCGGTCTCAACCTGCCCTGTCGCTCCGCCACAAAGATCCACTCGCGGGTGCTCCACCAGCCGACCCGACTTTAGTCACCACATGTATCATGTATAAAGTATATAGTATATACCCGTGATCACCTCCCGAGTGATCACGGCCTGATAGTATAGCACAGCAGACGGACAAGAATGTAGGGCCATAGATGGAAATACTAGCATCCTATACTATGCAAGTAGGATTGCAGGTAAAGGTATCAACAGAAGTAGCAAAGACGGGCTATGCATCAGGATAGGAATAACGGAAAGCAGTAACATGCTACACTACTCTAATGCAAGCAGTATAGAGGAGAGTAGGCGATATCTGGTGATCAAGGGGGGGGCTTGCCTGGTTGCTCTGGCAAGAGAGAGGGGTTGTCAACTCCGTAGTCGAACTGGGCAGCAGCAGCGTCGGTCTCGTAGTCTACCAGAGAGAAGAGGGGGAAGAAACAATGAATACCATGCAAACAGATGCATATTGATGCATGACAAATCAATATGTGATGCTAGGCATGCCCTAACGCGGTATGAGGTGATACCGGTGAAGGGGGAAAACATCCGGGAAAGTATTCCCGGTGTTTCGCGTTTTCGGACAGAGGAACCGGAGGGGAAAGTTGCGTGTTCGGTATGCTAGGGGTGTGTGGCGGACGAACAGGCTGCGTATCCAGATTCGTCTCGTCGTTCTGAGCAACTTTCATGTAGAAAGTATTTTCATCCAAGATACGGATTAAAAGATATGATTTTCTAAAGATTTAAATCATTTTCTGATTTTAATTATTTATTTAAATCCAACATTATCCAAAACAGTGAACGATGATGCAGGCATGACATCAGAGTGATGTCAGCAGGTCAACTGGTCGGTTGACCAGTCAAACCAGACAGGTGGGTCCAGTGGGACCCACATGTCATTGACAGGGGCACTAACAGAGTTTTAAAACTAACTAAATAGGCTAATTAGTGGGTGGGGCCCGGTAGTCAGTGAGAGATTAGTGTTTAATTAACTAATTTAATTAATTAGCAATTTATCTATTTATTTTTATTCGTTTATGGCATGGGCCCCGCATGTCAAGCCACTGGCTGCTCAACAAGACGTTGACTGGTCAATTCAGCCAATCGGCCCCCATGGCCCATCGGCAGATGACCTGGTGGTGGGGCCCGCCGCGTGCCACGTCAGCTGGGCAGGCTCTCGCCGCCGGCGACCAAAAGCACGGCGCCGACCCGCCGGAGTTCGCCGGAATTTGTGCACAGGGCACGGATCCGCGCGTGCCTGGGCCCGTTCGAACAAGCGCGAAGAGGCGCATCTAGTGGTGGTGGTGGTTCGTCCCGAGGTCGCCGGAGCTGTCGCCGGCGAACAGAGTGGCGGACGTCGGGGCTCGGGTGAGTGGCGGGTTTTGTCTGCAGGCCACCAAAATGGGCGGGGCCGGTCGCATTCGAACGACAATACGACGGCGGAGTGAATGGTGGTGGATGCGGAGGCTGTGGTGGCCGGAGTCGCGTGCCACGGGCTCGACGGCGGCGAGGTGGTTCGGGCGTGAGACGAAGACGGCGAGGCAGCGCGCTCCGGGGCTAACAGGGAGGCTAGGGGGGAGCTGCGCGATGCGCTGAGCACAAAGGGCTCGGCCCCGTGACCATTTGGTCACCGGAAGGGCGCCGGCGACGAGATCCACGGCGGGGCACTCGGGTGCTTCGGCGGCAGCTAGCTAGGGCGCGAGCTAGGGGAGATAGAGGGCAGAGGGGGGGAGGCAGCTCACCTAGCGGCACGCACGGTGGCCCTTGGTGGCTTAGTAGCTGCAGAGGCGTCGACGGAGATGAAGAAGAACGGCGGCGACCGGAGATGTGGATGAAGGGGGGGGGGGCGTTGAAGCAGCGCCTCCGGAGCTCAATGTGGCCACCGGTCGGACAGGAGGACGACGGCGGTGATGATGGACACGCAGGCGCGGCGAGGCGATGGCGGTGGCCGCGCATTTCACGGCGGCAGGTCCATGGCAGCGCTCGGACCTGGTGGGGAACGAGGGGGGGTATGGATCTGGAGGGGAGAGGGGGAGGCGCAGGAGCCAAGACGAGTGTTGGGGCGAGTGGGGAGGGGAGACCGAGAGGGCGCGGCGTTGGCATCCTTATCCACTCGTCGTCGCCGGCGAGAGGGTGCGGTGTGGACGCCCCCCTGTTCCGACCCAGGTCGGGGGAACAGGGAAGGGAGGCGGCAGGGGGAGGCGGGCCGGTTCGGCCGGATGGGCCAGGTGGGCCGGCCTGGCTGGTTGCGGTCCAGGGGGGCAGGGGCTGTGGCGTGCGGTTTGGGTTGGTGGCCAGGTGGGCCAGTCGGCCCAGTGGGGGGAGGAGGGTTTTCTCCTTTTTTTTTGTCTTCTGTTTGTTTTCCCTTTTTTTAGTTTCTTTATTATTTCTTTTCTGTTTAAATTCATTTAAAAGTATTTAGCATTTTATAAAAATGTGTTTACTTCACCATAATTACTGATGCAATATTTGGCAACCCCCGAACATTTTTGTTTTCACTTTTGAAAACTTTGGGTGTTTGTCGCTAATTCATTTTTGAATTTGCAATGTTTTTGAACCACCACTTAATTAGCAACAATAACATAGATGACATGGCATCATCAAGAGAGTTTTATTGTAGCCTAATTATCCGGGCATTACAATTCATAATGGCGTTGTGCGGAATAAATCTTTAAGGATTTTACAACCTCTCGAACAGCTGACCAGCTCTCGTTGTATCATGACAGTCGGTTTTCGGCTTTCTCTACTGAGGTGCTTGTCCGACAGATCCGGGACACAATCGCAGTAGTTCTCCCTGCGCTACCTTAGCCGATATAACGGAACGTAAGGTAGAAAAACAAGGGAGCCGGGCAAACCCAACCAATGACCCAAGACATGATTCGGAGCTGATGCATATAGTGCTATAAGTTCGGGGTGCCGGACGACCGAGAGGGTGGTCGGACTTGATTGCCGTATTATGAAGCCCCTAGCATAATTGGGCGTAACATGAGGTGTCGATGAAAAGCGACGGCCGGTAAGTGTTATTTGGGTCTACGCATTGTAGTAAAATGATATGTCGATGCATATGAGTACGATGTATGATTATGAAAAGAGGTGTTTTTTGGCGGAACCTGTGATGGCCGGACTGGAGGGAGTTGTCAGTGGATCAAGAGTGAATCGGACTGCCTTCTTTTTTTTGGGGGGGGGGGGGGGCTCCTTGTGTGTCCTGGCCGATTCCGCGTCACCAATCATGTTCTGTGTCAAACTTAGTTTGTAAGGCAAGTACTCGGAGGTAGCCGAGCGTCCTCTTGTGGTTGGTCCGAGGGCTCCTGATCGGACCCTGGTAAACCCAACCATTATACCGTTGGGTAGCGCGGACTCCTCAATTGGTGTCCTGATAGTTGGCTGTCATATCAAAATTTTGATAGGCATGCGCGACTCGCTACTCCGTCAGCTGTATGATTTCCACCCTGAGGGCGGGGTTCGGCCGTGTGATTGTATCACATGGTGTTGGCCTGAGTGATTGACCATGTGGAACCTAGTCAACGTGGTTCATCTCGTTAGCATATGGTAGATTACCGCATGGTGGGAAGGTGCCGAAGATTTATTCTTTGGCGAAGTATTTTTTGGTGATCCGAAGACAACCGTTTAGCATGATGGGCCAGAAAAACTTGGCCTTTTCCCCTAGCATCTTTTAGGAGATGTTGTATGTGGTTTCACACCTGCGGGGGTTTTATGTGTTATGGGCCCCCCAGTTTGCTATGTCCGGAGGTACTGCAATTGAGTTGCTGTGGTTAATGCGGTCGGGGGTGATCAGCCGTACCTTTATGCTATGGGGAAGGGCTCTTGACCAGATGCCTCCCTTCATTATTTCCGACACGCGACCAGCCGCTTTGTTTTGAGGATCCGGCATTCTCTATTGGTATGCTTTGCTGTTCTTCTAGGAGTACCATGGATTTCACATGGTTGATCGAGTGTGTGGCCCGGGCCGGATAGGTCTGGGCTGTTCTTTGTCCGCTGACCGGACTGGGGGTTGCTGGAATTAGCACCAGCCTACCTGTTTTGATGCTTATGACCATTGCACCGAGGCTTGAGGATGCTTCTTCTTTTGTCCTTCGTATTGTTTTGGACCGTAGTGGTGTGTTGACGTCGAGGCATGTGCCTTGAGTTCTCCTGCTTAGGTTGGGGTGGCCGGTTGTGCCCTGTGTGCCCTTTGTCGGGGCGGTCGGGTCCGTATCTTTTAGTGGCCAGGACCTTGGTCCATTTGTCCACCAGCGAGTCTTGGCAGCTTTAAGCTGCTGTTGCTTCCTTCGCAGGCTCTTTGCCGTGGCCATGAGCCGTCGCTCGAAGCGAGCTTGTTCCACTGGATCTTCAGGCACGCCGAATTCGTCATTGCCGAGGCTTGCCTCGTCCTCGGAGGGGGCGTATAGTTGTCCCTCTCCAAGTATCCCACAGTGGCCAGTCCGGCCTTCTGAAAGGCAAGCCGACTAGGGTTAAATTCATCTTCGGCGCCATCCGGATTGTTTTCGACTTCTGGGCCGTTATTCCTGTGGCGGGGCTTGGAGCGGCATCGGCGACGCCCATGCTTTGCTCTTCCCCCTGGGGGATTATCCTCCGCTGCCTCATCGCCGTTGGTTTCCTTCGGAGCGTCCGCCATGTATATATCATGGGGATAGGCGGCTATCCACCACCCAGTGAGCGGTGGCTCCTGTGATTCTCCTGCATCGTCGTCCATACCATCGATGTCTTCGGAGTCAAAGTCAATCACATCGGTTAAATGATCGACCGTGGCAATGAAGTGGGTGGTGGGTGGGCAAAGAATTCCTTCATCGCCTGCTTCCCTCGGGCGGACATAGTTCGCCAAGTGCCTCTGACAAAGAGAGAGACTTTAATGAGTTCAGCATGTCGCCGAAGGCGAGTGCTGGAAGATATCCGCGGAGGTGAACTCCATTACCGGAGCCCAACCTGGCTCGACTGGATCGGGAGTGCACGGACCGGAACCAACGTCCGGATACGAATCCGGGGGTCCGGATTCACAGGCCACCACAGGGGTAAGGCCCGTGTTCGGCTCTACAGCCGATGAGCGCACGACCTGCGGGGTGGGGTCCAGCCCCCCGTCTTTGGGCAGCGCAGCCTACTCCGGATTTAAGTCCGAGGATACCGCGGGGGTGAAACCCCGAGCTTCGTCCGATGGCAGGTCCAAGCCGTGCTCGTTGTGACTGTCCGGTGCTCCTGGCATAGGCCCGAATCCGTTGAAGATCCAGTCTCCGCGGATGTTCGACGTGCAGTTCAGGTTTCCGACCTTGATCTGGTGGCTAAGGGCATGGCTATCGAACTGCTCCAGATGGCAAAGCGAATTGGCCCGCAGGGCGAAGCCGCCAGACACGAAGATCTGTCCCGGGAGAAAAGTCTCGCCCTGAACAGCATCGTTGATGATGATAGAAGGATCCATCGAGCCTGACAGCGACGACACAGAGGAACTCTCAATGAAAGCACCAATGCCGTTGTCAAAACCGGCGGATCTCGGGTAGGGGGTCCCGATCTGTGCGTCAAGGCTGATGGTAACAGGAAGCAAGGGACACAGATGTTTACCCAGGTTCGGGCCCTCCCAATGGAGGTAAAACCCTACTTCCTACTTGATTAATATTGATGATATGGGTAGTACAAGAGTATATCTACCACGAGATCGTAGAGGCTAAACCCTAAAAGCTAGCCTATGACGGTATGATTGTGATTCTGATCGGCCTTCTAAGGACCACCCTCTCCGGTTTATATAGGCACCGGAGAGGGCTAGGGTTTACATGGAGTCGGTTACAAGGAAGGAAATATAATATCCGGATCGCCAAGCTTGCCTTCCACGCCAAGGAAAGTCCCATCCGGACACGGGCCGAAGTCTTGAGCCTTGTATCTTCACGCTTCAATAGTCCGGACGTTGTACATAGTTTGGCTGTCCGGATACCCCCTAATCCAGGACTCCCTCAATACCCATAGGATTTTTGTATGCTGTTCTATAAGCCCAAAGTGCATCATCTAATTTCTTAGACCAATTCTTCCGGGACCTATTGACAGTCTTTTGTAAAATTAATTTTACTTCTCTATTGCTAAGTTCAACTTGACCACTAGACTGTGGATGATAGGGTGATGCAATTATGTGGTTAACATCATACTTGGCAAGCATTTTACGGAAAGCACCATGAATAAAGTATGAACCACCATCAGTCATTGAATATCTAGGGGCTGCAAACATTGGGAAAATAACTTCTTTGAGCATTTTAATAGAGGTGTTGTGACCAGCACTACTAGTTGGAATAGCTTCTACCCACTGATGACCCACAAGTATAGGGGATCTATCGTAGTCCTTTCGATAAGTAAGAGTGTCGAACCCAACGAGGAGCAGAAGGAAATGACAAGCGGTTTTCAGCAAGGTATTCTCTGCAAGCACTGAAATTATCGGTAACAGATAGTTGTGTGATAAGATAATTCGTAACAGGTAACACGTAACAAAAATAAACAAGGTGTAGTGATACGTCTCCAACGTATCTATAATTTTTGATTATTCCATGCTATTATATTATCATTCTTGGATGTTTTTCAATCATTTTATATCATTTATTGGTACTAATCTATTGACATAGTGCCAAGTGCGAGTTACCAAACGGAGTCCAAACGCAGTGAAACTTTTTGGAGATCTTTTTGGACCAGAAGACATCCAGTGAGCCGGAGAAGCGCTTGGGGGTTCTCCGAGGGGAGCACAACCCATCAGGGTGCGCTTGGAGGCCCAGGCATGCCTTGATGGGTTGTGCCCACCTCGGGTGCCCCCGGACCGCCTCTTTACTATATAAATACCCCAATATTCTAGAAACCCTAGGGGAGTCGACGGAAATCAATTCCAGCCGCCGCAGAGTCCAGAACCACCAGGTCCAATCTAGACACCATCATGGAGGGGTTCACCACTTCCATTGGCGCCTCTCCTATGATGCGTGAGTAGTTCTTTGTAGACCTATGGGCCCGTAGTTAATAGCTAGATGGCTTCCTCTCTCTCTTTTGATTGTCAATACAATGGTCTCTTGGAGATCGATATGATGTAACTCTTTTTGCGGTGTGTTTGTTGGGATAGGATGAACTTTGAGTTTATGATCAGATCTATCTTTTTATCCATGAAAGTTATTTGAGTCTTCTTTGATCTCTTATATGCATGATTGCTTATAGCCTCGTATTTCTTCTCTGATATTTGGGTTTTGTTTGGCCAACTTGATCTTACGGTAGTGGGTTCGATCTTACGGTGCTTGATCCCAGTGACAGAAGGGGAATCGACACGTATGTATCGTTGCTACTAAGGATAAAACGATGGGGTCTATTTCTACATAAATAGATCTTGTCTACATCATGTCATCGTTCTTATGGTATTACTCCGTTTCTCAATGAACTTAATACACTAGATGCATGTTGGATAGCGGTCGATGTGTGAGGTAATAGTAGTAGATGCAGGCAGGAGTCGGTCTACTAATCTTGGACGTGATGCCTATATAATGATCATTGCCTGGATATCATCATGATTATTTGAAGTTCTATAAATTGCCCAACAGTAATTTGTTCACCCACCGTTTGCTATTTTCTCGAGAGAAGCCACTAGTGAAAGCTACGGCCCCCGGGTCTCTTCTTTATTATATTTGCCTTTGCTGTCTATTTTCCTTTGCTTTTATTTTCAGATCTACTAAACCAAAAATACAAAAATACCTAGCTGCACTTTATTTTATTTGGTGTTCGATCTATCAATATTTACTACACTCTCATGTCTGTTTGCCAATTTCTGGCACCGTGGCCCGAAAGGGATTGACAACCCCTTTTACACGTCGGCTTGCGAGTATTTGTTATTTGTGTGCAGGTGCTGTTTATGTAGTGTTGCTTGGTTCTCCTACTGGTTCGATAAACTTGCTTTCATCACTGAGGGAAATACCTACCGTTGTTGTGCTGCATCATCCCTTCCTCTTTGGGGAAATACTGACGTAGCTTCAAGCCGCATCATGCAGCAAGGTGGCCCAATCCTTTTTGTAGCAAAGGACAAGCCTGGACAAAATCTTATATAAAGCAAAGCGCTCCTGAGGATACACGGGAATTGTTGTCAAGTTAGTTTTCATCATGCTCATATGATCCATGTTCGTTACTTTGATAATTTGAAATGTGGGTTGACCGGTGCTTGGGTGCTTCCCTTCCTTGGACAAGCCTCCCACTTATGATTAACCCCTCTCGCAAGCATCTGCAACTATGAAAGAAGAATTAATGTAAACCTTAATCAGCCCCTTACGAAGCAACACATAAACTAGGGTTTAAGCTTCTGTCACTCTAGCAACCCATCATCTACTTATTACTTCTCAATGCCTTCCCCTAGGCCCAAATAATGGTGAAGTGTCATGTAGTCGACGTTCACATAACACCACTAGAGGAGAGACGACATACATCTCATCAAAATATCGAACGAATACCAAATTCACATGATTACTTGTAACAAGACTTCTCCCATGTCCTCAGGAACAAACGTAACTACTCACAAAGCATATTCATAATCAAGATCATAGGAGTATTAATTATCATTAAGGATTTTAAAATATAATCTTCCACCGGATAAACCAACTAGCATCAATTACAAGGTGTAATCAACACTACTAGCAACCCACAGGTACCAATCTCAGGTTTTGAGACAAAGATCAGATACAAGAGATGAACTAGGGTTTGAGAGGAGATGGTGCTGGTGAATATGTTGATGGAGATTGACCCCCTCTCGATGAGAGGATTGTTAGTGATGACGATGGCGATGATTTCCCCCTCCCGGAGGGATGTTTCCCCGGCAGAACAGCTCCGCCGGAGCCCTAGACTGGTTCTGCCCAGGTTCCGCCTCGAGACGGCAGCGCTTCATCCCGAAAGCTTCCTTCTGATTTTTTTCTAGGTCAAAACACACCATATAGAAGAAGATGGGCATCGGAGGCCTGCCAGGGGGCCAACAAGGACGGGGGGTGCGCCCAGGGGGTAGGGTGCGCCCTCCACCCTTGTGGCTGGCTGGTGGCCCCCCTCTGGTGCTTTCTTCGCCCAATATTTTTTATATATTCCAAAAATATTCTCCGTGAAGTTTCAGGACTTTTGGAGTTGTGCAGAATAGGTGTCTAATATTTGCTTCTTTTCTAGTCCAGAATTCCAGCTGTCGGCATTCTCCCTCTTCATGTAAACCTTGTAAACCAAGAGCGAAAAGGCATAAGTATTGTGATATAACATGTAATTACAGCCCATAATGAAATAAATATCAATATAAAAGCATGATGCAAAATGGACGTATCAACTCCCCCAAGCTTAGACCTCGCTTGTCCTCCAGCGAAAGCCGAAATCAAAAAATATGTCCACATGTTTGAAGATAGAGGTGTCGATAAAATAAAACATGGACATGAGGGCATCATGATCATCTTTAGAACAACAACATATAATTCCATATAATTTATTATGCTAAAGTAACAATTCGTTCACAAGGTAAAGTATGAATCAGAAGCTTTATTGAAAACTAGCAAACTATGATCTCAGTCATTGAAGCAATTGCGATTTATCATAACATCGGAAAGAGTCAATATAAGAGCTTTTCAGCAAGTCCACATATTCAACTATCATCTAATCTTTCACAATTGCTAACACTCATGCGATACTTATGGGTTCAAAGTTTCAATCGGACACAGAGAAAGATAGGGGCTTATAGTTTCGCCTCCCAACCTTTTACCTCAAGGGTAATGTCAACAATAATACTTTATGATAACCTACATCCGAGCGGATATATATATATCCGGATCTCTCCAACATATAGTGCTTGCCAAAGTAAAAAGTGTAAAAAGGAAAGGTGATGATCACCATGATTCTTGTATAAGGATAGAACATAAACCTAAAAGATAGGCCCTTCGCAGAGGGAACCAGAGGTTTTCATGCACTTTTATGGTTGGATGCACATAATCTTAATGCAAAAGAACGTCACTTTATATTGCCGCTTGTGATAAGGACCTTTATTATGTAGTCAGTCGCTTTTATTTCTTCCATATCACAAGTTCGTATAAAGCTTATTTTCTTCACATTAATAGATCATACATATTTAGAGAGCAATTTTTATTGCTTGCACCGATGACAACTTACTTTAAGGATCTTACTCAATCCATAGGTAGGTATGGTGGACTCTCATGGCAAAACTGGTTTAAGGGATGTTTGGAAGCACAAGTAGTATCTCTACTTGGTGCAAAGAATTTGGGTAGCATGAGAGGGAAAGGAAATCTCAACATGTTGGATGATCCATGACAATATGACTTCTATTCGGATATAAGAAAACATAACATATTATGTTGTCTTCCTTGTCCAACATCAAATTTTTAGCATGTCATATTTTAATGAGTGCTCACAATAAAAAAGATGTCCAAGATAGTATATTTATATGTGAAGCCTCTCTTTCTTTATTACTTCCTATTAATTGCAAGAATGACCAAAACTATGTGTGTCAACTCTCAACAACTTTTATTCATCATACTCTTTATATGTGAAGTCATTACTCTCCATAAGATCAATATATGATCTTTTTATTTCTTTTTATTCTTTATTTTATTTGATTCCCTCAAGATCATAGCAAGATAGCACATGCCTCAACTGAAAACATCTCTTTATTATATATAACTCACGGACTCGATTACATAGAGGGAGATCGAAACAAAACTCAAAGCATAGATCATACTAAAACTTTATTGTACTAGATCTAGATATAACCAAAAGGACCGAACTAAGAAAAACGATAAAGATAAAGATGTGATGGTGATACGATAACGGGGCACCTCCACCAAGCTTGGCAGTTGCCAAGGGGAGTGTCCATACCCATGTATTTATGTCTCTTTCTTCGGAGGTGGTGATGATGGAGTTGTTGATGATTCCGTTAGGTTCATTAATGCACCTTTCAGAACTTGCAGTTCTTGGAGCACACATTGGAGCTTATTTGAATTCTTCTGAATTTCCTCCATAAGATGCTTATTTTCAGGCCCCAAGAACTCTTCCCTGCATTGCTTTCACTTGGAAGAGATATGTCCCAAATGGAGGGTATATGTGTACGAGGGGTGTTCTCCACTCCGTAATTATAAACCAAACTATGAAAATTGTTCCGGTGTTACCTGTGTAAGGGCCTCCTAGGGTAAAGCCCTTCTCGAACCTCTTTGTCTTCATGGTTGTTTGTGGTTCCTATTGCTTGATGGGGACTTGGAATAGCGGAGATGCCCGCCAGAGTACCCCTCTCTGTTGCCGGAGGTTGTTCCTCAAGCGAATACCCTTCATCCTCCTCCATCGTGGCTCCCTCGCCATCCTCCCTTATAAGTTCCATCTGCATCAACCAAGCATCACCGTCCACATTGTTGGAGGAGGAGGATGACATAATGCATGTCCTTGGAAACTCTGGAAGAAAACAGCTCAAAACGAAAACTGGGGATTTTGCCGTGGTACGATGGTCAAAACCTTCGGGAGATTTTATAATGAATTTTTACTGACCAAAAGAAGTATGAGGTGGCCACAAGGACGGGGGGGGGGGGGGGGGCGCCACCACCCTTGTGGTGGCCTCGTGGACCTTTCGGACTACTTGTAATTTTCCTAATTTCTTTAAATATCCCAAAATGGAGAAAAATTGCTATTAGAACAGTTTTGGAGTCGGTTTACTTACCGTACCACATACCTATTCCTTTTCGGAGTCTGAAACGTTCTGGAAAGTGTCCCTTATGTATTCCTCCGGGGTTACGATATCAATAACATTGGTCTCAACATTTATGGGAGTACCTGAAATATAATGTTTGATTGTTTGATCGTTTACCACCTTCGGATTTGTGCCTTCGGCATTGTTGATTTTTATGGCACCAGAACGATAGACCTCCTCGATAATGTAAGGACCTTCCCATTTAGAGAGAAGTTTTCTTGCAAAACATCTTAAACGAGATTTGTATAGCAAAACGTGACCACCTACATTAAACTCACACTTTTGTATCCTCTTGTCATGCCATCTTTTAACTTTTTCCTTAAACAACTCGACATTCTCATAGGCTTAGGTTCTCCATTCACCAAGTGAGCTAATGTCAAATAACCTCTTCTCACCAGCAAGTTTGAAATCATAATTGAGCTCTTTAATAGCCTAATATGCCTTATGTTCTGGTTCACGTGGTAAGTGACATGCTTTTCCATAAACTATTTTATACAGAGACATACCGATAGGATTCTTATAAGCAGTTCTATAGGCCCATAATGCATCATCAAGTTTCTTAGACCAATTCTTTCTAGATCTATTAACAGTCTTATGCAAAGTTAAATTAATCTCTCTATTGCTCAATTCTACTTGACCACTAGATTGAGGATGATATGGAGATGCAATTCTATGGTTAACATCATATTTAGCAAGCAATTTACGGGAAGAACCATGAATAAAATGTGAACCACCATCAGTCATTAAATATATAGGGACTCCAAACCTCGGAAAAATAAATTCTTTAAGAATCTTAATAGAAGTGTTATGATCAGCACTACTAGTTGGAATACCTTCTACTCACTTAGTAACGTAATCAACAACAACTAAAATATGTGTATACGCATTAGAGGAAGGAAAAGGTCCCATATAATCAAAGCCCCAAACATCAAATGGTTTAATAACAAGTGAATAGTTCATAGGCATTTCCTGACGTCTACTAATATTACCAATTCTCTGGCATTCATCACAAGACAAGACAAACTTATGGGCATCCTTGAAGAGAGTAAGCCAATAAAAACCAGATTGCAATACCTTATGTGCAGTTCTATCTACAGCGTGGTGTCCTCCATAAGACTCGGAGTGGCACTTGCATAGGATATGTTCATGTTCATGCTCAGGTACACAACGTCTAATAACACCATCTGCTCCTTCTTTATAAATGTGTGGGTCATCCCAAAAGTAATGTCTTAAATCATAGAAAAACTTTTTCTTTTGCTCGTATGTGAAACTAGGTGGTATAAATTTAGCAACAATGTAATTAGCATAATCAACATACCATGGAGTATTACGAGAAGCATTTATGACAGCTAATTGTTCATCAGGAAAGCTTTCATCTATAGGTAGTGGGTCATCAAGAACATTCTCTAACCCAGACAAGTTGTCTGCAACAGGGTTCTCATCTCCCTTTCTATCAATAATATGTCTAGGTTTAGCATCTTTCTTTTCCATAAGATATTTAATAGCAGCATGCTCAATGTGAACAGTTACTTTGGAATCAACAATATACGATATGAACTTATCACAAGCAAAAACAACTGCTAAAAATTCTTTTTCAGTATTAGCATAATTTCTCTGGGCATTGTCTAGATTTTTACTAGCATAATGAATAACAATTAATTTCTTATCAACTCTTTGTCCTAGAACAGCACCAACAGCATAATCACTAGCATCGCATATAATTTCAAAGGGTAAATTCCAATCAGGTGGATGAACGATAGGAGCAGAAATCAAGGCTTACTTAAGTATTTCAAATGCTTCAACACAATCATCATCAAAAACAAAAGGAACATCTTTTTGCAAGAGATTAGTGAGAGGCCTAGAAATTTTAGAGAAGTCTTTAATAAACCTCCTATAGAAACTAGCATGACCAAGGAAACTTCTTATACCTTTGATATCTTTAGGACACGACATCTTTTCAATAGCATCTACTTTAGCTTTATCAACTTCAATACCTCTTTCAGAAATATGCCCCAAGACAATACCTTCATTAACCATAAAGTGGCACTTTCCCAATTCAAGACAAGATTAGTTTCTTCACATCTCTGCAAAACTCGATCAAGGTTGCTTAAGCAATCATCAAAAGAGGTTCCGTAAACGGAGAAATCATCCATGAAAACCTTAACAATATTTTCACAAAATCAGAGAATATAGCAGTCATACATCTTTGAAAGGTAGCAGGTGCATTACATAAACCAAAAGGCATGCGTCTATAAGCAAAGGTACCGAAAGGGCAAGTAAATGTGGTTTTATCTTGATCATCTTTTGACACAGGTATTTGAGAGAAACCAGAATAATCATCTAGAAAGCAAAAATGTATATGCTTGGATAATCTTTCTAGCATTTGATCAATAAAAGGTAGAGGGTAATGATCTTTCCTAGTATCTTTATTTAATTTGCAAAAATCAATTACCATTCCATAACCTGTAACAATTCTTTGTGGAATCAATTCATTCTTGTCATTAGGAACAACAGTAATACCTCCTTTCTTTGGAACACAATGAACATGACTTACCCATTGACTATCAGTAATAGGATAAATTATACCTGCCTCCAGAAGCTTTAGTATTTCATTTCTGGCCACTTTTTTCATCTTAGGATTTAACCGTCGTACATGATCAACAACTGGTTTATCACCTTTGTCAAATTTAATTTTATGCTGACATAAAGTGGGACTAATGCCCTTAAGATCATCAAGAGTATATCCAATAGCAGCACGGTGCTTCTTTAGAGTTTTCAACAATTTCTTTTCTTCATGCTCTGAAAGGTTAGCACTAATAATAACAGGATATATCTTATTTTCATCAAGATAAGCATATTTCAAAGTAGGTGTAGGTGCAGGTGTTCTAGTATAACTCTTACAAACCACAGTTGAAGCTTTAGCATGATCCTTTATTCTAATAGGAAAAGGTGGTTTCTCAATATAAGCAGTAGGAACGATAGGATCAACATTGTAAGTAATAGTTTCTTCTTCAACTTTAATAGGTTCTGCTACTTTAACTTCAATGGGAGGATGATATTTAAACCACTTCTCCTTAGGGAGATCAACATGAGTAGCAAAAGATTCACAGATAGAAGCTACTATCTCAGAGTCAAGTCTATATTTAGTGCTAAAATCATGAAAAGCATCGGTATCCATAAAAGATTTAACACGACCAGACTTTTATACCTGACTCTTTACCTTCATCGAGTTCCCAATCTTCAGAGTTGCGTTTAATTATTTCCAATAAATCCCATTTGAATTCAATATCCTTCTTCATATAGGAACCAGTACAAGAAGTATCGAGCATGGATCGATCATTATGAGAAAGCCGAGCATAATTTTTTTGAATAATAATTTCTCTTGAGAGCTCATGATTGGGGCATGAATATAATATTGACTTATGACTCCCCCAAGCTTGAGTGATACTTTCTCCTTCACGAGGCAAAAAATTATATATATAATTCCGATCACGATGAACCAGATGCATAGGATAAAACTTCTGATGAAATTCCAATTTCAATCGGTTGTAGTTCCATGATCCAATATCATCCAATAGCCTATACCATGTCAATGAGTTTCCATTCAAAGACAAAGGGAAGACCTTCTTATTGACAACATCCTTGGGCATACCTGCAAGCTTAAATAATCCACAAACTTCATCCACACAGATTAGGTGCATATCAGGATGTAATGTTCAATCGCCTGCATATGGATTAGCTAGCAGTTTCTCTACCATACTCGAAGGAATTTCATAATAAATATTTTCAGTAGGTGCAGTAGGTTGAGGAGCAACTCTTTGCTTTTTAGATCGAGGTGAAGATACCCCAAACAAGCCCCTCAAAGGATTATTTTCCATAGTAACAAGTGACAGTAAATTTCAGCATGCTATATAAATGTTTCCTTACCAAATTCCACTTACTAAAGGCGCTTCACTCCCCGGCAAAGGTGCCAGAAAAGAGTCTTGATGACCCACAAGTATAGGGGATCTATCGTAGTCCTCTCGGTAAGTAAGAGTGTCGAACCCAACAAGGAGCAGAAGGAAATGACAAGCGGTTTTCAGCAGGGTATTCTCTGCAAGCACTGATATTATCGGTAACAGATAGTTGTGATAAGATAATTCCTAACAAGTAACAAGTAACAAAAGTAAACAAGGTGCAGCAAGGTGGCCCAATACTTTTTGTAGCAAAGGACAAGCCTGGAGGAACTCTTATATAAAGAAAAGCGCTCCCGAGGACACATGGGGATTGTTGTCAAGTTATATTTCATCATGCTCATATGATTCGCGTTCTTTACTTTGATAATTTGATATGTGGATGGACCGGTGCTTGGGTGCTGCCCTTCCTTGGACAAGCCTCCCACTTATGATTAACCACCCTCGCAAGCATCCACAACTACGAAAGAAGAATTAAGGCAAACCTAACCATATCATGAAACATATGGATCCAAATCAGCCCCTTACGAAGCAACGCATAAACTAGGGTTTAAGCTTCTGTCACTCTAGCAACCCATCATCTACTTATTACTTCCCAATGCCTTCCCTAGGCCAAAATAATGGTGAAGTGTCATGTAGTCGACGTTCACATAACACCACTAGAGGAGAGACAACATACATCTCCTCGAAATATCGAACGAATACCAAATTCACATGATTATTTATAACAAGACTTCTCCCATGTCCTCAGGAACAAACATAACTACTCACAATGCATATTCATAATCAAGATCAGAGGAGTATTAATTCTCATTAAGGATCTGAAAATATAATCTTCCACCGGATAAACCAACTAGCATCAACTACAAGGTGTAATCAACACTACTAGCAACTCACAGGTACCAATCTGAGGTTTTGAGACAAAGATCGGATACAAGAGATGAACTAGGGTTTGTGAGGAGATGGTGCTGGTGAAGATGTTGATGGAGATTGACCCCCTCTCGATGAGAGGATCGTTGGTGATGACGATGGCGATGATTTCCTCCCGAGGGATGTTTCCTGGTAACAGCCTCACGGAGCCCTAGATTGGTTCTGCCCAGGTTAAGCCTCGAGGCGGCGGCGCTTCGTCCCGAAAGCTTCCTTCTATTTTTTTTCCAAGTCAAACCACACCATATAGCAGAAGATGGCTGTCGGAGGCCTGCCAAGGGGCCCACAAGGACGGGGGTCGCGCCCTCCACCCTTGTGGCTGGCTGGTGGCCCCCTCTGGTGCTTTCTTGGCTCAATATTTTTTATATATTCCAAAAGTATTATCCATGAAGTTTCAGGACTTTTGTAGTTTCGTAGAATAGGTCTCTAATATTTCCTCCTTTTCCAGTCCAGAATTGCAGCAACCGGCATTCTCCCTCTTCATGTAAACCTTGTAAAATAAGAGAGAAAAGGCATAAGTATTGTGAGATAATGTGTAATAACAGCCCATAATGCAATAAATATCAATATAAAAGCATGATGCAAAATGGACATATCACCCACTTAGTAACATAATCAACAGCAACCAAAAAGTGAGTATACCTGAGGGAGTCCCGGATTAGGGGGTGTCCGGATAGCCGAACTCTCACCGTTGGCCGGACTCCTGGACTATGAAGATACAAGATTGAAGACTTCGTCCCGTGTCCGGATGGGACTTTCCTTGGCGTGGAAGGCAAGCTTGGCGATACGGATATGTAGATCTCCTACCATTATAACCGACTCTGTGTAACCCTAACCTATCCGGTGTCTATATAAACCGAAGGGTTTTAGTCCGTAGGACGAACAACAATCATACCATAGGCTAGCTTCTAGGGTTTAGCCTCCTTGATCTCGTGGTAGATCTATTCTTGTACTACCCATATCAAGAATATTAATCAAGCAGGAGTAGGGTATTACCTCCATCGAGAGGGCCCGAACCTGGGTAAAAACATCGTGTCCCTTGTCTCCTGTTACCATCCGCCTAGACGCACAGTTCGGGACCCCCTACCCGAGATTCGCCGGTTTTGACACCGACATTGGTCCTTTAATTGAGAGTTCCTCTGTGTCGTCGCCATCAGGTAGGATGCCTCATCTCGTCTTTAAAGACGGTACTATTGCCAAAGGAGCCTTGGCCGCTGGCCAGATTCTTCGGCTAGGTGGTTTTCTTATGACCGCCAGTCCAGCCACCGCGCCGACGGTGACCTCTCGAGTCATCGAAACCAATCTTCATGTCAATTCGGAACTTGCCGAACAATTAGATCCGATCGAGCTCTCCTCCAGAACGAGCTCTTGGATCGCATCGCCGCCCTGGGAGTCGCCACAGACTACGACCGGATCGGGCCTAAAACCGATCTGAGAGAGATCAACTCTCCCCGGGCTACCCATCATGTTGCTGTGATAGAGGAGCAATGCGGTGATTCTTCTTCTATCTTAAGGACTAGCTATGTCCGGAATCCCGATCCCTCCATGCCGGATTATCGCAGAGGGATGGATGTCGATCAAGCCCTGAACTTAAAGTCAGGCGGCGGGTCGGACTCATTGGATAGCAATAAAAAATCCAGACTTCCGAGTTCGGAAACTTCTCGGCCTCTGAGTCCTAAATTGGACGGGGTTCCGGATCTAGTTCCACCCGCCCACCCAAACATTAGCGATCTCTCTCGAATTCGGCAAGAGCCCGCTGAAACAGTACATCATTACTGGGCGATTCCTCACTGGTTATGAACAGGATAAAGGATCGCCGAGAGGAGGACGTAATCCCAATTTTCTGCAATAATTGCACGGACAAGGGAATCCAAAACGCCATAAGTCGTCGCGAAATTACACGCTTTTATCGACTTGGTGACCATAGTACAAAAGTATCGTGCGATGGAGAGCGCTCGAAAACCGAAAGTAAATTTTGGGATAATCCGGCCCCGAATACATCCCTAGTCCGAAACAAAAGGGTGCACCATTATCAAGCACCTGGGTCAAATACCAAAAAACCAAAACCCCCTAAAGGGTACGGAACCGTACTGGAGGGTTGGCTAAACGGACCCTGCAAAATTCATAGCACAAAGGGCGCCACTCCAGCTCATAGCCTTCGAGCATGTTGGATACTACGGTAGGTGGCCAAAAGTGGCGAAGAGCTTCTAGCTTCGGAATCCCAGCCCAGCAACACCAGTACGGTGTTAACAGTCTTCGAGACTTTCGCATCAAATAACATGCGAAAACGAACACTCCGCAACCTTGTCAAGTCTACCAAGTAGCAACAATAAATCCATGGAGTGACACGGCTATTACCTTTAATGCCGCGATTTAACCTAAATTCAAACTGCCCGGCACCAGCCGCATTGGTCCTCGGCCCGATAGTGGGCGGCTTCGCCTTACTAAGGTACTCATGGATGGCGGCAGCGGACTAAACCTCATCTATGAGGAAACCCTCCGAAAATGGAAATAGACTGGAACCGCATTGAGCGAAGCAGCACAATCTTTAGAGGAATAATCCTCAGCCGGAAGCATGCTGCAGGGAAAAATCACGCTGGGCGTAGTGTTCGCTCACGGACAATTACAGGTCCGAGGAGGTCACATTTCAAGTGGCCCCGTTCAACAGCGGATATCATGCTTTATTATGATGAGAGGCATTCACAATTTTTCAAGCTATACCCCATTATGGGTACATGAAGCTTAAAATGCCCGGACCTAACGGAATCATCACTCTCGCTAGTGATCCGAACATAGCACTCCGCGCTGAAAACAAGACAGCCACACTAGCCCTCAAGGCACTATCCGAAGCCCTAGCGGCCGAGGAACTCACCGCGTTGCGCTCCACGGTGAACATGGACGATGTGATACTTGATAAAAGATCCAAGTCCACCTCTTTTAAACCAACGGATGAAATAGTCAAATTCCAAGTCCACCCAACGAACCCTGCAAAGACGGCCTCCATTGGGGCACAATTAAACCTCGATGTAGACGCCAAGACCACGAGAATTTCTACAAGAAAACTGGGACATCTTTGCTCGCACCCTTCAGACATGCCAGAATCCCACGTCACCTGGCCGAGCACAGCCTAAATATCCTAAAAGGATTCAAGCTACCAAACAGGCTCTTTGGCGCTTTTCCGAACCCAAGAGACAGGCCATGGGAGAGGAGCTAGCCAAACTTTTGGAAGCCGGATTCATCAGAGATATAAAACATCCGGACTGGCTAGCAAACCTGGTGATGGTACCAAAGAAGGATAAATCCTGGCGCCTATGTGTTGATTTCAAGGACCTTAATAAGGCTTGCCCAAAGGATCCCTTCCCCTTCCCTCGAATTGATCAAATCATTGACGCTACAGCAGGACACGACTCATTGTGCTTCCTCGAGGCGTACTCTGGCTACCACAAAATCAAGATGGCAGAGCCAGACCAAACTGCAACAACATTCATCACTCCATACGGCCCGTTCTGCTTCAACACAATGCCCTTTGGGCTCAAAACCGCCGGCGCAACATATCAGCGCATGATCCGCATATGTCCGCAAACCAGATCGGCAAAACAGTGGAAGCATATGTAGATGACGTGGTCGTCAAAACCAAGCACGTTGAAACTCTAGTAGACGACTTGAGGCTCACATTCGACAATCTTCGAAAATATGACATCAAGCTCAATCCGGAAAAATGCGTCTTCGGCGTTCCAGCCGGAAAGCTCCTGGACTTCATTGTGTCCGGTAGAGGAATTGAAGCAAACCCAGCAAAGATCCGAGCTCTGTCACAATTGGATATTCCAAACGACCTCAAACAAATACAAAAATTGATGGGATGCGTAGCGGCTCTAAGCCGCTTTATTTCCGATTGGGGAAAAGGCGTTACCCTTTACCGCCTCCTCCGCCGCATCAACACTTCGAGTGGGCGGATACGCCACGGCCGGACTTCGAAGAAATAAAGGCCATTTTGGCAACAAATCCGGTCTGGCCGCCCAACGTAGGCGAACCAATGCTATTATATATCGCCGCAACACATCAAGTTGTCGCAGTGCTCGTTGTCGAACGAGAACGGACGGACACCGGTTCCTGTTCAAAACCGGTTTATTATGTGTCCACCGTCCTAACTCCATGCAAGTCCGGTACCCACACTATCAAAAGATAGCATATGCGGTGTTCATGGCATCCCGGAAGCTACGACACTACTTTCAAGAGTGTTCGATAACGGTAGCCTCCGAAGTACCTCTTAATGACATTATAAACAACCGCGACGCGACGGGCCGGATTGCTAAATGGGCCATAGAGCTCCTTCCATTCGATATAACTTATAAGCCATGACGAGCTATTAAGTCGCAGGTTTTGGCCGACTTCATGGCCAAATGGACCGAAGCCGAACTCCCGAAAGAGTACGGTGCATACTCCAATTGGATCATGCACTTTGACGGCTCCAAAATGTTGGCCGGCCTGGGGGCTGGCGTCCCCGACGCCCCAACCGGGGACACAGTCCAATACGCCCTTCGATAATGTATACGGACTCCAACAACGCAGCCGAATACGAGGCCCTTCTCGCACGGCCTCCGGATGGCGTCTCCATGGGCATTCAACGCCTAGAGGTGCGCGATTCAACCTCGCAATATCTCAAATAAATGGAGACTTTGATGCCAAAGATCCGAAAATGGCAGCATACCGCAATGCGGTCCTAAAAATGTCAAGACGGGTTTGAAGGGCTCAAATTTCATCATATAGCCCGGGATAACAACCAGGCGGCGGATATATTGGCACGCATCGGTGCAAAACGCGATGCCGTCCCACCCAATATCTTTCTAGAACGGCTATTCAAGCCATCCGTACTATGGGAAGGGGAGTCCGGCAATATCAATCCGGACCCAACGGCACTGCCTGACGCCGAACACTCTGACATAACCGGAGGCTCTGCCCCCGAGATAACACCCTCTACTCACGAAATAATGGCGGTTATCGCCCCGTGGACGGAACCATTCCTAGCCTACCTAACTAGGCAGGAACTCCCGAAGACCAAAATGAGGCTCGCTGCATAGTACGGGCGCTCTAAAGCCTATAAAGTCCATGAGGGAGAGCTTTATAAGAAAAGCACTACCGGAGTCCTTCAAAGGTGTATCTCTGAAGAGGAAGGGCGAAATCTCCTGGCTGAAATTCATGCCGGACTGGGTGGGCACCATGCTGCAGCCCGGGCCCTTGTAGGCAAGGCCTTCCGTACAGGATTTTATTGGCCGACGATCCGGGTCGATGCGCAGGACTTAGTCCAACGATGCGTCGCTTGCCAGCTTTTTGCTAACCAAAGCCACATGCCACCCACCGCCCTTAAAACTATACCCATCACCTGGCAGTTCGCGGTCTGGGGGCTTGACATGGTTGGACCCCTCAAGGGAGGAACCCACAAGCAAAAATACCCATTGGTCATGGTGGATAAATTCACCAAATGGATAGAGGCCAAGCCTGTTAAAACGGCCGAATCCGGACCAGTGATAGACTTCATATCAGGGGTAGTGCACCGTTACGGTGTCCCCCACAGTATCATCACTGATAATGGCACCAACTTCACGGCCAATGAGGTCAAATTATGGTGCAAAAACATGGGCATCAAGCTCGATTATGCCTCAGTCTATCACCCTCAAACCAACGGCCAAGTCGAAAGGGTAAATGGTCTAATCATGAGCGGCATTAAACCCAGAATAGTGTGGTCCCTCAAGGAATCTAACACGCACTGGGTTGAGGAGCTCGACTCCGTACTCTGGGGGCTGCGGACCACGCTGAATCGTACTACCGGATTCACACCATTCTTCATGGTGTACGGCGCAGAGGCAGTCTTGCCCTGCGACATAATACATGACTCACCTCGCGTGCGCATGTGTGAAGAAAGAGAAGCCGAGCTTGATCGGCAGGACAGTTTGGACGCATTGGAGGAGATGCGCGACGTGGCAAAAGTTCGTTCCGCATTCTATCAACAGCAGGCTCGAAGATGTCAAAGCAGGGAAGTACGGGCCAAAGCTTATAACGTTGGCGAACTAGTTCTACGCCTGCCGGACAAGAAAAATGACAAACTCAAGCCCAAAAGGGAAGGTCCCTTCATCATCGACCAAGTCCTGACCAGCGGAGCATACCGTCTGCGAAACGCATCGGATAACCGAATCGAGCCGAACCCATGGAACGCAGCCCGTCTACGAAGATTCTACGCCTAAGTGCCGGATTCCAAGTTCGTCTCCTTCCTCCGTCCACATTTTCTATTTTTGTTGTCTTTTATTTCTCTCCTTCCTCCTTCTTCTTCTTGAAGCCTCTAGAGGCTCGTTTGCGCTTTTTTCACACACACTTGATGCGCTGTCCGCGCTTATTATACCTAGGGGCTTCTTTAACAGAAGCTTATTTATACGGGCTTTCATGCCCAACACATGCGTTAAACTTCCGCATGTACCTTTTATTCACCATTATATGCATCGATATGACTTAAGTTTTGGTCAAGCTGGGTTGCTTGACTCCTGTGCTTACCCCTACGTTCCCAATTGTTCGGCTAGGTGGTAAAGGGAGCACCTCTGCGATTGTTACTGCCGGGTCAGCTGGATGTGTCTCGGACTGGGTGAAGCCGAAAGCTAGCGTTCTTAAGGGAATATTCGGTCGGTGAACTGAAAGATGATTTTTAACTATTTACCCATCTGCCCCTAGATGATTTTCTGCTTTCATAGCAGCTTTGACATGCACTTTAGGGCATGCACCCCAAATGAAAAGGAACCCTTAACGGAACTATTCTCCCCGAAGATGTTTCTTACTACCCATGTAATATAACATAACTAGTTGGGCACTTGTCCGACATAAAGCAACAATGACCCCTACGCCTTTGTCTCCATGCATACCATGGTTCTTATATAACCACGAAGGTATTCGGACACACTCCGGACTATTGGGTCCGGAGGTCGGGTTAAAAGGTCCACTATGACAAACGATCTACAATCCGGCTAGAAGACATTCTTTCATGTCATATTTTTACATAATCAACTCGACTCATTGTATGCCTCCTCAATGCCATCTAATAGGCTATCTAATTTACAATCTTGCTGGGAATACTTGGCGGCCAATTCTACTTGGCCGTACACTAAGCTTACAGGGATCTCCATCCCATCCGGCCCCATAGGTCCGACCTCGGCCATGTGGTTTGGGTCAGCCTTCGTGTACCGCGTCTTTACCATGGCCCAGGCCTCCCTGGCGCCTTGACGGCAGGCCGATATCTTCCATAGCCGGAAGCGCCGCCGTGCTCCTTGAAGCCGCTCTGCCAGCTCCCCAATGCCTTCGGGCAGGGAGATAGATGGCCACAAGGCCTGGCCGATGCCTTTCATCACCTGCCGGACTCGTTCGTGCAGCTGACGCAGTTCGGGAAGAAGATCAACGGAGGAAACTGGGCATCTCCTCCTCAGGACGACCTGTGAGCAAACCTACATACATGTTTGTGTTAGTCGCCTTCCTCGCCGAACTCTTTCAAAGTTCGTTCAAGCACTTACTGAAAATGCCGCGACGAAGCCGCCGATTCTCCTTTACGGAGTCAGACAACTGGGCACGAACATCCTTTAGTTCCTCATCCAGCTTGGTGTTGGCGTCTTGGAAGTTATTTTTCTCCTGCCGCACCCTCGTAAGCACGCTCTCGCCGGCCTTTAGCTGGCGCAAGAGCTGTTGCTTGTCCGGATCTAGTCCGGCGCCATCCGCAATATTTTTGTCGATTTACAAACCCGCCACACTTCATAAACTATTTTTAAAAGCGTATATTACCGTGGGGGTCTCTGCGGCTCCCCACAGGCGGCTAGCTGCCTCAAGTTGGGCCTTGCATTCTTCAAGCTCACAGGACAGTTGGGTATTCTTTTCAGAAGATCCTCAGATAACAAATGATCCTTAAATCAGTTATTCTAACTATTTTAAGTCTCGGGGGCTACTGGCATATATAACTGTCAGATTTCCTCACCCGTATGTCTTTCACATACTGCTCCGTGGCTCTGGCTAGACCATCTTGAGCGGCACGGAGGTGCGCATCTCCCGAATCGAAGGCATTCAAGGCCTCCTGGGAGAAACATGCGTCACGAAGAACTGTCTGGCGACGCCTGTGATTCAAGGCGCTCTCCAACTCGGAGTTGGTGGCGGACAACCTGTCGGCATCCTCTGTCGAAGGAGCATCCGACGCACGTCTCGTGCTCGCCCCAGCCTCCGGACCCGGCTTTGCCTGGCCGGTGAAGGTTCGATTGGCAACCTCTCCGGACTCAGTCCGGCGAACGCTCTTTTTCCTGAAAAGAGCACCAGCGTTAATCGCCTTCCAAGAATCAATCACGGGAGTATGGTGACACGCCATACCGCTATGCGGCGGAGTTTCGATCCGGACCGCACTTCTTTTTTAACAAGGGGCCGCCTGCCCTTTGTTGGCGGCCGCCGCTGGCTCCGGCTTCTGCCTCGAAGGTACCTGCGAAGCACCATTGGTATACGGTGATCAAAAATAAGCATGGATGGGTCATTATCAGGGTTTTGGGATCTTGGTCTCATTTACCTGTGAGGCTGGAAGTATTCCGGGGTAATCAGCCGTAATGGCAACCAAAGCATTGTCGATGCTAAGTTGGTGGAATACCCCGTCGATCAACTCCACCTTTATATCCGGGTCCTCTTCGGGGGTCGGATCGAGGGACCGTTCCGGATCCTCGGGTTGTGGGGGCGGGCTGTGTATCTTCTCCTGATGCAGCGCGATTCTCGCAGAAACCACGAAATGAGATATTTAACCATGGGAACATGGATCGGACAGGTCACAAAGATGTTTGCTTACCCAGATTCGAGGATTGTTCGAAGAAAACTCCTTGAGTGGATTGACACGGAGGAAATCCTCCTCCTCCCCTTTATACATGGCAGACAAGATCTTCACCAGTTCGGTGACCGATCCTGGCCCTTTGCGGCCATGGCGGGTGGCATCGTCCTCCCGTTGAAGTCCCACATGGGGTGGCCCTGTATTGGAGTGGCTGCACTCCTCATAATGCAGATTGCCATGACTCCTATCATGGTCAATCCGGCATGAGCCAGTAACCTTATTCGGCTCATCAAATAAAGGACATCCCGGTCATCTTCTCTCCGGGGGCTCCGAGGGCGCCAGCTTAGGCGCTTCTTCAAAGGAGCATTGCTGAACTCCGGAAGGCCGATCCGAACAGGATCCGGTAGCGGGACGTCCTCCATGTAAAACCATTCCGAAGGCCAGTCTACGGACGCCGGCTTTGGGGTTCGGATAGGTATCCGGTCCCGGCGATGCGCCATAGCTCGGCTCCACCCACTTGATATATTGACCCCTCGTGAGAACGGGGTACTAGGCAGAATATTCTCTTCCACAGCCGAAATGAGCTTCACGCCCGAGAACAGTTCGCAAAGGGCCACGAAGCCCGTGATGTGCAAGATGGAGGCAGGAGTAAGATGGTGCAATTGGGGGCCGTAGAACTCCAAAAGCCCCCGGAGAAACGGATGGATTGGAAATCCGAGTCCTCTTACTAGATAAGAGATGAAGCATACCCGCTCTCCTTTAGAGGGATCGGGGACGCTCTCCGCTTGCTTTCCGCCCTGATAGGTGGCAAGTCCGGCTCGAACCAGAACCATGAAGGTCAGGGGAAGAAATCCCTTGGCTTGGAGTATAACTAGCTTGCTATGCGGGACTGAGCATCTCTCCCAATTTCCAGGCTGAAGGCTGGGAGCGCGAGAGGAGGAGTTGCGTCGACTGTCCATGATGGAATGGGCTTTGGTCAGAGGCGCTCCGATGAAAGCTCGCAAAGGGGGGATGATGTGACTCAGATCTAGATCCTTGCCCCTTTTATAGGCGGCTCATTTGCGCGGCTAGGGGGGTAATTGTAAAAATACCTGGCTATTCGCGTTCATTCAAACACGTGGAAGATGGCCTTTATTGGGCGAGAAGCCAAGGAGCACAGCATTTATCGAGAAGCGGACACTATTCGACAAGTATATGGAATTTGGAGAAGAACCCGCCTCACAATGCGAAGACAATCAACGCGCGGACTCATCGTCATTGAAGCCTGGTTCGGGGCTACCGAGGAGTCCCGGATTAGGGGTGTCCGGATAGCCGAACTCTCACCGTTGGCGGACTCTGGACTATGAAGATACAAGATTGAAGACTTCGTCCCGTGTCCGGATGGGACTTTCCTTGGCGTGGAAGGCAAGCTTGGTGATACGGATATGTAGATCTCCTACCATTGTAACCGACTACGTGTAACCCTAACCTATCTGGTGTCTATATAAACCGGAGGGTTATAGTCCGTAGGACGAACAACAATCATACCATAGGCTAGCTTCTAGGGTTTAGCCTCCTTGATCTCGTGGTAGATCTACTCTTGTACTACCCATATCATCAAAATAAATCAAGCAGGAGTAGGGTATTACCTCCATCGAGAGGGCCCGAACCTGGGTAAAAACATCGTGTCCCTTGTCTCCTATTACCATCCGCCTAGACGCACAGTTCGGGACCCCCTACCCGAGATCCGCCGGTTTTGACACCGACAATACCCATTATTGGAAGGAAAGGGTCCCATGTAATCAAATCCCCAAATATCAAATGGTTCAACAGCAAGTGAATAATTCATAGGCATTTCTTGATGCTTACCGATATTACCTATTCTTTGACATTCATCACAAGATAAGATGAACTTATGAGCATCCTTAAAGAGAGTAGGCCAATAAAATCTAGATTGCATTTCCCTAGGATTTGTTCCTGTTCATTCTCAGGTACACAACGTCTAATAATACCATCTACTCCTTCTTTATAAAGATGTGCGTCATCCCAAAAGTAATGTCTTAAATCGTAGATTTTTTTTCTTTTGTTGGTATGTGAAACTAGGTGGTAAATATTTAGCAACAATGTAATTTGCATAATAAGCATACCAAGGAGTATTATGAGAAACATTTATTGTATCTAACTGCTCATCAGGAAAACTATCATCAATAGGAAGTGGGTCATCAAGAATATTTTCAAGCCTAGACAAGTTATCAGCCACGGGGTTCTCAGCTCCTTTTCTATCAGTGATATGCAAATCAAATTCTTATAACAAGAGAACCCACCTAATAAGTCTAGGTTTAGCATCTTTCTTTTCCATAAGATATTTTATAGCAGCATGATCGGTGTGAACAATAACTTTAGAATCAACAATGTAAGATCTGAATTTATCATAAGCAAACACCACTACTAAGAATTCTTGTTCAGTAGTAGCATAATTTAGTTCTCCTAGAACTAGCATAATGAGTAACATTTAATTCTTATCAACTCTTTGTCCTAGAACAACACCAACAACATTATCACTAGCATCACACATAATTTCAAAAGGCAAGTTCCAATCAGGTGGTTGAACAATAGGTGTAGAAATTAAGGCTTTCTTGAGTGTTTCGAGGCTTCTAAACAATCATCATAAAAAAAGGAATATCCTTTTGCAAAAGATTTGTAAGAGGCCTAGAAATTGTAGAAAAATCTTTGATAAATCTCCTATAGAAACCAGCATGACCTAGGAAACTACGAATACCTTCGATATCTTTAGGACATGGCATTTTCTCAATCGCATCAACCTTAGCTTTGTCCACCTCAATACCTCTTTCAGAAATTTAATGGCCACAGACAATACCTTCATTAACCATAAACTCACACTTCTCCCAATTCAAGACAAGATTTTTTTGCTCACATCTCTGCAAAACTCGATCAAGCTTGCTTAAACAATCATCAAAAGACTTCCCATAAAAAGAAAAGTCATCCATGAAAACCTTAACAATCTTTTCACAAAATTCGGAGAATATACCAGTCATACATCTTTCAAAGGTAGCAGGTGCATTGCATAAACCAAAAGGCATACATCTATAAGCATAAGTTCCAATAGGACAAGTAAAAGTGGTCTTTTCTTGATCAGGTTGAGAAACATGTATTTGTGAAAACACCAGAATATCCATCAAGGAAGCAAAAAATGTGTGTGCTTAGATAATCTTTCTAGCATTTGATAAATAAAAGGCAGAGGGTAATGATCTTTTCTAGATGCTTTGTTTAATTTTCTAAAATCAATTACCATTCTATAGCCTGTAACAATTCTTTGTGGAATAAGTTCATTTTTTTTCATTAGGAACAACAGTAATACGTCCTTTCTTAGGGACACAATGGACATGACTTACCCATGTACTATCAGCTATAGGATAGATTATACCTGCTCCCAGAAGTTCTAATATTTCCACTCTTACCACTTCTTTCATCTTCGGATTTAACTGGCATTGGTGATTAACAACGCGTTTAGCATCAAGTTCCATATTAATCTTGTGCTGACATAGAGTGGGACTAATGCCCTTTAAATCATCAAGAGTATACCCAATATCAGCTCGATGCTTCCTTAGAACTTTCAATAATCTTTCTTCTTCATGCTCTAAAAGGTTAACACTAATAATAACAAGATATATCTTCTTCTCATCGAGATAAGCCTATTTCAAAGTGTCACCTTTAGGTGGAGGAGGACCTCCTAGAGTTTCAATAGGCAAATTGTGCTTAAGCAGAGGTTGTTGTTCAAACAGGATTCTATCTATTTCATTTCTTTCATGCATATGCAAATCATTTTCATGGTCTAGCAAATATTGTTCTAAAGGATCGGTAGGAGGTACAACAATAGAAGCAAGACCAATAATTTCATCCTTACTAGGCAATTCTTTCTTACGATGCTTTCTACTAAACTTGGAAAAATTAAACTCATGAGACTCATCACCAAAGCTAACACCGACAGTTTGTTTCTCACAATCTATTTTAGCATTAACGGTGTTCAAGAAAGGTCTACCAAAGATAATGGGACATAAGTCATCTTGTGGGGAACCAAGAACAAGAAAATCAGTAGGGTATTTTATTGTCCCACACAAGACTTCAACATCTCTAACAATCCCAAGTGGTGTGATGGTGTCTCTATTAGCAAGTTTAATAGTAACATCTATGTCTTCTATCTCAGCGGGTGCTATGTCATTCATAATTTCTTGATATAAAGTAAAAGGAATAGCTCTCACGCTAGCACCTATGTCACATAAACCATGATAAGAGGGATATCCTATTTTAACCGAGACAACGGGCATGCCAATAACAGGTCTATGTTTATCTTTCCCATCGGGTTTGGCAATTCTAGCAGCTTCACCAACGAAGTAAATAACATGCCCATCCATATTATCGACCAGGAGATCCTTAACACTATGTTCTACTTTGATTTGTTCAACTGGTTTAGGTGTTCTAATATAACTTTTATTGACCACAGTTGAAACTTTAGCATGTTCCTTCATCCTAACAGGGAAAGACGGTTTTTCAATATAAGCAGTAGGAACAACTGGATCAACATTATAAATAATAGTTTCATCTTTAGCTATTACCGGTTCTTTAATTTCTTATTTAATAGGTGGGTGATATTTAAACCACTTCTCCTTAGGGAGATCAACATGAGTAGCAAAAGATTCACAAAAGGAGGCTACTATCTCAGAGTCAACTCCATATTTAGTGCTAAACTTTTGAAAAGCATCGATATTCATAAAAGATTTAACACAATCAAACTTAATCTTATTAACTGAGTCTGTACCTTCGCCGAGTTCCCAATCTTTAGAGTTGCGTTTAATTTCCAAAAGATCCCACCGGAATTCAATAGTCTTCTTCATAAAGGAACCAGTACAAGAAGTATCGAGCACGGATCAGTCATTATGAGAAAGTCGAGCATAAAAGTTCTGAATAATAATTTCTCTTGAGAGCTCATGGTTGGGTCATGAATATAACATTGACTTAAGCCTCCCCCAAGCTAGAGCTATACTTTCTCCTTCATGAGGCCAAAAAATATATATATAATTCCGATCATGATGAACTAGATGCATAGGATAAATTTTTTGATGGAACTCCAATTTCAATCGATTCCAGTTCCAAGATCCAATATCATCGCATAGCCTATACCATGCCAATGCTTTTCCCTTCAAAGATAAAGGGAAAACCTTCTTCTTAGTTTCATCTCCTGGTAAACCTGCAAGCTTAAACAATCCACAGATTTCATCCACATATATCAAGTGCATATCAGGATGTTCAATTCCATCTCCTGCATAAGGATTAGCTAGCTGTTGTTCTATCATACCCGAAGGAATTTCATATTCAATAATTTCAGTAGGTGCAATAGGTTGAGGGGTACCTAATTGTGGTTCCGGTCGAGGTGAAGATACCCCGAACAAACCCCTCAAAGGATTGTTCTCCATAGTAACAAGTGACAATAAATTTCAGCACGTAATAATAATTTTCCCTTACCAAGAGCGCTTCACTCCCCGGCAATGGCACCAGAAAAGAGCCTTGATGACCCGTAAGTATATGCTATCAATTTTAGTCTTTTCAATAAGTAAGAGTGTCGAACCCAATGAGGAGCAGAAGGAAATGACAAGTGGTTTTTAGCAATGTAATGTCTGCAAGTGCTGAAATTGTAAGTAACATAGTAGTTTGACAGCAAGATAATTTGTAACAAGCAAGTAATGGTAATAGTAACAAAAGTGCAGCAAGGTATCCAATCCTTTTGAGGCAAAGTACAGGCCAAAACGGTCTCTTATGATAAGCAAAGCGTTCTTGAGGGTACACGGGAATTTCATCTAGTCACTTTCATCATGTTGGTTCGATTCGTGTTCGCTACTTTGATAATTTGATATGTGGGTGGACCGGTGATTAGGTGCTGTTCCTATTGGAACAAATCTCCTACTTATGATTAACCCCCTCGCAAGCATCCAAAACTATGAGAAATGTATTAAGAATAAATTCTAACTGTAGCATTAAACTTTTGGATCCAATCGATCCCTTACGGAATAACGCATAAACTAGGGTTTAAGCTTCTGTCACTCTCGCAACCCATCATCTAATAGCTACTCCACAATGCATTCCCTTAGTCCCAAATATGGTGAAGTGTCATGTAGTCGACGTTCACATGACACCACTAAGGGAATCACAACATACATACTATCAAAATATCGAACACATATCAAGTTCACATGATTACTTGCAACACGATTTCTCCCGTGACCTCAAGAACAAAAGTAACTACTCACAAATGATAATCATGCTCAAGATCAGAGGGGTATTAAATAGCATGATGGATCCGAACATATAATCTTCCACCAAATAAACCATATAGTAATCAACTACAAGATGTAATCAACACTACTAGTCACCCACAAGTACCAATCTGAGGTTCTGGTACAAAGATTGAACACATGAGATGAACTAGGGTATGAGAGGAGATGGTGCTGTTGAAGATGTTGATGGATATTGCCCTCCCCAAGATGAGAGAGTTGTTGGTGATGACGATGACAATGATTTCCCCCTCCGGAGGGAAGTTTTCCGTTGGAATCGCTCCACCGGAGGGCAAACATGCTCCTGCCCAAGTTCCGCCTCGAGACGGCGGCGCTTCGCTGAAAGTCCTCTCTTTATTTTTTATAGGTAAAAAAATTTATATACCCGAAGATGGGCACCGGAGGTGGGCTGGGCTGAGCACAACCCACCAGGGCGCGCCTGGGGGGGGGGGCAGGTGCGCCCTAGTGTCTTGTGCTCACTAGGTGGCCCCCTCCGATAGTTATTTGCTCCAGTATTTTTCATATATTCCATAAATATTCCTCGTGAAGTTTCATCTCATTTGGAATTGTGCAGAATAGGTAGCCTGACGTAGCTTTTTTAGGTCCAGATTTACAGCTGCCGAAATTCTCCCTCTTTGTGTGAACCTTGCATATTATGAGAGAAAAGACATTAGAATTACTCCAGAAAGCATAATTATGCATAAAAACATTATAAATAATAGTAGGTAAACATGATGCAAAATGGATGTATCATCCCTCTAGTCGGGTCGGCATCGGCCTGCCGGATCCCCTGAAAACCGTATGTGCGGGTCTCCCTGCATGGGGCTCATGCCATTTGAGGTGGCACATGTTGGGGAATGTAGCATGCAATTTCAAAAAAATTCCTATGATCACGCAAGATCTATCTAGGAGATGCATAGCAATGAGAGGGGGAGAGTGTGTCCACGTATCCTCGTAGACCGAAAGCGGAAGCGTTAGCTTAACGCGGTTGATGTAGTCGAACGTCTTCTCGATTCAACCGATCAAGCACCGAACCTACGGCACCTCCGAGTTCTGCACACGTTCAGCTCAATGACGTCCCTCGAACTCTTGATCCATCAAAGTGTCGAGGGAGAGTTCCGTCAGCACGACGGCGTGATGACGGTGATGGTGAAGTCATCCGCGCAGGGCTTTGCCTAAGCACTATGTGAATATGACTGGAGGCATAAACTGTGGAGGGGGGTGCCACACACGGCTTGGAACAATTGATGTGTGTTGAGGCGCCCCCACCCCCGTATATAAAGGAGAGGGGAGGAGGCTGGCCCTAGGTGTGCCCCAAGTGGGAGGAGTCCCACTTGGGCTCCTAGTAGGATTCGCCCCCCTTCCTTTTATCGGAGGGGGAAAGTGGGAAGGGGAGAGAGAGGGAGAAGGAAAGGGGTGCAATTCCGCCTCCCCTAGTCCAATTCGGACTCCTCCCTTGGGGGGGCACCCATATGTGAGCTGCTTTGCCTCCCTCCTGTGGCCCATATGACCCATATCTTCCCTCGGGGGTTACAGTAACCCCAAATACTCCGATATGTACCCGATACATTCCGAAACACTTCCGGTGTCCGAATACTATCATCCAATATATCAATATTTACCTCTCGACCATTTCGAGACTCGTCGTCATGTCCGTGATCTCATCCGGGATCCCAAACAGCATTCGGTTACCAAATCAGATAACTCATAATACAAATCATCATCGAACGTTAAGCGTGCGAACCCTACGGGTTCGAGAACTATGTAAACATGACCGATACACTTCTCCGGTCAATACCCAATAGCGTAACCTGTATGCTCATATTAGTTCCTACATATCCTATGAAGATCTTTATCGGTCGCACCGCAATGACAACATACGTTATTCCCTTTGTCATCTGTATGTTACTTGCCCGAGATTCGATCGTCGGTATCTTCATACCTAGTTCAATCTCGTTACCGGGAAGCCTCTTTACTCATTCTATAATGCATCATCCCGCAACTAACTCATTAGTCACATTGCTTGCAAGGCTTATCATGATGTTCATTACCGAGAGGGCCCAGAGATACCTCCTCGATACTCGGAGTGACAAATCCTAATATCGATCTATGCCAACCCAACAAACACCTTTGGAGATACCTGTAGAGCATCTTTATAATCACCCAGTTACGTTGTGACGTTTGATAGCACACAAGGTATTCCTCCGGTATTCGGGAGTTGCATAATCTCATAGTCAAAGGAATATGTATAAGTCACGAGGAAAGCAATAGCAATAAAACTAAACGATCATTATGCTAAGCTAACGGATGGGTCTTGTCCATCACATCATTCTCCTAATGATGTGATCCCGTTCATCAAATGACAACTCATGTCTATGGTCAGAAACTTAACCATCTTTGATTAACGAGTTAGTCTAGTAGAGGCTTACTAGGGAAACTATGTTTTGTCTATGTATTCACACATGTATCAAGTTTCCGGTTAATACAATTCTAGCATGAATAATAAACATTTATCATGATGTAAGGAAATATAAATAACAACTTTATTATTGCCTCTAGGGAATATTTCCTTCAGTCTCCCACTTGCACTAGTGTCAATAATCTAGATTACATTGTAATGATTCTAACACCCATTGAGTCTTGGTGTTGATCATGTTTTGCTCGTGGAAGAGGCTTAGTCAACGGGTCTGCTACATTTTGATCCGTATGTATTTTTTAAATCTCTATGTCTCACTACAAAAAAAGACACATCCGTGACATTTTGGGCCGAACGAATTTTTTTCCTGTCATACATATGACACTTCTATGACGATAATTGTGACAAAACCCGGTATCATCATAGATGTGGTGGGCTCCTACTTCTATGACAAAAATCATGACAGAAAATGGGCTTTTCATCCTGGGCGGGCCTGAGACGCAGCTGCATGACATTCTTTGGGCCGTCCATGACGGAAAAAGACCATGGTAGAAGCGAGGGGGAGGAAAATTTCGGGGAGTTGCCGGTTACGGTGGGAGGTCGGGGGCCGAGTGATGCGTGTTCATCTCAGACGACGCTGCTGCAGCGTGTGTAGGCGTTGGCTCTAACTGAACCCGAGCAAGGCGTTGGGCTCTAACTGAACCTGAGCGATTGCACTGCAGGCTACGCGTTACTGAACCCGAGCGATCGATCGATGGCTGTTAACTGAAGCCGATCATGATTCCTTTGCTACTGCTGCTAACTAAAGCCGATCGATTGGATGAACAGTGAGCGCTGCGGGGGGGGGGGGGGGGGTTGGATGAACAGTGAGCGGTGGCGTTGCCTCTGGATGAACAGGAACACGTGGTGTGGAGGGCTAGATGAACAGTAGATGGTGGAGGGGTGGCCGTGGAGGGGTGGTTGAACAGGACCCGTGGTGTGGAGGGCTGGATGAACAGTAGATGGTGGAGGGGTGCCCGTGGAGGGGTGGTTGAACAGTAGCCAGTGGAGTAGTGCGCGGTGGAGGCTGGATGAACAGGAGCCTGTGGAGGCTGGAGGAGGTCTACGGTAGCCCGTGGAGGCTGGAGGAGGTCGACGGTGGAGATTAACAGTATCCCGTGGAGTCCCGTTTTGCGGTACGCCACACCCCTCCCGATGAACAGGACCCCCGTTTCGACCGTAGGAGGTCCGTTTAAATCCTGCTTTTGCGATGCGGCACACCCTCCCGATCAACAGGACCCCTGTTTCGACCGTAGGAGGTCCATTTCGCCCGTTTTGCGGTAAGCCACACCCCTCCCGATCAACAGGACCCCCGTTTCGACCATAGGAGGACCGTTTCCTTCGTTTTGCGATACGCCACACCCCTCCCGATCAACAGGACCCCGTTTCGAACGTAGGAGGTCCGTTTCTTCCGTTGTGCGGTACACTAGACCCCTCCGATGAACAGTGTGTCGGTGTACTAGAGTAGGGGTACCCTAGTACCCGTGACTGCTGCACGGACGGTTGCAGACACCAGCGGCAGGGTTTGCCTCGTCACCGCCAAGATCCTTCGTGGCTCCTTTTGGAGCCATTCAAGAACAAAGTATTTGATTGAGAAGACAAGGCCCCGAAAAGAAGAGCTTGTCGGGAAGGCCGCTCCAGGCACGCAGAAGACAAGGCCCCGGCAAGAGGAGCTTGCCGGGAAGGCTCGGAGCGCGACAAGTCTCCGAGCGCGACAAGGATTCGGCCGCGGCAAGGCGCTTGCCGCGTCATGCAACCTCTCTCCGTCTCCGCTCCAGCTCACCCAGCGACGTGTCGCCATGGGACCGTTCCATGGGCGCGTGTCGGCGGGGTGCAGCCAGCGGAGAGCAGCGATAAGCGGCGGCGACAGGCTCGCCATCGTGGCAAGTGGAGGCGCACTGACGGCCTCTGTTGCACTTTGTTTGGGCGACAATGACGGGCATTTATTGCTTTTGTCCCTTGTCACGAGTTAGGTATTTTGCACTGCATAATTGTTCAAGTAGGTGTACCAACTCCTGTTTTACATTTTACCCCCGCCTATGTTGCCACCGCCGAGACCCCTTGAGCATATAAAAGGAGGCCCGAGTGCAACGTAGAGAGGGCTCCGTTGGGTTCGGTTCCGTTCGGTTCGGTTCGCCAGGTTCGTCTCGTTGGGTTCATTCGACCCACTCGAGACCAGATAGACTCACGCTAGGTTTTGTAGCTCTCATTGCTCCCTAGCAAGAACACAATAGATCAAACAAGCAGCAGTAGGAGTTTTATCTCTCCGGAGAGCTCCGAAGCTGGGTAAACTGCTCGTGTGCCTCGCCTCGATCCGCTCTTCGTGCGATCTCCGCCCCCCCTCCGAACCACAAAGGGGCCTGCTCCGCCGGCCCCATAGGTGTCCGTGGGTACGATCAGCCTCCCCGACAACAGGATCCCGTTTCGAATGTGGCCGGTCGAACACAAGGCCGTTTCCTCCATTGTGCGATACGCTAGGCCTCGTTTCCATCGCCTGTTCCGTCCAAGCCCTCCCGATGAACACGACCATGCATTCTGTTCCTACCCAGCCGGTTGGCTCCCACGCATTCCGTTGCCTCCCGATGAACACGACGCATTCCGTTGCCTCCCCATGAACATGACGCATTCCGTTGCCTCCCCATGAACACGACGACGACGCTGTTTCTCCGTTCCGACCCAGCCATGTACGTATGCGCGAGTAGGCGTTCGAGACCCTGCCCGTATGTACGTACGTGGCCGTATATTCTTTCTTGCACCCTCGCCGATGTACGTACGTGTACATGCTATGTGTGCGCCTCTACTACGACACGTGCGCGCCTCTACAACGACCAGTATATACGTACACGTTCGCGCCCAGAATGACAATGCTACGTACGCTTCGACCAGGTGGGTCCCGACTATTAGGCACTTCCTTGCATGTGAAGATGTAGCTGGTCGGTCCCAGCAGTCAGGGGGGCGAATTGTTTTGGGTTTTTTTTTGCCCAGACGCACTTCCTTGCGTGCGAAGGTGTAGCTGGTGGGTCCCAGCAGTCAGAGGGGAAACGTTTTTTCACGAAATACGGTGGCCCGTCCGATGGGTCCCCGCTGTCAGGTGGAGGAATAATTATTTTCCGCTTAATAAGGAGGCACTTCCTTGCTGCGGCCGTGGACCGAGCTGTCAGCCTCTCCACAAAGATTCTACGTCCGATGGAAGTCGTACCTTGACCACGTTGACCACGCCACGCCGAGAGCACCAGGGCGGTGGACGACAGCGAGGCCTAGGAAGGGGACGATGGGGAGCCGGGGAAGACGCGGCAGTGGAAGCCCGCGCCGAGAGGAGTACGAGGTTCACTGGTTCGGCTGCGGTGTGAGGCTGCCGTCGCCGCATGGCCTGGCCAGCGGTGGGAATAGTAGGGGTCGGTGAGGCCTCCGCGGCAGCACATCCGGCCACGGGAGGCAGGAGCATGCGGCACGACCGGCGCTGCTTTGGGCGGCTGGAGCAATAAGACCAGAGGTTGAAGAAGCACCACGGCCGTCAGATGGACATCGTACGGTCACTGGAGCTAGAATCGTTTATATTGACTAAGTTGACAAAGCCCTCCGTCCCCGTCAACTTATAGGCCCACTATACTGGGTCCCAGCTAGCAGGGGGAGTATTCTTTTTTTAGGCGTAATAAGGAGGCACTTTCTTGAGTGCGAAGATATAGCTGGTGGGTCCGAGCTGTCAGCGGCGGTAATTTTTTCTTCGCGAAATACAGAGGTCCTTTCGATGGGTCCCAGATGTCAGGTGGAGGAATCATTATTTTGCGCGTAATAAGGAGGCATTTCCTTGCGTGTGGCCATGGACCCAGCTGTCAGCCTCTCCACATACAGTCCACTTCCGATGGATGTCGTTCATTAACCGCGTTGACCAGGCCGCACCGAGAGCACCATTGTGGCAAAGGGACGACGGGCGAGGCCTAGGAAGGAGCGACACGGAGCCAGGGAATACTCGGTAGTTGTTTCCCACGCGGAGGAGTACGAGGGTTTACTGGTTCGTCTGCCGTCGCTGGAGAATAATAGCATGTGTGGGTGAGTAGAGGGATGGCTAGGCCAGCGATGGGAGTACGGTGGGGCGGTGAGGCCTGCGCGGCAGCACAGCCAGCCGCGGGAAGGAGGGAGCAGGCAGTCCCGCCGGTGCTTGTTTGAGCGGCTGGAGATTGAAGAAGCACGACGGCCGTTGGATGGACATCCAACAGTATACATGCCATTTGTGGAAAGCCTCAAATCTGTGGAAAACAGCATACAACCCATCTGCCATTATTTCAAATAGTTTACAGCCCATTTGCTAATTCTTACGGGTTTTTTTGGAGCCCATATTATTTTTGTTAGCATTAGAGCCCATATTGTGGCCACGGTTAAAAAATTATACGAAATTTTGCATATGTCGGTGCGGTCTAAAATGTTTTTAATCCCGAAATTTTGAGTCACATTCAGAATGATTTTAAAAATAAATGTATATCAATATAAAATCCATTAAATTGTCCACGCATAAAAATCAATGCAATTTAAAATCTCGAAATGAAAAAAGATATTTGAAACTAATTGCGGTTTGATGTGTTTTAAAATGTACAACCCATTTCTCATTCTTGATAGGCCATTTTCTCGGCCAACCGAATGAAGCTCTCCTCGTCTTGAAAGATTTGCAGCCCAACAGGCCTGATAAAGTGACTTACCCGACAAATCACAAAAAACTGGCCTAGCCATTTTCAAAAAGAAAAAAACTACTTGGGCTGGTGCATGGTAAAAATAAAAGAAAAGGCTGTCTAGACAGGCCAGAGTGTCCCGCACAGCCCAGTTGACACCTTGCTTCCGTCTCAAAAACAAATTAGATAAATGCCACTCCAATTATGGCGATTCATAAAAATGCCACTGCAATTTCCATACTTTGAAAAATTCCACTACAATTTTTGCAAACTTTGAAAATCACCACTACAGTTTGCAAACTTTGAAAAACGCCACTCCAGACTTCAAAAAATGCCACTAGAAATGGCATGAAATGGCATTTTTCAAAGTTTGGAAATTGCAGTGGCATTTCTCGGAGGCACTTATCAAATTAACCCAAAACAAAAATAACTGGGCGAGCTGCTGGGTCCCTAGTGTCAGCCGCTCGTTGTGCAATTCTCTCGTTTATTGACTACATTGACAATGGCATGGGACCCAGATGTCAGAAATCCACTAGGAGGAGCCATTTTTTATTGGCTTGAAATAAGGAGGCACTTGCTTGCGTACTGCCATGACCTTGGTGGGTCCCTGCTGTCATCCTCTCCACGTACAATCATCTCCTGATTGCTAGGCCCACAAGTCAGCCTCTAAATCTGTGGAGGACAAATACAACCCATTTAAAAAAATAACAGCCCATTCCATACGTTCAAACAGAAAGTTCAACATTCAGAGCAAAGTAACAGGTCTGATCCACATATAGAGTACTGAACTTCCACGTTGACAACCATCATAGCCAAGTTAACTATCTACTCCCTCTTGACAAGTACTAACTTACTCTTAGCTAACTAGACGATGCCGGCGGTACACGCTAAACGCCGGCACCGGCATCCTGCGCCTCACCTTGGACTTGCCAGAGGTGCGATAGAAGGCGTTGCTTTCGCTGCTGGCCCTTTCCATGCTGGCGTGGTCCACCGAAGCTTCGGCTTCCAAGCGGGAAACACACTTGACGAGCTGGTAGTAAAAATCGGTGTCACGAACGCGTGCGTGCCCGACAGCCTCCAGGGCTAATTGCCGGGCGGCGGCCTCCACGTAGTCGGCCCAATTGCGGGCGCTCTGCTCGCGACTCAGAGCGTCGGTGCGCTGCTGCTCCATGTCCTGCTGGTGGCGCAAATCAGCGATACGCTGCTCCTTCGCCAGGCGGTCACGCTCCAACAACTCCTGCTCCTCCGCCATGTGGTCGCGCTCCAACAACTCCTCGATCTGCGCATTGCCATCTAAAGACAGATAGAATGCCTCCTCCCTCCGTCTGCCTTCCGGTGAAAAACCGAACACTAGTTCCGGCAGTGACCGCCTCCGGCGTCGCCTACCGCGGACGGGCGGGGGCATGGCGGACGTGGCGAGCGACGTCAGGCCGGTGGGGGCTTATGAGGATATGGCGAGTTGGGTCACGGTGGCACTGGAGAAGGCCGGGAAACAGTACTTATAGGGGAAAGGTAGCGCGACGGTCATCGGAATTCAATGCATAATGGCTTAGCGCGCCAGCTTGCCGTGGAAAACTAGGGAAACTGAAATTATGACTGTGCCGTCCCATCCCGTCTGGGTCGCACGCCGGCATGGCGGTCAAACGAGTGCACTCGAATCATCTCCCTCCTTGTCAATAATGATTTCACGGATTTAAAAAGCCCGCAACAATTAAAGTGTATCTTCTTTTGCATCAGTTAGCTGCCTTAATTATGGCCGGCTGCATGCATGCACTCAGAATCGCTCGCAGGCAGTACGCGAAGCAGCATGCAACAAGTCGAAGCCGAGGGCACGCATGCAGCCACTTAAATTGCTGGAATTAGTTAGGCTTAAACTTCTGCATGTCGTTAATTATTGCCATGCCTTGGTCTTGCTGCTTTGCTCACGGGACTCATAAACCCGGATGGAGGGAGTACCTTGGTTGGTGAGAGGTTTGAATTAAGCCCTGCAAACCGGAAAGGAGGTACTAGTACGTGTGTGATCCGCTATTTATTCGTGTAGGATCAAGTAGGTCGTTTCTTGAATTGAGCCCTGCAAACCGGAAAGGAGGTAGTACGTGCGTGATCCGCTATTTATCCGTGTAGGATCGATAGTGTAGCTTGTCAGTTTCTTCAGAGGTAGGCATTTTTATCCGTGTAGGATCGATAGTGTAGCTTGTCAGTTTCTTCAGAGGTAGGCATTTTTATTCAAAAACTGCCACTTCGCATCTTAAGGCCGCATAAATAAAACTGCCAGGAGCGCATTTGTAGGCTAGCTAGTGATCGATTAGTAACTTGTAAACACTGAGCAAACAGAAATATTTAACTGTTAATGCATCTCAATGATTCACAGATCATATACAAATATGTAGCTTGAAAAGCAAAGATCAGCCACTTCGGATCTTGCGTCGCAACTAAAACTAACTAGTACGATTCCCATACATAAGATCAACATGTTAATGCATCTCAATGATTCACAGATCATATACAAATATGTAGCTCCAAAAGCAAAGATCTAGAAAAAACATCTGTTCTTCCTACTAAGGGAAAACTTTGTTTTTGCTACTCTAGCTTTTGACCACTTTGCTTATGCCACTCTAGAATTTGACATATCACTTTTGCCACGCTTGTTTTTGACAACACATCACAATTTCCATTCTGTGGCAAAAGCAATAATTTTAGAGTGGTAATTGTGATACATTGTCAAAATCTAAGAGTGGCAAAAGTGAAATGAAAAGTTATTGCTTTTGCCACGGAATGGCATTTGTGATGTATTGTCGAAAACTAAGAGTGGCAAAAGTGATATGTCAAATTCTAGAGTGGCATAAGCAAAGTTGGCAAAAACTAGAGTGGCAAAAACAAAGTTTTCCCTCCTACTAACATGGATGCTTCTCTTGGCCAACATTCAGTATAAACTGAGAGACAAATTTGCTTGTGAAGTCTACAATTCCTCTTGCAAACGTAAGTGGTTTCACCAACAGCAGGAACCATGAGAATGAACCACACATGATGGAGGAACATCCACTGCAATATGATTTGGTCTTCTCTCGATCACACCGCGAGACTATTTTCGGAATACAAACTTTAACTTAGGGAAAATGATGCCCATTGTATAATCAGACCAAAGCAATGAAGCACCTAGTGTTGGCCAGTAAATAGTACAGTACTACTTTTCTACAGTCCATGAAGTGACTATCCAATCTTTGTGTCTATTTTCAAATGGCAATCGCATGCGATGACTATACTATTCTCTTGTGCAGTTCAACCAAAATTGCGGACACTTTGTTTGTTTGCCAAATAGCAACGGGCAGACATCTCTGTCGCACAAATATCAAGCAGCTAGTAAACATATACCACACCATGTTCGCATGATGATGGAAGAGGTGAAATCTATACAACCGAAATTGAGCATCCAATCATTGAATCCTGTCCTGCACCTCCAATGTAGGTCCACCCTGCCAATAAATTCACATGCAAACCACTAGTATTACTATCTAATGACAAAGACAAAAGAGTAGCAAGATAGTAGCAAACCATGTACCTTTGTAATGAACAGCTCATAGTGTATAAAGGTTTGGAAAAAAACATGCTCCTAATGTTGAACCAATTGGACTTTTTGTGCAGCTCCACTAAAATCGAGCATCCCTGTTTGCGTAGATATTGAAAGTGTGATTACTATAAAAGTGGCACTAGTTGAAGCATAGACTCACAAATATAAGCATTCCAATTTCTTAATGGGAAAAGGTAGCAAGACTGTTTCTAACCACCTGTTTGAAGGAATAAATAAAGCAATACGGTGATGTCAGGAAGGCTACATAGTTTTTACGAAAAACTGAGCCATTCTCGACCTTTCCTCTTCTTTTAAGCAAATTTTGTGCAGTTCTACTAAAATAAAATGCCATCACCGCCTTGACAATTTAGTGACACAGTACAAAAGGAAACGACTTAACATTACATCATGATGTCGGGTATGTAGTAGACAGGCATTAGAGACAAACATACAGACCTCCTCCGTTAACATAATGAACATTAATTTTAAAAAAGGTGTGACTAGCTTTACCGGGATAATTTGAGTGAACTCTACACCCTCTGTTCCTTAATATAAGACGTTTTCGCGGTTCAATTTAAAGTACCCAAACATCTAATATTTAGAAAAACAGGTAGTAGTTTTCTTGAGCACATATCTGCGAAAGCTTGCCACACTTTATTTATGTCCATACGCTAATGCAACACCATTCGAATACTACAAACATACACTAATCCAGTGGCTAGTGCAACAGTAGAGTAGTTAGTTTATTACAGGGTACAGTACAATGGTTTTACTGAACAGATTTCAATAAACTCTAGCATTGGAAGGTTTCAATAAGAGTTAACAATACAAAATGTAAAGGTAACAAGTTTCAGCACTGGTATACTAGCTATGCATGAGCATTAAACCAAATACAGAAGTCTGAAGGTAACTAGCATTATTAACTAATGATAGTATAAAAATTGCAAACCATGTACCTCCAAGGTAAATATCATTTCGAACTCGGGGGGACCTTAAAAATTGCTATCCCAATCTTGATAATCGATCAAACATAAAAACTTGATCAAACGAATCAAGAGAACGGCCGGAGGAGGAGGTGTCCACTTGACCTTTCCTCTTGTCTTCATAATTGTGCATGCAGTTTAACCAAAATAAAATGACATCAGCGCCTTGGCATTTTGGTGACACTGTACAAAAAAATTAACTTATCTCATGAAAGTGAGGTATGTAATCTATAAGCGTTAACAGTGCTAAAATCTGAAGGTAGTAACAAGTTTCAACGTTGGTATACTGGCTGTGCAACAACATTAGAATGCCTTAGCTGAAAAATCTTTAATACATCCACAATCAACAGCTAACCCTGAAATGATCCAATGACATTAAATGGCACTGCTTAAATTTATCTGTGGCATTAGACTGAGAGCGGCATTAGTTAAATGTGGCATCACTTTAGCAGTAGCATTGCTTGACTTGACTGCTGGCGTTATACTAACAGCAAAAAATTTGGCAATAAGAGCATGGGAGGCCCATTCGGACAAGGCGCGCAAGACGATGTACCTCCACGGACGCAGAGTGCCGAGGGAGGTATGGTTGCCCAGAGCAACAAATATCCAGGCAGCATATGTGGATTACGTCCCATTTTGTTCTCTTTAGCCACATTTTTCCTATGTGAGGACAACAAACCGATCGACCTGGTCATTCTCTATTGCGTTGTCATGCCTTTCTACCCTTCTTCAACCAAGAGACACGAGATTCGTTCCTTAGCTACTGATTTTCCCCTTTTCAACCTAGATGCGGGTTCGATGCCTACTCTCTTGGACAGTACAGTCGCCCTTCCTTTCCTTATTCAACCCAGACATGCATTAGTCTGCATGAAGTAGGGTTTCCTTTAATAATGCAAATTATGGTTTTTGTCTACGTGGCCAGCAGAGCAGAGGATAGCAAATTGGGAAGATGGTGGAGTGGAAAAAGATCCACATGCAACGACGTGCTAGATGGGGCAATAGAACAAGGGTATGGTTCGAAAAGAGGTAGCATACCTGAGGGTCGGCGGGAAGTGGCTTCGCTCGTGGTCGTCGTCCTCTGCACACACTACGGCAGCGAGCTTGGGGACGGAGGCCATCCCGCACGGGCTCTAGGTCTGAGAGGACAGCCTTGCCGTCAGAGCATGACCTCGCTCGCCGACGATGAGTGCGTCAACGATGCACGTCCTTTTCTTCCCCGGCGGATCTGTGACCACCGGTGAGGAGGGAGAGAGCGGCCGTCTTTTTTAGATCTGGAGAGAGGGTGGTAGTGTGAGAAGCAAGTGGGCAGCCCTTGGCAAGAAAGGGCTGAAGCTCCAGCCTATATATCTTCTTTATACTACTAGTACTGGAGGTGGAGTAGTGGTAGAGTAGTTTATATTTTCTCTGCGTACAGTACCAGTTAGTCGTGCTTCAAAACTGAACGGCACGCCATTAAAAAAATAAAGGTCGATAACTAATGCGGCACCTCGGGCCAATGCGGCCAGATCGCATTTTGCACGAGAAATTACACACCATGTTTCGTTGACATGTGGTCCCGTTCCACATATCAGTGAGACGACAGCGAGTAGTAGGAGTATTTCCGAACCGACGTGTAGGCCGGGGCGCCCCTTCGTGAACCGTGGCAAACTGGAAACCGTCCACCGACTCTTCACCTTTCCCTCTCAATTTGGAACTGTTGTCGCACGCTCTTCCTCTCCCTCCTCCATTTTCCTTCGGCCCTTCACCCTTTCTTCTGCCATTGTTCGATCGTCTTCTCCATGGAGGGAACAGGACGGAAACAACCCCGTTGTTCTTGCCCCGATCTGAAAGTTGACGATGTGGAGGAACTCATTGATCGGTGCGACTTCATCACCTCGGCTAGCATGGCAGGTTTGTTCAAGCCCATTCTCGACTCAACTAACAACATCATTACAAGGAACCCAAGAGTCAAGGAGCGGTTTGATCTCCCCTATCTTCTTCGCCATGACCCTGATGACTGGCTCTGTCACGACGGAGGCATCGCCCTGTGCAAGTTGATGCCGCTTGATAATGATACGTATGATGTTAAGATGCCATCGCTTGAGGGCAAGGCTTGGGCAGGCGCAAATGGAGATTGGGTTTTTACATTGGGTCCAATCTGAGTGGGAACTTGTGAATGTGTACACTCGTGACCGGTTTCCACTTCCAAAAATCTCAGCAGACTGCCCAGGAGGTTGAGCACACGGTATTATGCATACGCTCAAATACAATCATGCTGAGTATCTTCTACGGAAGATAGCAATTTCTTGAGTCCCCAACCGCTCTTGGAATTACAACAACTATGAAGTTTTTGCTATCTTTGACAAGCTTGTTGCCGTCCTCAGTGGTTTGACTGGATGGATATTGCTCAAAAATCAGTTTCTGTACATGGATGAGTATTGTGATGCAATTCAATACGAGGTCCTTGTGTTTGCTGCTACCACTTGTGGCACTGTTTTTGCATGGCATCCTCGTTGTTTCGGTACGTTTGTCTTCCACCATAATTATAATTGTTTCATCCACATGCATGCGGGTTAGCAAGTTTCCCTTTTAGTGCATAGTATCTTAGATTAGTATCATAGGTGGTCTCATTTATTGCCATGCATGACACATAGTAGCATCACATTTATTAAGTTACGATATCTACCTATGTTACTATAACCATCTCTCTCTTCCTTAATTGCCTGCCACATAAGCATGTTTGTGAGTCCCAAGTGCATGATACTACTTATGTTACCCCCACTATGGCCAGCCTTACTAATTAACCTTCTTCTTGTGTTTCCAAGGTCCTGTGAACATTCCACCACCTATACTTGAAGATTTTTATAACCAAGGGGGAGATGATGATGGTGATGATCACGAGCATGAGGACGAGCAGTGCCCATATACGATTTGGCGCTGGCAACTAATTCCGATGGATCACCTCTTCTCATGTGTATACAACCCACTGATGATGTTACTGCTAAGGAAGCAGGTGTAGTCTCCCATGGTCGCACTCTCTGGACCTATTCCAACACCCGTTGCATGGTATTCGGGATGGATACTAGTGTGCTAGCGCCAACTCCTTCTCCCCGGTACGTAATTGATAGTCTTGGAGAAAACTCGCTCTTCCTTGGACAAAACTATCCAATGATGGTGAAAGGCGATCCAACTGTTGTTGACACAACGTTACTACCATTTATGAGAAGCAACTGTGTCTATACCTCGGACATTTGGGTGGTTCCCTACACTGGTACTGATATAGTAGGCCGCTTCAGCCTGGATGATCAGTCATGCGTTGGTCTCCAGATCGACAATGGATGGCATGTCCCAGAGAATCACTTGTGGTTCAAACCAAGCGTTTCCAACACCGAGGAATGGTTGATTTGAAGTTCATTTCATCGCTTGTTATTTGTTGTGTGGTGAAAACTTTAGTATCTATAATGTATCCTCGTTGTCGATGTGGGTTGATGACCTGTTGTATGTAATAAAATGATATGCCTGTGATAAACTTACTAAATTTATGAATGGCTTTCGAGTTGCTACTGTGAGTGAGTGGTGCGACGAGGCAAAAAATATTTTCCAAATACATAATTGTACGTGCATTGCAACAGGTTATCGGATGAGGCCAATCAACAATAGTAGTACACTATTTGTACTAGCTTCACATGCTTCGCGTGTCATGCGGGTGTTTTTACTGTAGCCATATTGTACTACGTAACCAGCACCTCGAATCCTCGATACTAGTAGTAGTACTATATAGTAAGTAGTAGGAGTAGTAGGGTGGCAAGGGTCAGAACAAGCATTCATGTCCAGGAGTACGGCACATGCCACCAGCACAACTTCCATATGACACCATATTTCTTGGAGTCCGTGCTAGAGCAATCTCTTCAACCTCATCGTTTCTCTAACTCAGCCATCGCGCGGCGGGCGAGGTGGGGGTTTGCCGATAGTCGGTTTCCTTAACTGCGGTCCCACTTGTAAGGCTAACTGCAATGCACGACCCCAAACGGACCTCCATTTTGCATGAACTCCAACAATAATTTTGACTAGAAAAGCAAGACCAAAGAAAACAAGAACCACAAGAATACATTTTACTACTCATGTAAGTTGGATTAGTGCCTTCTCGATGCATTCATTGTTGATCTACGGAGGCTCGATCTTGCATGCTTCTTTCTTCTTCGAGTGTAAAGAAGTAGACATTGCTTCCTCGCATCTAGTCTCATGTCTAGCCTCTATTCTAGTACTCCCTCTGGTCAGTTTTTCTCTGCGTCTAAGCAGCAACACGCATACCAAGTAGGAGTATCAACAAGTGCACTAATCTCATCTATAGCCTCTGCTAGCTAAAAGTGATAGAACATCTACTAAATTGCGCTCTATCAATATATGGATGTACTCTTCTTCCCAATACAAAAACTTGCATCCATTCTACTCCCTCCGTTGCACAATACATGCCTTCTATTTGTCAAAAAATATATGTATCTAGACATGTTTTAGTATATAGGTACATCCATTTTTGGACAAATGGAAGTCAAGTATTTTGGAACGGAGGGAGTACAGAATAAAAATTTTAAGTTAGCACAACTAGTCTAATCCGAGAGCACAACCGAAGATTTGGTCGGGTTCTTCCTCCTTTTGCCGACACGTGGGACATCCAGCATCCAGATCGTGTCATGAAAGAAAATAAAGTAGTAGTTGAAGCCACGAGATGTGCATCTTGGGTTAAACTATAAATAGAATCTTAATACTCTTGAGTAACTCCAAAAGCGTCCACCGAAGATCTTTCTTGGATTTGTTTTTCATCACCAGCACGTCGAGGTGAAAGATGTAGAGGTTCAGTGGGTCCGCTTGCATTTTCACTGACATGTTGGACCGCATGTGAGCAAACAGACGATGGGCTCTGCGCGTCCGCTGGCTGGTTGAGAAAAGAGATACAGGAGTGCTGAGAATGGACTGCAGGAGATTTGTTCTACGTACCTCGATATAGGCTCGATATAGTGGGGTGGCATGGGCCATAACTAGCATTCACGTCTAGCAGTACGGCACACGCCACCCACACGAGTCCCATCCGACACCAATTTTATTGGCGTCCGTGCTACAGCCATCTCTTCTCCCTCCTGTTTTCTCAGCCATCTCGCGGTGGGCGGGCTGGGGGTTTGCCGATAGTTGGTTTGCTCAACTACGGTCCCACTTGTAAGTGAAAATGCAACACCGCACGCATTCCCGCTTGAGCGGCGTGCCGGACCAACAGTGTGGGGGTGCGACGCGAACATGGCAGGCTTTTCCTTTTGAACTCTTAACTTGTAAAATTTGGTTCTGCTCCATGGCGCGATCGATAGATGCAGTAGAAAATAACGATTTTGCCTAGAGTAATGAGAAGTGTGGTTCTGGCGCTGTTCATGCATGGAGAACGTACGAAAATTATGAAGTTGATGCGAAAGGTAAGATAATTACTGTAGTACTATCACATACTACTACATGGATTTGACGGAAAGATAAAAATACATACGGATCCATCAACGACATCCTCACGCCCTAGTACGCCGGGTCACCAACCGACGTGTGAGGAGCAGCGGCGTTGGCGGCGAGCTCAACGTGCTTCTGAACAGTGCCGTCCAAGGTTGCCCTGCGGTCCAAGAAGGCCAGCGTCCTATCGTCCTCCTCTAGCATGCGCGTGGGTGATTATGTCAATGGTGTCTTGCTGCGCCAGGCGCTGCGCGGCGAGCGCGACCTCGAGGTGGACATTCTCCGGTGCGACTGCGGGCAATCGCACCGCCACCAGTGCGTCGAAGAGGTTGTCACCATAGTGGCCGTTGAGGGTGGCGGGCATCGCAGAGCCTGGGCGCGTCAGCTAGAGGCTTACGTCAAAGTCGTCCGCGAGCTTCTTAACGATGGTGAACTTGTCGAGGAAACCGACGAGGACCTCGTCGAACAAGGAGATGAAGTTGTCGTCCAAGCGGCCCCTCGCCCTGGCGGCCTCAAGCAATACTACCTGGAGACGTTCCTCGTTGCTGGGCCGCAGGCCGGCGTCATAGACCATCTGGCATAGCCGGCTGATGCTCGCGCTCATCGCTTCCATGGGTCTAGCTTAGCTTCTACTACCTCCGTCCTGGTTTACTGGACCCCATTGTAATCCGTGTCAAATTTTGACCACAGATTTAACTAACAAAATGTTTACACATGTTACTAAAAATTATATCACTGAAAACTATGTTCAAATACGAATCCAAAAATATCATTTTTGTTGACATACATCAACATTTTGTTAGTTAAATCTTTGGTCAAAATTTAGCACAAATTACAAAGGAGACTAATAAACCAGGACGGAGGTAGTAGTCAACTGATCTTGCGACTTGAGTGATCACTCTTGCCCTTGGTTAGCGTGCGTAGGTGCGTAGGATTTTGTACTACTCCTCGGCCCTCTACTGCACCTGCCTTTGGTTGTATGATAGGTGGGCCAGCCACCCCCTGGGCCCACGTGTCATTCACCCAAAGGCAGTTGTCGTAAGTCAATGAAGCTGCGCCCCCTCCGTGCCGGTGCAATATAGTCATCTCACAGGACCTCTAGTTGGGGCCAAATGAGAGAAGTTTGATGTTTACTGGTTTATTGGTCCCCTTTGCATTTTGCGCCAAGTTTTGACCTTTGATTTAACTAATAAAATGTTAATGCATGTAAACAAAAATGTTGTGTAAGTCACATTACGAAAACCAAATAATCCCAAAACACTTAGGCATGGTGCATTAACTCCCTCCTTGTTTCTTATTTCGTGACATATCAACCAATGAGAGATGTGGGCCGTGCATGCTTTCAATGACTTGAGACTACCAAACATGACATGCAGTGTTTAGTTCATTGCATGTAATCCTATTAGTACTCTAGTTAGCAAAAAACATTAAGTTCTCTCGCCGATAGGAATAAAACACCATGTATTTATTTACTGAGAGGAGTAGTACATTTTTGTGACATGCATTACTAGATATTGCTAGTCAAATACTAAAATCCAGATGGACGTGGTAGTACTCCTAAATCCAGATGGTGGTGCTACTAGTACTAGTAGTAGTACTACCAATGTAGTACTCCTAGGAGTACTAGCACTGTACTACCCGTTGGTCAAATTATTACGTGCTGCTCCTCATAGTGAAGTGACAAGACCCTGCGCCGGAGATGACACCTGAGTATAGGCGCCGTGTTCGGCATACCATAGTCAGCATCACCGTCTGCAGTCACTATCATCATGGCTGTAGAGCTAGCCTGCTTACAACTAGCCCTGTTCGACATAATTTCCCATGCGTAGATGCCCGTGCATTGCACGGAACACCAAGATTGGGGGTGGACGGCTCCGGCAGCGGCCATCGCGCCAGATTTTTCCACGGCCTTCTAGATGTGGTGGGAGGAGATAAGGCTAATTGTGAGAGACAAGGAGTTGTTTGTAAATAGGGAACAAGTGCGGGCATCTTTTTGCAAAAATGGAGAAGCTTGGTTTGTATGCGTCAGATCTAGATCCGACGGCTATTGGTGAAAGATGGGAGGCACAACAACATCACCAACTCAGGACCTGTTTGATTCGCAGGATTTTGAAAACGCAGGAATAGGACACATCAATATTTCAAGTTTCAAACTGATATTACAAATGTTAGGAGTAATGCTGCACCTACGAAGAGGGAATTACCAGGAAGTTTACGTAAGAACTTTCGTTACTTTAGGTGGATGCAGCGTTATCGTACAAACTTTCGTTACTTGATGTTTCAAAAACAAATTCAGCTTCTGCGGAGACTTTGTCTTTTAGGCTTAGACGCTTGCGGTGATCAGCACGCCATTCATTGTTGCGCCACAGAACGCCAAATCTCATTACCTTGAGCACACTTGCCTCCAGAACAAAGAACTTGGACAATTTAATCTCAGATGTGCTGCCTCGGTAGTCGATCAAATCAATTTCTGTAAGATGGAGATCAAGGCATTCGATGAGATTGTTATAGTGCAGCACATTTTTCACTTTCGGGTCTTTTTTTATCTGCAAAAGAAGAGAACATATTAGAGCAGCTGGCTGCATAAGATTGCCGTGTCATCAAGAGGTACCAATATGATTCGCTCATACGATAGGGTTGGCTGGCTAGTGATATTTTTTCACTCCCTCTCTCTCTCTCTTCCTCTCTCTCTCTTCCTCTCTCTCTCTATCTTTATGTTTCCTCTCATTTAACTAGGTGCACGTGAAGAGCTTGGGCATTTGTTGCCTTCCACTATGTGGCCGATGCCATATTTCGCAAAAGTATGCCACATAATACGCATCGATGTCAAATCAAAAGATTTTGGCACCGCTCTCGCGATGTGAGAGAGTTGGCACCGCTGTGCACATAGACCCACATGTATAAACAAATCAATCAAACCAACTACACCAGCATCTCACTCTCCCAAACAAGTGTTTTTTTATTGCCTCGGTCCTCTCTCTCTCCCACGCAGTGTTTTTCCATTGCATGAGTTAATTTGGCACCGGAGCAAAGTAGGTGATCCAGATTGGGGCAGCAGGTGAGCAATGGAGAGGCATCAATGCCAAATGCATCACAAGTGAATTTGGCACATGTTTTGGCCTACATAGCCCACTTTTGCACTCCCTTCGTCCCAAAATTCTTGTCTTAAATTTGTCTAAATACGGATGTATCTAGTTACATTTTAGTGTTAGATACATCCGTATCTAATCAAATGTAAGACAAGAAATTTGGGACGGAGGGAATACTACCTCGTATTTAGTATAAAATTTTGACCATAGATTTACCTAAGAAAATGCCAATGCATGTCACTAAAAATTACACTATTTGAAATTATGTTCAAATATGAATCCAACGATGTAGTTCTTAGTGACATGCATTAACATTTTGTCAGTTAAATCTATGGTCAAATTTTGATACTACAAAATTGGAAGAGTAAACCAGGACGGAGGTAGTACTTGCCCTTAGGGTAACCATAGAGTTACTGGAGTAGTCTAAGTTACTTTCCACTATGACTAGCCTAGGCTACTATAGTAGTACAGCATAAAAATGATGCAGGTGATCACGTCAGAAAAATACTAAAAACATTTCTTTCGGTGCAGTGCGTAGATGTAGTTTTGAACACTACGGTTGTCATCGTAATTTGGGAAAATTACGAAAAAATTGAGCTACCTCATGATTACCGTTTACTAATAGGAAAGAAGTTTCACCTCGATGAGTAGCTTCTCCATGCATGAAAAGCATGTAAGGAATCAAACAACTTGATCCAGATTGGGCCGATAGATTTTAGTGCTAAGATCTTCACTGTGCGCATGGGCTAGGTCAAGCTTCTGGGAATCATTTTCTGGAAGACGGTCGTAAATACATCAAGAAGAAATTTAAAAATGTGAATTTCAAGAAGACGGAGAAGAAGATGAGTGCTGTACCTGAACGATTACGGATCCAATAAAGAGTTCGGAGAATTTGGCAGATGTGTACACCAACGCTGTCAATTTCGGCGCGTCAATGACCCTGATTTTGTTGGATCTTCTAGATCTAATACAAGCAATCTCTCAAGGAAAGGCGCATTCTCAATGACCATAACGTGGAACAGCTGGAGTGATCTCTTCCCAATTGATGTCTTGTTGCGGGGCCAACAAGGCACATAAATCTATCGGAGATTCGTCGAGGCGATGTGGAGGCTAATGAACCCGTGGATCTGCTCAAGACGAAGGTACTCGAGCGCAGTACAGCTGCGGAGCAGGTGCTCCATAGCCTTCATCGAGATGACAACGACGAAGAGGTCGAGCTGCTTGAGTTGAGGGAGAAGAAGGGCGGCGTGGCATTAATCTGGGGAAGATAGCAGGAGCAGAAGCTGGCGCGGCGCAGCGTTGGCGTGAGGCGGAGCGCGGACGGCGGCAGAGAGCGACATCGTCCATCTTCAAAGCTGAGCTCCTCGAGCTGATCTAGGGTGGGGGATAAGAACCACTCGTCGAACTTGGGTTGGACCTTGCAGTTGGTACTGAACATGCAGATGTCAAGGCGTCTGGCTGGCCCAGGGTGCGATGAAAGGATCTTGGAGACTGCGGCCATGCGTTTGCAATCCCCGTCGCAGAGGCAGCTGTCGACGGTGAGGTTGAGGGGGACGCAGCGCCAGAGGGGGCGCCACCACCGGGAGAGCAGGGCGGTCCGCACGGCAGATTTGGTGGGGAGGAGGCCGATGATGACGAGCAGCATGTCGTTGGGGAGGCTGCTGATGAAGTCCAGGCTCGCCGGATGCGGTTTTGGCTCGAGCGGCCTCCGCTTGTTGGCTGCCTCGCCGTCCATCTCAACCGGCGGCGACGCCGGTGTACACGTGTGCTGGTGTGTGTTGTGTGCTGGGTGTGCGCGAGTGCGTCCTTCTGTGCATGCCGCCGCGCAGTGGTGAATTGTGCGCGAGTGCGTCCTTCGCACGCAAGAAGTTTGACCTCTAGTTTACTTATTTTCACCCACTGCCACATGGGCCAACACACCAAGATACAGAACACGAGCTAACAACGCAGCATGTGGATTGGTTGACGGTCAATGAACAATATACGGAGCTATACACTGGCACAAAGGAGCGTATAATCCGTCGGTATAGAGAGTTCGAGTGAGAGGGAGGCCCGTGAGAGATAGCAGGAGAGAGAGAAAGAGCTACTCCCTCCGATCGATAATGTAGTTACACCATTTTATTAAGTCGAACTTTTGAAACTTTGACCAAGCTTATAAAGAAATTACTTATATCTGCAATACCAAAGATAAATGATAGTATGAAGTAAGTACATGTTGTGATGAATCTAATGATCGTTCCAGATGTAAATGTTTTTCTCCACATATACCTGGTCAAACATTTCTGAGGTTTGACTTTTCAAAACGTCCATATGCTTATGGACGTCACAGAGTCCCTAACGAGAGAGGGAGAGAGAGAGTGAAAAAAGTGTGTGTGCGTGTGTGAAAGAGACATGGACAACACACGATGAAAGTGAAGAAAAGGCGTGCTTGTCTTATGAAAACATATCACACATGCATCTTCGACAACGGAGGCAGGTGAGGAGATAGTGTGTGGTTGTTTGGAACCGAGAGAGGAAGACCCCTAGCACGTGGCCAAGAGGGGTCTGACAAACAAGGGAGAGAGGTCGAGAGAGACGTACAGAGAAAATGCAGACATGGGGAGGAGAGAGTTATGTTTGTCATAGAGAGATCCCCTGGAGATCGTGATGGGACTACATGGGTGGGAGATCGAGTGACAAGGTATGTGTGCGATAGAAGCTGCCCCGAGAGATATCAAGATAGACGTATGGATGGAAGGAGACAATGCGTGTGTTCCTGATGGCTAGTAAGAGATAATCATACTTAGGAGGGGGGGAGTGCTTACGCCTATGGCCCTGTTTGGATAATCTAACTCAGTTAGAGGTTAGAGTTAGATTCTAACCCTGAACTAACTCTGAGTAAAGAGGTGTTTGGATGGCAGGGTTAGATGGAGCGAGGATATGGCGAGGCACCTTCACGGGCGGTGCGAGAGGGAGGGAGGGAGAGGACGAGAAGCTTCGAGGAAGTGGGGAGGGATCTGCTGCGGGGAGAGCGAGAGAAAAAAGTGTTTATTAGTGGTCCCGAGAAGAACTAACCCAAATAAGCACCTCTTGGATGGGTTAGTTTTTTTTATGGGTTAGATGCATCTAACCTAAACTAACCCTCCTGTTTGGATCTTTTTGGTTAGTTGACTCCAGACTAACCCAAACTAACTCTAACCCATGGATCCAAACAGAGCCTATGATGGAGTGAGGGATTATGGTACTTAGGGGGGTGCGTGTCACATGGAGAGAGAACAAGGGAGGAGAGTGTTGGATGGGTCTATATGTATAGCACGAGCGAGACATGTGTATGTGTGAACCAGGGAGATATAAGGCCAGTTTGGCTTTCGTCATGAGCATCTTTTGCGTGGCCTGGGGTTGTGGCTGGATTTCATGCACGCTTGTTTGGTTGCTACCTCGTGAAAAAGAAAGCCCGCCTGGGCTGGGTTCCCTTGCACTTTAATTAGCCTGGCTGAACTCCAGACACTGCAAGTAGCCTGGCCCAAGCGACCGATTTTGAACGCCTAGCCATGCCTGGTCGTGCGACCACGAGGCTAACAGCAACATGGAAGGATATTAGCATTAAATAATAGATGAATGGATTGATTTATGGGATGTTGATGCTTAGCCTGGCCTAGGCATGAACCAGACGCTTCAGCACCACACAAGCCCGGCAGCAGAAATATTTTACATCTCACGTCCACACCAGGCAGTACCGGCCATCAAGGCATGAGGGTCAGGTCACGAACCAAATTGACCAATAAAGTTTGAGAGAGATTAAGGAGCCCCGATAAGGCTGAGTGGTGCGTGAGATAGCTGAGAGGGGGAAAGAGATATTCCATCCGCTCGATAATGCAGTGCATGTAAATTTTTTAGAAGTCAAACTTTGGAAACTTTGATCAGGTTTACGCAAAATGTTATTTATATCTACAATACCAAAGATACATCATACAAAACTACATCTCATGGTGAATCTAATGGTATATGTTTGCCGTACTAGATGTAATTCTTTTTCTCCATGTACATGGTCAAACTTTGTGATGTTTGACTTTTCAATAAATCTATGTGCTATGGACGGAGGAGAGTGCCTCAGTCGAGATAGATCAAGTGCGTGTGAAGGAGAATGAGTAAGTGTGCAAAAAGAGTATGTGTGTGAAAGAGAAAGTGACAACAAACGATAAATTAGAGAGAGAGAGTGTGTGTGTTTTTTCGTTTCTTATGCGGACATATCACGCATGCATCTCCGAGATGGAAAAGCGAGGCGAGGAGATACACGAAGATAGCTAGTGTGTGATTGTTTGCAACGGAGAGAGACACCCCTGTAGCACATGTCCAATAGAGGTCTGGCCAACAAGGAAAAAAGGTCGAGAGGGACACATGGATGGCATGGACGCATGGGGAGGGAGAGAGGGTGTGTTTATGATAGAGAGATCCCCTCGAGATCGTGAGGGGACTATATGGGTGGGAGATCGAGGGAGTGCGTGCGCGATAGAAAGATGCCCCGATAGAAATCGAGATAGACCATGCACATGTTTGTGATGGAGACTAAGATTAGCTAGTCATATACATATAGGGGGGACTGCGTGTGCCTACAATTGAGTGAGAGACCATCATACTTGGCTAGCTGGACATGAGATTGTGTGTGTGTGTGTGCGTGTGAGATGGAGAGAGAACGAGGGAGAGAGATAGAGTTTTAGATGGGCCTATCGAAAAGTGCAGTGAGATATGCATGTGTATGTGTGACCCAGGTGGATGGAGAGTTTGAGAGAGGGGGGGGGGGGGGAAAGCTCCGTGACGCCATATTGGTGCGGGTGAGTGTTAGGGGCAAATTGCCAAGGAATTTTTTTGGGTACGGTGAGTGGACCCAAGAGATATAGCGTTGACTAGCTAGAGTATCATACATAGTGTCTTGAGAGAGACCTATAGATGGTGTATATATGAATGCGAACTAGAAAGACCCCCCCCCACACACACACAAAGAGAGAGAGAGAGAGAGAGAGAGAGAGAGAGAGAGAGAGAGAGAAAGGGAGAGGGACCAACAAGGTTTTTGTGTCGGATGCGTGCGACAGAATTGAAGATTGTCGGTGAGAGAGTGAGAGAGAACAGGAGTCCGAGAGAGGGGGAGGTCGTGTTTTATGCATCAAAGACTAATATAAACCATGTTTCGATATAAACTTGCATCTAATATTTAAATTGGAGAACATGTTGTCTGCAATCCACACATGAATGGATATATGCGTATATCAAACAAGTTCATTAATTTGACTTTCAACATGTTCATGGAGTACTATAACACTGTACAACATGCTACTCGATTGAGGTGTTCAATTTTGGATTTAGTTCACTATTTTGACCCTCTTGAACGAGCTAGTTCATTGAATCGAGATATTTCATTTTGGGTTTGATTCGCGTTTTTGAGTGGGTCAACTATTTGTCATATAGTAAATCGCTAGCAACGAGCATGTAAAAACACATTACTCCCGAGCATCATCTCTCCATCTAAAAAAGAAGTGGCAAGCTAATATTTCAAAATTTGATTCGAATCGACTTGGTAAGGAAGACGTGGATGCTCGTTCTCCCAAAATTTGAACGAACCGTTAAACATCCTCTCTTCTCGGTGGAATTCGCCCGAGAAAATAAATGGGAGACGCGAAATTACCGTCCTATGTGGGACACGCATCAATTGGCCCGTTGTACATCGAGGGTAGGTTCGTAACTTCATCCAAGCGTGCCTTCTCTTCGGCCGAAATGACATGTGCCGAATAATTCATAAACCATGGTCGGCAAAACACGCTCTCCTCGCCCGAAATAGCTCGCGCCCACTATTTCAAAACACGCTCTCCTCGCCCGAAATCGCTTGCGCCGACTATAGTTCAAAACATGCCCTCCTCGCCCGAAATCGCTCCCGCCCACTATTTGGGGAGAAGCAAAGTTACTCTACTATCCCCGACCCTCAGTACACAGACCCAAGCCGAGAAGCCTATAGGCAAGGGTAGAACTGTAACTCCCCCTCACATTTCAGACAAATGCGTCCGTAAGACATGGTTCCACTCCCCTCCCAATTCCCCCCCCCCCCCGCCCGCCCGCCCCCATTCATACCTCGTGGGCGCCAAATCACCTTCTCCCGAGCCGGGAAACCTCAGCCCCACCTCCATGGCGCCCCAACTGCACCAATTTCGCAGCCGCCCTCCTCCCTAATGCCGGAGACGCTGTCCAATTGCCGTCGTGCACTGGGCCGTGTGCCTCTTACTCCGTGCTGCTGGTGCTGCCTCGACGACGGCCGCGTGAACCGTACCGGAGCTGATTCACCCCCGCCGTTGTTCACGGCGCCGGAGCGGCTCCAACTTTGGATCCGTCCAGAGTCCTGGCGCTGCTTCCGCGTAGCCGTCGACCGTGGCGACATCGCTCTTTCCCTGCCGCCGGTCGCCAACGCAACCACGCCGACCTCACCAACTCGGCAGCTGGACCTGCCTACTTCACCATGCCCCCAGATAGGTATCACCCTCATCTGGAATCACTTTATTTAGGCTTCAGTTGTCTGAATTTTTATTCTGGGCGAATCGATTCCCAATGGGAAGCAGCACCCCTCGAGGCGGCGGAGCTCCTAGGCTGCCGATTGGCTGGTGTCTAACGTAAGGGTGCGGGGCTGCAAGTTCGCCGTGGAAGCAGCGCTTAGATGGCTATCTTTTAGAGTTGCGTGGGTTGAAGGTACTGCCACCACCGGATCTGGATGACGGGGAGTCTTTGTGGATTGGCCCGGGGGCGGCACAACCACGGCAGTGTGGTGGGGCGGGGAGCGGGGTTTTGGTCGTGGCCACGGACGGCGGAGGCAGGCTGCTCTGCCGTTGGTCGCTGGCTCTTCGGGAAAGATTTCGAACAGTGTCAGCCGGGAGGCACAAGACGGCCATCAAGCTATCCGGCGTAGATCGGACAGTACCGAAATAAAATAAAATCGTGTGACCCCAATTTAGTCTTCAGTCAACAGATGTGTGACCACTCTCGTACCTTGCTGTTGATCTCTTAATGTATTTCTTTGGATCAAAGAGATATGTCGTTCTTAACATTATGCGTTATCTGCATCTTCAGACACACCGTCTTCTGACTCACCGCAGCTGCTCCAACAAGGGAAGCATACACCAGAAGGGAGCTACAGTCCCCACTCAACAGTTCCCTGCATCGAATGCGCGTGCCCGACATGGACAGCCACAACAACTGCAGGGCCATCGACAAGTCAGCACATGATGCTCACTCCTATGGATGGCAGCCAGATAGGTTGTACCCTCATCTTACTTATGTGCAACATTTATGGCTTTGTTATTCATCTAAGCATGGAAAATAGATCATCACATTTCATTGTATATTCATGATGATCTCTTACGGGTCTTGTTCAGGAGTTCACGTTGTTCCATAGTTCAGTTAAGATACTTGTTCTTTAGATAACGTTGTTCCATAGTTATCATCCATCAGCCAATGCTATCCCACAGACTGGTGATTATAGTATTATAGCACTTCTAGTATTACCTATGTTGTTCTTTGATACTTTTGTGTGCCATCTAGTTAATCTCGAGTACAAACGATACATATTTTGTAGCTTTCATCTGTGTTCTCCCTTTAGTTTATGAGACCTGTTGCTGCTAGTTAACCCCAGTCCTACTGTTTATGTCGTCTCCTACATGCACTCATTTACATAAATCTAACTACTAGTTGTCTTCCATGCATGTCAGATATAATTGCACACATCGATATATCCATAAGAACCTCACGGAGCAAATGTAAAGGCCAATAAACTTGATGTCAATGATACCCAATATGATGGAACATGTAAAGGCAGTTCTTGGAAGACTTGCGGAAAGATGATGAATCCTCTTCACCCCACAAGGTCCTTGCTCTAACTTGGTACGTGATATGGGTACAACATGCATATAATGTCCTGGAGTGTATCTACTCTGTTGCAATGCCATGTGCTTAGCATGCTGATCATGCACGTAAATATGCCATGCCTTCCTGTTTTTCAGTACCTATTCCATTCATGGTAACATGTTTTCAAATTCAAGTACTGTCATTCTACTCTATCGCAATGCCATCTGCTTAATTTGGACATCATGCTTCTGAATATCTTATGCATTGTTATTCATCAGTATGTACTTCATCATACGCCATACCATGTTTTTTTACATTGAAGTGTTGTTCTAGTGCTCTGTTGCAATGCCATCTTATTTTCCCAATCATACACGTGTATGGTGCCTTATTTATTTCTGTACGTATTCCGCTAGCATATAGTTTTACATTCAACTAGTTTTTTTGATGTGTTGTCCTATCGTATCCCTAGCTCTTACACCATACTCCCTCCGTCCGGATTACATGTTGCCGAAATGGATAAAAAAGGATGTATCTAGAACTGAAATACGCCTAGACCCATCCATTTTTTTCGGATGGAGGGAATGCATGTCAATATGTCATGCCTTTCTATTCTTCAGTACCTATTCCATCTCTCTGCTGTCACATGTTTTATAATTAAAGCACCATTCTTCTATACAAGGCATGCAAGGGGAAGACGACTATGTTAGAATCTGAAGGGTTACAAACAAGGCCTTTGCAAAAGATCCAAAGGCCAGGAGATAATAAACCAACTCCTGTTTTTATAGATCTTGCTCCAAAGACAGAGAAACCCAACTCCCTCACGATAATAAGCAGATTCCAGTGGCCAAAGAACTAGTCCGCTCCAGTCCAGCAAAAATATGTCAACTCAATTCTAAGAAGCGTATGCGTATCCTTGCATCATGAAATTTTATAGCATGCTAGTCATATTTTCTACATTTTTCTTACCCATCTCTCTTTTAGAAAATAAGCTTAACAGATAGAAGAATTTCTGCAATGGTATCGTTTATGAGGAAAGATTCTTGAAGGAATTCTCTGTGCTCCAATGTAGATGTAAGTACCTGTTGTATATCACTATATTTTTACATCAACATGTATTTTGTTAATTGGCGTGAATCCAATCTTTATCTGATCTAAATTTAGTTGTAGCAAAATGTATGATTAAAGGCCACAATGTTGATTTTTGTAAGGAAAACTGCCTAGTACTTTTGCATCCTGAGCTGCATGAGTGTACTATCTCATATCAGTGGGTTTGAATACTTTGGTTCTGCAGTGGGTTTTTCAGTGTTTTTTTTCTTGTGTTGTCTGTCGTATCCCTAGCTCTTACATCATACTCCCTCCGCCCGGATTAAATGTCGCAGAAATGGATAAAACTGGATGTATCTAGAACTAAAATATGCCTAGACCCGTCCATTTATTTCCGGATGGAAGGAATACATGTCAATATGCCATGCCTTTCTATTCTTCAGTACCTATTCCATCTCTGCTGTAGCATGTTTTATAACTGAATCACCATTCTTCTATATAAGGCATGCAAGGGAAGACTGACTATGTTAGAATCGAAGGGTTACAAACCAGGTCTTTGCAAAAGATCCAAATGCTGTGGATAATAAACCAACTCCATTTTTCATAGAATCTTTGCTCCAGACAGAGAAACCCAAGTCCCCTGATAATAAGCGATTCCGGTGGCCAAAGAACTAGTCCGCTCCATCCGGCAAAAAGAATGTCAACTCCATTCTAAGAAGCGTGTGCGTATCCTTGCATCATGAAATTTTATAGCATTCTGATCATATTTTCTACATGTTTCTTACCCATCTCTCTTTTAGAAAATAAGGTTAAACGATAGAAGACTTCCTCCATTGGGATCGTATTCGAGGAAAATATCTTGCGGAAATTCTCTGTGCTCCAATGCTTATGTAAGTACTGTTGTATATCACTATATTTTTACATCAACATGTATTTTGTTAATCGGCGTGAATCTAACCTTTATCTGATCTAAAATTAGTTGTAGCAAAATGTTAAAGGCGCCTAATGTTGAGTTTTGTAAGGAAAACTGCCGGTAGTTTTGCATCTTGAGCTACATGAATGTACTATCTCATATCACGCACATTACTGAATTGTAGTGCTTCTCTGGTTGCCCATTCATTCATTGTGTCAATGTTGCTTTTCGTACTACCTTACGGCTGATGATAGCTGTGCCATATTGTGTTAATTTGGTGTAGGCTAGTTTTCCAAACGTTCGTTGTGTCAATGTTGCTTTCCTATTATCTGACTTGGCCAATGATAGCAATGCTCTTGTGTTAATTTTGTGCAAATTTGGTGAAGATAAGAAGACAAACTACGAAAACAGCAAGGCAACCCCATTGTTTCTTTCCAGTAAATCTAGGCTAGGTAATATGGCAATAACTCATGATTAATCTGTTTGGTTCCGTCCTAATTTATGTTATGATGCACGTTGGTGAACACTCTCCACTATCAATAATACAAGCTCGCCAAAATCGCCATCAGAATCATTAGGTATCCTCTATCTCGAATGCAACGGAATAAATGTATGTTTGTGAACCTATTAATGGCTGAAGCAATGATGGAAATGGTGGATGAATCAGAGGTGCGAGTCGCATGCGACACAACAAGCGATCAATGTTTTTAGAGACAGTGTAGCAAAGCGAAAGAACTTGCCCACATGCTTATGGGCGTCATACATCTTTGAGGTTGCAGATTGTGACGTTGTAGATGGTTAGGTTCTACTCATTTATTTGCACCGCATCAATCTTTGATTGCCTAGTGGATGTAATTTCTGTAGTATATCTTTGGATGTGCAACGTTATTCCCTGTATGCCGTACCTTTGCGTGATCGGTTTTGGTCCTGTGCATAATTGCTCGTCGTAATGGGCTCAAATTATCTAATTTTGCCTAAAGACATGTACGAACTTTAGTGGGCCCATTAAGTTAATGGGACGTTACTAGGCCGAAAGTTAATGGTCGGCCCTCTTACCTCCTGGGTCGTTAACAGGCCGACATCGAAGCGGGCAACAGGTGGCTCCAGTTTATTTCACGGGCCGTTAACAGGCCATTACTAATTTTGGGCTACATATGGCCCAACTATCTTTATGAGCCTTTAGCAGGCGAAAGAGACAAAGAAGCTTGTCTTTGGACCATGAAGACCATGGGCCGCTAAGAGGCCGAAAGTCAGGTTGTATTGTAAATGGCCCAACTGTGTTGTGGGCCTTTAGCAGGCCGAAAGAGAAACCGGGCTGGTATTGGACCATGAAGGGCATGGGCCGTTAAAAGGCCAAAACTAAGGTCCGACTACAAATGTCCCAACTCATTTATGGTCCGTTAATAGGCCGAAAGGCACACAGGGCCGGGAATTGGCCCAACACTTAAATGGGTCGCTAAAAGGCCAAAAATCAGGTCCGACTACAAATAGCCCAACTGATTTATGGGCCGTCAATAGGCTGAAAGTGACACCAGGCCAGAAAATTGGCCCAACACTTAAATGGGCCGCTAAAAGGCCGAAACTCAGGTCCGACAACAAATGGCCCATCAGATTTATGGGCCGTCAACAGGCTGAAAGAGACACCGGGGCGTAAACTAGCCCAACATTTAAATGGGTCGCTAAAAGGCCGAAAGATGTACATCCTGAAAATTGGCCCATCCATTAAATGGGCCGTTAACAGGCCAAAATCTCATCGGCTCGATATTGAGCCCAAATATATAGCGGGCTGTTAACGGGCTCGAACTGACGATGGGCTGCAATGGTGTCAAATCTTTAACGGGCTGTTGACGGGCCGAATTGGCACATCTCGTATGGGCCGTGGGCTTAAATGGACCTGACACAAGTAGGCCTTATATGGGCTAGCCTGCTAATTTCTACTGGGCCGGCCTTTTCACAGGAATGGGCCTCTGTTGGGCCGTGCCACGTGTCGACGTATCATAGGCGCCTTCCGTCCAATGAGTGGATGACACTGTCCCAAAGATGAGCCGACACATGTTTCCTCCAGCCAATGATGATTTTACACGTGGAAAATCCCCATTGGTCGGGGCTTTTAATGGGTTATCGGATCCAAAACCTGACCCGATAGCTTAACGGCATCCCATTACGGTGGATGCCATGTGTCGGTCACCCTTGACGAAAGCACTTCTGTGACGCGCGATTTATCGTCATGGAAGTGGACACTTCTGTGATGATAATTTTGGTAATGTCATGGAACACTTCTACGACAACACAAGTATGACTATCTTGATTCTGTCATAAAATCGTCATGGATGTACATGCATGACAAAAAACGCGACCTACTGTGACAAACACGTATCATCACAGAAGTGTTTTTTGTAGTGTCTCCCTCCTTGACTTGATCACGGATGGAGTTGAAGCGTCTCTTGATGTGTTTGGTTCTCTTGTGAAATCTAGGTTCCTTTGCCAAGGCAATTGCTCCAATATTTTCACAAAAGATTTTCATTGGACCCAATGCACTAGGTATTCCACCTAGATTGGATATGAACTCCTTCATCCAGACTCCTTCATTTGCTGCTTTCGAATCAGTTATATACTCCGCTTCGCACGTAGATCCCACCACGACGATTTGCTTGGAACTGCACCAACTGACAGCTCCACCATTCAATATATATACATATCCGGTTTGTGACTTAGAGTCATCCGGATCAATGTAAAAGCTAGCATCAACGTAACAAGTTACAACAAGCTCTTTGTCACCTCCATAAACGAGAAACATATCCTTAGTCTTTTTCAGCTACTTCAGGATGTTCTTGACCGATGTCCAGTGATCCACTCCTAGATTACTTTGGTACCTCCCTGCTAGACTTATAGCAAGGCGCACATCAGGTCTGGTACACAGCATTGCATACATGATAGAACCTATGGCTGGGTGATAACCCACAAGTATAGGGGATCGCAACAGTTTTCGAGGGTAGAGTATTCAACCCAAATTTATAGATTCGACACAATGGGAGCCAAGGAATATTTGAAGGTATTAGCATTTGAGTTGTCAATTCAACCACGCCTGGAGATCAATTATCTGCAGCAAAGTGATCAGTAGAAAAGTAGTTTGATAGTTTTCATAGTAGTGACAGCAGTAACGGTAACAGTAACAGTGATAGCGGTAATTTTTAGCAAGTGTAAGAGTGAGATAGCAATAGTAATGCAGCAAGATCAATATAAGTAAATTCATAGGCATTGGATCGGTGACTTGTTGGATGATATTCATCATGTGACAGTTATAACCTAGGGCGATACGGCTGTCGGGGAGGCTGATCTGGCCCACGAACACCTATGGGACCGGCGGACCGAGCCCCTTTAGGTTCGGCGGGGGGGCGGAGGTCGCACGAAGAGCAGATCGAGGCGAAGCACACGAGCGGTTTACCCAGCTTCGGAGCTCTCCGGAGAGATAACACTCCTACTGCTGCATGTCTGAGTGTATTGAGTTCTTGCTCAGGAGCGCTGAGTGCTACAGTGCACACAAGCTGCTAACGAGACCGAGCGTGAGTGTTCTCTGGCTTCGAACCTTTCGAACCCTTTTTTTTGCTCCCCCTAACCCCCTTTCCTACGTTGCGCATGGGCCTCCTTTTATATGCTAAAGGGGTCTCCGACAGGTGGCAACGTAGACAAGGGTAAAAATGGAAAAGGAGTGGTTGGTACAGCTACTTGTATAGTGTATCATACCTAACCCTGACGGCGAGGGACAAAGGCATTAAATGCTGTCACGCCGCCCTAACGGTGCAGAGAGGGACCGCCAGGGCGCCACCGCTGCCACGATGGCAATCTTGTCGGCCGCTTGCCAGCGCTCCGGCCAGCCACACGGCCTCTTGCCACGCTGGCGCTGGAAAGGTCCTGTATGGCACACGTTAGTGGATGTCCGGAGCGCAGTCTGAGTGGTGGTCTGCCGCGGCAAGCGCCTTGCCGCGGTTGTTGTCTTGTCGCGTCCGGAAGCTTGTCGCTCACCGGGCCTTCCCGGCAAGCTCCTCTTGCCGGGGCCTTGTCTCCTAGGTGCCTTGGGTGGCCTTCCCGGCAAGATCCTCTTGCCGGGGCCTTGTCTCCTAGGTGCCTTGGGTGGCCTTCCCGGCAAGCTCCTCTTGTCGGGGCCTTGTCTCCTAGGTGCCTTGGGTGGCCTTCCCGGCAAGCTCCTCTTGCCGGGGCCTTGTCCCCTTGGCTTGAATACTTTGTTCTTGAATGGCTCCAAAGGAACCACGGAGGACCTTGGCGGTCACCCGGTAAGCCTTGCCGCGGAGGGCTGCAACTGCCCGTGCACAAGTTCGGGGTACTAGGGTACCCCTACTCTAGTACACCGACAGGAGCCCCCGGGCCTGGGCCACACACGGTGCCGAGCGCTGTTGGGCCAGGCCCAAAACAGGGCACAGGCACGCGCTGCCCCCAGCGCAGCCCCCAGCGTAAGTATATGGTTTACTTCCTGCTGTTAGGCGTGCATGGGTGCCCTTTCTTTGCTGATATCTGACTGCTGATTTGTGTAGGAGCAGAGCAGACTTACCAGAGTGCCTTGAAGCCGCTCGACATGCCTTCGCTCGACTACACCGCCAAGGGAGGATTCCCGGCAAGGAGCGTTCTCCGGCAAGGGAGACTTCTCGGCAAGGCGGTTCTCTGGCAAGGACAGCTCTCCGGCAAGGGACAGCACCAGCGATCCTCGTGGCGGAGACCATGATCAGACCCTAGCACAGGTAATCCTCTTGCTTGAAAACTTCCCTTGTGTTCTTCTTCTTCTGATTTTCTTTTTGAATATTTGCTTGACTTTTCTTCATTTTCCGGTCATCAGATCCATCCGCCACAGAGCCAATGGAGACCGGGGCTGCCGGCGAGGAGGGCCAGCAGCAATACTAACGACGCCCGCTGCCATCGGAGAAGAAGCTGGCGCCGACGAGCCCGCGGCGAAGAGGCCGCCAAAGCTGCCGCCGCAGGCTGGCGAGGGTGCAGCGATCGTCTTGACGACCACGAGGTCAGCAGGAGCGCCAGGCGCTACGCCGACCGCCGATCCCTCCGCCGCTGCGGCAGCGTCGGGCTCCGAAGAGCCCCATCCCGGCGCCTATTTGAAGGCCGGCGATGGCGTCTTCATCAAGCTCCCATGGGCGTCGAGCTCCAGGCCGCCCGCTTTCTCTTTTTCTTGCTGCTGCTGGTCATGTTATGAGAACAATCTATTAGAGCTGCGACAAGCTATCTTGTAATATAACTCTACTCCGGGTAGCAATTGCTATGTTATCTCCTTTACTTGGTTCCTTCCTTTGTATGTTTTTGCCCTACGCTTTTAGGGAACTTGTCAGCGCAGGCACTGGCGCATGAAGTCTTGAGACGTCGGCAACTTCTTTGGCGGTGCTGCTACCGACAAGAAACCTTGTCACAACTAGTCGCAGCTCACTTAAGTTGTTGAGCGGACTCGAAACAAAGTAAGGGCGCAACTAGCTACAACTAGTCGCAGCTCACTTAAGTTGTTGAGCGGACTCGAAACAAAGTAAGGGCGCAACTAGCTACGAGTTGGTTCCTCCGCGCACAGGTTTTCAATACAAAGTACGGTCGTTCGAGGAAGATAACTTAAAAATTTTAAAACTGATTGCTCAAACTTTAGCAACTTAGCTTTTACATCGTTTGCTTCCGGTAAGGCTAGACTTCCTTGAGCGACGCTTGGTCCACACCATTATCTTCTCCTTTCCCCCCGGCAAACTTGTGGGCGAGGGAACCTTCCTTTCTTTGAGAAAGAGAAAGAAGAGAAAATAAAGATATGGAGCCTTATGGCTCGTTATTGCTTACCAGGGGTAGGTGCTGCACAAAGTGTCAGATAACGCATGCAAAATAGAAGTAGAAAGCATGAAATTGACAAGATGTGCGAAGCACATATGCACGGGGTCTGCGCCCGGCTTTGTACAAAGGATTACATGCAACATCGGCAAGACTTGTACAAAAGGTGGTTGCCGGAACAGGTTCCGGCAACCGCGCCTTCTGAGTAAAACTTACGAAGATGCTCAATGTTCGAGGAGTTGCTCACCGGAATGCCATCTTCGGTCTCAAAGCGGACAGCGCCAGCCTAGTGACTCGTTTCACCGGGTAAGGGCCTTCCCACTTCAAGGCGTCAACTTGTTGGAATTCTTGGCGGACTGAACGCGCCAAGAACAAGGTCGCCTTCCTCGAGACTTCGGCATTAACTGCGGCTATGGTAGCGGCGCAAAGCTTGCTGGTATCGAGCAGCTCGTACAACAGCCTGAAGACGATCCTCCTCAAGGAGCAGTGCGTCATCTTGTCGCAACTGCTCTTGCTCAAGATCATCATAAGCAAGCACTCAAGGTGATCCGTATACGAGTTCCGTGGGGAGAACTGCCTCTGCTCCATAGACTAGAGCGAAAGGTGTCTGGCCAGTGGCTCGATTTGAGGTTGTCCTGAGCGACCAAAGAACCACCGGCAGCTCCTCAATCCAGTTCTTTCCGCACTTGTGCAGCCTGTCGAAAGTTCTGGTCTTGAGCCCGCGCAGCACTTCAGCATTCGCCCTCTCCGCTTGACCGTTACTTCTCGGGTGAGCAACAGAAGCGAAGCAGACCTTGGCGCCAAGATCTTGGACGTACTGCATGAAGGTGCGGCTCGTGAATTGCGTGCCGTTGTCGGTGATGATCCTATTAGGGATTCCTAAACGGCAAACAATCGACCTAAAGAACTTTACTGCTGACTGTGCTGTCGCCTTCCTCACTGCTTCCACTTCCGGCCACTTTGTGAACTTGTCGATTGCAACGCATAAGTACTCAAAGCCCCGACAACTTCGGGGAAAGGGGCGAGGATGCGAACCCCGGACCGAAAATGGCCAGGATAAAGGGATCGTCTGGAGAGCTTGAGCTGGCTGGTGTATCTGCTTGGAATGGGCCAGCACGCTCCACACTTGGTTACTTGTGCAGTTGCATCACGGAGGGTTGTCGGCCAAAAGAAACCTTGCCGGAACGCTTTGCGGCAAGTGCTCGCACCAATGTGGTGACCACATATGCCTCCATGTATCTCTGCCAACAGCTTTTGTCCGTCTTCGGTGAATACACTTCAATTTTACACCGTTGAGTCTTCTTACGTATAGTGTGTTGTCGACAAACTGGTACATACTTGATTGCCGGGCTACTCTTTCCGCTTCTTCTTGCTCTTCGTGAAGTTCTCTGTCTGAAGGAAGCGGACAATCTGATGTGCCCATCTTTGGAGCTGCGGCTCGACAACAAGGACTAAAGGCACATCTGGCGATGCGGGAACATCTGCTTCCACGGCGAGAACCTGCGGCTTAGCCGGAGCTTGATGTTCCCCGGCAAGCTTGCCGGAGCAAAACTTGTCGGGAGCGCCTGCTTCAACGGAACAAACCCTAGGGCTTGCCGGAGCAGACTGCTCCTCAGCACTTGCCGGCGGAGCTCGATGGTGCATCCTCGACGGTAGCGCAGCACTCCGAAGAGGCGCGCTTGCCAGAGTGGGCATCAGAGCTCTTGACGGACTTGGTCTTCTTCTGATTCTCCTGCTTCAGTATTCTCTTCGGGGAGTCTCCTCCCTTCCTCAGCACGTGCACACTTGTCGGCCAGGGCATATAGCTCACTGACGTCTCTGATCTTGCACATCGCCATCTCCTCCCGCATCCTGCGGTTTCGCACGCTCGATGGAACGCGCTGATTACAGCGGCGGGTGGACATCTGGGATGTTGTCTTTGTCTGGCTAAATCTCTGAATGTACTTGCGCACGGGCTCTCCTTCCTTCCGGGCGGCAGATGAAGGTCGCTTTCTTAGCCATGGGGCTTGTGGCGCTGTAAAGGCGCCGACAACTGATGGCATAGATCTGCCCAAGAGGATATGGAGTTGTCCGGCAAGTGCATGAGCCAGGATCGATATTGGGCTTGAGCACCGGGGAAGTAGTTGGCAGGATCTTGTCGTCTCGCTTCCGGCTTGCACCGATGGTGTAGATCTTTTGAGGAACTCCGACGGATGCGTCTTGCCGTCGTACCTCTGCAATGCGTCGGCTTGAAATTCTTCTTCTTGCCGGGTCATCGGACTTGCCGCAGCTCCCGAGTGAACGCAGGGCAACCTATCACAGACGGCAAGTCGCTGGTTCCCCTGGCGCATGCATGTCGACAGAGGGCCCGGTAGCGCTGGTCGAATTGACGCCGCTTCTCTTGGCGCTTCGATGCGAGTTCGAGCGTCTTCTTGCTGTCGTTCGTGAAGAACTTGGCGCTGATCGCGACGAGCTCGTGGATCAGGTGATGCGGTGGAGTCGCTGTCGAGGTGGATCCGGCGAGTCGGCGATCTTGGCCTTCGGGGCGGAGAGTGCATGGTGGTTGCACCCCCACCAGTTTCGTCGCCACCGGCTCGTGTTTGGCAGTCCTGCCGCGGCAGCGATGCACTCGGCCGCTGCGGATCGTCGCCGTTGGCAAAGCCGATGAGACTCTGAATGGTGGCCCTCCATTCATCGACCTTGTCGGCTGTTGGAGGGTAATCCAGGAGCAGTTGAGCTCTCGCCAAAGCTTCGCTTTCGAGTGGTGGGTGGCGATGGCGAGCGGCGCGAGGAGCGGATATGCTCGGACTTCTAACTATGTTAGAAGGAGCGATATCCCGCCCAGGCGACCGATGCTATCGCTTCGCGCCAAAGACATGTTGGCGTGCATGCTGGTCTTGAGCATCCCGAGATCCACTAGCTCGATCTTGGTCCAACGAGCGTATGGCGTTGTGAATACCATGACGCTGTCGGTCCCGCGCCTCCTGAGACGGGCGCGGTGCATGTACAGACGCCGAGGTCTGCGCAGCCTTGTCCTTGGACTTGGCAGCACCGTGGGCTCCCCCATCGACGTCCATCCTTCCGCCGGCGTCTACCCCACCACCCGTTTGCTCCGGTGGTGGTGGGTTCGACAGACGGAACATCTACCGCCAAGCCTTCTTCTTCGGTGGCATGTCGATGAAGATGATGAAGATCTAGCTTCGTGTGGACGCCGGATCAGGTTTACACAATCTCGACGCCCCTACCGGGCGCGCCAAAGATGTCGGGAGGCTGATCGGCCCACGAACACCTATGGGACGGCGGACCGAGCCCCTTCGGTTCGGCGGGGCGGTCGCCGAAGAGCAGATCGAGGCGAAGCACACGAGCGGTTTAACCAACTTCGGAGCTCTCCGGAGAGATAACACTCCTACTGCTGCATGTCTGAGTGTATTGAGTTCTTGCTCAGGAGCGCTGAGTGCTACAGTACACACAAGCTGCTAACGAGACCGAGCGTGAGTGTTCTCTGGCTTCGAACCTTTCGAACCCTTTTTTTTCTCCCCTAACCCCCTTTCCTACGTTGCGCATGGGCCTCCTTTTATATGCTAAAGGGGTCTCCGACAGGTGGCAACGTAGACAAGGGTAAAAATGGAAAAGGAGTGGTTGGTACAGCTACTTGTATAGTGTATCATACCTAACCGACGGCAGGGGACAAAGGCATTAAATTCCGTCACGTCGCCCTAACGGTGCGAGAGGGACCGCCGAAGCGCCACCGCTTACCACGATGGCAATCTTGTCAAGACCGCTTGCCACAGCGCTCCGCTGGCCGCCTGACGGCCTCTTGCCACTGTGGCGCTGGAAAGGTCAGGCGACACGTTAGTGGATGTCTTTGAGCGCAGAGTCTGAGTGGTGGTGCGCGGCAAGCGCCTTGCCGTTGTTGTCTTGTCGCGTCCGGAAGCTTGTCGCTCATCGGGCCTTCCCGCAAGCTCCTCTTGCGGGGCCTTGTCTCCTAGGGGCCTTGGGTGGCCTGACCGGCCAGCTCCTCTTGCCGGGGCCTTGTCTCCTAGGTGCCTTGGGTGGCCTTCCCGGCAAGCTCCTCTTGCCGGGGCCTTGTCTCCTAGGTGCCTTGGGTGGCCTTCCCGGCAAGCTCCTCTTGCCGGGGCCTTGTCCCCTTGGCTTGAATACTTTGTTCTTGAATGGCTCCAAAGGAACCACGGAGGACCTTGGCGGTCACCCGGTAAGCCTTGCCGCGGAGGGCTGCAACTGCCCGTGCACAAGTTCGGGGTACTAGGGTACCCCTACTCTAGTACACCGACAACGGCACTAGCTCCAATTCATCGATATAATGTAGGCATGTATTCCGCAAATAGTCATACGTGCTTTATTAAAAGAACTTGCATGACATCTTTATCCTACCCTCCCGTGGCAGTGGGGTCCATATTGGAAACTAAGGGATATTAAGGCTCCTTTTAATAGAGAAATAGAACAAAGCATTAACACATAGTGAATACATGAACTCCTCAACCTACGGTCATCACCAGGAGTGGGCCCGATTATTGTCACTCTAGGGTTGCCGGGTCATAACACGTAGTAGGTGACTATAACTTGCAAGATCAGATCTAAAACATCGATATATTGATGAATTCATAAACGGTTTAGATCTGAGTTCATGGCACCCGGGCCCAAAGTGACAAGCATTAAGCATAGCAAAGTCACAGCAACATAAATCTAAGAACATAGTGGATACTAGGGATCAGGCCCTAACAAAACTAAGTTGATTACATGATGAATCTCATCCAACTCCTCACCGACTAGCGAGCCTACGAAGGAATTACTCACTCCCGATGGGGAGTATCATGGAATTGGCGATGGAGATTGGTTGGTGATGACAAAGAATGAAGATCCCCCTCTCCGGAGCCCCAAACGGACTCCAGATCTGCCCTCCCGAGGAAGAACATGGCTTGACGGCAGATCTATCTCGTGGAACGCGATAATTGTTTCTCTCTGATTTTTTTCTGGTAATATGTGATTTTATAGTATCAGAGGGGTCGTCAGCGGGGCCACCAGGTGGGTACAACCCACCTAGGCATGCCAGGAGAGGGGGGAGGTGTGCCCTGGTGGGTTGTGCCCAGCCAGGGGCCCCTCTCTGGTGGTTGTTGGCTCCAAAAATCTTCTTTTATTCCATATTAAATCTTCGCAAAGTTTCACTTCATTCCGAGAACTTTTATTTATGCACAAAAACAACACCATGGTAGTTCTATTGAAAACATCATCAATCCGGGGTTAGTTTCATTCAAATCATGCAAATTAGAGTCCAAAACAAGAGGAAAAGCATGAGAAAAAGTAGATACGTTGGATACGCATCAACTCCCCCAAGCTTAAACCTTTGCTTGTCCTCAAGCAATTCAGTTGATAAACTGAAAGTGAGAAAGAAAAACTTTTACGAACTCTTTTGCTCTTGTTTGCATAAATAAGCTTAAACAGCACCCAGGTTTTCAACAAGCATTATAACTAACCATGTCAACAATAACATTTAAAGATTATAATAACTCATATCAATGCCATAATCAACTAGCGAGCGATAATAAGATATCTGAAATAGCAACACATTGTCAAAACAATCATGATATAATATGACAATAGTGGTACCTCGCTAGCTCTTTCTGAGACCGCAAAACATAAATGCAGAGCACCTCCAAAGTTCAAGCAGCGACTAAACATTGTAATTCATGGTAGAAAAGATCCAGTCATGATGCACCCAACATTAGCTATACACAATGCATAAATCATGACAGTTGTGCTCTCTCAGTTTCTAGCGCTTGTTTCAGAAGGTGGTGACACAACATAAAAGTAAATATAAAGTCCCTTCGCAGAGGGAAGCAGTGATTTGCAGAGGTGCCAGAGCTCAATTTTTTTAAAACAGAGATAAATGATATTTTGAGACATGCACCCTTCTCATTCACTTCATGACCATCAGTTATCAACATCTTCCATGCTAAGCAAGCTAGTGGCGGTTCCCAAGCGATAAAAGTAAAGGTTTTGGCTCCATTGGGAGTTTTTGTTTGATTATTCAAGAGATGAACTCTTTTTCATGTTTGCAGTTTGGGACTGGGCATCCCTATTACCGCCCATTTTCTCGTGCGATGGCGAGTGAATAAACACTCGCCCTGAGAATAACCCGCTTAGCACGGAATATATTGACCAGCTCCTGTCGTTCCATGAACGATCCAGGCACACAAAAAGGATAATTTTTAGAAGTTTTTAGAGGTGGCACATGCAAATTTACTTAGGACGGCAGGGTAATACTGTATATAGGTAGGTATGGTGGACTCATCTGGAATAACTTTGGATTTAAGGTTTTTGATGTACAAGCAGAGTTCCCACTTAGTATAGGCGAAGGCTAGCAATTAAGATTGAGAAGTAGCCAGCTAGAGAGCAATGACGATCATAACCAGGCATTATGCATAAATAACATTGGACGCTAGCATGAGTAGGATATGAACACCATGAACATAAATATCATAGAGGCTATGTTGGTTTTGATTCAACTACATGCATGAACATGTGCCAAGTCAAGCCACTCGAACATTCAGAGGAGGATACCATATCATCATACTACATCACAATCATTTTAATGCTATGTTGTTATCCAAGATAAATCATTATCAACTCCCAGCTACTTATGCATGGCATGAGAAACTATAATCTCTAATTGTCATTGCAAACATATTTAATCATAATGGGCTGAAGCCTGGATACTAGGTTAAACATATTTACACAAACAGAACAAGTCGAGTTCATACGAGTTTCTCTTTGCCACAGCCAGCTCATCGAATATCGTCATTATTGCCTTTCACTTGCATGACCGAATGATATGAAAATAATAATAGTGCAAGAGTGCCATGGACTAAGATGCAATCTGCAAAACATTTTATTCAACAGGGGAAGACAAGGTAAAATGGGCTCTTTATTAGTTCAACAGTTATTCATATGAGAGCCACTCAACATTTCCATCCTGGTCTTCTCCTCGGTAAGAATCGAATAAAAAGAAAAGAAATTCAGAGAAACACACTGAAATATTTTTGGAGTTTTTGGTTTTCTTGAGCAAGCGAATAAAAAGGAAAAGCAAAAACGAGAAAAAAAATATTTACACGGGAAAGCTCCCAACAAGCAAAAGAAGAACAAGGAAATATTTTTGGATTTTCTTTTTAGTTCTACTACTAAGCATGCATAGAAAGTAAATTACTACAACTAGTTTTTTTGTTTTTTATAAAGTTTTTCAAACACACAAGAAGAAAGCAAGAAAATAAATCTAAACACGGATAGTACAATGAAAGAGTGTGAACGCCGACAAATAGAATGATATGTAGACATGAATATAATGTCGGTAAGAAACACGTACTCCCTCAAGCATAGGCTTTTGGCCTAGTGATACATCTCCAACGTATCTATAATTTTTGATTGCTCCATGCTATTATATATTCTGTTTTGGATGTTTAATGGGATTATTTATACACTTTTATATTATTTTTGGGACTAACCTACTAACCCAAGGCCAAGTGCAAATTGCTGTTTTTTTGCCTATTTCAGTGTCTCGCAGAAAAGGAATATCAAACGGAGTACAAACGGAATGAAACCTTCGGGAGAGTTATTTTCGGAACAAACGTGATCCAGAGAACTTGGAGTGGACGTCAAGAAATCACCGAGGTGGCCACGAGGCAGGGGGGCACGCCTACCCCCCTGGGCGCGCCCTCCACCCTCATGGGCCCCTCGTGGCTCCACCGACCTACTTATTCCTCCTATATATACCTACGTACCCCGAAACCATCAAGGAGCACCATGAAACCCTATTTCCACCACCGCAACCTTATGTACCCATGAGATCCCATCTTGGGACCGTTTCCAGCGCTCCGTCGGAGGGGGCATCGATCACGGAGGGCTTCTACATCAACACCATAGCCTCTCCGATGATGTGTGAGTAGTTTACCACAGACTTTTGGGTCCATAGTTATTAGCTAGATGGCTTCTTCTCTCTCTTTGGATCTCAATACAAAGTTCTCCTTGATTCTCTTGGAGATCTATTCGATGTAACTCTTTTTGCAGCGTGTTTGTCGAGATTCGATGAATTGTGGGTTTATGATCAAGATTATCTATGAACAATATTTGAATCTTCTCTGAATTCTTTTATGTATGATTGGTTATCTTTGCAAGTCTCTTCGAATTATCAGTTTGGTTTGGCCTACTAGATTGATCTTTCTTGCAATGGGAGAAGTGCTAAGCTTTGGGTTCAATCTTGCGGTGCTCGATCCTAGTGACAGTAGGGGAAACGACGCGTATTGTATTGTTGCCATCGAGGATAAAAACATGGGTTTTATATCATATTGCATGAGTTTATCCCTCTACATCATGTCATCTTGCTTAAAGTGTTACTCCGTTCTTCTGAACTTAATACTCTAGATGCATGCTGGATAGCGGTCGATGTGTGGAGTAATAGTAGTAGATGCAGGCAGGAGTCGGTCTACTTGTCTCGGACGTGATGCCTATATACATGATCATACCTAGATATTCTCATAACTATGCTCAATTCTATCAATTCCTCGACAGTAATTTGTTCACCCACCGTAATACTTATGCTATCTTGAGAGAAGCCACTAGTGAAACCTATGGCCCCCGGGTCTATTTTCCATCATATTAATCTTTCGTCAACAAGCTATTTCTATCTTTGTTTACTTTGCAATCTTTACTTTTAATCTTTATCATAAAAATACCAAAAATATTATCTTATCATCTCTATCAAATCTCACTTTTGCAAGTGGCCGCAAAGGGATTGACAACCCCTTTATCGCGTTGGTTGCAAGGTTCTTATTTGTTTGTGTAGGTGCGAGGGTTGAGTGTGGCCTCCTACTGGATTGATACCTTGGTTCTCAAAAACTGAGGGAAATACTTATGCTACTTTGCTGCATCACCCTTTCCTCTTCAAGGGAAAACCAAAGCAGTGCTCAAGAGGTAGCAAGAAGGATTTGTGGCGCCGTTTCTGGGGAGGTGTGCACCAAGTCATGCCAAGATTTGATTTCCCTACAATGAGCCATATCTGGCGCCGTTGCCGGGGAGTCTACGCACAAGTCAACATACCAAGTACCTATCACAAACTCTTATCCCTCGCATTACATTATTTGCCATTTGCCTCTCGTTTTCCTCTCCCCCACTTCACCCTTGCTGTTTTATTCGCCCTCTTTTCCGTTCGCCTCTTTTTGCTTGCCTCTTGTTGCTTGTTGCCCTCATGGCTCTACCTAGATTTGGTGATCTTCAGCTTAAAAGGTTAGAAGAGATTGAAAGCAACGTCAGAAGTTTTATGAATTTACCATTTGAGCATAATAATTTTTTTAGAAATGAGCTTAAAGAACAAAAAAGCTTTATGGGGTACATGAATAAAGAGCTCGATGATATGTCTAAGGAATTTTATGGTTTGAAATCTCAGATTGCCCATCTTGAAAAATTAATAGCTAAAATTTCGGATAAGCAGGCCACCTTAGTTAATAAGATGGCCGCTAAACCAGAATTTTTTATGAGAATAAAGATGAAGATCTAAAAGTTATTGATGTGTCCCCTATTAAATCTGTGTTTTGCAATATGAATCTTGATGATGATGGGACTGGAGATGAGTCAACTTTAGTTAGCAGGCGTCCCAAAAATTCGGAGTTTTTAGATCTTGATGCTAAAATTGGTAAAAGTGGGATTGAAGAGCTTAAAACTTTAGATAGAAATGAACCCACTATCTTGGGTTTCAAAGAATTTAATTATGATAATTGCTCTTCGATAGATTGTATTTCCTTGTTGCAATCCGTGCTAGATTCTCCTCATGCTTATAGCCAAAAAAAGATTTTACTAAACATATCCTTGATGCTTTGATACAATCTTATGAAGAAAAACTTGAGTTGGAAGTTTCTATCCCTAGAAAACTTTATGACGAATGGGAACCTACTATCAGAATTAAAATTAAAGATCATGAATGCTATGATGTGTGTGATTTGGGTGCTAGTGTTTCCACGATTCCAAAAACTTTGTGTGATTTGCTAGGTTTCCGTGAATTTGATGATTGTTCTTTAAACTTGCACCTTGCGGATTCCACCATTAAGAAACCTATGGGAAGAATTAATGATGTTCTTATTGTTGCAAATAGGAATTATGTGCCCGTAGATTTCATTGTTCTCGATATAGATTGCAATCTTCATGTCCTATTATTCTTGGTAGACCTTTCCTTAGAACGATTGGTGCAATCATTGATATGAAGGAAGGGAACATTAGATTCCAATTTCCGTTAAGGAAAGGCATGGAACACTTCCCTAGAAAGAAAATTAAATTACCATATGAATCTATTATGGGAGCCACCTATGGATTGCCTACCAAAGATGGCAATAACTAGATCTATCCTCGCTTTTATGCCTGCTAGGGGCGTTAACGATAGCGCTTGTTGGGAGGCAACCCGATTTTATTTTTAGTATTTTGCTTTTTGGATCTGTTTAGGAATAAATAATCCATCTAGCTTCTTTTTAGATGTGGTTTTGTGTTTTAATTAGTGTTTGTGCCAAGTTAAACCTATAGGATCTTCTTGGATGATAGTTATTTGATCTTGCTGAAAATTCCAGAAACTTTCTGTTCACGAAAACAATTGTTAAAAATTACCAGAACGTGATATAATACTGACTCCAATTGCAGAAGATCAATAAACAAATTATTTAGTTCGTCCTATTTTGGTAGAATTTTTAGAGTTACAGAAGTTTGCATTAGTTACAGATTACTACAAACTGTTCTGTTTTTTGACAGATTCTGTTTTTCGCGTGTTGGTTGCTTATTTTAATGAATCTATGGCTAGTAATGGAGTTTATGAACCATTGAAAAGTTGGAATACAGTAGGTTTAACACCAATATAAATAAAGAATTACTTCATTACAGTACCTTGAAGTGGTGTTTTGTTTTCTTTCGCTAACGGAGCTCATGAGATTTTCTGTTAAGTTTTGTGTTGTGAAGTTTTCAAGTTTTGGGTAGAGATTTTATGGATTATGGAACAAGGATTGGAAAGAGCCTAAGATTGGGGATGCCCATGGCACCCCAAGGTAAAATTCAAGGATAACCAAAAGCTTAAGCTTGGGGATGCCCCGGAAGGCATCCCCTCTTTCGTCTTCGTCTATCGGTAACTTTACTTGGAGCTATATGTTTATTCACCACATGATATGTGTTTTTCTTGGAGTGTCTTATATGATTTGAGTCTTTGCTTTTTAGTTTGTCACAATCATCCTCGATGTACACAGCTTTTGAGAGAGACACACATGATTCGGAATTTGTTAGAATACTCTATGTGCTTCACTTATATCTTTTGAGCTATATAGTTTTTGCTCTAGTGCTTCACTTATATCTTTTAGAGCATGGTGGTGGTTGTATTTTATAGAAACTATTGATCTCTCATGCTTCACTTATATTATTTTGAGAGTCTTAAACAACATGGTGATTTTCTTTAATTTAGAAATTAATCTTCCATATTGAGTTCATTGAATATCATGAGAAGTTAGATACTTGATAAGTGTTTTGAGATATAAAGGTGGTAATATTAGAGTGTGCTAGCCGAGTAATTGTGAAACTGAGAAATACTTGTGTTAAAGTTGGCAAGTCCCATAGCATGCACGTATGGTAAAAGTTGTGTGACAATTTTGACACATAAGGTGTTCTTTTACTGCTTTCCTTATGAGTGGCGGTCGGGGACGAGCGATGGTCTTTTCCTACCAATCTATCCCTCTAGGGGCATGCGTAGTAGTACTTTGCTTCGGGGGCTAATAACATTTTGCAATAAGTATATGAGTTCTTTATGACTAATGTGAGTCCACGAATTATACGCACTCTCAACCTTCCACAACTTTCTAGCCTCTACGGTACCGCGCATTGCCCTTTCTCACCTTGAGAGTTGGTGCAAACTTCGCCGGTGCAGCCAAACCCCGTGATATGATACACTCTATCACACATAAACCTCCTTATATCTTCCTCAAAAGAGCCACCATACCTACCTATCATGGCATTTCCATAGCCATTCCGAGATATATTGCCATGCAAGTTTCCACCGTTCCATTTATTATGACACACTTCATCATTGTCATATTGCTTTGCATGATCATGTAGTTGACATCGTATTAGTGGCAAAGCCACCATTCATAATTTTTCATACATGTCACTCTTGATTCATTGCATATCCATACATCACGGAGGCATTCACATAGAGTCATATTTTGTTCTAAGTATTGAGTTGTAATTCTTGAGTTGTAAGTAATAAAAGTGTGATGATCATCATTATTAGAGCATTGTCCCATGTGAGGAAAGGATGATGGAGACTATGATTCCCCCACAAGTCGGGATGAGATTCCGGACTAAACAAAAAAAGGATAAAGGGAAAAAAAGGAGGCCAAAGAAAAAAAAGGCCCAAAAAAATGAGAGAAAAAGAGAGAAGGGACAATGTTACTATCCTTTTTCCACACTTGTGCTTCAAAGTAGCACCGTGATCTTCATGATAGGGAGTCTCCTATGTTGTCACTTTCATATACTAGTGGGAACTTTTCATTATAGAACTTGGCTTGTATATTCCAATGATGGGCTTCCTCAAAATGCCTTAGGTCTTCGTGAGCAAGCAAGTTGGATGCACACCCACTTAGTTTCTTTTGTTAGAGCTTTCATACATTTTTAGCTCTAGTGCATCCGTTGCATGGCAATCCCTACTCCTCTCATGGACATCAATTGATGGGCATCTCCATGGCCTATTGATTAGCCGCGTCGATGTGAGACTTTCTACCTTTTTGTCTTCTCTCATAACCCCCATCATTATACTTTACTCCACCCATAGTGCTATATCCATGCCTTGCGCTCATGTATTGTGTAAGGGTTGAAAAGGCTGAAGCGCGTTAAAAAGTATGAACCAATTGTTCGGCTTGTCCTCGGGGTTATGCATGATGAGAACGTTTGTGTGACGATATTGAAACATGGCCTAATTATATGATTTTGTAGGGATAAGCTTTCTTTGGCTATGTTATTTTGATAAGACATAATTGCTTGGTTAGCATGTTTGAAGTATTATTAGTTTTATGTCAACATTAAACTTTTATCTTGAATCTTTCGGATCTAAATATTCATGCCACAATAAAAAGAATTACATTGAGAATTATGCTAAGAAGCATCCCACATCAAAAATTCTTTTTTTATCATTTACCTACTCGAGGACGAGCATGAATTAAGCTTGGGGATGCTTGATACGTCTCCAACGTATCTATAATTTTTTATTGTTCCATGCTATTATATATTCTGTTTTGGATGTTTAATGGGCTTATTTATACACTTTTATATTAGTTTTGGGACTAAACTATTAACCAGAGGCCCAACCCAAATTGTTGTTTTTTTCCTATTTCAGTGTTTCGCAGAAAAGGAATATCAAACGGAGTCCAAACGGAATGAAACCTTCGGGAGAGTTATTTTTGGAACAAACGCGATCCAGAGGACTTGGAGTGGACGTCAAGAAATCACCGAGGAGGCCACGAGGCAGGGGGCGCGCCTACCCCCCTGGGCGCGCCCTCCACCCTCATGGGCCCCTCGTGGCTCCATCGACCTACTTCTTCCTCCTATATATACCTACGTACCCCCAAACCATCGAAGAGCACCACGAAAACCTAATTCCACCACCGCAACTTTCTGTACCCGTGAGATCCCATCTTGGGGCCTTTTCCGGCGTCCTGCCGGAGGGGGCATTGATCACGGAGGGCTTCTACATCAACACCATAGCCTCTCCGATGATGTGTGAGTAGTTTACCTCAGACCTTCGAGTCCATAGTTATTAGCTAGATGGCTTCTTCTCTCTCTTTGATCTCAATAAAAAAGTTCTCCTCGATTCTCTTGGAGATCTATTCGATGTAATCTTCTTTTGCGGTGTGTTTGTCGAGATCCGATGAATTGTGGGTTTATGATCAAGATTATCTATGAACAATATTTGAATCTTCTCTAAATTCTTTTATGTATGATTGGTTATCTTTGCAAGTCTCTTCGAATTACCATTTTGGTTTGGCCTACTAGATTGATCTTTCTTGCAATGGGAGAAGTGCTTAGCTTTGGGTTCAATCTTGTGGTGCTCGATCCCAGTGACAGTAGGGGAAACGACACATATTGTATTGTTGCCATCGAATATAAAATGATAGGGTTTACATCATATTGCATGCGTTTATCCCTCTACATCATGTCATCTTGCTTAAAGCGTTACTCCGTTCTTCTGAACTTAATACTCTAGATGCATGTTGGATAGCGGTAGATGTGTGGAGTAATAGTAGTAGATGCAGGCAGGAGTCGGTCTACTTGTCTCGGACGTGATGCCTATATACATGATCATACCTAGATATTCTCATAACTATGCTCAATTCTATCAATTGCTCGACAGTAATTTGTTCACCCACCATAATACGTATGCTATCTTGAGAGAAGCCACTTGTGAAACCTATGGCCCCCGGGTCTATTTTCCATCATATTAATCTTTCGTCAACAAGCTATTTCTATCTTTGTTTACTTTGCAATCTTTACTTTTAATCTTTATCATAAAAATACCAAAAATATTATCTTATCATCTCTATCAGATCTCACTTTTGCAAGTGGACGTGAAGGGATTGACAACTCCTTTATTGCGTTGGTTGCAAGGTTCTTATTTGTTTGTGTAGGTGCGAGGGATTTGAGCGTGGCCTCCTACTGGACTGATACCTTGGTTCTAAAAAACTAAGGGAAATACTTACGCTACTTTACTGCATCACCCTTTCCTCTTCAAGGGAAAACCAATGTAGTGCTCAAGAGGTAGCATGGGTTTATCCGGTGGTTCAGGAAGAGTCCAATCATCATAATTTTTCTATATATTATTCAATATTTCCTCAGCTTGAGCAATAGTTCGTTCCCTAAAAACACAACCAGCACAACTATCTAGGAAGTCCCTAGAAGCATCAGTTAGTCCATTATAGAAGATATCAAGTATTTCATTTTTCTTAAGAGGATGATCCGGCAAAGCATTAAGTAACTGGCAAGGCCTCCCCCAAGCTTGTGGGAGACTCTCTTCTTTAGTTTGCACACAATTAAATATGTCCTGTAAGGCAGCTTGTTTCTTATGAGCAGGAAAATATTTTTCAGAGAAGTAATAAATCATATCATGGGGACTACGCACACAACCAGGAGTACGAGTATTGTACCAAGCTTTAGCATCACTCTTTAATGAGAAAGAAATAATTTGAGAATAAAGTAATATCGGGTTTTCTCATCATGAGTAAAAAGGTGGCTATATCATTCAACTTAGTAAGATGTGCCATAACAGTTTCAGTTTCATAACCATGGAAAGGATCAGATTCAACCAAAGTAATTAACTAATTGACAGAGAATTCATAATCCTTATCATCAATACAGATAGGTGAAGTAGCAAACTTAGGATCACATTTCATTCTAGCATTCAGAAATTTTTCTTTATACTTGCATATTAATTTCTCTAGATCATCTCTATCATTGCAAGCAAGAATATCTCTAGTTGCCTCCTCACTCATAACATAACCTTCCGGTACCTTAGGCAATTCATATCTAGGAAGGCTAGTTCTAGCAGGTGTTTCAGGAGTTTCAGTTTCAAGCTCATCATCAGATTCAACAACATCATGTTGTATTACTCTAGCAATTTGTTCATCAAGAAATTCACCAAGTGGCACATCATCATTATCAAGCAAGGTACTAGAATCATCATAAGCATTATCATTATGAGTAGCATCATCAATAACTTGCAACATATTAGAATTGATAGCATGTGGTGGTGTTGCAAGTTTACTTATAACAGAAGGTGAATCTAAAGCAGAACTGGATGGCAGTTCCTTACCTCCCCTCGTCTTTGAGGGAAATATCTTAATCCTAGCATCCTTCAGATTCTTCATAGTGATAATATGATAATAATTCCAAGTGACTCAACAAATATTGATATGCTCCCCGGCAACGGCGCCAGAAAAAATTCTTGATAACCCACAAGTATAGGGGATCGCAACAATTTTCGAGGGTAGAGTATTGAACCCAAATTTATAGATTCGACACAAGGGAAGCCAAAGAATATTTGAAGGTATTAGCAGCTGAGTTGTCAATTCAAGCACACCTGGAGATTAATTATCTACAGCAAAGTGAGTAGTAGCAAAGTAGTTTGATAGTTTTGATAGTAGTGACAATGACAATGGTATGATATGATGATAGCGATAATTTGTAGCAAGTGTAATGATGATGATAGCAATAGTAATCAGGGGTCGTCGGTGGGGCCACGGTGGGTACAACCCACTGGCGTGCCGAGGAGAGGGGCAGCATACAGTGGGTTGTGCCCAGCCAGGGGCCCCTCTCTGGTGGTTGTTGGCTCCAAAAATCTTCTTTTATTCCATAAAAAATCCTCACAAAGTTTCACTTCATTCCGAGAACTTATGTTTCTCCACAAAAACAACACCATGGTAGTTCTGCTGAAAACAGCGTCAGTCCGGGGTTAGTTTCATTCAAATCATGCAAATTAGAGTCCAAAACAAGAGGAAAAGTGTGAGAAAAAGTAGATACGTTGGAGACGTATCACTGAGGCATAGGGAATGACTTTCATTTTCTCTCTATCTTTTGCAGTGGTCGGGCATTGAGTTTGACTCAACTTCACACCTTGTAACACAGGCAAGAACCCTTTCTTTGACTGATCCATTTTGAACTTCTTCAAAACTTTATCAAGGTATGTGCTTTGTGAAAGTCCAATTAAGCGTCTTGATCTATCTCTATAGATCTTAATGCACAATATATAAGTAGCTTCACCGAGTCTTTCGTTCATTGAAAAACTCTTATTCAAGTAACCTTTTATGCTATCCAGAAATTCTATATCATCTCCAATCAACAATATGTCATCCACATATAATATTAGAAATGCTATAGAGCTCCCTCTCACTTTCTTGTAAATACATGCTTCCCCAAAGGTCTGTATAAAACCATATGCTTTGGTCACTTCATCAAAGCGTATATTCCAACTCCGAGATGCTTGCACCAGTCCATAAATGCATCGCTAGAGCTTACGCACTTTGTTAGCACATTTAGGATCGACAAAACCTTCTGGTTGCATCATACACAACTCTTCTTTAAGAAATCCATTAAGGAATGCAATTTTGGCGTCCATTTGCCAGATTTCATAATCATAAAATGCGGCAATTGCTAACATGATTCGGACAGACTTAAGCGTCGCTACGGGTGAGAAGGTCTCATCATAGTCAACTCCTTGAACTTGTCAAAAACCTTTCACAACAAGTCGAACTTTGTAGACAGTAACATTACCATCAACTCTGTCTTCTTCTTGAAGATCCATTTATTCTCTATGGTTTGCCGATCATCGGCCAAGTCAACCAAAGTCCATACTTTGTTCTCATACATGGATTCCATCTCAGATTTCATGGACTTAAGCCATTTTGCGAAATCTGGGCTCAGCATCACTTCCTCATAGTTCGTAGGTTCATCATGGTCTAGTAACATGACTTACAGAATAGGATTACCGTACCACTCTAGTGCGGAACGTACTCTGGTTGACCTACAAGGTTCGGTAGTAACTTGATCTGAAGTTTCATGATCATTATCATTAGCTTCCTTAATAATTGGTGTAGGCATCACGGGAACGGTTTTCTGTGATGAGCTACTTTCCAATTCGAGAGAAGGTACAACTACCTCATCAAGTTCTACTTTCGTCCCACTCACTTCTTTCGAGAGAAACTCCTTCTCTAGAAAGGATCCATTCTTAGCGACAAAGATTTTGCCTTCGGATCTGTGATAGAAGGTGTACCCAACAGTTTCTTTTGGGTATCCTATGAAGACGCACTTCTCCGATTTGGGTTCGAGCTTATCAGGCAGAAGCTTTTTCACATAAGCATCGCAACCCCAGACTTTATGAAACGACAGCTTAGGTTTCTTACCAAACCACAATTCATACAGTGTCGTCTCAACGGATTTAGATGGTGCCCTATTTAACGTGAATGCAGCTGTCTCCAATGCATAACCCCAAAACGATAGTGGTAAATCGGTAAGAGACATCATAGATCGCACCGTATCTAATAAAGTATGGTTGCGACATTCGGACACACCATTACATTGTGGAGTTCCAGGTGGCGTGAGTTGTGAAACTATTCCACATTGTATTAAATGAAGGCCAAACTCGTAACTCAAATATTCGTCTCCGCGATCAGATCGTAGAAACTTTATTTTCTTGTTACGATCATTCTCTATTTCACTCTGAAATTCTTTGAACTTTTCAAATGTTTCAGACTTGTGTTTCATTAAGTAGATATGCCCATATCTGCTCAAATCATCTGTGAAGGCCAAAAATAACGATACCCGCCGCGAGTCTCAAGACTCATCGGACCGCATACATCGGTATGTATTATTTCCAATAAGTCAGTAGCTCGCTCCATTGTTCTGGAGAACATAGTCTTAGTCATCTAGCCCATGAGGCATGGTTCACAAGCATCAAATGATTCATAATCAACTGATTCCAAAAGTCCATCTGCATGGAGTTTCTTCATGCGCTTTACATCAATATGACCTAAACGGCAGTGCCACAAATATGTTGCACTATCATTACAAACTTTGCATCTTTTGGCATCAATATTATGAATATGTGTATCACCACAATCGAGATTCACCAAAAATAGACCACTCTTCAAGGGTTCATGACCATAAAAGATATTACTCATATAAATAGAACAACCATTATTCTCTGATTTAAATGAATAACCGTCTCGCATCAAACAAGATCCAGATATAATGTTCATGCTTAGCGCTGGCACAAAATAACAATTATCCAGGTCTAAAACTAATCCCGAAGGTTGATGTAGAGGTAGCGTGCCGATGGCGATCACATCAACCTTGGAACCATTCCCGACACGCATCGTCACCTCGTCCTTATCCAATCTTCGTTTAATCCATAGCCCATGTTTCGAGTTGCAAATATGAGCAACAGAACCAGTGTCAAATACCCAGGCGCTACTATGAGCATTAGTAAGGTACACATCAATAACATGTATAACAAATATACCTTTGTTCACTTTGCCATCCTTCTTATCCGCCAAATACTTGGGGCAGTTCCGTTTCCAGTGACCAGTCCCTTTGCAGTAGAAGCACTCAGTTTCAGACTTGGGTCCAGACTTGGCCTTCTTCCTGGGAGTGATAACTTGCATTCCATTATTCTTGAAGTTCCCCTTCTTTCCCTTGCCCTTTTTCTTGAAACTAGTGGTCTTGTTAACCATCAACACTTGATGCTCTTTCTAGATTTCTACCTCCGCAGCTTTGAGCATAGCGAAGAGCTCGGGAATTGTCTTATCCATCTCTTGCATATTAAAGTTCATCACGAAGCCTTTGTAGCTTGGTGGCAGTGATTCAAGAACTCTGTCAATAACACTACCATCTGGAAGATTAACTCCTAGCTGAGTCAAGTGGTTATGATACCCAGACATTCTGAGTATGTGTTCACTGAAAGAACTGTTCTACTCCATCTTGCAGCTATAGAACTTGTTGGATACTTCATATCTCTCAACTCGGGCATTTTCTTGAAATATTAACTTCAACTCCTGGAACATCTCATATGGTCCATGACGTTCAAAACGTCTTTGAAGTCCCGATTCTAATCCATAGAGCATGGCACACTAAACTATAGAGTAGTCATCAGTCCGCGTCTACCAGACGTTCAAAGCATCTACATTAGCGGGAGGGGGCTTGTCACCTAGCGGTGCATCAAGGACATAATTCTTCTATGCAGCAATGAGGATAATCCTCAAGTTACGGACCCAGCCCGTGTAGTTCCTACCATCATCTTTCAACTTAGCTTTCTTTAGGAACACATTAAAATTCAAAGGAACGGTAGCACGGGCCATTGATCTACAACATAGATATGCAAAAACTATCAGGACTAAGTTCGTGATAAATTAAGTTCAATTAATCATATTACTTAAGAACTCTCACTTAGATAGACATCCCTTGAGTCATCTAAATGATCATGTGATCCATATCAACTAAACCATGTCCGATCATCACGTGAGATGGAGTAGTTTTCAATGGTGAACATCTCTATGTTGATCATATCTACTATATGATTCACGTTCGACCTTTCGGTCTCTAGTGTTCCGAGGCCATGTATGTACATGCTAGGCTCGTCAAGTTTAACCCGAGTATTCCGCACGTGCAAACCTGTCTTGCACCCGTTGTATGTGAACGTAGAGCTTATCACACCCGATCATCACATGGTGTCTCGGCACGACGAACTATCGCAACGGTGCATACTCAGGGAGAACACTTATACCTTGAATTTTAGTGAGGGATCATCTTATAATGCTACCGCCGTACTAAGAAAAATAAGATGCATAAAAGATAAACATCACATGCAATAAAAATATGTGACATGATATGGCCATCATCATCTTGTGCCTTTGATCTCCATCTCCAAAGCACCGTCATGATTTCCATCGTCACCCGCTTGACACCTTGATCTCCATCGTAGCGTCGTTGTCGTCTCCCCAACTATTGCTTCTACAACTATTGCTAACGCATAGTGATAAAGTATAGCAATTACTTGGCGATTGCATTACATACAATAAAGCGACAACCATAAGGCTCCTTCCAGTTGTCGATAACTTATACAAAACATGATCATCTCATACAACAATGTATATCACATCATGTCTTGACCATATCACATCACAACATGCCCTGCAAAAACAAGTTAGACGTCCTCTACTTTGTTGTTGCAAGTTTTACGTGGCTGCTACGGGCTTCTAGTAAGAACCGTTCTTACCTACGCGTCAAAACCACAACGGTGTTTCGTCAAGTTTGTTGTTTTAGCCTTCAACAAGGACCAGCCGTAGTCAAATTCGATTCAACTAAAGTTGGAGAAACAGACACCCGCCAGTCACCTTTATGCAAAACAAGTTGCATGTCTATCAGTGGACACTAATATGGAAATGATTTTTAACGATGGTATATGTGGTCGTTAAATTTCATATTGTGGTCGTTAAAGATCAGTAGCGACCACAATATGGTGGTCTTGATAGGCTCCGTCGTTAAAAGTACTTTTCGATCGTTATTCTTGTAACGATGGGATGGTGTCTTGTCGTTAATCACGAGGCAGCAGCGACCACACTTCTAGTATCAACAACCACTTTTGTCCTCGTTAATAATTTTCCCGTGGTGAAAGAATTATCAGTAATGGACACGTCATATTATTGATGACCATTATCTTTACTACTATTTGGTTAATTTTTAGCTACCACTTGTTTTTAAAATGGCGATCACTTTTGTTTTTGTAGAACTTCATGTCCGACAACCTTTAGAATGGTTAATTTTTGTAGAACTTCACTTTTGTATCATACAACATTTGAAGGTTGACATAGAAATCAATATAGCCACAATTTTTTAATAATTAAAGAATATATGTACTTTTTTATTAATAGAAATAATATACCGTAACAGAATTCCGAACTACAATACAAAAAGTAATTATCAGTTAAGAAATATGAGTCAAAATCTATCTATAGAGGACAATGTACTTCCTCATCTCTAATTGGAAAACGAGAAAACTAAAAAGATAAAATATATTAATCTTCGGTCGAGGGACGCCATCATTGTTGGAATGGATATCTGCATTGGCGATTCCAATGCCTCCTCGTGCTTCTATAACTTATGGTAGACTATCAAATCTACAAGACGTTGAATAATTTATAAAAGTCAGTACATGTAAAAAAAATCGCACGAAAGTGTATGAGAACAACTTACTCGATTGTGGTGGCTTTCACGAGGGTTGCTACTTAGTTATGCCCGCTTTTTCCCTGCAAGACAAAACGTTGAATTACAGGCAGAAATTAATTAGTTCCAGTTCATAAGGTGCTTGTGTACGAGCAATGCGAACACGTTCCAAATTTCTAACCAAGGTGTAACCCCTCGTGTTAGTTTTAGCTAGATGCGTAGTTTCGGTACCAATCGAAGAAGAAAAAACATTTTAAAACCTCGTGGTAAGCCTGCGAGCCATGGACGTCTTAGTTCAATATATCTCACATAATGATATACATGAGTATTTGAATAAAATCATTTTCTAACCGCATAGATTAGTAGAGTAATGAACTCTAAAGGACGACTAGTACAACAACCAAAGCAGAATGAAACCGAAAAGTATTCGCAAAAAAAAGAATGAAACCGAAAAGTGAAAAAACCACCGACCATGAATCCTTTCACATGGTACTAATGCCCTTCTGTTGATTAAAATCATTGACCGACAGAGGCAAAATCCTGGCCCGTATATCAACCCACAGGCAACGGAAACTGTACAAATAGCAGCTACACATCCCAAAATTACCTCGCGTGCATTGCATCATTCACGTGCCATGGTTAAGGCAGACGGCAAGGTGCAGGCTGCAGCAGTGGGCGTGTCGAGGCGGCCGGCAAGGTGCTGGCTGCGGCAAGGCGCACCGACGTCGGGGCGATCGGTATGATGCAGGCTGCAGTAAGGAGCGCTTGGGTCGAGAGGCATAGGGGACCATGAGGGAGATGGGATCGATGGAGTCGCCGAGGATTAAACAAGGGAGGAGAGGAAAAAGAGGCACATCGGGATGAGATCCTAACAGATTTGTTTTTTCTTGTTACACGTAGGGTTATCGGATGGATGTTATCAACAGTATGCGTCAGGACTTGTGGAAAATCCAGCTTGTATTACAGAGCAGAGATAAAAGCGGGGGTGAGCTTAGATTGATCTATGTACAAATAGCGATAACGACCGCACACGTGCTGTTGTTTGTTAAAGGTATTTCGTAGCCCGATTCCACTGTGCGGGGACTCGCTCACATTTTCAACGACCAACAATTTTTCTTGATCGTCGTTAATACTACTATTTCTAGTAGTGGGAACCAGCCTCATGAACGTGGTCATGTAAGGTTGGTCCGGGCCGCTTCATCTAGCAATACCGCCGAATCAAAATAAGACATTGGTGGTAAGCAGTATGACTATCACCGCCCACAACTCTTTGTGTTATACTCGTGCATATCATCTACGCATAGACCTGGCTCGGATGCCACTGTTGGGGAACGTAGCATGCAATTTCAAAAAAATTCCTACGATCATGCAAGATCTATCTAGGATATGCATAGCAATGAGAGGGGGAGAGTGTGTCCACGTACCCTCATAGACCAAAAGCGGAAGCATTAGCTTAACGTGGTTGATGTAGTCGAACGTCTTCTCAATTCAACTGATCAAGCACCGAACATACGACACCTCCAAGTTCTGCACACGTTCAGCTCGATGACGTCCCTCGAACTCTTGATCCAGCAAAGTGTCGAGGGAGAGTTCCACCAGCACGACGGCGTGGTGATGGTGAAGTGATCCGCGCAGGGCTTCGCCTAAGCACTATGTGAATATGACTGGAGGCGTAAACTATCACTACAAAAAAAGACACATCCGTGACATTTTGGGTCGAACGAAAAAAAATTGTCATACTTATGACACTTCTATGACGATAATTGTGACAAAACCCGGTATCATCATAGATGTGGTGGGGTCCTACTTCTATGACAAAAAAATCATGACAGAAAATGGGCTTTTCGTCCTGGGCGGGTTGGAGACGCAGTTGCATGACATTCTTTGGGCCGTCCATGACGGAAAAACCGTGGTAGAAGCGAGGGCGAGGAAAATATCGGGGTGTTCCCGGTTATGGTGGGTGGCCGGGGCCGAGCTATGCGCGTTTCTCTCGTACACGCATGCGCGTGGGTGCAAGGCGTTGGGCTCTAACTGAACCCGAGCGAGGCGTTGGGCTCTAACTGAACCCGAGCGATTACCTGCGAACTCAGCGTTACGCGAACCCGACCGATCGATCGATGGCTGTTAACTGAACCCGATCGAGCGATTCCTTCGCTACTGGTGCGAACTTAAGCCACTCGATGCTGCCTCTGGATGAACAGTGAGCGTTGCTGGGGGGGGGGGGGGGTTGGATGAACAGTTCCCGGTGGGGGTGGATGAACATGACCCTATGGTGTTGCCTCTGGATGAACAGAGATCGTTGCTGGGGGGTTTGAATGAACAGTTCCCGATGGGGGTCGATGAACAGGACCCCGTGGTGTTGCCTCTGGATGAGTAGGACCCCGATCGATCGAGCCAGTTGGGGCTGGATGAACAGGACCCCGTGGAGGGCTGGATGAATAGGACCACCCCATGGAGGGCTAGATGAACAGTAGATGATGGAGGGATGGATGAACAGTAGCCCGTGGAGGGGTGCTTGAACAGTAGCCCGTGGATAGGGCTGGTTGAGCGATGGCCGGTGGAGTAGAGCACGGTGGAGGCTGGATGAACAGGAGCCCGTGGATGAGCGATCGCGGTGGAGGCTGGAGGAGGTCGACGGTGGATGAGCGATGGCCGTGGAGGCTGGAAGGGGTCGACGGTGCATATGAACAGTATCCCATGGAGTCCCGTTTTATGGTACGCCACACCCCTCCCGATGAGCAGGACCCTCGTTTCGACCGTAGCGCTCCAACACATGCCCGTTTCCTCCGTTTTGCGGTACGCCACACCCCTCCCGATCAACGGGACCCCCGTTTCGACCGTAGGAGGTCCATTTCCTCTTTTTTGCGGTACGCCCGACCCCTCCCGATGAACAGGGTCCCGTTTCGAACGTGGCCGGTCGAACACAAGGCCATTTCCTCCATTCTGCGGTACGCCAGGCCTCGTTTCCATCATGGGTTGGGCCTGTTACAAACAAAACCAAGCCTGGGCAGTCTACAGCCCGGTTGAAACTTGCTCGACCTGAAAAAACAATATACGTGCTCAATAAACGAGAGAATTCTGCAAGTACAGACTGATAACTGGGATGCAGTAGGGATATTTTTTTTCATCGTGATAATAAGAGCATGCACTTGTTTTGGAAAAATTGGTTCGAACGGAAGGTGCTTATGCTACCTATCAAATAAAAATCAGGTGCCTGAAAATTCGTTTCGAAACAAATGATTCAGCTTTATATCCACATCGACCCTCGGCATGATGGTTGGAAGCAAATTCCAAGTTCATACCAAAAGATCGTTAACAACAATACCAACTTGCAAACGACAAGGTAGTACAAGTACCAATACCAAACTAACTTATAATCTTTTTACTCCTGGCCCTAGTGTTAAATACGGTAGAAAATCTTGCGGAGGACCAGCTCCGCTCCTTCTCTTGCTCCAGGTCCACAGGGTGAATGCCGTGCATCACCCAGTTGGTCCTCTGCTAGTCAAAGTTCTTGTTGGTGTGCAGCACCAGAACCTTTTTGTTGCCCGTCTGCCGGCCGTTGACCATCACTGGCAAGGTATTGCCGGTGTTGTGCCACATCGCGTGCATGCCGCACTCCGACTATATCTTGCGACACGTCCACCTGCCCCTTTTGAACGCCCTGGAATTGCACTGGAAGAAATGCTTTCTTAGGCCACTCAGTGTGATACCTGCAGTATTGTCGAATACAGGTTTTAGTGTCCGTAATTGGCATTTTCATAACATCTTTGGCATGTTGCAGTCACTTGTTTCACTTTTTATTAACTGTTAAATTGTAATTGCTTCACCAGGTCTACGTCTAAAAAGAAAAATAGAGCTATAAACAAAGGAATATGTTTGTGCAAGTAGACGGCCGATCGGTGTCTTACCTGGAAGTTTCTCAAGATGGGTGTAGCATATGCCGTGCTCATTGTCGATGGTTGGTATGAACAAATCGATGAGAGGGTGAGATCTCACGCTGTCAGCACTCACTTTGGCCTCAAGGTGCTCGACCAGCTCCTGATCTGTGGGATCGAACTTGACGCCAGCCGGTAGCAGCGGCCAATCCTTCTTTGACTTGCATGGGTTAATTCCAGTTATATGGTACTCAATGTATGATCAATCGACTGTTTTAAGTGAATGATGAATGATTTCGACAGATAAGTGGTACTCCAAATCTGAAGTCCAGAATACCCGAACACGCCGCCGGGATTCTTGTGTCACCTCACGCGCAGTGTGTTGTCACGTCAATTCAATGTGTGGACATGATGAATAATTTGACCGACCTATACTAGTACTGCTACTATACTACTTACTAGTCGTATTTAGTGTCACATTTTAACCATAGGTTTAACTAACAAGTACGCACTTGGAGCCTAAGTGATATATATATATATATATATATATATATATATATATATATATATATATATATATATACTGCATAGTATCTCCATCATCATTATTAGTACATCCTGCGCAGGTGAGTTAGGATGCACTTGATCCCAGAAAGGTATCTATCCTTCAAACCAGAGGATTGCTTCAAACTAACAACAGTACATGAACCACCTCGCCGCATGTCGGGTTTGCAAAAGCCATCCATCACATGGAAGCTTGATTCCTTTCACACACTGAAGATTATCTGGCAACAAGCTGTGTCGACGAATCTCTAGATATGGTGATTCATGAAACCCATGGTATGATGTGTAAACACAGTCCCCCCTGGCAAATGGAAGTTGCATAGCACGGTAATTATCACTGGTGATATGATCGATGATTGGTTGGATGATCGAATAATTGAGCGCGAGGAACTGTAGTGGTTGCTGAGGCTGTAAACCCGCCTCCAGTTGAATACGCCTGGCCCAACGGAGCTGGGATCTTTCTGGAACACGAAGCAGCCATAGCCATCAATGTCACGAACGCCTGTGCATTGTCTTGCATGTCATTTGATGAAATGGTTTGGTCAATTTGGTACGTGCAAATGAGCATCAAATGACCACCGTCAGCTAAACGAGCAATAAACCACCACCCATCGGCTGGTATGATTCCATGTCCTGGAATCATGAACGCCGGCGCATTTGCGTCTGCTGCAACAATTCAAATTGGAGACCAAAAGGACAAAAATAAACAATCATGTTTAGAGTATGTGTGGAATTAATATTATTGTAAAAGTGACACATATCATAGAAAGAGAATTGCAATGCCGTGGTCATAATCATACCCCAAGTTAAAAAAATAAGCCAATGGGTTTCATATTCTAGAAATATATCATGGTTCAAACATCATGTAACAATGAGGGGAAAACAGATATGACAGGGCCTACAGTTATCATATCAACTCTAAGCAATAACATGCGTTGTTATAAAAATCCTGGAAATGAGAGTAACATATAGCAATCATGAGGTTATACTCATAATACTTATTCTAACAATCATTAGATACCAATTGTTCTCATATCAACTCTAACAATAACATGTGTGGTCATAAAAATCTAGGAAATGAGAGGACCATATATATAGCAATGATGTGGTTATAGACATACTATATATTCTAAATTTGTAACAATGAACAGGTAGTCGTATTCTTAAGGTAAAGATGAGATGAGATGAGATAGAGCAATTACACGATGATATATTCCACCAGTATAGGCAGCCAATCTGTGCGTTGACCGCATAAACGATGCCATCGTGCACTATAGCATCAGACAGAAGTGTTGGGTAAAGAGGATCGACGATGAGCCATAACCATGTATGGCGAACGGATTCCAGATAGACTAATCCCATGTTGAACACGACAATGAGCTTGTAATCCATGTAGTCTTCTAATGGTGTGGGCATTTCGCAGATTACAACCTTCAGCAAACAGAGGCCGAGCCAAAAGCTCGACGCGTCTCATGCGTAGTAGGCAGGAGTGTCCAGCGGGCCGTGAGGCTCGATGGCGGCGGTATCCAAAGATGGAAGGGTGATCTCTCGCTGGGTGTAGATATCCACGAGACGCCACGGACTACCGGATTGGTGTATGAGGACGATCCAGTTGGCCTTCATGCCCGCCCAGTAGTGGCCGCGCATGAAGGACAGGTGGACGGGTAGTGGTAGCATATCGAGGGGCACCACGCCAACCTCCGTAGGATCATCAAGTCGGTGTCTGGGCCACCTGCGAGGATCGGGCATCAGCAAGCAAGGTGTCTTGAAAAGAGTCGGCCGGTTGCAGACGAGTAGACGGTACAAAGACACCGATCATGCGGCCAGACGGACGGTGCTGAGTAGGTCCATACGATTACAGATCTGCTCCAAGAGAACACCGGGGAGGAAATTCCAATAGTGGCTATGCGTGTCAGTCGGTTCTGCCATGGGGGTTTTCGGTGCCTGCGAGCCAGCGGGGAAGTGGATTCAGGCGGGCGAGCGAAGAAGCTTCTCCTCGTGTGGCCGAACAGTGAGCGGGGGATACGGTATGCGTGAGCTACCAAGGAAGATAGCGCGGGCGGGCGAGCAGTGAGCGGGGAGAAATGGTGTGCGGCCGACGATGGGGAAGCAAGGAGGAAGAAGAAGAGAGGAGGAAGAAGAGTGGAAGACGGGGAAGAAAGTGCATTAAATCTCAATTCTACTACTACTACCAGGATATACCGTCCTTTGGAGTGTAAATAGTTACACCGATGACATGTGGGTCTACCACAAGAGGGCCCATATGTGAGTTAATGGAGGACAGAAGCGTGCTCTACTGGCAAACATGATGGCGATCTTGGGTAAGGCTGATTTAGTAACACCAACACGCTGGTTCAGCTTATTAATTAAGTGCCCCATCTGCTGCAGCGTGTATTGTCACTTCACTATGAAGACTAGTTGAATATTTCTCTCTGACCGAGATGGGGAATAATGGATCGCGAAGACTTCCTTTCTACATTATCCCTATGCCTCTACGCTCACTTTACTCATTTTTCTCTGTACGTAGTCACTTGTTGAAATCTCTAGAAAGACAAATACTCCGTATTTGGGAACAGAGGGAGGATTTTACTCCGTATTTGGGAACAGAGGGAGGATTTTACTCCGTATTTGGGAACAAAGGGTGTCGGTGTCAAAACCGGCGGATCTTGGGTAGGGGGTCCCGAACTGTGTGTCTAGGCGGATGGTAACAGGAGACAAGGGGCACGATGTTTTTACCCAGGTTCGGGCCCTCTCGATGGAGGTAAAACCCTACTCACCTTGATTAATATTGATGATATGGGTAGTACAAGAGTAGATCTGCCACGAGATCAGAGAGGCTAAACCCTAGTAGCTATCCTATGGTATGATCGTTGTTCGTCCTACGGACTAAAACCCTCCGGTTTATATAGACACCGAATAGGTTTAGGGTTACACAGAGTCGGTTACAATGGTAGGAGATCTACATATCCGTATCGCCAAGCTTGCCTTCCACGCAAAGGAAAGTTCCATCCGGACACAGGACGAAGTCTTCAATCTTGTATCTTCAAAGTCCAGGAGTCCGGCCAAAGGCTATAGTCCGGCTATCCGGACACCCCCTAATCCAGGACTCCCTCAGTAGCCCCTGAACCAGGCTTCAATGACGACGAGTCCGGCGCGCATATTGTCGGCATTGCAAGGCGGGTTCCTCCTCCGAATACTTCATAGAAGATTTTGAACACAAGGATAGTGTCCGGCTCTGCAAAATAAGTTCCACATACCACCGTAGAGAGAATAATATTCACACAAGTTGAATTTGGCGGCGTATTCATGGCGTGACATCACACCACGGCCAAGCCTTTATTCGAATCATTTTCTTGTCCCACCTCGGTAGCGTTTAGCGAGGCGGTTTCCTTGGCACGTCTTGTCGAGCAGAGATCGTGTCCCTTATTCCGGATTCTCATCAATACGGGCGTCGTAACCCAACCGCGCCATTGATTATGGCGCTTGGGAGATAAGCGAGTTTTATCGGGCGGTGGGGACGCATAGCTTTGCCCGTCCATATAAGGGATAAGGATCCACTTTTTCACACGCCTTCTTCCTCCTTTGCTTATCCATTTCACAAGACTCGAGCTCCAGCGCCCAAGTCCGACATCCCATCTCAACCTTCTCCAACTATGTCCGGAGGCGGGAGGCAAGTGGATGGCCTCCTCCGTCACCGAGGGGCACATCAAAAAGCTGCGGAAGGCCGGATACTTGTCCGGCGACATCGCGCACAGGCTCCCGACAAGGGCAGCTCATCCCCACCCCCAGGCCCCATGAGAGGGTGGTGTTCCTCCCCCACTTCCTCCGTGGACTAGGGTTTCCACTTCACCCATTTGTCCGAGGGCTCATGTTCTACTACGGCCTAGATTTCCATGATTTGGCCCCAAATTTCATCCTCAACATCTCGGCGTTCATCGTCGTGTGCGAGGCCTTCCTCCGCATCCAGCCCCACTTTGGCCTATGGCTGAAGACCTTCAATGTCAAGCCGAAGGTAGTGGGGCGCCAAGTAGTCTTGAGAGGTGCCATGGTGGGCAAGATGGCCAATGTCCTATGGCTCGAGGGCTCCTTTGTGGAGACCATAAAGGGTGGCAATCGGGGTGGTTCTACATCACTGAGCCACGCGACTCTAAATGGGCAGCGGCCCCCGAATTCCGATCTGGCTTCCCTACATGGCTCACCTCATGGAAAGAGACGGGCCTGACATGGGGTAATTCGGAAGAGCTGACCGGACTCCAAACCAGCGTCCAAAACCTGGTGGACAATAAGCTCAAGCTTGTCAACGTAGTCCAGGTTATGCTCATCCGCCGGATCCTCCCATGCTAGCAACGGGCCTTCAACTTGTGGGAGTTTGATCCGGCACAGCACCGAACCTTGAGCCGGCTCTTCGACACTACGTACGAAGATGCCTGGAAGGTGTTGTTCAAGGGCGCCGAGGCTCCCGCATCCGCTACCGAAGATCGCGGATTCAGCTCGCGGCAACAAGCTAGCGAGGTAAGCTATTTCACCCTTTACGGGACTCTTTTTTCATAGTCCTTTACGGGAGATCGGCGACGCGGTCGAGCCATTCTTCGTAGACGTCGTCGACGGGTCGGTAGCGCAGGAGCTCGTTTGCCGCGATAAGCTATTTCACCCTTTACGTCGTCGACCTGGCGAAGAGGGGTGGGCTCCAAGGACCAAGCCCCTGGCGAAATCGTAAGTGTCCGGACACCAGAATAACGCATGGCGTTCCATTTATCGCACAGCATCTTATAACGCCAAATATAACCATGCAGCCCGCCCAAGGATGGGCTCGACGATTCGTCGAGCGGCTCCCTGGATTCGTCGGCGGTGAATAGCACCTCACTTCCGACCGCCTCGTCTCCTCCCACCGCGGATGACGCCGGGGTGGAGTCCCAAAAGGGGCCCAGCCAGGAGGAGGTGGCCATGGAGGCGCCGCAAGGCGACCTCCCAGACTCCGGGCGGAAAGGGGATAAAACCCCGAAGGGCTTCAAGTCTGGTCCTGTGCCGGACTCCGTACCGGAACCTTCAGTGGTTCCGGAGTCCGACAAGCGACCCCTTCGTAAGAAGGGCAAGACTGCGACGCCGGTGACCTCCGTCCAACCGGAGGCACCAGATGATTTGATGGAGGCGCTTAACAGCGCTTCCATCGACGAGGAGCACCGCACTGTTATGAGTGTGGTGATCCAAAAGGTTCAGTCTGCCAAGAGCGGGCTGACTGAAGCCTGTGCCAGCCTTCTAACAGGCTTTGAGGTATGTATTTAAGATATGTAGAAATATTACCGCATAGACAGTAGCCCCTGATGCTCAGTTTGGTGTTCAGAAAGAAATAGTCGAACTGAGGATCTAAAAAGATATACTGTCGGATTTCGGGTTCCGGCAGACCCTTGAGGTTCGAACACTGGGGTGCACGCGGAATCTCACCTTCTACCTACCTGCACCCCGCCTCCTCGCTAGGATCTAAACTACGAAAGGAACAGCACAAGAGACATAGGGTTTATACTAGTTCGGGCCACCATTGTGGTGTAATACCCTACTCTAGTTTGTGGTGTGGTGGATTGCCTCTTGGGCTGATGGTGATGAACAATACAAGGATGAACAGCCTCGCGAGGGTCTGTTCTTGGTTGGTGCGATGAACTTCTAGGGGGAGTTCGGTCGCCTCTCTCTATCTCTCTCGCTTGCTCTCTTGCTATCTTCTCCCTCTAATCCCAGGGGGGTCTTGTTCTTACTATGGTGGCTAGCTCTACTTATAGGCGGAGGCCCTGGGCCTCTTCCCAAATATTGAGCGGGAAGGGCGCCAACAATTGGCCATTTTGAAGGGGAACATATGGTACACTTATCCTGACTAAAGTTGGTCCTCGCCTATCAAAGGCTCTGGTGGTGACGCCGGCTTGGGCTCCACAATGACTTCCTTCCTGCCGTTGGACTGGTCTCGGTCTCGTCGCACCGAAATGGACGCCTTTGCTTGATGCTCTCGCCTGCGCTTGCTCCCTTTGAACCAAAGGGGAAAGGAGGACTCCGTGCGGGCTGGCGCCCGCCTGGCGCCCTTGGTCGTCATGGCTTGCGTCATGGGCACCTCGTGAGGTACCCCGCCTTGATCTCTCCGCCTCCTCGCGAGCCAGCCTGATGAGGCCGTGCCTGAGGAAGCTCCTGTCCGCCCGCCTCATGAGGCTTGGCCCTCGCGAGGGTCTTGAGCTCGTGTTGATGAAGATGGGCCGTGATGGGTCCCCTTTGAGCCACGCCGCAGGGCAGCGAGCAAGTCTGGGGACCCCGTTCCCGGAAACGACAGTAGCCCCGAGCCAAAGCGCGCCCGGACTTGGCCGAGCAGAGGCGAAGGGGCAAGTCGCGAAGCGCGCGCCCCTAACAGCCTGCGTCCTTGGGCGCCGCGTGGCGGTTGATTGGACGTGGGTGCCTCAGCAACCGCGCGAGTCGATAAAGGAGCGGCGTCTGCCTAGGCTTTGCTTCCCTTGCTTTCTCTCGTTACTGCTCAGATCCCCTTTCTTGCGCCTCTCCTTCCTGCCTCTGAAATCTTCAGATCCACTCTGACTGCACGCCCTACCAAGGCATGGCGCCTCGCCAGACCCCGGCCGGAGCTTGAATGCGCGCCTGCCACAGACTCGTGAGCGTTTCGGAGGCGAGCCTTGCTCGGGTGCGCCAGATGGCGGCGGCGCAAGGCATCGACGGGGCGAAGGTGTTCAAGGCCGGCTCCGCCCTCCCTGAAGGCCAAGGGAGCACCTTCTATCCGCTCTTTGTGAGTGCTATCGTTGCCGATCTGATGCCTCCCTTTTTCGAGTTCTTCTTCTCCGTCCTCCGCCATTACAAGCTACAAGCTCTGCACCTCCACCCCAACTCCGTTCTCCTCCTGGCGATCTTCGCCTACTACTATGAGGCTCACGTTGGGGTGCAGCCTTGGTGGCCCTGCTGCGCCACTATTTCTCCCTCCGGACCTCTCGTGGTTCCTCCTCTGCGTGTGCGAGCTTCGTCGCATACGGTAGCTCCATCGCCATTTCGAACCCTTGGAAGAGGATCGATGGCTTGAGAACAAGTGGGTCTTGGTGGATGTTGGCGCATCCACCTCGGCTAATCTTGCCCACAGAGCACCCCATACGTTACGGACGACTGGTCTCGAGTGGAGCTCGTGGATCCCCGCACGAGGCCGGTGTTGGAGAGGATGGACATGGATCTGAGGCCAGACAGCATGGCGGCGGCAAAGCTGACCGGCGCGTCACTGCTGAGGGAATTCCTGGAGCACCAGCTGGCTCTGCTTCGTCAGTACCCGCTCCCGACGTGGAGGCCCCACCCGAGCCCTGCGGTCTTGGCCGACGAGGACCTGGCTGCGGTTCTCCAATCCTTGGTTCGGGGCGACGTGGCGAGGTTGGGCGCTCCTCGCCCTGTTCCTCCGCGATGACTGGGAGCAGGTAGTGCAGTCCATGCCCGTCTTCAACGGGGACGGGCCCGTGCCCGCGGAGGCTCCCGAGAAACCGGTGGACGTGTCCTCCGACAACTCCAGCGAAGAGAAGGGAGAAGGGGAGCGGGAAGGGGGGCCCGACTCCGAGGCGACCGACGGAGAGTCGAGGGCTCCCCTCCCGCGGCACAAGCCCCGCGTTCTCCGCCTCTCACCGAGCGACGACGACGACGAGGATGATGATGAGCAGGGCCGCGGGAGCTTGCCCCCAATCCCGAAGAAGGACAGGACCGGGCTGGTCGCCCGCGGGTCTGCCTCGGCATCGAGGCGATCCGCAGGCGCGCCTCCTGCTCCCGAGCTCCATGAGGCTGATCCCGATGGCGGCTCTCGGGCTTCAAGTATGGCGGAGGTTGCTCGAGCTCGCGAAAGTGACGACACCGTAAGTGCTCGACTCCTGTCTTATTTCTTGTTTTGTCGCTGAGGCTTGACGTCTGCATCTCTTGGTTAGGCTAGCGCCCGCGGCAAAGAATCTGAAGGGATCTCCTGAGGTTCCGTCTGGGGCGGCGCCTCTGCCCCTGAAAGAAGGTGGCCTTGATGCACGGGCCTCTCCTGCCCGGTCATCCTCGTGAGGCCTGGTGGAGCTGGCTGGGGAGAGCTCAGCCCCCATGTCCCAAGCGACTCCTGAGGTGTCCCTGCCTGATGCCACCGCCACAGCCGTTGGGGCGCAGCAGGTCCCGCCTCAGGACATTGTGGTTACGCTACCGTCCTCTCCTCCTACTCCACCAACTGCTATCTCTCCGACTTCTCCTACCCGTTCTGGATCGTGCTGCTGCCGAACTGGACCGGTTGCGGCAAGATCTTTCGGGCGCCGACCCTCGTCTGGTGGCCGGGCGCCTGGAGCTGGCTTCTGGCTGGATCCGCTCCGATGCTTCAATCCGGGCGGCGTTGGTCCAGGCCTCGACGGCTTGCGACGAGGAGAAGCAAGCTGTCCTTGGGGCGAAAGCTGCTCCGACGCCACCTTGGGGGAGGTAGCCGAGGTCCGAGGTCGCTGCAAAGTATTTGGAGAGCAAGCTGCGGCTGCGGGATCAGCTTCGCCAAGGAGGCCCGCCGCCAAGAGCGAGAGGAAGGCATGAAGGCTCGCGAGGTGGCCGTCAAGGATCGGGACGCCAAGCTCAAGAGGCGCCGTGAACGCCTAGGCGTGCTGGAGCAAGAGTTGGAGGCGAGGAAGGTCGAGCTGGACGGCAAGGCACGGTTCTTTGCCGAGGACCGCGTGGCCTTCATAGATATGGAGGTGAAGGCTCGCGCCTTGCTGATGGAGCTTTATGATAACAGCCTGGAGAGCCCGCTGGCTGGCGCAGAGGACGGCCCGCCAAGCTGCTTCCTTTCCTGGTTCGAGCTCTTGAAGATGTCGCCCTTGGCCTTGGCCCTACGGCTGAGGCCGAGGCGCGTGTCTTGTCTTCTGCGCCGACGTGGTCCTCACCCACGTCTACCTTCGCGATCCCAACGTCGACCTCGACAGCCTGCTGGAGCCAGTGAGCGGCGAGCTTGCCGCTGCTGCTGCTGAAGCCGTGAAGGGTCGTGCAGAGGCTCTGCTGGGGAAGTTCCGGGCCTTCAACACCAGGCCGAAGCGGGGCGCTGCTAACCCTGCGGCTCCACAAGGTGAACCCGCTTCGCGCAGCTCCATCGCCGACAAGTGACTCCGTTGCGACTCCTGTTCTGCTTTCGATTCCTGCACATGTATCATGCCTCGGAGAGGTGTTTAAACTTGCATTTGGCGTTGTGATAACAGTTATGGACTGTAATATTTGCTTTCGAATTCCTTGAAATTTGCGCTTCCTACTTGCTTATGTTCTACGACGGCGAGTCTGCCCTCACAAGATACCTCGGCGCCGTTAGCCCCGACCGGAAACCAGGACGGGACCAAGGAGTGAGGGGCTACGTGACAAGTTAGGCTCCTGAATCGCGATGCTCGAGGAGTCCCCTTGGCGCCTGAACAACAAGTAGGGAGGTGAGATGTGGGTGGATCTACCGTTCTCGTCTGCGAGAGCCCGACCCAGCGCATAACTCAACCGCCATTAGCCTTCGGAACTAAGGAGTGAGGGGCTACGTGACCAGTTAGGCTCTGAGTCGCGATGCTCGGGAGTCCCCGTTGGCGCTCAAACGGCCTTCGTCGTTGGCTCCGCTTTCGAGGAGGGGCCTTGACGAACCAGGCCCGAGGGGCTGGCTGGGTGGCGGCGCGCTGGGCGTGACCAGCGCGCAGCCCGTCCCAGCCCTCTCGCGGCACTCCGAGGGGAGTCGTTGCGACGAGGCCGGACATCGAGCTCTGGGCTCCACGAGGTTGATGCAGCAGGGGGCCACCCTCGATTGTTTATCACCAGCGCGAGCATAAGCGCTTCCGTATGTGTACGGGCATAGCCGCTCCTCGGCGGTGTCGTCGGCCAGGCGGGGAGCATGGTGCTTCCAGCAGTGCGTGGGAGGGCTCCCCTCGGGAGAGCCAGGGGCATGTACAGCCCCACCCTGACACGTGGCTGGCACGGTAGGGCTTGACGAGGTATATCTGGGCACCCGTGAGCCAGCGCGGGACTCACGGGGCCCTACCTCAAGGCGGGTTGCGCCTGGCACTGGGCCTTATCTTGTGATGTGTTCCTGCAGATTTGGTTAGATGCCGGTGCTCTACGTCCTCGGGTCCCGGCCCTCGAGCTGGTCTCAGCCGTCGCTGGTATGCCAGGTCACGATGCCGTGGACAAGGCCAGAGGGTGAGGGCTGGAGAGCCAGTAGGAGCCCTGAGTCGCGATGCTCAGGTACCCCCCCTTTAACGTGCAAGCGGTCGGCATGAACGAAGAGAAGGTGCCACGGACTGGCATCAAATAACAAGCAAAATGGGTCGAACGCATGACCCGAAATAAGCATAAGAGGGATACATGCCGCCGGGCCTGGCCCAAACGACTTGGGGATGATCTGACCCAAAGGCGCCCCAACAAGGTAAGCTAGGAACAAGAAGTAAAGGATACACACCGCAGGATGGACCCACGCGACACAGGAATAATGCAGCCACAGGCGCTCGGTGAAATGAAACTTGAGCGATGTCACATGGTAGCATTGAAGGCGAAAGGTTGTTGGTGCGGCAGACTCGGTGGGCTGCGGAGCCGGTCCTCCACGAGCCCCGGGCCCGGGGGCCTCGGGAGACTCGAGGCGCTGGTGGCGCCTCGTGGACCCACTCCATCTCCGCCAGGGCAGCGAGTGCCTGGCCTCTTGAGCTTCCAGGATGCTCCTCATGAGGCGCTGGTACGTGGCAGCCGCGTTCGGCAAGCCGTAAGGCATGCGAATGTAGCTGTGGGGTGGACCTTTGCAGCGCCCCATGCGAGAGGGCCAGAGGCACTCCTGAGAGGCGGCTCGGTTGAGCCCTGGTATGTCGATGCAGACGCGTAGCCCACCATCCTCGCCTGGATGGGGAGCCACGGCAGGTAAGCGGCGGCTGCCACGCATGACTCTTGACTCTTGCAGCTCCTGAGCGATCTTGCTGATGAACTCCTGAGGGTTTGGCCCTCCTTGCCTTGCTCCTTCTTGAGGGAAACGTGCTTCGAAGCACGCCTCCAAGTGGTGCCCAAGCGCCTCCCTCGTGACCCCAGCAAGGTCGGTGGCCCTCCGTGGGGAGCCCCGAGCCCTGCACGAGGAGCTGGAGGCGCTTTCCTATGCGATAGAAGGAGGTTCCCCTTGAGCAGGCGCGGACCCTGAGGGGCCTGCCTCCTGAGGGGTCGGGCCGGACGATGTCTTCTTCTTCTTGGGAGCGGTCTCGGGAAGCCTCCTGCTTCCGCGATCCGGGTCCTCCAGTGATGCGGCCTGAAAGGCTCGCTCCAGGGAGCACACTGCGTCTTTCTCTTCGCAGGGCACCGTGATGACTCCGCCACTTCCTGGCATCTTGAGGACGTTGTAGCCGTGGTGGGTTCTGACTATGAACTTGGCCAGCGCCCGGGTACCCGAGGATGGCGTTGTCTGTGGCAGGCGAATGTGGCGAAGTCGAAGTCGATGAGCTTGGTGCGGTAGTTGTCGCGTCGCCGAAGGTGACAGGAGGCGAACCTGCCCGATCGGGACCGTGGAGCCGTCGGTGACCCCAGAGAAAGGCTTGGTCGGCTGGAGCTGATTGTAAGGCACTTGGAGATTGTTGAACGTTTCCACGGACATGACGTTGAGCCCTGCCCCACCATCAATGAGGGTCTTGGTGACTAGCACGTTCGCGATGATTGGGGAAGCGAGCATCGGGAGGACTCGGCTGTGGCCGCACACTTGAGCTGATCTGCTGAGCTGAGCGTGATGGTGCACGCCCGACCACGAGGCGTGTGGCTTCGAGCTTGGGGAGGACTGCATTCACTTCACGGGCGAACTGTTTGAAGATGCGTTGAGAGGCTGGGGCTTGAGCTCCGCCCGGGATCTGCGATCGCGCGGCTCTGGAAGCCCCAGCCCCTCGTCCTGATGATGGTCTTCATTTCTCCTTGGCTGCGGTGGCAGAGGAGGGAGGCCTGCGTTGCCTTGCGGGCAGTCCTCGCGAGGCTGATCCCTCCAGCCTCCCTCGCGAGGCGGGTCTTGTCAGCGATCCTCACGAGGTTGGTCGCGCCATCCTTGGCGAGGGCCGCGGTCTTCCCTGCGTCCTGCGTTCCTTCCTCCTCCTCGGCCATAGCCCCGGTCGCTGCGGTCGGGACGTCGACCGATCCTCCCTTCTCGCACGGCTCGGAGTTCTTGACATTCGCTGGTGTTGTGGGTGTGGAGGTTGTGGTACACGCAGTACCAGCCGCCCTTGGAAGACTCAGGCTGATCTCTGCCCCGCTTGGTGTCCGGCTCTGCCGCGAGCACGGAAGCCCCCTTGCACTTCACGTCCTTGGCCTTGGGTTTCTTCTCTTCTGGGTCTGCGGCTGGCAGCTCGAGGAGGGAGAGACGCCCTTCCTCGGCCCTGGCGCACTTGGTTGCCAAGTTGAACAGCTCCAAGGAAGTGCACAGATCTTCATGCATCGCCAGCTCCTCCTTCATCTTGACGTCGCGCACGCCGTCGGAGAAGGCAGAGATGATGGCCTCCTCGGTCACCTTGGGAATCTTGAGGCGTGCGTTGTTGAAGTGTTGGATGTACTTCTGCAGGTCTCTCGGTTCTTTGCTTGATCTGGCGCATGTCGCTCACGGTGGGTGGCCGGTCGCGAGTACCTTGGAAGTTGGCGATGAAGCTGGTACGCATCTCGTCCCAGGAGGAGATCGTGCTTGGGGCCAGGTTCAGGAGCCAGGTGCGGGCCCCGTCTTTGAGCGCCATGGGAAATCAATTCGCCATGACCTTCTCATCTCCGTTGGCGGCTTCGATGCCCAGCTCGTAAAGCTGGAGGAACTCTGCGGGGTCGGCCGTACCGTCATAGCAAGGAGGCAGGTCCGGCTTGAACTTGCCGGCCCACGCGACGCTGTGAAGCTCGGGGGTGAAGGCTCGGCAGCCTGCTGTGGCCACGGGAGGCCCTGGATGACGTAGAGCTTGGTCTTGTGGGTCCCCTTGCGCTGCAGCTGGGAGCAGTGCGGGGTCTTGACGTGCCAGAGCAGGAGTGTGGTTGCGACGAGCTGGAGCGGGGAGCACTCGGGTAGCTTCTTGCGGGTGAGGGACCTCCTGACAGCTCTGCTCTTGCCGCGCTGGCGCCGGACGGAGCGGGTTCCGCCCAGGGACCACGCGCCTTGGGGCCAGGGCGCCTTCTTGAGGGGGAGGCGGCCGAGGCGCCCCCGGAGCTTCGTCGCCTGCGCAGGACGGGGTTCGGTGCAGCGGGACAGATGGCGCGGGGGAGCCCCCTGCGGCGCGGACGAGGTCGGCGACGCGGTCGAGCCATTCTTCATAGACGTCGTCGACGGGTCGGTAGCGCAGGAGCTCGTTCGACGGGTCGGCAGCCTCCATGGGCGCGCGGAACGCACGAGACGAAGAACCAGCAAGGGCGAGCGAGGGGGGTAGCAGTGCGGCCGTCTTGCCTCACGGAGGGATGCTGAGACGATGCTTGCTGCTCGTTCCCCACCGGGCCGGTGGTGGCGTTGATGGCAGGCGACGGGGAACGACGAGGGCGCCCGCCGACGGAGCCGTCTGGGCGACACGGAAGCGAGAGCGGCTCAGCGCTTCGGCCGCACGGGCCCGATTTAACGTCCGACATGGATGCGGTGGTCGACGGAGAACAGGGCGACGGAGATTTAATCCTGGCGCACCCCTACAGGGCGCGCCAAATGTCGGATTTCAGGTTCCGGCGAGACCCTTGAGGTTCGAACACCGGGAGTGCGCACGGAATCTCGCCTTCTACCTACGCACCCGCCGCCTCGCTAGGATCTAAACTCTGAAAGGAACAGCACAAGAGACACAGGGTTTATACTAGTTCGGGCCACCATTGTGGTGTAATACCCTACTCTAGTTTGTGGTGTGGTGGATTGCCTCTTGGGCTGATGGTGAACAATACAAGGAAGAACAGCCTCGCGAGGGTCTGTTCTTGGTTGGTGCGATGAACTGCTAGGGGGAGTTCGGTCGCCTCTCTCTATCTCTCTCGCTTGTTCTCTTGCTATCTTCTCCCTCTAATCCCGGGGGGGGTCTTGTTCTTACTATGGTGGCTAGCTCTACTTATAGGTGGAGGCCCTGGGCCTCTTCCCAAATATTGAGCGGGAAGGGCGCCAACAATTGGCCATTTTGAAGGGGAACATATGGTACACTTATCCTGACTAAAGTTGGTCCTCACCTGTCAAAGGCTCTGGCGGTGACGCCGGCTTGGGCTCCACAATGACTTCCTTCCTGCCGTTGGACTGGTCTCGGTCTCATTGCACCAAAATGGACGCCTTCGCTTGATGCTCTCGCCTGCGCTTGCTCCCTTTGCACCAAAGGGGAAAGGAGGACACCGCGCGGGCTGGCGCCCTTTGTCGTCATGGCTTGCGTCATGGGCACCTCGTGAGGTACCCCGCCTTGATCTCTCCGCCTCCTCGCGAGCCAGCCTGATGAGGTCGTGCCTGAGGAAGCTCCCTGTCGTCCGCCCAGCAATCTGGCCCCTCGCGAGGGTCTTGAGCTCGTGTTGATGAAGATGGGCCGTGATGGGCCCCCCTTTGAGCCACGCTGCAGGCCGCGGGCAGGCAAGTCTGGGGACCCCCGTTCCCAGAATGCCGACATATACGCAGGAGTCTAACATAAGTATGTCAATATGGGAATGCAGGCTGCGCTGCTAACCTCTGCCGCACTGACTGCGGAGGTTGATGCATTAAAGCAGAGCCTCGAGCGGTCCGAGAACGAGCTCGGACTTGCCAAAAAGCAGCTCGAGGATAAGGAAGGTAAGTAATACCTTATAGGAGTATTTGAAAGATGTGTTTGCAAAAAATGACAGGAATAACGTGAATATTGCAGGGGCCACGAACGAGGTGGCGACCCTGAAGGAAGCGATGTCAAGGCCGAGCATAATGCGGCATGGAGCGCACCGTCTTGAGAGAAGCGGGAGGCGCGAGTGGCGGAGGTGCGGCAAGAGCTCCAGGCTCTCGTGGAAAAATACGAGAGTTTGGAGCGTGACTCAAAGACTCGAGAGTCCGAGCTCGCCTTGGCCCTTGAGAGCGCCAAGGCCGCTAAGGCCGAAGCCCAAAAAGCCCTCCAGGAGATTGAGGCGATGAAGAAGATAGCGGCGGGTAAGGCATTCTATATGCAAAGCAAGCATGTGAAAGTGAATTATCTATTACTTACCCGAATCCAGAGCTCTCCAGGAGCATTCGCAGATCTGCCCCATAGTGTGGCTGATGCTGCCGCATTCTACGGAGCCGAGGAGGGAAGCTCGACAGAGAAGGTGTTACGGGTCTCAAGATCTTTGAGGCCGGACACCCGATGCCCTTAAGCGACCAGTTGAAGCAGCTGGTCGAGCTCCATAAGGTGGCGAACAGGCCATGAAAGGCCTCATAGTTCGGTTGTGGCCTAAGGAAGCCATGCACAGGAGCTATTTTGGGCTAGTGAGGCGGCTGGTGGACGCCTGTCCATGGGTTGAAGTCATCAAGCGCTCCGTCTGCATCGAAGGTGCCCGTAGGGCCCTTGCCCTTGCTAAGGTCACTACTAGGAAAAGGGCTATAGAGAGGACTGATTCTAATGGCGCACCAAGTAAGTAGTGCGCCACTACTATATACTAATGGCGCACCGGTTGCTCGTGCGCCATTAGTGTGGAAGACACTAATGGCGCACCGTGCTCAGGGTGCGCCACTACTATTGATTTTTTCCCATTTTTCCATACAAACTAATGGCGCATGGATGGCAAAGTGCGCCATTACTAGTTAGAACTAGTAATGGCGCATGACCAAGACAGTGCGCCATTAGTATATCATTTTTTTTTCTTTTTTGCAAACCTACTAATGGCGCACTATGCCAAAGTGTGCCATTAGTAGTTTAAACTACTAATGGCGCACTGTGCCATGGTGCGCCATTATCATAAAAATTATTTTTTTACTTTTTTGCAAAACTACTAATGGCGCATGTCTCTGTGGTACGCCATTAGTATGTTGGGTTACTAATGGCGCATGGCTTAGTGGTGCGCCATTAGTAACCTGGGACCAACTAGATATTTTGGACAACCACACCTACACACTCACTTTCCCACTTCATTCCCCCACCTCCTTCTCTAAGCTTGTCGGCTGCCTCCTCCTCCTCACCTCATTTGCACCATAGATTCATCAAAATTAAGTGGTGAAATTACCTTTTTGATAGGTAAGTAAGGGAAAGCTATCTTCATGTTGTAGATCTACTTTTTTCTCCCTAGCTCGCTCCAACAACGTGCACATGCACTTTTTGGCCTAGGTAGATCTATGTATGTTTGTGGTGTTGCTTGTGTTTGTGGTGTTGCATATATGTTTGTGTTTGCAGGTACGGTATTTGAAATGCGATAGTTGCCAATATTTTGCGGAATGTTGATTCATTTCTGTTTGGCGAGAATTTTGGCACTATGCATTCTTTTAGTCCTATTTTTAGGGAAGGTCATGCCAAAATTTTTCTTGGTTCTAAAATATCGTTTTTCTCTACCCATGACGACCATGGTCCATACGATGACCGAAGGCATCGTGAATAGGTTTTAGTTCATGCCAAGGCCGAGATGCTTCAAAAGAACGAGGCGGAGATAAGATGTCCGTGTCGAAGATGCAAGTGAAGAGCCTTATTGCGGACCCGGATTCGGGCAGGTGCGGGACCACCTGCTCTTGCGTGGTTTCATGGATGGCTATCGGTGGCAAGGTGATGAAGATGACTATGAAGTCGTCCATGGGGGCGGGCAAGAAATGAGGAAGGGCAACAAGACAACCACCTTGGCGAGGCGGGCTAGAAGACGAAGAATCTCGAGGACATGATCACGACGGTGATGATGTACACAATCATCATGTAGAAGATGTCGTACATGATGATGAGGAAGATCAAGACGAAGGGCATGATCATGAAGATGAAGATGCGGAGCGCACGACGATGGAGGCTGGGTGCGGGACCCTCATATTCAAGAGCTGCTTCGCAAGCGACGGATAACGCAAGAGCTGCCGCCCGAGAGAAAGCCAAGCTGGATCAAGCTGGAGATAGACGCGGTTACTCCATTGTATGAAGGATGCAGGCCGAGGATACCCGCTGAAAGTAACGCTCATGGCTCTGGAGATGAAGGTAAAACACAAAATGACCGGCGCATGCTTCGACGAGAACATGTCATTACGCACTAACGCGTCTTCCCAAAGGGAACAAGTGCCCGACCAGTTCGAGGAGGCAAAGAAAATCGTGTGTCCTTTGGATTTACCACACGTGAAATACCATGTGTGCATGAACAATTGCATCATTTATCGGGACGAGCACGCGGAGTCTACCATATGTCCAGTGTGCGGCGTCACTCGATACAAGAAGAGGAAGAAAGCTCCTCAAAAATCGGTGTGGTACTTTCCGATCACTCCTCGTCTGCAGCGGTATTTCGCGGACCCTAAGGTAGCAAAGCTCCTGCGTTGGCACGCGGATAGGGAGGAGAAGAAGCGGGAAGATGACGGAAATGATCCGGAGATAAATAAAAAGACAAGATCTTTGAGTCACCCTAAGGATGCGATCCGGTGGCAAGCATTGAACTTGAATACCCAGAATTTGGGAAGGATCCAAGGAACATCGTCTTTGGTAGCGAGAACTGATGGAGTCAATCCGTTTGGCAGCAGGAAGAAGCACACATAGCACCTGGCATGTGTTTGTGTGGATGTACAACCTTCCCCCAGTTATGCATGAAGAGGAAGTACATTCACATGAGTATGCTAATTGAAGGGCGAAACAACCAGGAGCGACATCAATCTATATCTGGGGCTGCTTTGAAGGAGGAGCTAGACACGCTGTGGAAAACGCCAGCCAATACATGGGACACATGAGAGAAAGAATATTTCCCTATGAGAGCCGTGACCGCTCACGACGGTGCACGACTAACTCGATTCACGGATATCTCATGGGCAGGTAGTCCACGGATTTTTACGGATGCGTAAGGTGCATGGATGACACAATGTATCGCCAGCTAGATAGAGATTCGGGTCTTGAAAACCGTGTTCATGGGACATCGAAGGTGGCTTCGCGACGATGACCCGTGGAGGAAACGCAAGGATCTGTTCGATGGTGAAACCGAACCCCGAAAACGCCCGTGTTCGAGGAGCGGCGAGGAAATAGACGAGCTGTTGAAAAATTGGAAAGACTACCCACTGCCGGGAAAAAAGGCGCCAGAGCCGGGAAAAAAGGGAAAGGCGCCAGAGCCGCTGCTGAAGGTATGGAAAACGAGGTATGTTTTCTGGGACTTTCTGTACTGGAAGATCCACCGTGTGCCTCACAGCCTTGATGTCATGCATATTACGAAGAACGTGTGCGAGAGTCTGCTTGGTACCCTGCTCAACATGCCAGAGAGGACCAAAGATGGGCCGAAAGCAAGGGCAGACTTGAAATCAATGGGCATCAGGCAGGAGCTTCACGCTAATGATGATGATGATGATGATGATGATGATGATGATGATGATGATGATGATGATGAGGCGAAGCAGGACACAGAAAGTCGTCGCAAAGGCAAAAAGGCCAAGAAGACCGGAAATGACTACCCTCCCGCGTGCTTCACTCTAAGTCAGGAGGAGATCGAGCAGTTTTTCACCTGCCTCCTAGGAGTAAAACTTCCTTATGGCTACGCGGGGAAGATAAGCAGATACCTAGACCCAGCGAAGAAGAAGTTTAGCGGGATGAAGTCTCACGACATCACGTCTTGATGAAGCGAATACTTCGATTGCAATCCATGGGATCATGGACGAGCACGTCCGTGAAACGCTATTTGGCCTATGCAACTTTTTCGACAGCATCTCTCGGAAGTCGATTGGCGTGAGGCAACTCAGAAGGCTACAGGAAGAGATCGTGGTGATACTATGCGAGCTTGAGATGTACTTCCCGCCCGCATTCTTAGATGTTATGGTGCATCTGCTGGTCCATATCGTGGAGGATATCATCCAACTCGGGCCGACGTTCTTGCACAGCATGATGTCGTTCGAAAGGATGAATGGTGTCATCAAAGGATACGTTCGGAACATGTCACGTCCAGAGGGAAGTATAGCGGGGGCTTTTCGACCGAAGAGTGCATCTCCTACTGCCGCGAATTATCTAGGCATCGAGAACCCGTTGGTCTGCCCGTCAACAGGCACCTCGGCAGGCTCATTTGGATGGGGTCACCGTGAGGGTCGCCGTGAAATGCATGTCGACTACGAGGGTCGACTTCGCCGACTTTGAAAGAGCAAACCTAGTCGCGCTACAACACATAGACGTGGTTGATCCTTGGGTGGTAGAGCACAAAACCTTTATTGAGAAGACGTACAATGACCGAGGCCAACAGAGGACGGACAGAGATATACTCAAAGAGCACAACTCATGTTTCACGCGTTGGTTCAAGCAGAAGCTTCTGTCGTACCCTTTACATGAGGATTCTTCCGCGGAAGAACAACTCATACTCGCCTTGTCACAGGGCGCCGAGCACAACCTGATGACCTATGAGGCGTACGATATGAACGGCTACACATTCTACACCGAGGACAAGGACATGAAGAGCGATGGTTATCAGAACTCCGGGGTAACGATGGAATCCTACACCGGCAACGACAAGGACAGATACTACGGAAGGATTGAGGAGATCTGGGAGCTGAGCTACGCTGGAGAGAAGGTCCCGATGTTCCGTGATAGATGGGCCAAGAGCGTCCTAAAAGAAGACCGGTATTTCACCACCATGGTTATACCCGAAGCCAAATCCAAGACCGTGGGCGCAAACGTCACCGCGAAAAATGAGCCATGGGTACTGGCTTCCCAAGTGGACCAATGCTTCTTCATTACCGACCCGTCAAAGCCCAGTCGTGTTGTCGTGAGGAGAGGCAAAGGAAGATCATCGGAATGGATGGAGTAGCCAATGAGCAATACTTGACAAGTACGGCGACCGAAGAAGCGAACATGACGGCGACGATGAAGTAGCAGCACACACCACAAGAAGAAGCGGGACCACCCTACCTAAGGGACGTCCGTTCCACGGAAGAACTCCATTTGCGAAAAAGAAGGGCAAGAAGATTGTGAACAGATAGCTAGCTAAGATCGATTGTATTTAAATCGTAGTCTTCATTTCTCGATTGTATTTCATAGGCACTTTTGATATCATGAATATTTTTAATTTTCATGGGAACTTTTGAATTCATGAGGACACTTGATCTCGATCCCCTCCATCTCGATCTCGATTCCCCTCCATCTCGATCTCGATCCCTCCATCTCGATCCCACCGCACCCTCCCCGCTTAGCTCCACCGCCGCCGACGACCCACCGCAACCCTCCCCCGCTCCACCGCAGCCGACGAGCTCCCGGCCCCCGCACCCTCCCCCGCTCCACCGCCGCCCACGGGCACCCCCCGCTCCCTCCCCCGCTCCACCGCCGCTGCCGATGATATTTTCAAGTAACAAATTTGAACATATTTTTTAAAAAATTATTACTGTTTTATAAAAAATATTACTGTTATGATTTAAACAAGTTTGAACATATTTAAACACAAATAAATATCAAACAGCATTTAAAATGCATAAAAAATATTGGGGAGCACAGGAATCGAACCGAGACCTCCTGGTGTGTGTGCTGCGTGCTGACCAGTCGGGCTAGTGGGCGGGTTCTGATGTAGATAGGGTTAGGTGGTATATAACCTAACAAGTCGGGCTAGATTAAAACAAAATTCTAATGGCGCACCGAGGGGAGGTGCGCCATTAGAACCCTACCCCCACTCCACCTACTGCCCTCGCACTGTGTCCTCCCTCCCTCCCTCGCCAGATTCCCCTCGATCGACCCCAACCGTACGCCGCCGCCGCAGCCGCCCACGCGCCCCCGCCGCCTCCCTCTCCCCTTCCTCCCCCTCGAGCACCGCCTCCCCCCGAGCCCCGCCTCCCATGGCGCCGCCCCTCCGTCCCCTCCGTCACTTGGCCTGCCGCCTAGGGTTCCGGCTCCATTGTGGGTGGCAAGCTCGACACGCCTCCTCCTCCTCGACGCGCCGCCTCCTCCTCGGCCGCACCTCCTCCTCGGCCGCCGCCTCCTCCTCGACGTGCCGCCTCCTCCTCGGCAGCGTCGCCGCCCGCCCGCCTCCTCGGCCTTGGCGCCCTCCTCTGACAGCCTGCCGTTATCCTGGTGATTCCTCACCTCTCCCCTTCCCTCCTCCCCTAGGCTACCTCCATAAGTACCACAGCCCTCTTCCCCGTGTTCTAGGGTTAGCAAATTTGAGTGTCCTCTCGTGAGCCTCTCTTCAACTGTTTTTGCTGCTGTTTGGTTCTGAAGATGAGTAGCAAGTATAGTAGGAAGATGATGCATAGTAGGAAGATGATGCATAGTATTGATGATTTTTTTTATGAAACTGAAATTATTAACTCCCTCTGTAATTTGTAAGACATCCAGTAATTTTCCTAAGTAATTGAGAAGAATTTATATACCGAACATAATAAGAACCCTAATTAGTACAGTTTCCATTAGCACCTTTGGTTAGATATAACTTACAACTTTACAAGTATCTCTAGTCAAGTCTGATATTGCTTTTGCTTATATGCGGTCAATTTCTCAACTTGATAACTAGTAGATCAGTAGTTTATATATTGTCACATTGACTAGGTTTCATACAAAAAAATCCAGGTTACATAAATTTGTAATTTTATATGGCAATATTATATAGTGGTGAAAGGCTCAGCTCTGTCGACTAATGCTATGCAATGTTATAAAATGGCTAACAGCCACACATGTGAATCTGTTCTTGATACACCTTTTCCCTTTTCTTAGAATCATCATATACATCTGCATATTTCAGGTTTCCAAGGAGGTAAAGGAATTGAAGTTAGAACGGTGCAGCAGCAACACCTCCAAGGTGAGAAATATATTCAGTTAGGTACAGTTAGCATCATGTAAGAAAATGGCCATAATGTGCCCTGATAATGATGTATTTTGTCATAAAAATATATAGTGGACTGCCATGATAATGACATGATCCTGTGTTTGCAAGCTGTCATAATCTTGATTTACTTGACTTTTGAGCCTGCTAGTAGTTTACTTCCAGGAGTTGTTTTATTGACATGGCACATTTGCAATGGAGTTTTATATATCTTTAGCCACTGTTCATTAACAGCAAGTCAGTTTTGTTTATAGTTGAAAGTAAGTGTGTGGTTTGAAATTTTGACTGTTGGGGCGTAGTATTGTAACTAGAAGACCATGTATTTCAGAATTGAGCTAAAGATTTGGGGGGTAGTATTTCTGATTTTAGAGCACCTTTGCTGGATGTATTTTACAGTTGTTGGAATCAAAACAATGCTTGTGGGCTGTCTGTTAAGTTGAGTTAGTCATTAGAGGGCAAATCGAGTGACCCACACAAATTAATGTTTATGAAGAACAAGAATAAACCAGTAGCTTCTGATGTTATGCAACACAGGAGGTTACAGTTTCTTTGTATCTCCACCAGTTTGGGTTGGTGAATGTGGATGATTTTTTATCCTGTGAACTCATTGTCTTGCTACAAGAATTTGGTATCATCATGGTGTAATTTTGTTAACATTCTGGTTTTGTTAGATAGTGGCTACACTAATCTAGAGTGATACAATTTTCCTTCCCATTTGGTATCATCATGTTAGGTGTATCTGATTATAACATCATGTGGGTTTTTAAGTACATTTTACAGCTCATGTGGGTTTTAACATCATGTGGGTTGGTGAATGTGGATGATTTTTTATCCTGTGAACTTGAATGTTGCAATGCTATTTTCTTGAGAGGCTCTTGTCAAAACTTGAGCAAACATAGGCCCTTGAGTTTGCCGGAATGTCGATTAACTTCCGTTCCGGCAAATTGAATTACTCCATATGTCCTATTTTCAGCAAAGGTCATGCTAAAATTTTCCATGAATTTTAGCATGACTTTGCTAAAAGTAGGACATATGAATACTACAACTAATGCATGGGCAGGGTATCTTAGTACTTAGTTAAGTAGGATCAACTACCCTGCCATTCTTGCTGCATTAAACCATAGGTGGCAATAGAGCCAAGTGATTAGGCCCAACTTAGAATTCTCCTTAGCATCGATAAACCCTAGATGATAAACCCAACATAGGTGGCAATAGAGCCAAGTGATTAGTGCCAAATGATTAGGCCCAACCTAGGGTGCCTCGGCATCGATAAACCCTAAATGATGAAAACTTAACTTGGCTGCCCGGATGCCTCGGTGTCGATGAGAACCTAAATGATGTACGCTTAGGCTTTTAGGGTGCCTCGGTGTCGACAAACCCTAAATGATGAAAGCTTAGGCTTTTAGGGTGCCTCGGTGTCGACAAACCCTAAATGATGAGACCATGATCTTGTTCCTTGACAATAACCAACTTTTTGACCAAACTTTTTTCCTATTTAGAGCAAAACATGGCCCTAGCGATGAGGCCGGTGGTTCGGCGGCAAGCAATTACAGGAGCTGTCCCGGAGATGGAGGAAGAACCTCACCGCTATGAGGACGCGCGGAAGACACCGATCCTGATTACACAACCCCTAGTGGCATCGGGGATGACACCACCGATGGTGCCGCCGAGGATGCCACCCCGATGATGGCGGCGCACACCACGGATGGCAGCCAATCGTAGAAGCAAAGGAAGGACCGGCGTCGAATGCGCTCCGCACCGTCAAGGAGGAATTCACTCAAGTGGACTCCGACGGGAATCCAACGGAGCCCAAACATATAGTCAAGGGTTTTCGGTTCAGCTCGGGTGCATTCTCCGGAGCACCGTCTCGATCAACACCGAGAACCTTAGGCATAAGGACCGAGGAATTTGCGCAACCTCCTCTTCACGAAGCTGCACGAGCGATACAAGTTCCCTGCCGAATTTGAAAACACACGCCTCTCGGGGAATAAAGTGAGCAGTGCCGCCCTCACGAAGATGAGCACGTACCCTGTCTACTTGGAGAAAGCGCGGTGAAGAAAATGATTGATAAAGGTGATAGTTATGAGAAGATCAATGCGAAATATCCTTTGATGAGCGAAGATGAGTACAAGGAGTTCAAGATCAAGTGCTCGACGGTGCAACCTCCGAATCAAGTCGATTGGGGAAAGAAATGCGGGAGTTGAACTTAGGGAACACAAACTTCGGTCCCGGCTGATTCTGAGTGGCGGAGCCTATATGGGACAAGGAGGGCGTGAAGCGTGCCGAGCAAGGCCTACCGCCCGCCGAGAAATACAGCGGTAACAAGCGGACCAGGAACTATGTCGGGGCCCGGTACAAGGAGGACCCGATAACAAAGGAGCTTACCACGGATCCGAAGACCAGGCGCTTGAGCTTGTTACAGTAAGGAATACACCCAGCGTAATTAGCTCCATATGGTTGCACTCTAACTAATCCCCAATATTTCTAAATCGTTCACGTTCCTTTTGAGGAAACTAAAAGCGATGGCGGGCTCGTCTCGAGCTCCCCTTCGACAGCACCTTTAAATAGGGCGTTGAACATAATGAAAAGCAAGGATAAGCTCACTAAGCCGGCGTCGGCTGGTCGTGTGGCGGCAAAGGCTTGTCCACAAAATGGGGTCATACTATACCGCTGGTGTGCGGAAGGAGAAAAAGGCCAGCTCGGAAAGCCAGACGCTAGCGAGGTTGAAGCACTCAAAGGCACAAGTGGCGCGGGTTAGGAGCTTGTCCAAGAGCAAGTGGAACAACAACTGGGAACGAAGCTCAACGCCATGGTGCCTACGTTGATTCATGGGCTGACGACGTGGATTGCGGGCGGCCAATAGGGACCTCCCCCGGTTCCCAGCTTCACGGCCAGCAACTCGCATAACGCGCAGGCGGCGCCATTGGTGTCTCCGGCGGCGCCATTGGTGTCTCCGGCGGCGGCACCATTGGTGTCTCCGGCGGAGGCGGTATTCGTGTCTCCAGCGCCGGCACGGGCATTGGAGCTTAATGCACCCGGGTGTACGCCGGCCGGCACCTCGCCAGCAAGCTCCCCCTCTGTCAGTTGCATGCCCGCCGTTGGCGGTGCCTCGACATTAGCCGAGCTCGACGGCATCACGGTAACTAAGCCTCTCGGCCGATGACTTCATCTCCTTGCCTTTGGTAGGGCATCCACGGCGCCACATACATGTTTTCGCAGGGCACCGCCGACGTTCCTTGCACTCTTACGCACTTCGTGGGCGCCGAGTTGGTCGATGTCGCCAAGGGCAGAATCGTTCAACCGGCAACCGCATGTTCCACGGTAATCCGATGCCACCCACGGTGTATAGGGTTGAAGTGGTTGGTGCTGCCAGCTGCGACGAGCTGTTACCTCCGGTTCGACCAGCTGGGGCGGCGAAGAAGATGAGATGACCCTCGGCGCTGCGTAAACTGGCGCTGCTTTGGCGAAGAGCCGATTCGTTTGGGCGGGGACACCACCCCACGAGACAAGACCGCCCGATCGTGCGGCGCCAAGCCATGGCAAGAACGCCGCAACGCTACGGACCTGCCGGACATCCCTATGTCGGACATCCCTATGTACGGGATCCGGACAGCCCTCCGCACGGGATCCGGATGGCGGCGACAACGACGACGGTACATTTACCAAAGTCGATAAGTACTTTGCCGAACATGGAGTGCCGACGAGTTCTGCGGGCCTCTTTCTCAAGAACCCAACCAAGACGACCGCAATCTAGTTGGTACGGCAGAGAAATCCAATTGCAATAGGTGTCATCTGGCGTTCAGTTCTCAGGAGACGCCTCCAGCTCCCGCCTTCACCGATCCTCAGATAGCTGAGGTGCGAAATATTATCAGCCCCAACACGCTCAAGAAAGCGGTCTGTGAGCAGAACTTGGTCCCATTACAGGAGATCAAGAAGAAGGGACGGAAACGAAAGACTAACAAGGGCGCCGGTGCGAGCCAGCCAGCACCGAGTTCGATCCGTGCTCAGGACGGGCCACCTTCACCTAAGGATATCTCGAGGAGGGTGCATGCAGGTAGGGCGATGCTACCGCCAAATATGCTGAATGCTGCAACCGGTGCTATGCGGAGTCTGCACGACAGTGTTCTTTCTTTGGAGAAGCGGCGTCTGAGAGAGAATGATGTGGCATACCTGGTTTTCATGGCCAAGGTGCGGAGGGCAAGGGCTTTGCGGATGGCGACATCGGGGGTACGATCGTCCTGCGGTTTGATGACATCTTTGCTATGTTTAACCTTCATCCGCTGCACTACACCTTCGTTCGGCTGTTTTCGCTGAGTATGGAGATGCGGATCATTAGAGACAAGACCCCGAACATCGTGATAGTCGACCCCTTCTACATGCGTGCCAAGCACTTGAACAATGCTGGGGACCGCCAAGTTGCGAGTTCACACCTCGAAGGCGTCATTACGGCAAACCGGATAAGGATAACTTCCTTGTGGCTTACTTTCCCGAGTAAGTCATCCCTTAACCGCCCGTAACATATGATTTCTTAGATTTTGATCGTTCTTTTTTTCTAACGTTACGTGTTACGTGCGGTGACACACATTGCACACTCATCCTCTTAAGCCCGAAATATTCCATGGCCACGTATTTCGACCCGAACCGTAACTCCAAGATAGACTACACAAATGTCAAGAAAGTTCTTGATGATGTTCTCCCCGGCTACCCCAAATCTGGAGGCACCTTCACCAGGGCAGTTTGTAAGTACGGCAAGAACATGTTCTCACACCTGTCTGATTCTGCTGTGTCAAGCAGCCGCTGGCGGTCGGAAGGATGCCTACTCGCCCTCCATCACATGCGGGCAATCGTAAGGGACCATCATCAACTTCTGCTACCAGATAATCTCAAATATTGGGCCGCGAGCTTGTCGGCAGTTCAGGACGCGGACCTCAGACAAGAATTCTTTTGCATCCAATCGGAGTTTGTGGACATCATCCATCAATATGTCCTTCATACCTCGGGGCAGTTCTTCGTCAGATATCAACCGTCCAACAGTGAGATAGATGAAACGCTACAAATGCAGGGTGACAACGACCGCGATTTCATGGCCATCACGACAGACGGTGGCTTCATCCACGCTCTTGTCCGATGAGTCGAGTCGAAAGTAGTGATGTGTAGTTCTGAAACATTGATTAGCTCATGTTGTAATTAAACTTTAATGAATTCGTATGTCTCTTTGGTTTGGACAGTCGTTCAACTTAGATGAAATCGATGCTATTTATTAGTAGGACCATGAATCGTGCTATTAATGTCTTGCTTTTCTCTTTCGATCCTTTTGTTGCATACTTACATATTGCTTATGTATTGTATGCATTGTTTGGCTTGTGCATAGAGATGCCGTCATTATGTCGTGGTACAAGGGTAAGGTTCGGAGTCTACAACGATCGGGAGGAGTGTCGGAGATAGGTTCACCGTTTCAGTGATATGATTACAAAGGGTACACCACTAGGGCGGAGGCTGAATCTAGATATGCCCGCTATCTAGTGGGAGAGGAGGAGCGTGGGAGGAACCGAATGAGGACCAGTTTGATCGCGATGATGCTCATCGTGATGACCACAACTCTCTTTTATGTGATGGTAGTTTAGATGATCGATATCGACTTGTAGTGTGAAGACAAACTCGATACTCATGGTCTTGAGACTTGTAATGTTTTATCTTTGTTCGGTCTTTTGAATTCGGAGACTAATATGATGAATTGTATTAGGAGACTAATCTTCTATTGTATTCGATGAATCTGATGTTCTTGTGTGCTGTTGTCTATATTCTGTCCAATAATATATTTTGTAACCTGTGCAAAAATCAGAAAAGCAAAAAACCAAATATTCATACTAATGGCGCATCAAGGCAGAGTGCGCCATTAGTATATAAAGGATACTAATGGCGCATCAAGGCAGAGTGCGCCATTAGTGTGACAAAGAACATGGTTACATATGGCCCCAGGAAGGCATACTAATGGCGCATGGAGTTACATACTAATGGCGCACTGCCAGGTGCGCCATTAGTATACCAGATACTAATGGCGCACCAGTGGTGCGCCATTAGTAAAAAATTCTAATGGCGTGCTACTAATGGCGCATCGGTAATGGCGCATCAGGGCAAGATGGACGCTGAGAAGCTTGTGACGGACGGACCACCGCCGAAGAAGGAGCATCACAAGCCTGAAATGTATTATGAGGGCGTCCTGAAGGGTGCCTGCCCTATAGCGGATGAATGCTCCAAAGATATAATTTTTGAGTAGACTCGCATTTGCTATCCTATACGCTGAAAACTTGTCCATATGCGCTAAGCAACACTTTTGAATTTAAAATATTACCTTCTGTGCGGCCGTGTATTAAATTTGAGAGATGGCGAGTCGTCGGCTTGACCCCATGCCACGAGTCTTTGGGGTGTTCGGGATGAACTTGAGCGCTCTTGTTCCCATTCTTGGGTCCTTCGAGGAGGCGCTCAACACAACGAACAAGGCAATCGGACTATAATGCTTGAACACTCTCACTTAGCCATAGAATTCTATAATTTTAAATTTCGTGAAGCCCTAGTATTCGGAAGACCGAGTTCGGGGCGCTATCCACACCTAGGCCGGACAAAGCCGACTCCTCGCTCTAAGCGGCATAAGTCTTTAGGGACTCGAAAGCCTCTCGAACAATGACCAGCTCTCGCTCTATCATGACGGTCAGTTTTAGATTTATCCACTGAGGTGCTTATCCCAGCTCAACCGGGGCACAATCGCAGTGGTTCTCCCAGCGCTACCTTAGCCGATATAACAAAACGTAAGGTACTAAAACATGGGAGCCGGGCAAACCCAACTATTGACCCAAGACATGATTCGGAGCCGATGCATATAATGCTATAAGTTCGGGGTGCCGCCCTCGTGAGAGTGTTCGGACTTCTCACACCATATTCTGGGGTACGTAAGACCCTAGTGTATTGGCCATACCAAAGTGTACGGTTGCATAATGTCATAACTGAACATATTTTCATAAAAAGGGAATGCAATAATAGACAAAAGCTATGTGTTGTTTATTCGAAAAGTCTGCGGTAAAAGCAGAACGATACAAATAGTGTGATAAGCAAGGGATGGGACTATTTGACATGTCCCCCTCCAGGGGCGAGCTGTGGGATGATATGTGAAACAAGTATGCTCGTTATAGAGACCACCTGGACACTCGATGTAGCTTTCTGCCTCCCTGGCTGTTGCATCGTGTGTTCGGCGACTTTGCCGGACGGGCCTTCCGGAAGTGGAGTCCTGAAAGTAAGAAGAAAAGAATGACACAACGGAGCCCACAGTGCGGTTGAGCCGCATTCTGGCACGCCGTGGTCGTTCCCTTCCCCTATGCCCATGGTATTTCGGAGCGTAATTATATGCAGCGATCTTGGTTTCGCCAATTTCGCGAGGGCTGGGGCTTGGGCTGCATTGCTATGCGTGCTTTCCGGAGCGATGCCGAGCGGTCTTGTTGTAGGTTACTCGGTAGCGGCAGCGGTGTCCGGACGTTTAATAGCCGGACTCGAGAATTTCCTTAAGAGGCTGCTTTGTACTTCCGCGCGAGGACGCCGTATGCTCCTCCGTCCGGAGAGAGCGTTCGGTGTTTCCATTGACCGTAATGACTCCTTGAGGACTGGCATCTTGAGCTTGAGATATGCGTAAATGCGGCACCGCATTGAACTTTGCAAATGCGGTTCGTCCGAAAGCGATCGCGTGATAGCCGCTGCGAACGGGACTATGTCGAAGATTAACTCCTCGCTTGAACTTATCCGGGGATCCGAAGACCACTTCAAGTGTAATGGCGAGCTGTCTGAGTTGGCCTCTACACTGGTATGGCGCCTTTAAAGGCCGTCTTTGTGGGTTTAATCCTTGATGGGTCTATGCCCATTTTGCGCCTGTATCTGATAAAGCGGAGTTCAGCTGCCGCCGTCCATTAGGACTCTAGTGAGGTGAAATCCATCAATGATTGGGTCTAGAACCAATGCGGCGAATCCGCCATGGCGGATGCTAGTGGGTGGTCCCTTGATCAAAAGTGATCGGGCGGGAAGACCACAGGTTGAACTTTGGGCGACTGGCTCCATCGCATATACGTCCCTTAGTGCACGCTTCCGCTCCCTTTTGGGTATGTGGGTTGCTTATATCATGTTCAGCGTCCGCACTTGTGGGGGGAAGCCCTTCTGTCCTCTATTGTTCAGCGGCCGTGGCTCATCCTCGTCATTGCTATGCAGCCCCTTGTCATTGTTTTTGGCATTTAACTTGCCTGCCTGCTTGAACACCCAACAATCCATGTTGGTGTGGTTGGCTGGCTTTTCGGGGGTGCCATGTATCTGGAACGAGCGATCAAGTATTCGGTCCAAATTGGACGGGCCTGGAGTATTTCTTTTAAATGGATTTTTCCGCTGACCGGGTTTAGAGCCTCTGAATCCGGCATTGACTGTCGTATCCTCAGCATTATCGTTGTTAATGCGGCGCTTGTGCTTGTTGCGACGCGACCTACCATTGTGGTCCTTGGTATCCGAATTACCAGGGATCTTGGTCATGTTGTTACTATGAGCTAGCCAGCTGTCCTCTCCCGCGCAAAAGCGGGTCATGAGTGTTGTGAGGGCTGCCATGGATTTTGGCTTTTCATGTCCTAGGTGTCGGGCAAGCCACTCGTCGCGGATGTTGTGTTTGAAGGCTGCAAGGGATTCTGCATCCGGACAATCGACGATTTGATTTTTCTTGGTTAGGAACCGCGTCCAGAATTGTCTGGCCGATTCCTCTGGCTGCTGAATTATGTGGCTTAGGTCATCGGCGTCTGGTGGTCGCACGTATGTGCCCTGGAAATTGTCGAGGAATGCGGCTTCCAGGTCTTCCCAACAACCAATTGACTCTGCTGGCAAGCTGTTAAGCCAATGCCAGGCTGGTCCTTTAAGCTTGAGAGGGAGGTATTTGATGGCGTGTAGATCATCACTGCGAGCCATGTGGATGTGAAGGAGATAGTCCTCGATCCAAACCGCAGGATCTGTTGTGCCATCGTATGATTCAATGTTTACGGGTTTGAAACCCTCAGGGATTTGATGATCCATCACTTCATCTGTGAAGCATAGTGGGTGTGCGACGCCTCTGTATTGGGCTATATCGCGACGCAGCTCAAATGAGCTTTGTCTACTGTGTTCGGCCCGGCCGGAATTGCCATATCCGGCGTGACGGTTATCTTCACGTGTCGTGGGGCGCCCACGCGATCCGTAGATCGATCTTGTCTGCCTTGCCTTGTCCTCCAATATATCTCGCAGGTCTGGCGCATTTCCCCGCGTCTTTGTATTTTTTGAGCGGCGCCGGGGTGCGGCTTGATTTGAGGGCCGAGAGGCCTCTTTGTCGCGGCCACGAGGTGGCCGGTCAGCCATATCATGCACTGGTGATGTAGGTTTGGGTGCTTCCTCCTCTAATCGGGGTAGCAGACTACATTTTGGGTAGCTCTTGGAGGGGCGCTCGAGTTCATACTCTTCGGCCGCAAGGACTTCAGTCCATCTGTCAGCTAGCAAGTCTTGGTCAGCTCTAAGCTGTTGCTGCTTTTTCTTGAGGCTGCTTGTCGTGGTCATTAGCCTGCGTTTGAAACGCTCTTGTTCGACGGGATCCTCGGGCACGACGAATTCGTCGCCGTCGAGGCTTGCCTCATCTTCGGAGGGAGGCATGTAATTATCATCCTCTACCTCTCTTTCTGTCGCTCTCTCATGAGGGCTGGCTTCTCCATCCTCTTGTGCTGAATCATACTGGAGGGAGTTATCTTCGGCACTGTCCGGGGTGTTATTTTCTCCCGTGCTGGAATCACCGTTTTTGCTGTGGCGGGATTTAGAGCGGCGCCGCTGACGCCGGCGCTTAGGCTGTTTCTCGGAGGGGTCATCCTCCGATGTTCCATCGCCATTCCCATCTTTTGGCATGTCCACCATGTATATGGCGTATGACGAGGTGGCCTTCCAGTGCCCTGTGGGTGCTGGTTCTTGGTCGTCTCCTGCATCGTCGTCCATACTGTCGATGTCTTCGGAGTCGAAGTCGAGCATGTCGGTTAAATCATCGACAGTGGCTACGAAGTGGGTGGTGGGTGGGCTTTGATTTTCTTCGTCGCCCGCATCCCAACCTTCCTGACCATAATCCGGCCAGGGCTCTCCTGATAGAGAGAGAGACTTTAGTGAATTCAGGATGTCGCCAAAGGGCGAGTGCTGAAAGATGTCCGCGGCGGTGAATTCCATGATCGGCGCCCAATCGGATTCGATTGGCGGGGGCGCGGAAGGCTCGGAGTCCGGAGAGGAGTCCGGTGCCTTGGAGTCACGAGCTTCGCAAAGGACGGGGTAGGTGTACGGCTCAATCGCCGTAGAGATCGCAGCCCCCGAGGCGGTGTCCAGCCACCCGTCCTTGATCGGCGCGGTCGGCTCCGAGCTAAAGGTCGGGCGGACTCTGTGCGACCTCCGGACAACATTGGCGGCAGAGCTAGATCATGCCCCTCGTGACAGTCTGGCGGCGCTTGATTGTGGCTCGAACCTTCAAAGATCAAGTCTCCGCGGACGTCAGCCGTGTAGTTCAAACTTCCAAATCTGACCTGGTGGCCAGGGGCGTAGCTTTCAATCTGCTCCAGATGGCCGAGCGAATTGGCCCGCAGTGCAAAGCCGCGGAATACGAAGATCTGTCCGGGGAGAAAAGTCTCACCCTGGAGTGCATCGTTGTTGATGATCGGAGGAGCCATCGGGCCTAAAGATGACGACACAGAGGAACTCTCAATGAAAGCACAAATGTCGGTGTCAAAACCGGCGAATCTCGGGTAGGGGGTCCCGAACTATGCGTCTAGGCGGATGGTAACAGGAGACAAGGGACACGATGTTTTTACCCAGGTTCGGGCCCTCTCGATGGAGGTAAAACCCTACTCCTGCTTGATTAATATTGGTGATATGGGTAGTACAAGAGTAGATCTACCACGAGATCAGAGAGGCTAAAACCTAGAAGCTAGCCTATGGTATGATTGTTGTTCGTCTTACGGACTAAAACCCTCCGGTTTATATAGACACACACCGAATAGGGTTAGGGTTACACAGAGTCGGTTACAATGGTAGGAGATCTACATATCCGTATCGCCAAGCTTGCCTTCCACGCCAAGGAAAGTTCCATCCGGACACGGGATGAAGTCTTCAATCTTGTATCTTCAAATTCCAGGAGTCCGGCCAAAGGCTATAGTCCGGCTATCCGGACACCCCCTAATCCAGGACTCCCTCAGAGGGAGTATCACCATATGGAGGGAACAGAGGAAGCTTGAAATATGAACATGTCAATGGGAGGGAGTAAGCCACATGCATGCATGCATGCAACATGCAACACTCACACGTACTCATGGATGCACGCAACACTCACGCTCCGATGCGGCACACAGCACATGACGCAACACACACGCTCACGCTCAAGTGCTCAACCTACTCCCTACGCCCGTGAAAGACTGTACATTTAGAGATTTACACATTGACGAGGGCATAATTAACGCCCAAAAGTAGCAGACTTATGTGTGCATGCGACCATTGAGAGAAGAAGATTAAATGAAGGTCGTTGCATGCTGTAATTAAGGATAGACATGTAGCCTATACCTAGAGCACAAGTTGGTGCATTAGTCAATCAATATTGATTTAGATTAAAGGCTAAATGCATTGGAAGTGTAGATGTACTACACTCTTTGTTTTTAGCTTATTTCTTTGCTCGCCAACGGCAGGTGGGACCCGAAACTAGGTGACAATTTAACCCGATCAACAAAGTGCCACGTCGACTATGTGGCGGTCAATAGGGTGCAATGTCTGATTGCTCACGATGAGCTAGTGATCATACAATCACCGCAAAACTATATATAGTGACCGTAAGAAGCGTCTTGTTACATACGTTGAACGCCCGATGTATTTTCTTGTTTAAAATTAAGCCATATTAAAGGAAAGGACGCAGTATGGACTAGTACTAATCTTTGCTTTGATGTGTCTAAATCAACTCGCCGAACGAGGAGAAGCTTGCTTACTATGCCTCTCCCTACATGCCTTGTGATGGTTCGCAGGATGAGGAGAGGGTTTTGACTACAGCGCCTCTCCTCTCCCTCTCCCTTGCCCTCGCCCTCGCGGTGGGCGTCTGTGCAGATCAATCGGTGTCGATTGCGGAAGCATAATGTGTACTGTAGTATCATCATTGTTGGACCTTCGAAGAGGCGAAGAGCCAAGTGCAAGGTTCACACGAGTACGAACTGTTGAACCTCCCGAAGAGGCAAAGAGCCAAGCGCAAGGTTTTATAGGAGTTGTCGTCCTAGTAGGAGCGTACTACAACTATAGCGAACGATGCTACTGTATGATGCCGCCACGTCACGTATATCCAAAGTTGTGCCACCTTTTTTTCTCAAAGAGCGTGTTGGAGCCCGTGCAACAACCACACAAGTTGCTGCGATACACATAACACATTTACTAGTAATAAATTCTAAAGGAAAAATTCTAGTATGCCACACAAGTTCATCTCCAATTCATGTGATAAATTTGTGCGCGACTAGTCTACATATATTCACAGCGCTACCGTTCACAATTTACCGTAATCCACCTACACGTTATAGATGGGCTACATGTCCTCCTCCAGGTTCGAGTCCTAGGTGTTCTTCATGGATGGCACGATCCATAGCGGTGGGCAACGGGAATCATTGTCACAGCTTTCTAGCCCGGTTCCACACGATGGAGACTCATCCAAGCTGAAGCGGCATAAATCAGGGATCGTGTGTCCCGGCATGTCGTTCATCCGGCGGTGCGCACTGAAGACACAACCATGCTTCATGAACGGCCGGCCTTCCGTGTCGTGCACGGAAGGTGGCATCCGCTTGACAATGGGGTAGCTTTCCCCAATGAAAAGCGGGTACTCTCCAAGAGTGTTCCTCGGCACCCACGTAGCATGACGGTGGTCGAACTCGGCGCCGTTCATCTGGTACACGCGGCATCTCAGATCTGGACACATGGTGACGTACATAGTCAAGGTCCATGCATAATAATGTTGTGCTCAAATATGGCAGTCAGTAATACTGTGCGGCAAATAGTACTACTCCGATATAGAGGAAGTAAAACAACCGGCTTATTATATATAGCCACTCTTGGCTACATGGATGAGATAGTAAGACATGAAAAAAATGGTGACAGCTAGTGGGTTCAAGTCTTCAAGGGCCTAGCTAGCTATACGTGTCCTCCAAGGTAAAAAGTACTCCTACTAGTACGTAAGTAGAGTACTAATACAACAATGAAAGAGAAGGCGAGAGGGTTAAAAATGGAATACCTAGGTAGATGGTGACGGTCCGATCATGGTAGATTGTGTGACCATGTTGCACATCAGTGGTACCATGGGTAACGCATCGCTAAGATAGTTGATCCCAATATGCCAAAGTCAGCTACATGGTTCCAGGTTAGACCAAATCGCGGATGCAAATGCACATCCAGGATCGGCGATCTTATTTTGATCGCGGGATGACTGGTCCCTGCAAAATAATGGAGTACCGTTAGGGATGCAAATGATGGTTTGTGCATTCCGTTTGTAATCTCCCGTACAGTAGGATGGCAACCAGATGAAACAAGTCCCCTGGCTTGTCACCGCGAAGATGCGGCCTAGATGGCGCACGGCGTCTTCGAATGTGTAGGGGTACAAATCTGTCGCCGCCAACATGCGCCAGCCTCTATCGTTACTGCCTCTTGCATTGATGGCAATCCTTATGCCGAACACCGCGATGAGATAGTTATCGTTGTAGCCGTGTCGCTTTGTCGGCGGGTCCGCAATTGCTATCTTCTTCAATCTCATGTAGGCATCATCATACGTATTCAAGCCCAGCCAGTCCGGAAGGCCGATCCCAATGGTGGAGAAGGGGTCTACCGGAACGGCCGCACTGCTATGGATGTCGTGCAAAATGATGGTGGTATCCGGCCGAAGGTAGTCAAGCCAATCTTCGTTGGCACCGACCCAGACCTATATATAAGATGGTGGGCAGCAGAGAAATTACGGGATGGAAATGGAATAACTAAGTACTACATGATCAAACTCCATTACTGGCCTGCTCATCGAACAAAATCCGACTACCTCTCAACGTCGGCAACTCTAGCGGAGTCAACGTGCAACCATGGCCAGGGAGCGGTGGACTGTTCAAAGGATTGTCCTATAGAAGAACCTTCTCCTTGAGGACGCATGGAAGACCAACAAGCATGGCCTTTTCCCAAGCCATTTTAAGCATCGTCTTGAAAAAGTTGGTGCAGGAAGCACCGAGTCTTGCGGCGGTGAGGACGTCGGAGCGATGTGCGATTTCTCCTAGAGGATCGTCATCCAAGGTCTCCCAACCCCGACGAGGAGGTGAACCGCCTGGCAAATCCATGGGAGCAACGATGAACTGCCTTCTATTCGGGGGGAGGGGAACTGGCGAGGAGGAGATAAGAGTGTAGTAACCGCAGGGCCTCGTCCCTTCCAACTGTAGATCGTTCCTTAGCGAAGGGGTGAGTCTATTATTTACTACTAGTACTAGCATTATGGGACGTTATGGGAATGCATTATACTGAAAATAATAGCACTAGTAAGAAAGTTTTGGCACTAGCTAGTAGTTTTTGGCGTGGTTTAAGAAATTTTGGGTATGTTTTTGCTATTTTTTGTACACGCCAACTAGTGTCAAGAAACGTCTTACATTATGTGACGAAGGAGTACGGACTCGTACTATAGCAGTACTAGTACTACTTTCTCAACTAGTAGTGCGATGTACTGTACTTCTAGTATAGTGCACCAGTTTTGAACTCTTGAATCTCAGGGCCAAGGAGCTACAGTTGGAAGTGGAGGGTGCTCGTTCTCTAGAACCATCCTTTGTACTATCAATGCAGGAAAGTACACTGCGTAGTGGCCTAGTGGGTACTCTCGGTGCTCTATTCAGCCGCTCCTCTCACGTAGCTGCCCTACTCAGCCGCTCCTCTCACGCACACAATAGCAGCCTGTTTATCGTGACGGTTATCAAAGCGAGAACATTTGCGTTATTTGATACAAATGAGACTAGGCTTTTCGCTTCCATTTGTGGAGGTGTAATGGATCTCGTCAAACTTTGTTAGTAGTTCCTTCTTTATGAATGAGATGAAGCAAAGCTTTTGCCTCCGTTTAAAAAACACGTCAAGAGGAATTTCTTTTATAGTAGAGCTAATAATGGAGTGAAGTCCATGTATGCAACACCACAAGCTACAGAGTAGTAGTAGAGCACTTTACGTACAGAGCCATATTGCACAGTTCCCAATGCCCTGCCAGGCTTTTCCGGCTCCTCGGGCTTAATTGGGAGGCGCTAGTTTAAATATGCTGCTAGCTGATGAGGAAGCTGCAAGCGAGGTGCCGCTAGGGCGAGCACGCGAGCCGCGAGATGTTGGGAAGGAAAACCTGTTCACGTGGCTAGGCTATCCAGTGCACCCAGATTGTGGTGCCCCACGTCCGTTTGACTTCAAAACTCAAACTACCCGTGTAAAATATTGGCTCGCAGCGAAGTTACTATTTAAAAAAGGGCCGTTGTGCGTTCGGCCAGGATCGAACCCACAAAACAAGGTATACACTCCTGCGACCACTAGTAGTACTCGTTGGAGTACAACGCAACCTAAAATCGCCTTTTGTCTCTAGTAGTACATTGTTCCTTACAAGAAACCCCTAATAATGCAAGAAACCACTAATAATGCCAAGAAACTACTACCACTTGCATACGTGTCAGACTTAAGATAAGACTACCTTATCAACCCTTGTACATGCTCTTACCAACCAGCCCTACCAAGAAACAACTACTCTAAAAAGTGTCGTTATAGGCACGTTTCAACCCATGGCCCTGTTTGGATACATTTGTTGTCAATCTAACCCTGCCATCCAAACACCACTTTGGTTAGAGTTAGTTCATGGTTAGAATCTAACCTCTGACTTAGAGTATCCAAACAGGGCCCATGTCGCCCATTAAGTCAACGCCTTTTATTCGATCAGGCGCTGTGACTTGTGGGACCTACATGTCAGTCTGCATAAAAATCCCCGACTGACCTCCTACCTCCGGTCCGTCCACCTAGTCATCCTCGGCCATGGGACGCAGCTACCGTCGCCGGCAGAAGGCGAGGTCAAAACCGCCGGCGATGCGGAGCCCATCTTGCGGCAGCCCGGATGCCAGCTCCGTCCGGCGCTTCATGCCGCTAGCTAGCCAAGATAGCTCTGTCCCGTTGCTTATGCGCAAGGTTTGCTAGCTAGATTAGCGCACGGTGGCGGCTGACTTGCTTTCGCGTCTTGGCGCGCTAAGGCCATCCATCTGCTCGGCGAAGGCCAGCGGTGACTTGCTCGCTCATGAGTCACGCTCGAGCCAGCCCGCCAACCCGTCTGCGGAGGCCAAGCGGCGTCCGCCCGTCCGGCGGAGCGACGGCCAACTTCGCTCATCACCGGCGCCACCGACAAACACGCATCAAGATCTTGTTTGAAGTAATGTTTAGGAAAAATAATTATTTGAGGGGAATAACAGGATAGAAGGTCAGATGTGGGTCCTCGTGTCAACGGTCAAACAAAATGTGTTGGTTTAAGCTGCCTTGTCGGCCGCGACGTGTGGGCCAACCCTGTCATAAATGGGTTTAAACTAACCTAATCGGTAGGTAGTAGTTACGGCGTGGATTAAGAAATTTTGGGTATGTTTTTGCTATTTTTGTACAATAGATTCTTCCTAGGGCTGGTTGAAAGTGGTAGTTTTTTGTTAAATACTCTACATATTGTAAGTAGGAGTGAAGTTAAGCTTTGGAACCCAATAAGCAAGGCTAGTTACATAGTGCATATGTGTACATGATTGAAAGTAAATATCAACCATGAGTGACTAATATCTTGATGGAAAACTCGAAATTATGGAATACTAGGGAAAAAATTGCATGGTTGGAAATACTAGCAATGTTCATGTGCGTTGCAAAGAATCATAATTAGAATAATACTTATTCACAAAATTGATACAAAACACTCTAATTTTGATATACATATATCACTAGAGATATATTATGTTTCGATTAGAATATATTCCTTGGGCTATTTTGGTGAGGTCAGGTAGGGATGTGGTTGGTTTTAAGATACTAATTATGGGGTTTTCTGCAAATTGGTAGACAAGTGGGATGTTTGTGAGAAAACGCAATAACTTACCTTACAGTCGTTAGATGTAGATCTAATAGTCACAAACAACGGATGGCAGACACACCATCATCACCAACTTTGTCTTCTGTAGGAGTACTAGCAAGATCCGTGCATTGCACGGAACATCAAGATGCATTTTTTTTATAAAAACACTCGTTGTGATTGACCCATGCGGGAGTAATCCCATGTGTAAAAACTAATGATATCTCGAGAAATAGGAGATAAGGTGAAGAGGAGCGGGCGTGGTGGTGATTGGTGGTCGGACTGGCGGAGGCATGGGGATTGACGACGCCGCCGGCCACCAGGCTTTTTGTTCCAGAGGCTTCCTTTCTTAATTGCTCAACAATGAGGTTGTTGGAGATACGGATGTCTGAGGAAGGCCTTGTCTGCAAATGTGGAGAGGGGTGCGGGTATCTTTTAGTTTAATTTCCATCAGTCAGATATAGATCGGACGGTCTATATTGCAAGAGGGCACGTGTACCATCATCACCAACTCAGTTTTTTATAGGATAAGAAATATAAGTATGGAGATACAAACGTATTATTGATACTTGTTTCAGTAAACTGGCATCTACATTCTATTCAACGCCTCAGCATGTGAGGCCTTAGCAGAATGACTTCTCGACTATGTAAAACAAAGGTTTTCCCGTCGCCAATAAGGAGGGGGTGACAGCGGCGCGCTTTTTGGCTTGCTCTAGTCCTAGTAGTCATACTAGGTGGTCTAAGCACGTGTAGATTTATTCTTTTTCACGTCTCGTGTTCGCCATACGGGCACGACTGTTGATGAATAGATGGTAAGTTATTCACGAGGAAACCCTTGTTGAGCGTGTTTGCGAGAGAGAGAGAGAGAGAGAGTGTGTGTGCGTGTGTGATATGTCTAGAGACTGAGGATAGAGAGAGACATGTACATGGGGCTTTGTGTTGTGTAACGTGGAGACACATATACATAATTAGAGAGTGAGCGTGCGAGATACACATGCAGACATGGGGAGAGATGAGGATCCAGATTAATGGGTGTTTGTGCGTGTACGTGTGTGTCTGCATGCTGCGTTTGTGTGTGAGAGGGAGTGTGTGTATGTGGAGTAGAGATACCACTAATGATGTAAACCTAGTATGAGGGAAGGGGGAATGGTGTGACATGTGTAGTAGCGGGATAGCATGGGTGCAGGCAGGGGGCACACTATTTGGAAGAGACATCGATTGTGTGTGGGAGAGGGGTGTGAGCGAGAAAGAGAGAGAGAGAGAGAGAGAGAGAGAGAGAGAGCTAGTGACGGAGAGAGAGAGAGAGAGAGAGAGAGAGAGAGAGAGAGATGAAGAGAGGGGGCGAGAGAGGGGGCGTTTGTGTCCATAAATGGCGTATAGATAGGGAGACAATGTTGTTGTTTTTTGAAATTGGCCTATGTACGGAGACGCAAGGGAAGCGAGTCATCGTGTGTGTGATAGGGACTTCATGAGAGATATAGAATAGATGGTGTAGAGAACAATGTGCGAGATCGAGAACGATGATACATTAGGGAGCTATGGAAAGAGTCACGACATATATGTATCTGAGGAGGAGCTGGGGCGGGTCCGCATGTGGGAGAGATAGAAAGAGGAGAGTGGTGCACAAGGAGACAAAGTGTGCTTGTTTTGCAGTGGGCGTGGTGTGTGAGGTGAGTGTGCGCCACATAACTAGGGAGATAGACGTTTGGGGGCGACATTTTCTGTGTATGGGAAAGATACACTCTACATAGTGGGTGTGCTTGGGAAAGAGAGATGATGGGAGACCTAAATAGAGAGTGGGGGAAGAGATGTGTGCATTCCCAAGAGACAAAGTGATAGAGACCTATATTGGGGTCCAGACTTTAGAAGAGAGAGGGGTGTTAATGTGCTCGTGTGTTGGTGTTTGGGGAGAGAGAACGACTTCTCTGTGTGTGGGGGGTGACGAGGGGGGCGGGGTGGGCGACGAGGGGGGGTTTGGCTTCAGATAAAGAGTGAGGTGTCTATATTTGAGGGACTTTAGCGTAATTGAGATATACATGGTCAATAGTGTGTGCACTCAAGGTTGATCAATTTGTTTCATAGTTTGGACTATGAGATAACGATACTTTTGAACATGCGTGATATACTTTGATGTACCAGAATTACAAGCCTAAGATTGGAATTTTGGAATTCGACTCCATCATTAGCTTTTGTAATTCATTTAAACGGAGGTACATTTTTAAGCCGGGATTTCGTGATTTCAAATTCATATATCAAACCTAGAGATATACACATACGGGCATGTTCAAACTTTATAATCATCCACTTTATTCATACACATACACATTTTTGCTTTTGTCATCATATTTAGGATAAACACATTTGGAATTTCATTTGAATTGGACCATATGATGGTATTTGCTTGTAGTAGCTCAATGATCCATATTTGAATTGAATGGACAATCTAAGTTTCGAGTTGGAGACATTGATTTTCAAAACTTGCACTTTTTTGTGTGCAAAACAAACAAATTCTCGGCCATGATATCATAGTCGGCCGTACAAGAGCAGAATATAATTTCAGGCGCCAAAAGCTTTCAAACTTCCCGCTCACATCGAAATATCTCGCGCCCGAAAGTTTAGCCCTGCGATATTCCTGTTTTACCCCTACCACATGAACGGAAAAGGGCTGCTTTGGTAACTCCATTGTTTTCCCCTCTTTGCCCCCAACATTCTTCCCCAGAGCCCCTCCCCTTCCCCTCCCCGACACCCCCCAACCACGGCAAGCCGCCGAACCTAGTCCTCCGTCGCAGCGATGGACCTCACACCCCGACGGATCTACCTTCCGCACCTTGGAACCCCCAACTGCCAACTCACCACATCACCCGAGCCGCTTCAAAGAATCGGGCTTGTACACCGCCTGCATCTCCTTGACCGCCATCATGGTCCACCGCACCGGATTTGCTTAACCAGCACCCTCGTCCACCACAGTGTAGGCCCTTCACTGACTCCCTCGTCCGTCCCTTCGCTGGCCCTTCATACAACCCCTCGTCCGCCGCAACAGATCCGCCTCACCGAAAGCACTGCACAACGCGCCCGCCGAAGCCTTCGTCCATTGCACCGGACCCGCTCCACGGATGCCATATTAAACTCCACCGGCCCTGCTTTACCGATTTCGCAGCCTCATCAGGTTATTTCGATTTGTACTCCTTCGGTTTTTCTCTTTATCGTGCAACTGTTCACTTACCACAGATGAGCTTTCTTGTATGTCGACAGGCGCCGCAACCATAGCACCGCAACCGCTTCGACGGGCGATACCGCCCAAACTCAACCGCAACACGAGCACCATCGACGATCCTTAGCTATCAGGTATGCCAACGATACCCATACGCCACCGAGAATCAGGTACTATTATCCAACGGTCGGCGCCTTGCTACCTCTTGAGCACTGCGTTGGTTTTCCCTTGAAGAGGAAATGGTGATGCAGCAAAGTAGCGTAAGTATTTCCCTCAGTTTTTGAGAACCAAAGTATCAATCCAGTAGGAGGCTACGCATGCAGTCCCTCGCACCTACACAATACAAATAAATCCTCGCAACCAACGCGATAAGGGGTTGTCAATCCCTTCACGGTCACTTACGAGAGTGAGATCTGATAGATATGATAGGATAATATTTTTGGTATTTTTGTGATAAGATGCAAAGTAAAATAAAAGCAAAGTAAAAAGCAAAGGAAATAACTAAGTATTGGAAGATTAATATGATGAAGATAGACCCGGGGGCCATAGGTTTCACTAGTGGCTTCTCTCAAGAGCATAAGTATTTTACGGTGGGTGAACGAATTACAGTTGAGCAATTGACAGAATTGAGCATAGTTATGAGAATATCTAGGTATGATCATGTATATACGCATCACGTCCAAGACAAGTAGACTGACTCCTGCCTGCATCTACTACTATTACTCCACTCATCGACCGCTATCGAGCATGCATCTAGAGTATTAAGTTCATGAAAACAGAGTAACGCCTTAAGCAAGATGACATGATGTAGAGGGATAAATTCATGCAATATGATTAAAAACCCCATCTTGTTATCCTCGATGGCAACAATACAATACGTGCCTTGCTGCCCCTCATCAGAATCGGGAAAGGACACTACAAGATTGAACCCAAAGCTAAGCACTTCTCCCATTGCAAGAAAAACCAATCTAGTAGGCCAAACCAAACTGATAATTCGAAGAGACTTGCAAAGATAACCAATCATACATAAAAGAATCAGAGAAGATTCAAATATTGTTCATAGATAATCTTGATCATAGACCCACAATTCATCGGTCTCAACAAACATACCGCAAAAAGAAGATTACATCGAATAGATCTCCATGAGAGAGGGGGAGAACATTGTATTAAGATCCAAAAAGAGAGAAGAAGCCATCTAGCTACTAACTATGGACCCGAAGGTCTGAAGTAAACTACTCACACTTCATCGGAGAGGCTATGGTGTTGATGTAGAAGCCCTCTGTGATCGATTCCCCTTCCGGTGAGCTCCTAACAGCCCCAAGATGGGATCTCGTAAGTGCAAAGTTGCGCGGTGGAATTAGGTTTTTGGCTCCGTGTCGATCGCTCGAGAATGCGAGGTATATATAGGAGGAAGAAGTACGTCGGTGGAGCAACGTGGGGCCCACAAGGGTGGAGGGCGCGCCCACCTACCTCGTGGCCTCCTGGAAGCTTCTCTTACGTAGGGTCCAAGTCTCCTGGATCTTGTTCGTTCCAAAAATCACGTTCCCGGATGTTTCATTCCGTTTCGACTCCGTTTGATATTCTTTTTCCGTGAAACTCTAAAATAGACAAAAAAACAGCAATTCTGGGCTGGGCCTCCGGTTAATAGGTTAGTCCCAAAAATAATATAAAAGTGAATAATAAAGCCCAATAATGTCCAAAACAGTAGATAATATAGCATGGAGCAATCAAAAATTATAGATATGTTGGAGACGTATCAAGCATCCCCAAGCTTAATTCCTGCTCGTCCTCGAGTAGGTAAATGATAAAAAAGATAATTTTTGATGTGCAATGCTACTTGGCATAATTTCAATGTAATTCTTCTTAATTGTGGTATGAATATTCAGATCCGAAAGATTCAAGACAAAATTTTAATATTGACATAAAAATAATAATACTTCAAGCATACTAACAAAGCAATTATGTCTTCTCAAAATAACATGGCCAAAGAAAGTTATCCCTACAAAATCATATAGTCCGGCTATGCTCTATCTTCACCACACAAAGTATTTAAATCATGCACAACCCGATGACAAGCCAAGCAATTGTTTCATACTTTTGACATTCTCAAACTTCTTCAATCTTCACGCAATACATGAGCGTGAGCCATGGATATAACACTATATGTGGAATAGAATGGTGGTTGTGGAGAAGACAAAAAGGGAGAAGATAATCTCACATCAACTAGGCGTATCAACGGGCTATGGAGATGCCCATCAATAGATATCAATGTGAGTGAGTAGGAATTGTCATGCAACGGATGCACTAGAGCTATAAGTATATGAAAGCTCAACTAAAGAAACTAAGTGGGTGTGCATCCAACTCGCTTGCTCACGAAGACCTAAGGCATTTTGAGGAAGCCCATAATTGGAATATACAAGCCAAGTTCTATAATGAAAATTTCCCACTAGTATATGAAAGTGACAAAATGAGAGACTCTCTATCATGAAGATCATGGTGCTACTTTGAAGCACAAGTGTGGTAAAAGGATAGTAACATTGTCCCTTCTCTCTTTTCTCTCATTTTTTATTTGGGCATTTTCTCTTTTTATGGCCTCTTTTTTTGTCCGAGTCTCATCCCGACTTGTGGGGAATCATAGTCTCCATCATCCTTTCCTCACTTGGGACAATGCTCTAAAAATGATGATCATCACACTTTTATTTTCTTACAACTCAACAATTACAACTCGATACTTAGAACAAAATATGACTCTATATGAATGCCTCCGTGATGTGCAGGATATGCAATGAATCAAGAGTGACATGTATGAAAGAATTATGAACGGTGGCTTTGCCACAAATACAATGTCAACTACATGATCATGCAAAGCAATATGACAATGATGGAGCGTGTCATAATAAACGGAACGGTGGAAAGTTGCATGGCAATATATCTCGGAATGGCTATGAAAATGCCATGATAGGTAGGTATGGTGGCTGTTTTGAGGAAGGTTTATGGTGGGTGTATGATACCGGCGAAAAGTGTGTGGTATTAGAGAGGCTAGCAATGGTGGAAGGAAGAAGAGTGCATATAATCCATGGACTCAACATTAGTCATAAAGAACTCATATACTTATTGCAAAACTCTACAAATTATCAAAGCAAAGTATTACGCGCATGCTCCTAGGGGGATAGATTGGTAGGAAAATACCATCGCTCGTCCCCGACCGCCACTCATAAGGAAGACAATCAATAAATAAATCATGCTCCGACGTCATCACATAACGGTTCACCATACGTGCATGCTACGGGAATCACAAACTTTAACACAAGTATTTCTCAAATTCACAACTACTCAACTAGCATGACTTTAATATCACCATCTTTATATCTCAAAACAATTATCAAGCATCAAACTTCTCATAGTATTCAACACACTCATAAGAAAGTTTTTACAAATCTTGAATACCAAGCATATTAGGATTATTTAAGCAAATTACCATGCTATTTAAGACTCTCAAAATAATCTAAGTGAATCATAAGAGATCAATAGTTTCTATAAAACAAATTCACCACCATGCTCTAAAAGATATAAGTGAAGTACTAGAGCGAAACTATATAACTCAAAATATATAAGTGAAGCACAAAGAGTATTCTAATAATTTCCAAATCATGTATGGCTCTCTCAAAAGGTGTGTACAGAAAGGATTATTGTTAAACTAAAAAACAAAGACTCAATTCATACAAGACGCTCCAAGCAAAACACATATCATGTGGTGAATAAAAATATAGCTCCAAGTAAAGTTATCGGTGGAAGTAGACGAAAGAGGGGATGCCTTCCGGGGCATCCCCAAGCTTTGGCTTTTTGGTGTCCTTAGATTATCTTGGGAGTGCCTTGGGCATCCCCAAGCTTAGACTCTTGCCACTCCTTGTTCCATAATCCATCAAAAAAATTCACCCAAAACTTGAAAACTTCACAACACAAAACTCAACAGAAAATCTCCTGAGCTCCGTTAGCGAAAGAAAACAAAAGACCACTTCAAGGTACTGTAATGAACTCATTCTTTATTTATATTGGTGTTAAACCTACTGTATTCCAACTTCTCTATGGTTTATAAACTATTTTACTAGCCATATATTCATCAAAATAAGAAAACAACACACGAAAAACAGAATCTGTCAAAAACAGAACAGTCTGTAGTAATCTGTAACTAACGCAAACTTCTGGAACTCCAAAAATTCAGCCAAACTAGGAAGACCTATAAAATTTGTTTATTGATCATCAGCAATTGGAATCACTATTTTATCACGTTCTGGTGATTTTTAACAATTGATTTCGTGAACAGAAAGTTTCTGGAAATTACAGCAAGATCAAATAACTATCATCCAAGAAGATCCTATAGGTTTAACTTGGCACAAACACTAATTAAAACATAAAACACATCTAACCAGAGGATAGATCAAATATTTATTCCTAAACAGAAGCAAAAGAAAAAAACTAAAAATAAAATTGGGTTGCCTCCCAACAAGCGCTATCGTTTAACGCCCCTAGCTAGGCATAAAAGCAAGGATAGATCTAGGTATTGCCATCTTTGGTAGGCAATCCATAAGTGGCTCTCATGATAGATTCATATGGAAATTTTATTTTCTTCCTAGGGAAGTGTTCCATGCCTTTCTTTAATGGAAATTGGAATCTAATATTCCCTAATTGCACCAATCGTTCTAAGGAAAGGTCTACCAAGAATAATAGGACATGAAGGATTGCAATCTATATCAAGAAAGATAAAATCTACGGGCACATAATTCCTATTTGCAACAATAATAATATCATTAATTCTTCCCATAGGTTTCTTAATAGTGGAATCCGCAAGGTGCAAGTTTAGAGAGCAATCATCAAAATTGCGGAAATCTAGCAAATCGCACAAAGTTTTGGGAATAGTGGAAACACTAGCACCCAAATCACATAAAGCATAGAACTCATGATCCTTAATCTTAATTTTAATAGTTGGTTCCCACTCATCATAAAGTTTTCTAGGGATAGAAACTTCCAACTCAAGTTTTTCTTCATAAGATTGCATCAAGGCATCAACGATATGTTTAGTAAACGCTTTATTTTGACTATAAGCATGAGGAAATTTTAGCATGGATTGCAACAAGGAAATACAATCAATCAAGGAGCAATTTTCAGAATTAAATTACTTGAAATCCAAAATAGTGGGTTTAGCATCTAGGGTTTTGATTTCTTCAATCCCACTTTTATCAAATTTAGCATCAAGATCTAAAAACTCTGAATTTTTGGAATGCCTTCTAGGTAAAGGTGGATCATATTCAGTCCCATCATTATCAAGATTCATATTGCAAAACAAAGATTTAATAGGGGACACATCAATAACTTTTAGATCTTCGTTTTTATTTTCATAGAAATTTGAAGAAAACGCTTTCATAATGCAATCTTTCTTAGCACGCATCCTAGCGGTTCTTTCTTTGCACTCATCAATGGAAATTCTCATGGCTTTGATAGAATAATTGATATCATGCTTAGGAGGAATAGATCTAAGCTTTAAAGAATCAACATCAAGAGAAATTCTATCAACGTTCCTAGCCAATTCATCAACTTTAAGCAATTTCTCTTCAAGCAAAGCATTGAAATTCTTTTGCGAATTCATAAATTCCTTAACACTAGTCTCAAATTCAGAGGGCATCTTATTAAAATTTCCATAAGAGTTGTTGTAGGAATTACCATAATTATTAGAAGAATTACTAGGATAAGGCCTAGGATTAAAGTTTCCTCTATACGCATTGTTACCAAAATTATTCCTGTCAACAAAATTCACATCAATAGATTCATTATTATTCTCAATCAAAGTGGACAAAGGAATATCATTAGGATCAGAAGAAACACTCTTAGTAGCAAATAATTTCATAAGTTCATCCATATTTCCACTCAAAACATTAATTTCTTCTATCGCATGCACTTTTTTATTAGTAGATCTTTCAGTGTGCCATTGAGAAAAATTAACCATAATATTATCTAGGAGTTTAGTAACTCCTCCTAAAGTGATTTCCATAAAAGTGCCTCCCGCGGCCGGATCTAAAAGATTTCTAGAAGCAAAATTCAATCCGGCATAAAATTTTTGTATAATCATCCACAAATTCAAACCATGAGTAGGGCAATTACGTATCACTAATTTCATCCTCTCCCAAGCTTGTGCAACATGTTCACGATCAAGTTGCTTAAAATTCATAATATCATTTCTAAGAGAGATGATCTTAGCGGGAGGAAAATACTTTGAGATAAAAGCATCTTTGCACTTGTTCCAAGAATCAATACTATTATTAGGCAAATACGAAAACCAAGCTTTAGCACGATCTCTAAGAGAAAAAGGAACTAGCTTCAACTTAACAATATCATTATCAACATCTTTCTTCTTTAGCATATCACACAAATCAACGAAGCTATTTAGATGAGTAGCGGCATCTTCATTAGGAAGGTCATGAATTGATCTTTCATGACAAGATTCAACAAAGCGGCATTGATTTCACAAGATTCTGTATTGGTAAGAGGAGCAATCGAGTGTTAAGGAAATCATTATTGTTGGTATTGGTAAAGTCACATAATTTGGTATTATCTTGAGCCATCGAGACAAACTAGCAATCCAACACAAGAGCAAACAAATAGCAAGCGTTTATGAGGCGAACGAAAAAGAGAGGGCGAATAAAACGGCAAGGGTGAAGTGGGGGAGAGGAAAATGAGAGGCAAATGGCAAATAATGTAATGCGGGAGATAAGGTATTGTGATGGGTAATTGGTATGTTGACTTTTGCATAGACCTCCCCGGCAACGGCGCCAGAAATCCTTCTTGCTACATCTTGAGCACTGCGTTGGTTTTCCCTTGAAGAGCAAAGGGTGATGCAGCAAAGTAGTGTAAGTATTTCCCTCAGTTTTTGAGAACCAAGGTATCAATCCAGTAGGAGGCTACGCGCGAGTCCCTCACACCTGCACAATACAAATAAATCCTCGCAACCAACGCGATAAGGGGTTGTCAATCCCTTCACGGTCACTTACGAGAGTGAGATCTGATAGATATGATAGGATAATATTTTTGGTATTTTTGTGATAAGATGCAAAGTAAAATAAAAGCAAAGAAAAAAATCAAAGGAAATAACTAAGTATTGGAAGATTAATATGATGAAGATAGACCCGGGGGCCATAGGTTTCACTAGTGGCTTCTCTCAAGAACATAAGTATTTTACGGTGGGTGAATGAATTAATTGAGCAATTGACAGAATTGAGCATAGTTATGAGAATATCTAGGTATGATCATGTATATAGGCATCACGTCCAAGACAAGTAGACCGACTCCTGGCTGCATCTACTACTATTACTCCACTCATCGACCGCTATCCAAAGATGCATCTAGAGTGTTAAGTTCATGAAAACAGAGTAACGCCTGTAAGCAAGATGACATGATGTAGAGGGATAAATTCATGCAATATGATAAAACCCCATCTTGTTATCCTCGATGCAACAATACAATACGTGCCTTGCTGCCCCTACTATCACCGGGAAAGGACACCGCAAGATTGAACCCAAAGCTAAGCACTTCTCCCATTGCAAGAAAAACCAATCTAGTAGGCCAAACCAAACCGATAATTCGAAGAGACTTGCAAAGATAACCAATCATACATAAAAGAATTCAGAGAAGATTCAAATATTGCTCATAGATAATCTTGATCATAAACCCCCTACCTCATGGCCTCCTGGAAGCTTCTCTTACATAGGGTCCAAGTCTCCTGGATCTTGTTCGTTCCAAAAATCACGTTCCCGAAGGTTTCACTCCGATTGGACTCCGTTTGATATTCTTTTTCTACGAAACTCTGAAATAGGCAAAAAAACAGCAATTCTGGGTTGGGCCTCCGGTTAATAGGTAAGTCCCAAAAATAATATAAAAGTGAATAATAAAGCCCAATTATGTCCAAAACAGTAGATAATATAGCATGGAGCAATCAAAAATTATAGATACGTTGGAGACGTATCACGCCTACGTTCACTTTATTAGCATAAGCACCGCACCTTTGAATTTCTTCAGGGCATCATTCAGTTTTTGATGAGACGTGTTATTCTGCTTGCACCTGTAGGGCCATACTTCTGGCAGTGAACATGTTACATGTGCTAAATTACATACCAGTTCGCATATATTTAATATCCTTTAGTTTTGTCATAAGTATTACTGTACTTCCTAGATATCAATGACTACTATTTTACTGATTTCATTCTATATTTATGATAATGGTGTTGTTCGATGCCACTGTTGGTTCCATCGCATCGCTTCATGTTCTCTATGCTTAATTACTCATCGACAAACTAGCATGTGGTTCCGCTGGTTTTTGTTCGTTTTACCCTACATTTTCGATGCTAGCTATTACATCACCGCTACGAGCCTATGTTCATTACTTTTTGTGTGTTCTTGATCTTCCCAAGTTGCATGACTAATTTGATCTTCTATTAATTATGGAGCTGCCAACCCCATCAAGCAAAATATTTGTTCTTTTGGGGTCGGCACCTCGAACAAGCATAAAAATAGAGGGAAGCAGATATATTGTCGCGTATGCACACACCCTTCTTTCATTAGTTTAGATGAACCATTGATGATCAATTTGAACCAAAGGTGCATGCGATTAAAATTAATTTTACCTAAATAGAGGGTGCGTAATAAACTACAACAAGTAGATTTGCAACCACGGGATCTTGTGATATCTTCAAAGAATATTGCAACAAAGAGCGAGGATTCACAACAACATATGGTAAGCTGTGTGTTTTAGTACATGTGAAATGTAATGCGTGTGGGCTGCTTTCTTGGCTTGTGCCCTCAACCTGTAATCCTCTGAGAATAACAAATTGTTCGGTTATGCGCTTTCTTTGTATTGCATGATTCGAATGCTTGTTTGTTACTTGTTACGCTATACCTGAGTTGGCCAATATGTCAGCAGTGTCTGCTGTACTATCGTAAAGAAATGCATGCCTAGTTCATTTGAGTCCTTAACTTTTCCTCTGAACTTCATCACAAGACTGTCTCCGTAGTTTATATGAGGCCACACTGTTAAGTGCTTTCTTAGATTATTTCTACTGCTTAGATGCCTTGGCAACTTAAATATAGTGGTGGTACACTCCCTTTCAGCTAGGGATGTCAACTGGGTCCCGCTTAATCCCGATTAAAGTCCACTAGTGGTATGATAGTTCAAAAGAGTTTTTGTTCTTTGAGGAAAATGAACCAGGGAGCTAGCAAAAACTAACTAGATGGGACTGGCGGATGTCGTTTATTTGCCACTTACATCCCTAGTTTCATCTTACCGTTTTAATTTGTTTTCGGCCGATGCTGCTTCGAACCATTTAAATATAACTTGCCATGCTCGGCAATAATTAGTATGTCGTTTACCATGTAAGCTTACTGCCTGGATCATGCGAGCGGAAACCTTTCAGGATGCCGTTCACACTAGGGCACAATATACAACCCCTGAATCTATTTGTGGAAGCAGTGCGTCATCCATGTTACCAGATGGTAGCAGTTCAGAGGCAACACCGCCGGAGAGCAGTCTGAGCACAGATATTATAGTTCTTGAGGCTCTACTAGAGGCAGAAGGAGATGGTGTGGCTGCCATGAATGAGGTAATCTCGATCTTGAAGCTGGAAATTATGCAATTAGTTGCACGTATTATGCAAGCAACCCAAGGATTGGAGGAAGTAAGAATGTTGCATTTGAAGACGGAGGAGGTCCTGCTGCTTCTGCTATCTGAAGCCCGAGGTAATCCCAGTTCTTCTTTAGATAGCAGTTGAAATTGTCATTAGATTATTGTACTTGCATGTTGTCTCATGTCTCTGAATGGATTATGTTGTAAGACCCCCTATGGTGTCCATGTGTTGTAATGATCCAAATTTTTTAGGCGAGGTAACCCTCAGTCTTCTTCCCCCTATGTTGTCCACTGTTTTTCGTGTGAGCATATTGTATTGGATGAAATAACTATTTGACTCAAAGTGTATCCAACCTACTGAATTCGAAGATCACGACATTTCTAAATCATAATCATATATAAAGGTGGAATAAATCTTTGTTGTGGTTTTGAAGAAATAAATAACAAAATGTAGAATTATCTGTGGATATTCGTAATCGAATAAAAATTGGATTTGGATTTAGTTGCCAGGGGCCTGAGGCAAACGTGAATGCTAATTCTCCCAAGTTTTGAGCAAGCGGCTAAACACCCACTTGTCATTTGTGGGCTGCCCGAAGCAAGTGTTTGCGAGATGGAAATTACTGTCTACCGACACTTGACATCCTTATCGACCGGATTTACTGCTGCCGCCGATAGGGGTAGACTAGTAACTTCAATCAGACGTGACACGACGGCCTCTGGGCCCATTCAGACATGGTGGGCGCCAAACGTGGGTGGCAAAACACATTCGACTCAAGCTCATCTGAAAGACATGTGTCTCTCCCTCCATTTCCCCATTCATCCACGGTGGGCTGCAAATTAAACAAACTCTCCTCGTCCGAAAATCGATGTAGGCTAATATTTTAAATAGGGGCAGATGTGTAACTTCCCTCAGACGTGACACAACCGCCCTACCTGTCAGCCCCGTTCATACACCGTGGGCGCCAATCGTGGGCGGCAAAACACCCTCTCCTTGCCCGAAATCGTCACCGGTAAATATTTGGGAGATGCGAGATCACCGTCCTATCCCCAACTGACGTGATGTCGAAATTTTAAATAGGGGATAAGTTCGTAACTTTCCCATATTTCAGACAAGCGCGTCCCAAAGTTTGAGATCCCCCTCCCCCTCCATTTCCCCATTCATACACCGTCGGCGCCACGACAACCTCCCCACTGCGGCCAGCCTCCTCTGTCCGCCACCCCATCCTCCACCTTGCCAGAGCCGCTACCCCTACCCTGTCGTCCACTGCAAGAGATGGACGTCTCTCATCCATGGCGCCGGACCAGGATCCTTTCATCACGTCGTCTCGCTTCATCGGTGCCGTCGTCCACTTTGCCGTTGCCGCTCCTACGACCGCCTCGTCCACGGCAACATGATTTATCCCCCGACCCGGCCGTCTGCCATCTAAAGTCTTCTTCCCCACCGCCGACAGCCATCGCACCCGCAAAGACCCTCAACGTGTCGTTAGGGGCCTACACGGCGTCGCAAGAGAGGTGGTACTCTTCCATATGTGCTTAAGTTATTGATATCACCCGGAAAATAGATCTTAAATTTTTTACTGTACTTTTCTTGTCCGTAACAAATCGTAGTGGCTAGTTGAATGCAAACATTGGTTGCGAAGTAGCTTTGTCCGGTTTGCACCTTCAGATCCGCCATGTCACGGTCACTATACTCGTAAAGCTTATGGTTTCCCCCCTTTATATTCACTACCGTCATCGTAGGTGCTTCACTTTGCCGTGTCGTGTGCTAGCACTGCTCCTCAAGACCTCAACCCATCAAGCGAAACAACATGCCACTCATAATTCCAAAGCTTACGTGTTGAAATACGTATCTGATATGATGTTCATATTACTAAAACAGAGAATGTTTAATTGGTCACCTAATGTTCCTATATTCATTTTGAAAAGCATGTGTGCCACCCACTGGTCCAACTAGTTCCACTTTCCTGATTTTACTCTTGATGCTTAGGGTTTTCCCCTTTTATCTACTCTACTATGATCTGCGTAGGTGCTTTCTGTCATACTAGCATTACTCCACCCTTCAAGCTAAACAACACAACACTCAAAATTCCAAAGCTTAGTTGTTCAAATATGATTGTGATATGATACTGATATTAGTTAACAGACACATTTAATTGGTTAGCTAAAGGTCCCACTTGAGTTTCCAAATGCATGTCGCGGCATATAGAGAGACGGCAGAATTGCATTTCTTTGTCACTTGTTGACTGTACTTTCTTTTCCATACCAAATCTTAGTTGTTATTTCAAAGCAAATATCGGTTGCTAACTACCCTTTGCGTGGTTTGCAGCTTCATATCTGCCATCCCACTGCCACGGTCAACACTATACCTATCATGCTTACGGTTTCCCCATTTTATGATGACCACGATCAGCCTACGTGGTTCATGTCATAATAGCACTGCTCCACCCATCGAGCTAAACAAGCTTAGTTGTACAAATTCAAATCTGATATTATCCTGATATTAGTAAAACTGAGAGATGTTTAATTGGTCAGCTAAATGTTCCTACTTTAGTTTCGAAATGCATGTGAGCCACATATGGAGAGCCCGGAAGGAATAGTATTTCTCTGTGCACTCTGGTTCATCATGGGTGGCCAACCGACATTGTATATAAAGACTTGTAATATCTTCAATCTTCTTGCTCTTCTACTCTTCTTTAAGATGATCCTCTTCTCTTGCGATTGACTGGTCAGGTCGAGTTATTCTCCCTTAGTATATTTTGAATCTGTCAGGTCAGGTCGACTCGTTCTTCTTTACTATATGTTGAAGCTATCATCTACGAAGTATCATCACTTCTGGAGCTCTCATATTTTGAGTAGTAGGCCACATTATATTAATGCACACACCAAATTACAGCATGCATGGCACCTCTTAGAAGAATTGTAGAGATAGCACAGAGGGGTTTACAGGGAGGAAGTATTGGATTAGAATCACTTCTGCATTACAAAGATAATCTCACTTGTTTTTATGTTTTCATGCATGTCAGGTATTGAACATTATCAAAATGAATATGAGAATGGGCGACGAGAGGAATATTATTGGAACAATCCAATCGGCTAACAAACTTGGCATGGTGGAGGATGGCCTATTTTATTCACCCATCAAGGTGCATGCTCTAACTTGGCAAGGTTGTATTGGTCGCTTTATATTTTGCATCGACCTCTTGCATTACTTCTACTTTGTTACACCATCTGCTTAGTTTAAGAATCATATATGAGTATATGCCATACCTATCCATTTTACGTACCTATTCCATGTGTCGTCATACTATGTTTTTCCAGTCAAATGTTGTTCTTTCGTAATAGATGTCCAAAAGCAAGAGGGTGATTGCAGATCCTCAAGGAGTACAAACTAGGTATTTGGAAAAGGTAGTGATACCTGTTAAATCAGATAAATCAGCAGCCACAGAAAACATATGCCCAACTGTAACAGACTTTACCCCTACTCCAGTGGCCAAACCCTTATTAGAACTGCTGACAGCCCAGCGTCAGGTACTGTATATGATATCAATTCGAAATTTGAACTCCAAAATTGCTGCATGTACCTTACCTTCTCTCTTGTATGAAAACTAATTTCAGATGAATCTCCTTGCTCAAAGGATCATAGGATCTCACGACAATACTGGGCTCTGCATTGCTCTTGTCAGTACCTCTTGCCCTTTGTCAGCATACTTACACTCATTGTTGTTTGATTATGTAGCATCACTGTAAATGTTTACTTCTTTATCCTCCCTTTGCTTGAAATTATAAGATCTATATTTACTCTTAGATAAATGTAGAATTAACACAATGGTTATGAAGTTTGGATTGCTCATGGAAGTACCTGTTGTCATGTACTCCCTCTGTATCGAATTAATTGTTGATCAATTGGATGTATTTAGAACTTAACAGTGCTAGATACATCCATTTGAGCGACAACTAATAACGGACGGTGGTGGTATTACTGTACATGCATTGCGAGATAGTTGATTGTCTAGCATTACTCGCATCTTATCTCGCCCTGCCCTCCACTTTCTCCAAATTATCATATCTACATTTACTCTTACCAAAATGTTGAATAAAGCCAATGCCACTGCACATGTTGATGTCGCATTCCTCTTGTCGATTACCTTTTGCCTTGTAATGTCTGTACTTAACTAATTGCTATTTGATTATGTATCATCGATGCACTTTTGAGCTTCATTATCCTCTATTTCTTCCAATATTATTTGATCCATATTTACTCTTTGCAAAATGTAGAATAATGGCAATGCTTATAAAGAATTTTCTTTGGGGAATTTATTGAATTATCTTTCCATCAACATGGAGAAGGGCTTTGTCCAGCCCGTGTTAACATGTAATGTAAGTTCATCCTTCTCAAGCCTTCAAACTTTGTTCTAGTATAGATTTGGATAGGCATCATTTCCTGCACTGTTGTTTACATCTGATTGGATGTTTGCAACAACTACCAGTTTTAAATTGTAGTTGTAAAAACATGTTCCTTATCTTGAAACAGATCCATTTATTTGCTTATATAATTGTGAAACCTGTTACATGTCTCCTTGTTTCTCTTTCAGAGTCGTATCTCTTATGCCAGGCAGAAATTTAGGAAAGATAGTGTGCCAAACCATCTTGAGGACAGCGAGATGACCCCAAGGTCATGTCTTGATGAAGACAGTGAGTTGAAGCTACTCACCAGCAGGTGTGAGACAACCTCTGTGCAGTCCCTGCCTCAATCAGTTCGACTTCTTCAGTCTCAACTTAAAGCGGAAAGGCTTGCTTCAGCTCAACTCCGACTTGAAGCCAAAGATGTAATGAAGATGTCAGGGGACTGCCTTGCGCACTATGGTGCCATACAGCTAGGGATGAAGCATCTATCGTTGACACAACTGAGGTCTCATCAGTTTGTTCGGCTGCTTGCGGGGCCCGAACTTGCCAGGTATAGTGCCTTCTAAAGTGCTCTCAGTTTTGTATATTCTTTTGTCGGCGCGTTTATATGCACTGCTGGCGACCTTTGATGCCCAGTGTATGTAATCCGCGGTCATGTTGCGTTTTATTATCACCGGTAGCGAACTTTGATTCCCAAAGTGTATGTAATATGCCGTAATTTCTTTATTGTATAGTCTAGGTTTATTCTTTGGTCGGTATGTTGTAATTTGGGCCGGAAGGTTCAGTGGATCTCAGTGTTGTCGTTCTTCAGGCCGGCCCGTTACTCATATGGGCCAAAACATGGGCCTATAATCATCTTGGGCCATTAGCAGGTCTAAACCTATAGTAGTTTCCCGCCTTTAACAGGCCATGGGCTACATACTTATTGTAGTGACACTGGGCTTCCTACGGGCCGTAGAAACAATGGGCCTTCTACGGTCCATAGAAACAATGAGCCTTCTACTAGACGTATCATCAATGGGCCTTAGACGGGTCGTATGATCGATTGGCCAAACATGGGCCAAAAACAGACCGCATTATGGTCGTAAACGGGCTAGAGTTGGAGTCGTCCGTTCATGGGCCGGCCATAACGGGCCGTTGTTAATAGGCCGTATTTGATGATGCTATGAAAACGGCCCAACGTATTAACGGGCCACAAACGGGACAACTCTAACCACGGGCTGAATTTGGCCCACAAGCAGAAAATGGCAGTAACGGGCCGTAAGTAACCGAATGCTGGAAATGAGCCCAAGAATAAATGAGCCCTGAGAAGGCCGAAAGATAACATGGGCTGCAAACGGCCCAATGGATTAATGGGTCGTTAATGGGTATAAAGTGATACACTGTTCATTACGGGCCAGTTTCACCACGGGCCGTTAATGGGCCAAGAGTTACAAAGGGCCTCATATGGGCCGAAAGACGTCATGGGCCATACATGGGCCGGAACTTAAAACGGGCTGGAATCATATTGGATGGCCCAGATGACGCTACTGGGCCTAATTCGGATAGGTCGTAATGGGCCCTGGGTTAACGGGCTGTAAATGGGCTATATGCGAACAGGCCGTTAACAGGCTTTCCGTGGGCCAGCCCGCCACCTTTTGACCAAGTCAAATGGCCGGCCTTTTCACAGGAATGGGCCTCTGGTCGGCCGTGCCACGTGTCGACGTATCATAGGCGCCTTCGGTCCAATGAGTGGATGACATCTGTCCCAACGGTGAGCCAACACGTGTTTCCTCCAGCCAATGATGATTTTACACGCGGAAAATCCCCATTGGTCGGGGCTGTTAGCGGGTTATCGGATCCAAAACCGGACCCGATAGCTTAATGGCGTTTCGTTACGGTGGATGCCACGTGTCGGTCACCCTTGACGAAAGCACTTCTGTGACACGCGATTTATCGTCATGGAAGTGGACACTTCCGTGATGATAATTTTGGTAATGTCATGGAACACTTCTACGACAACACAGGTATGACTATCTTGATTCTGTCATAAAATTTTCATGGATGTACATGCATGACAAAAAACGCGACCTACTGTGACAAACACGTATCATCACGGAAGTGTATTCTTTTGTAGTGTATGCAGGGGGCGCCGCACACGGCTTGGAACAATTGATGCGTGTTAGAGGTGCCCCCACCCCCGTATTTAAAGGAGGGAGAGGGGAGGAGGCCGGCCCTAGGCGCGCCCCAAGTGGGAGGAGTCCCACTTGGGCTCCTAGTAGGATACGGCCCCCTTCCTTTCATTAGAGGGGGGAATGGGGAAGGAGAGAGAGAGGGAGAAGGAAAGGGGGGCGCCGCCCCCTCCCCTAGTCCAATTCGGACTCCTCCCTTGGGAGGGGCGGCGGCACGCCACCCCTATGTGGGCTGGTTTTCCTCCCTCCTATGGCCCATATCTTCCCCGGGGGTTTCCGGTACCCCCCCCCCCCGGTACTCCGATATGTACCCGATACATTCCGAAACACTTCTGGTGTCCGAATACTATCATCCAATATATCAATCTTTACCTCTCGACCATTTAGAGACTCCTTGTCATGTTTGTGATCTCATACGGGACTCTGAAAAACATTCGGTCACCCAATCACATAACTCATAATACAAATCGCCATCGAACGTTAAGCGTGCGGAACCTACGGGTTCGAGAACTATGTAGACATGACCGAGACACTTCTCCGGTCAATAACCAATAGCGGAACCTAGATGCTCATATTGGTTCCTACATATTCTACGAAGATCTTTATCAGTTTAACTGTAATGACAACATACGTCATTCCCTTTGTCATCGGTATGTTACTTGCCCGAGATTCGATCGTCGGTATCTTCATACCTAGTTCAATCTCATTACCGGCAAGTCTCTTTACTCATTCAGTAATGCACCATCCCACAACTAACTCATTAGTCACATTGCTTGCAAGGCTTTTCATGATGTGCATTACCGAGAAGGCCCAGAGATACCTCTCCGATACTCGGAGTGACAAATCCTAATTTCGATCTATGCCAACCCAACAAACACCTTCGGAGATACCTGTAGAGCATCTTTATAATCACCCAGTTATGTTGTGATGTTTGATAGAACACAGGTATTCCTCCGGTATTCCGGAGTTGCATAATCTCATAGTCAAACGAATATGTATAAGTCATGAAGAAAGCAATAGCAATAAAACTTAACGATCATTATGCTAAGCTAATGGATGGGTCTTGTCCATCACATCATTCTCCTAATGATGTGATCCCGTTCATCAAATGACAACTCATGTCTATGTTCAGGAAACCTAACCATTTGTGATTAACGAGCTAGTCTAGTAGAGGCTTACTAGGGACACTGTGTTTTGTCTATGTATTCACACATGTATCAAGTTTCCGGTTAATACAATTCTTGCATGAATAATAAACATTTATCATGATATAAGGAAATATAAATAACAACTTTATTATTACCTCTAGGGCATATTTCCTTCAGCACAGCCTAGCATTCATTCACAAATCCTATAGTGAAATCAAGACTGCTCGACCTCGGAAGCTAATTTGCGCGTAGGCAGCACCGTCCTAATACCATTGATTGTATCTATTCATTGATGCATAGGCTCGCTCCCATTTTTGTGTCTTTCACCCCAAGGCCAACCTTAGATTTAGATCGACACACACAATCCCATCTCACAAGGTGATATCCTTTTCTACCCCTCTCTCCTAGCCAAAAGAAGTGGTGTATATGCTTGTCCAATTTATCAATGAAAGTTTTGGGGAGCAAGAGCATAGAAATATAATTGTAAAGAATGCTACAAAGGGACCCCCGAGGAAGTCACATTACCAATCCAGGATTCACAATGTTTCAAGAATTTATCTTCCACAAAGCCCCAATGCAAACTCCTAAGAGTGGAGTAACTAACCAGGACCCCCAAGTATTTCATGGTAAACTGGCAATTAAACAAATTAGCATAGAAAGACAGAATGTCATCATGTTCACCCACACAAAGGATCTCACATTTCAGATAATTAATTTTCAATCTTGACATAAGCTTAAAAAGGCACAACAACAGTTTGAGATTAACAGCTGCAAGGGGGTCGTGTTCAAAGCAGAGTATTCTATCATCTGCATATTGCAGGACCGCGATACCACGATGAACGAGTCAAGAGCAAGGCCTAAGATATGTTTATCTTTTTGAGCATTAGAAATCATCTTGGATAGGCTCTCGACTGCTGGGTTAAATAAAAAAAGAGATAAGGGGTAGCCCATGGTGGAGCCCTTATGACTTTGAAAATAAGGCCTAGTTTCATTATTCAACTTAGTGCTAACAGTTCCATTGTAAATAATTTTACGGGTCTACTCACACCAAGTGGCGTATGATTTTTCAAAATCATGCTTAAGAACTATACCAATGTTTTTCTTAATTTGGGTATGGTGAAGGATCTCATGCAAAGTTAGAATTCCATCCATAATGTTTCTTTTATTTCTGAAGGCATTTTGATGGCGGCTGGTTAATTTATCAACAAAGACCGCAACCCGACTATCGAGTGTTTTGATGATTAGTTTGCATGGACAATAAAATGAAAATCAGGCAGAATTGTGGTATCTTTTTTGCACCCAACAACTTAGGGGTCAAGGTATAACCCAGTAGTTAAGACGGGCTACATCAAGAGAGCCATCATTGCCTCAAAAAGACGCATGATATCAGGTTTATCAGAATCACATCAACACTGGTAGAACTCCGTGGGAATGTTGTCAGGAACAGGAGCCCTACTACTATCCATCCCAAAAAGAGTAGTTTTAACCTCGGTTTTGAAAATCCCCCCATTAAAAATTCACTATCAACTTCTGTCAGTTTCTCATGATCACCCCAGGTACCAGGGGATAGGTGAAACAAGTTTCCGAGGGCTGGGTCAAAGAGTTCGTTGTAATAGGAAGTAGCATAGTTTAGGAGGGTTTCTGTCCCCTCAATGGTCCCCTCGCCATTGGTAAAGGACTGGGTGGTGTTTTTACATTTTCTACCATTCACAATACGATGATAATATGCCGTATTTTGGTCCCCTTCGTTAACCATCGCTCGCTAGATTGTTGGAGCCAAAACAACTCCTCATTATTAAGAATCTCGTTGAGTTCGGAGAGAAGTGAAGCCCTTCGACAACAAAGATCAGCATCGACAGGACCCACTTCCTCAATTCTTTCAATCTCCTCCAATTCTAGTGTGATTTCCTGTTTCATTTTTTCGCATGAGCAAAAGCATTCAAGCCCCAGCTTTTAAAGAACTTTTTGATTCTTTTACGTTTGATATTCAAAATGTCAAGTGAATCCTCCGATATAACTAGTTTCTCCCAAATGCCCTTGGCCAAAGGAAGGAATTCCTCATTTTTGAGCCAACTAAGTTCAAAACAAAATTCTCTTTTCTTAGGAGGCCAAGGTTTCGAGGCATTACATGAGAGCAGTAAGGGGTTGTGGTCTAAACTGTCTCTGACGAACTAATGTACCGAGACAAGGGGGAAAGGATCTTCCCATTCATAGCTCATAAGGACCCTATCAAGTTTTTCCAAAGTAGGGTGTGATTGTTTATTAGACCATGTGTACGTGCCCCCATTAAGATGAATTTCTCTCAAATTCATAGCATAAATAACTGAACTAAACTGAACTTGTCAACATATTGAGAATGGGCCATTTTTTTAATTGTTATCTTCACAACCTCTCAATATGTTAATGTCACCACCCAATCGTGTAAGGTATAGTTAGATTAGAGTAAAAGGAGGCCATTCCAGCAAGGAAATCGTCTTTGTTTTCATCATGGGCCGCCCTATACACCACCGGAAGGACCAAGATACATTCACACTCGCATTGTAGACAGTAGCTTGCAAAAATAAAGTGAAAGATTGAGCCTGTGTCTCTTGCCAGAGCAACACGGGGCCTCGATGTACTCCCTCCTACCGGTTTTGGCTTATCTCAAAAAAATTGGTTTTTTGTTTTATTAGTGTCAAATTGATTGTTTTCCATCACATGTTCAGATTTTCAGGTGCATTAAATCGTTGCATGCAAGATTGAGAGAAATTTGACCATTGCATGTAGAAGTTGTTGGCCATTTATTTTTCTTTCATGCATGCATTGCAATTAATGCATTGGTAAACATAAATTGAGAAAAACGAGCACATTAACTGAGTGCTTTTGCAAACTATAAAAAAATTCCATCAATCACCATCTACCTTGATTGGTGATATTTTTAAATTGAGCCCTATAAACTGAAAGAGAGGTAGTATGATTTAGTGCTTAGAAAACGAAGTGACACACCTTGGATTTGCATAATAGATCACTTCATACTCTCCTACCGCAAAGCTTTTTTCACGAATATGCAAAAAAATGCATATAATTGCATTGATAGGAGAAGGTGATACAAGAGTATTGCTATCGCCACCCAAACGACGCGTACACAAACGAATGGCGTGCACATTTCGGTGGACTTTGACCAAGAGGCAGCCCTATATTACATAAGACCTATATCTCGTGAATGATGGAGTTCAGGCCGCTAGCAGCTGGCATGAGCCCATAGCCGAGCCTCATCCTAGTGCATGGTAAGCCGAGGCCTGAGAGGGTAGCTTGGCGTCGAAGGTGCACGTTGGTGCCTTCTAGATTGACCATGCAGTGAGGATGATCAAGGTGGAAAGGCCCCTACGATGGACGGTCGATGGCGCATCAAGCTCTGCAGCCCACTACTCCGTGAAGCCAACACCGGCGTTGGGTGGGCGGGAAGTCGATCTGCACCAAGCCCGACATGTTGTGCCACACTTGAATGAGCGAAGGCGGTCGGCAGCAGTGGTTCGTCGTCTCGGGCTGCTTGGTTGCACATGACGCGGTCGATAGCATGCGATAGCCCACGACGAAGGAGGTGGTCTGCCGTCCGGCAACGATCTTGCTGCGCCGGACAAATGAAGAACTTGGATAGCAGCGGTGCTCACAATCACCGAATAAGGCAAATCCTAACTGGTTCTTGGCGCAGCATAGCATATCTTAGACGCTGCTCCAACATAGGATCCAAGCCCTTTGCATGTGCATGCCCCTATTTCTCTCTTTTCCATCTCACGGTCTGACCATGCCTACAATATCTTTCCTCTTTCCTCAAACTTAATTACTTTTAGTTTTCTTTTGACAATTTAGATGGTTCATATCTTTATAAAAAAATTTGTTTTTTAAACCTTTTATATATTTGAACCGACATCAAGATCTATAGAACAAGATAGGTCTTGGATAATTTTCAAACACATTTTTGTGACTAAAACTGAAATATGATTGTTTAGCGGCTTATCAATATTTTTAGTGCGGAACTTTGCTGAAAACAATGAAGAATTTCTCATTTTTATTGTAAAGTGCTAAATAAACAGAATCAGAAGTTGAAGAACTTTTTGAACAGTTGGTTTGCACTTTGTTAGAAATATATTAAAGAACTTTGCTAGAAAATGTATTTGAAACCAAAGAATTTTATAAACAACTTGCACGAACTTTGATGAAAAGTTTATGGAACTTGTTTGAGCCACGCACAATTTAAGTTTATGGAACTTTGATGAAAAAAATTCAATTTGCGTCAGAAGTTCAAATATAAAAAAATTAAAATATTAGTTTAGAAGATATAAAGAATTCAAGTTTTACAAGGGGGTAACAAGATGATGGGTTTGTTTGGGAGAGAGAAGAGAGAGGCACATCAGCCTGTTTTTTTTTGTGGCAAGGCACATTAGCCTGTTGATTTGACGTGCATGTAGGATAGTTGATCTGACTTGCATGCAGGATGGGTGGATCGGATACGCGTTGTGCGCCCAGTGAGTTAGATAAAAAAATGCTGCTACACACACGACATATGTTGGACGATTTGCTGACGACGGTACACATCAAGCCGTCCATGCGTCAGGTAAAATTTGACAGGGCCGCTCAATCCTGCATCGTGCATAGTTTGGCTGGCGAGATGATGGGTTTGTTTGGGAGAGAGAAGAGAGAGGCACATCAGCCTGGTTTTTTTGTGGCAAGGCACATTAGCCTGTTGATTTGACGTGCATGCAGGATAGTTGATCTGACTTGCATGCAGGATGGGTGGATCGGATATGCGTTGTGCGCCCAGTGAGTTAGACAAAAAAATGCTGCTACACACACGACATATGTTGGACGATTTGCTGACGACGGTACACATCAAGCCATCCATGCGTCAGGTAAAATTTGACAGGGCCGCTCAATCCTGCATCGTGCATAGTTTGGCTGGCGCCCGTCGTCCGTCCTCCCCCCCCCCCCCCCTAGTTTCGTAGACAAATGTAAGCTGAGCTAGGTACGGCCATACTGCCCATACGCCTTCCATCCATGGGAAGGCCCATGCAACTCCTCTTGGGAAATGAAAAGATCGACACCATAGAGACTCTTCGCGCAAAGCCTTCAATTTAGCCGCTTCAAATTCCACCCAGCCATTTTATTGTGCTGTTACCAATGCCACTCAACGCAGCCAAGCCTTGAGGCTGTGGAGTACTACTTAAAGATCCATCTCGCTCAGGAGATAGAACCTAAGGCTAGAACATCCACAAAACGTAGTACTTTTGATCGACTATGTCGAGCGATGGCGGACCAACAGTAGCTGTGAAGATGTTCGTCGACAAGGAGAAGAAAAGGGTGCTGTTCACAGAATCCGACAAGGAGTTCGTCGACGTCCTCTTCAGCTTCCTCACGCTGCCTCTTGGCACGATCGTTCGTCTTCTTGGCAAGCAGTCTCAGATAGGGTGCCTCGATGAGCTGTACAGGAGTGTGGAGAGTCTCAATCAAGATCACTTCCAAACCATGGAATAATGCAAGGCCATGCTTCTTAGTCCTGTCAATGCTGCGGCATTCCACTTGGATCGGCTCAAGGTAAAATTTGACGATACCAATCAAAGTGGATTTTACACTTGCGCACCACACAGGCAGTTTAGCTCTGTACCACCTGGTTGCAAACATCACTACCAGAAAAACTGGGGTTGCCGACGGCCTCCGTCGGCATCTATGGACCTATGCCGACGGCCAAGGGTAGGCCGTAGGCGTAGAACAGTCGTCGGCATACATCCATCTATGCCGACGAGGGCCGTCGGCATAGACTAGGCCGTCGGGACCGCCCGAGGTACGCCTACGGGGCTCGTCGGCATAGGACAGGCCGTCGGCATAGCCCGGGCCCACCTGCCCGGTCAGCGCTGACCATTTGACGGTGTTGATCCTACGCCGACGGGCAGTAACGGCGGCCGTCGGCATATCTGTGGCAGAGGTATGCCTACGGCATAGCCGTCGGCATAGGCCCCTCTGCCACGTCATCGATCCGTGTGCCACGCCACGTCATTGATCCGTGGGACAACCTTCATGTGTGCACAGGCCGTCGGCATACGTTTATTTTACTTAATTTTTTTAATTTTACTATGGTTATCTGTGGCAAAGGTATGCCTACGGCACAGCCGTCGGCATAGGCCCCATCGCCACGTCATTGATCCGTGGGACAACCTCCGTGTGTGCACAGATATGCCGACGGCCTAGCCGTTGGCATACGTGTATTTTACTTTATTTTTTATTTTTACTTGGTTTTGTTATTTTTACTTTATTTTAGTTTTTGTTTTTGCATAAGATAATTATGCCTTATCTAAAAAAACATACCCAATGGTATATCGATTGCCCCCCGTTACGAACGTCGCTATCGCCGTGTCACGGAGGGGGGAAACGGTCGACACGGAAGGAATTCTAGTTGGGGGGGGGGGGTTCGGGGTATAGCTATGTCACCGAAACATCGCACGGGTTCTGATGCATATGTGAAAGTGTTCATGCATGCGTAGACGCCCGTCTTGGGGCTCCGGGGTGGGGAGGTCCACTGGCCAAAGCCCGTCCGTGCAAAGTCAAAGGGCTAGATCGCGTGGTCAAACGCCTTCTGAGGTTAGGCGGGACGGGGCACTTTGGGGGAGGGGTAGCAATGCCACCGGGAGCGTCGCCGGGCCCTCATACATGCGGGTCGTGTGGTGGCATGTACGAAGAGGCGGCACGCGTGTCCGGAGTGTGCCCCCCCTCACGGGACGGCCGCGCCGCCCTTGACACACTAGGGGGAAAGCAGACGCGTCGGGTCTACGGAGGGATCTTCTTGTGGTCCAGCCCGGATGTTGCTCCAGAGTGTTCCTATGGGCTGACCTAACACAACCGGGTGGGGAGGTCCACTGGTCAAAGCCCGTCCGTGCAAAGTCAAAGGGCTAGATCGTGTGGTGAAACGCTACAGGGTTAGGCGGGACGGGGGCACTGGGGGGGGGGCGTAGCAATGCCACCGGAGCGTCGCACCGGGCCCTCATACATGGGGGTGGTGTGCTAGCATGTCCGAAGAGGCGGCACGCGTGTCCGGGGTGTGCCCCCCCCCCTCACGGACGGCGCCGCATGCCGCAAAGGGGGGAAGCAGACGCGTCGGGTCTACGGAGGGATCTTCTTGTGGGTCTGGCACGGATGTTGCTCCACGTGTTCCTACGGGCTGACCTAACACAACCAGGTGGGGAGGTCCACTGGTCAAAGCCCGTCCGTGCAAAGTCAAAGGGCTAGGTCGCGTGGTCAAACGATACAGGGTTAGGCGGGACAGGGGCACTGGGGGGTAGCAATGCCAGGAGGCGTCGCCGACCCTCATACATGCGGGGTGGTGTGGTGGCATGTCAGAAGAGGCGGTGCGTGTCGGGGTGTGCCCCCCCTCACCAGACGGCCCGCCCTTGGCACCTCGAGAAGCAGACGTCGGGTCTACGGAGGGATCTTCTTTGTGGAGTGCAGCCGGATGTTGCTCAGTGTTCCTATGGGATGACCTAACACAAGGGTGGGGAGGTCCCTGGTCAGCCCGTCCGTGCAAAGTCAAGGCTAGATCGCGTGGTCAGCCTTCTGAGGTTAAGCGGGGCCAGGGGGCACTAGGGGGTAGCAATGCCGGGGCGTCGCCGGGCCCTCATACATGCGGGGTGGTGTGGTGGCATGTCCGGAGAGGCGGGGCGCGTCTCGGGCGTAACCCCCCTCACGTCTGGCGATGACACGGTAGTAGGCGTTCGCGGTTACGGCCTCTACCATCGTGGTCATCGTCAGACGTGAGGGGGGGCCACGCCGGAGACGCTGGCCCCGCTTCGGACATGCCACCACACCACCCCGCATGTATGAGGTCCCGGCGACGCCCGGTGGCATTGCTATCCCAAAGGCCCTCGTCCCGCTTAACCTCGTAGCGTTGACCACGCGATCTAGCCTTTGACTTTGCACGGACGGGCTTTGACCATTGGACCTCCCCACCCGGTTGTGTTAGGGTCAGCCCATAGGAACACTGAGCAACATCCGGCTGACTCCACAAAGAAGATCCCTCCGTAGAACCGACGCGTCTGCTTCTCCAGTGCCGGCGCGCGCCGTCTGTGAGGGGGGGGCACACCTTTGGACACGCGTGCCCGGACATGCCACCACACCATCCCGCATGTATGAGGGCCCGGTGCGATGCTCTGGTGGCATTACTACTCCCCCAGGGCCCCCGTCCTGCCGTGTAGACCTCACGGGCGTGGCTGCCGCCGTGTCCCGGAGGGGGGAAACGGCCACGTCGGGCCGACACGGAGGGTATCTTTGGGTGGGTTGGGCTGAATGGTGTTGGGGGGTGCAGCTATGGTCTGGGCTACGACAACCATGTGAAAAGGTCCACCGGCCAGACCCAGTCCGGCGGAAGTCAAAGAGCTAGATCCGGCGGTCGTCTGTGTTTGGGTTAGACGGGACGGGGTACCGGAGGGGGGTAGCAATGCCGCCAGGTGTTACGGTGGGCCCTCCTATGCTTGGGCGAGGTGGGACTATTTTTTACAGTGTGCTGAGAGTCACACATATGTCGTAATAAAAAAATAAAAAAATGCAAAGTATCTAGCAGCGCACATGTCCACGGATCGATGACGTGGCAAAGGGCCAGGCCTATGCCGACGGCCAGGCCGTCGGCATAGGGCCGACCTTATCTCCTTGCGGTTTGCCCCCACCACCCATTCGCCATCTCCCCCTTCCTCCCGACCCACACCCGTAACACCTCCGCCACCACATACAGGCACGCCACCGCCCCGAGCCCGCCGTCGCCCGCGCCTCCCTGCCTTGAGGCCGCCGCCCGCCCGAGCCCGCCCGCCCGCGCCGCCCGCCCGACTCAGCGCCGCCTCTCCCCGACCTGCGGTCGCTCAGACCGACCTCGCGCCGCCTCGACCCCGCCTCCTCCCGCCCCAACTCCGCCGCCGCCCGCCCGACCCAGCGCCTCCCGCCCCACTCCGGCCGTGTTACATCCTAGCTAGTCCATGCATTAGTGTGTGCATCATGTTTAACTTTCATCTGAAATTTGAAATGGGGAAGACAGAACCCCCAGAACCCCTTTTGAATCCAACTAGGGTTTACTAAAATTATTTTCAATGAAAAAATGCCCTTCTAAAATGCTCATCACCTTTGCTTTGGTTCAGAGCCCGCCAAAAGTGGTGCACAATTTTCTAGGTCATCCCAAGGTCTTTGAATTAAATCATAAGTATTTGAGTTTGGGCATTTAAAATTATATATATTAATTCAAATGCCCAAATATTCCCAAACAAAAATGTTCCATGTTGGAAATATTCCAACTAAGGACCTGGTGCAGTTTGGTGAATTTTGAAGCTGTTTAAGTATTTTTCAAAGTCCACAAAGTTACAGAAAATAGAAAAAGAAAACATAAATAGAAAACCTTACCTGGCGCCACCCAACTGCCCACTGCTGCCCAGCCAACCAAGGCCAGCAAGCTGCTTGGCTTGGCCAGGCAGGCAGGCAGGTGCTCGGCGGCGAGCACCGCATGCATGCCACGCACCTGGTCGCCGCCTCGCCGCTCCCCTCACCGAGCTGCGACGCGAAGCGCCCTCTCTCTCCCCCCGAACCCTCAGAAATCTCTCTTCCTCCCCAGCTCCTCCCCCTCGCGCTCCCCCGCCATGGCCGACGCCACTGCAGCCACGTCGTCGCCGTAGCCGCGCTCCCCGTCGTGTCTAGGAGATCCGCCGCCCTCCTCTTCTTCGAGCTAGCCGAGCCCCGAGCGCTCGTGTAGCCCGAGGCCTCTGCACCAACCTCGCCCGACCACGCCGTCGCCGGAGATCCCCTTGGCACGCCGCCGCCGCATCAGCCCGTCCCGACCGCGCCGGTTGCCTCCACGAGTTCCCCGTGAGCTTAGCTATCTCCCCCTCCTTTCCTCTCTCGCTTCCGAGCCGTGTAGTGACCGCACGGAGCTCAACCGCACGCACTGCCGCGGAGCTCGTCGCCGGCGTGCTCCCGGCCATCCACCGGCCACCCTCGGTGTCTAACGCACTCACCACACCGCGTAGCATCTCACCCACTACTCCACGCACTTCACCGCACGCTGTAGCCTCGAGTTCGGCTTCACCCGAACTCCGGTGGCCGCCAAGGTCGTCGCCGGCGCCGATTCCGGCCACCCCGAGCTCACCCAACACCACCAAGAGCTGCGGCTTGCTCCCAGCTACCCATAGATGCCCTCATGGCTCTTTTGGTTGCAAACGGCCAAAACCACTTCCGCCGCCGCGTCGGCTCGCCCGGCTGACTAAACGCCGTGTAGTTAGCGTGACTTTGACCACGGGTGGGCCTGGTTGACTCTGTTGAGTCTATGATGTGGGGCCCATACGTTAGCTAATTAGGATTAGTTTTAATTAATTTTTAGTTAAACTAATTACATCGACACTGGGACCCACCGGTCAAGTTTGACCTGGACGTTCCCGTTGACCTATGACATCATCTGACGCATTCTTGACGCAAAGAAATGAATTCTCGGATTTATTCTATTATAGGAAATTCGAATATAGTTCAAACTTCAAAAATTCATAGAAATTCATCTGTAACTCCAAATGCAAAGATTTATATATGAAAAATGATCAGAAAAATCCATTCTATCCATTGGTACAGGTTTCATGCATGATAGAACAAGTTAACCTTGTTGTTTAAGCAGATTAAGAAAATACACCTTTAGGGCTATTTTAAATGAGCTAACATTTGAATCTTTGATTCAAATGAGTTCATCCCTTCTTGTTCCAGCTTGCATTAGGCCAACAAACATTCATATTGCCATGTCATAGCATGCATCATATTGTTGCATATTGCCATGTGTGTTTATTTCGGTATGTCTTTCGTGATAGGTTCTGCCTCCGAGGATAATCCCGGATATCCGTCTGAAGGGCAGTATCCTACCACCACTACATCAGGCAAGCAACCCATTGATCATTCCGATACAAACCCATGTTCTCGCTTCTGCTCTTGTTTACTACATTAAGACAACGCGATTCAAACTGTTGTGTGCTGCGGTAGTTGAACCCACTTCCTTTACATGACTTGTCATTGCCATAGTAACTAGATGAAACCCACTAGTATGTGTAGGAGTCGATTGAGCCATGTTTGTGATTCCTACCATGCTATGCTTGCTATGCTTAGAGTTGTGTCAGGTCTGGCTCATCGGGATGATGAACTGGAGTGAAAGGTTGTGTCGGGTTCGAGAGTGAAAGTGTGGAACACGTTTTGGTAAAGGTATCGATGAGAGGCCATGTAGGAGTACATGGTGGGTTGTTTCATTGAAGCCGTCCCTAAGAACTGAGATCTGTGTGTGTGATTTAAGACTTAGCTACTACCACACATTGGGATCCTTAATTGACCCTCTCGACTTATTAACCACTCTTGTCCTCAGTCCGGAGTTGCAAGTAGTTCTTGGTGTTTGTAGCATCTTGGGGGCACGCAACGCTGACCTTAGGGGTGGGTTGTGTTGCGGTAGGCACGTGGCCCGTGTACCCATTCGCCTGCTTTGGTGTCTCGGGAACCTGCACACATCGTTCGGGGCCGTTAGTGGAAACCTCGGCCGGACTCCCTGCGGATGGAACCCGAATAGGCGATAAACCTAGACTCGGGACTCGTGTGTTTAGTCAGGTCGTGGCCGACACCCATGTTGGGCTTCCGCTTGAAGGTTGCCGAGTACATGTCGTGTAAACGGCGGTAAGTGGTGAGAGCGTGTGTGAAGAAGTACACCCCTGCAGGGTATAAAACTATTCGAATAGCCGCGTCCGCGGTAAAGGACTACTTGGTCACCTATACATTTCATATAAAAGTAAATGGAAACTACTAAAAGCCTCAAGATAAGTGTGAGTGCATGGATGGCCTCTCGTGGTTGTGAGAGAGGATCCACGGTGGGGTATTGTGATGGTGATTAGTGGACTCGTAATGCGACAAATGCTTTTCAAGTGGTGTCACGTGGGATAGCTTAGCCAAGAGTCAAAGCTGGCTTCTTGCAACTAACTCCACCACCTTCTTGAGAATGTGCATGTATGATAGGATTACGTGGTAAGACTTGCTCGAGTACCTCCGTACTCATGTTTGCTTAATTAATGTTTTTCAGACGATAACACTTGCCCCCTCCGATGGGTTTTATGTAGACCTTGACATCGACGAGTGAACTAGCCACCCAGGTGGTGATCCAAGACTTGTGAAGGGCGACTGTAGATAGAAGGGCTTCAACAAGCTTTCTTTCTTTTTAGAGTCTGTACTCAGACTCGTTTGCTTCCGCATGTGCTTGTATGTTTGTATGACTTGAGTGTCGGGTCATGTGACCCCTACCTGTCTGGATATGTTATGTATGGCTCCTCGGAGCCTCTTAAATAAAGTACTTTGAGTTGTAGAGTTTTGTTGTGATGCCATGTTTTATTTACTCATATCGGGCATATTATGTGTATGATTGAAATGCTTGGTATGAGTGGGACCCGACAAACTAGTTGTTTATCCTTGGCAGCCTCTCATATGGGGAAATGTAGTCTTGTGCTTACGGCGATAGTAGTCCGCTACAGCCCGGTTCACCGGAGTCCTGCTAGCCCAAAGACTACTGCTTGGACACTTGATTGGCCGGCATGTGTTTCGCCGTTCCTATGTCCGTTCTTCGGGAAATGTCACGCGGTGATATTTGGAGTCCTGCCTAGCCTGCTACAGCCGGGATACCGGAGTCCTCATAGCCCAGTGCTACAGCCCGAATTCATACGTTGATGACCGACATGCTCGATGTGATTCATGTATGCCTATCCCCATGGGTTAGCGCCGCTTTGGGTTCACGACTAGCCATGTCGGCCCGGGTTCTTTGTCATGTGGATGCTAGCGACACTATCATATCACGTGAGCCAAAAGGCGCAAAACGGTCTCGGGCCATGGTAAGGCGACACCTGTGGGAATACCGTGCGTGAGGCCGCAAAAGTGATATGAGGTGTTACCGGCTAGGTCGATGTGACTTGGAATCGGGGTCTGACAGCCGCCCGCCCGACCCCGGCTCCCGCCTCGACCTCGCGCCGGCCGCCTCGACCGACCTGCGCGGCCGCCCGCCCCTACCGTGCCTCCCGCCCCAACTCGGTGAGGCCCTCTCGAAGGTGATTTTTTTTTGAAGTTTTTAGTGTTTTATAGTAATTTTGTAGCTAGTTAGATATAGATAGTTAGATAGGTATTTAGGTAGGTATTTAGATAGTTAGATACATAGTTAGATAGACTAGTCATCAACCCGTGCATCAGCACGGTCTAGTGTTATACATAGTTGTACTTAGGAGTTCATGAAAAATATTGTTTGCGCCTGCATTTTTCGGAACGTGAAATATTGACAAAAAATGAAATGTACTCAAAATTCTTAATATCATGCATATGTTTCAACAGATAGCAAACATAAACAATATGTATTCAACCTTTTATAATTATGCTATAAAATGCATACAACGGATTTGAAGCAATGTTGTGTTTAGTTACGCTCGGTTTACATTTGATGAACTGTGTTGTGATGTGTTTATTTTATAATTGACCATGAAAAACTAACAATAAAAAGGATGGAAAGTGTGGGCAAACAAACACTGAATAGACAAATGTGGCTGTGGTACATAATCATGTTGGGTTTACTATTAGATCAGATGTTTATTGACATAAGCTTTTCTAGTCACACTAGTGCAGAACCGGGCAATAGCACCGGTTCGTAAGGCCCTTTAGTGCCGGTTCCATAACCGGCACTAAAGTGTGGGCACTAAAGCCCCCTTTAGTACCGGTTGTACGAACCGGTGCTAAAAAACCACGTAACGAGCCAGCTCGAGGGCTCGAGCCCTTTTAGTACCGGTTGGTAAGACCAACCGGTACTATAAGGTTTGGGGGTTTTAGTTTTATGATTTCTTTTTCATTTAATTTTGTGTTTCCATTTTAATTCTTTTTCGTTTGCTGGTATTTTACGATACTACACATTGTACACGTTATGCGCATATATATATATATATATATATATATAAATAGAATTTCTAGTAGAACCAATCATGCATATATATATCATCAATGTCTCACAAACCAGCATATTAATTAATTCACACATACACACATGTATAGCTATATACAATTTCTCCTACATATGCATGTTGCCTTGAGCTAGTGGCATTAGCCTAATTGGTGCCTTGAGCACGATGACAATTGGAAGTGGTTTTCATGGGGCGTGAGCGGGTAATAGTATTCTTCCTTCGGATTTATGACCTGGTCGAGCAAAAATCCCGCTTATTTCCTCTTGAAGTGCTTCTACGCTCCGCTTTCTAGGAGCTTCTCCCGCACCTCTGTGAACTGTTAAGAAGGAGATCAATATGCATGTGTATTAGTTGTGTGACTAGATATCGATAATGGTGTAAAAATTGTGAATAGTGTTTTGACAAGCGTACCCATTCCTGTCTTTGAGATCTGCTCCTTTCGGACGCCATCATGCGAATGTTCTCGCAAACGCAGAATGCACACAGATCAGTCCCCTGCGCCTGCTTCAAGGCCTTTACGAGAATGGAGTTTGATCAGATAATAATTAATCAAGCATGATAATTAAAGAGATGGCAGCTAGCTAGCTAGCTAGTACTACTTAATTACTTACCTTGGGTCGAAACCATTTAAGCTTTTTTTTTCCATTCTCCTGGGGTCACGCTGATGAACCTTGCCCAAGCCCTGCCATACGACAAAAAATGAATAAAGGGTTATTAAATAGTTCATATCATGAAATGACGAACTAAATAGGCCGAGATATATAGTTAATAATGATTGAAATTACCTGTTGACTATCCCAAACAAGATGTTATAGTCAGTTTTTTCTTTGAGTAGTGAGTCCAGTATTTCAACTGTTCCGGCGTCAACTTTAATGATACACAAATCCAGTGAAATTTGCATGCACACACGTTTGCATGTCTTAATTAAGCGGGCATATGTAAGCAAAAACATGTAGCTAGCTAGTAGGCAAAAACAGAGAATTTGTAGTACAAGACAGTGTGACTCACTGGAAGTTGTAAGGAAGTAGTATATCTTCATTGTATTTGAGGCGCTTCAAGAACTCTAGCATGTTGTACTCTACGGCCTTTTGATGACGTTGATTTATTTTCAATGTGTATTCATTAACTGTGTTTGGGTCAATGAACCCAATGACAAAGCGTCCACCTTTTCTAATTTCATACATCTTCATCCTTCATATAATACCACATAAAATAATATAGTGAGGATAATTACAGGTAATGATTGATCAAAAGGATCACTACAGCTAGCTTGAGACTTAAATTACAGAAAGAAATCACTTACAGACAATAGCAATCGATTTATAGATTTGTCGAGTGCGTCTTGATTGTATAATCAAAACAGTTCGAATACTCAACGGACACAGCTTTCTCATGGAAGTAATGCTCCTCCTTGACATTCACCATGAGGGACAATCGATCGGAAATCTTGGTAATGTTCATGTACCATTGATGCAATTCATACATTCTCGTTGGGAGGTTCTTGACCTTGTTTGGCTCGACCAAAGGTTGGACCCGGACATATTTCCGCTTTATTTCATCCTCTCTAAGCACAGGCATGGGCTCGATCTCGAGGAGTTGTCCAACAGTGATTTTGAGAACTTCAGCCTGCATTATATGGTCCTCCGTTATTACCACATTGCCCACCTCAGAACGTAAACTGTTTGCCCACAATAATATTGGGCACGCCAGCGTCACCGCGTGTTGTTGGCACAACAAGCGAGGGGATCAATTGCGCCGCCTGTTCTCCCAGCTGGGGAATGGTTTTCCGCATTTTTTGACAGCCGCTTCTTGTTTGCTCGATCCCGAGCTCGCCTCCTTACGTAGACGTGCTCGATTTAACTTCACGATGTGGCGCCAGTAGTCTGTGTCAACAGGCTAGGGAGCTGGTGGTTGAGACATACGAATGAAGTGTTCAAACATTTCCTCAGGCACTTTCTCCCTTGGCGGCGGTGGCGGTTTCGGTGCAAAATGGGCTTCCACCTCGGACTTCGATATGGCTGCGATTTCCTCCTCGGACCTGCCATAAGCCCTCTGCGGAAGAGGCGTGAGGCTTGGACCATATTTATATCGCTTGCCTCCTTTGTACTTCCTGTACTACCTCGACTGCACTGCCACGCACCATAGCTTGGGTGTCTCTTCTGCGATTGCCGAGGCGGCGGAGACGGCTGACGGGCTGAGTTGGACGAGGAGGAGTGGCCGCTGAAGATGTGCCGGACTTGGAGGAGGTGGCCTGAGGTTGTGCGGACTTGGAGGAGGAGGACGTCTGACGCTGTGGCGGACTTGGAGGAGGAGGAGTGGCTGACACTTTGCCGGACTTGGAGGAGGAGTGGCACGACACTTTGCTGGACTTGGTGGACTTGCAGGAGCGGGAGGCTGCTGACTCGGTGGCGGACTTCGATGAGGAGTTGGGCGACGGTGTCGGTGGCCTTCGAAAGATGATGCAATCCTTTTTCCATAGGATGATACGATGGTTGGCGTCTCCGAGAAAGCGCTCGTCGTCACCTCCAGGAATGTCAAGCTCTAGCTCCGAATATGGGTCCAGCACCTCATCAACCAAGACACGAGCATAGCCCGCTGGAATCGGGTTGCAATGGAAGGTTGCCTCAGGGGGATTTGTAAAAGCAACGGCGTCCGCCACCTTAATGGGTATGTTCTTCATTTTGACATGTAGCTCGCAGTTAGTGTTCTCTGTGATGTCATCCACGGGGTATCTATCCAGCATTGCGGAGTCCGGGGCGGAACCCACGCTGCTTCTCGGCATGGATGGGGCGGTGCTATCCAATGCTGGATCATTCGCTAGCTGCTGCAGCTGCTGAGACCCCCTTTGCTGGATAAGTGAGTCGATCTGCTCCTACTGCCGCTGGAATTTGACTACCAATTCCGCTTGACTTGCTTCTAGGCCTTGAAGGCGTTCATAGTCCTGCTTCCTCTGCTCCTCCTCCATCTTCCTCTTCTTCTCCTCCGCAATCTTCTTTCTCGCACGGGTTACGTAGTCGGTGTTCCACCGAAAACCCCTCATACCACGGAATAGCGCCCTTACCTCGTGTTCTTCCCGGATGTTCAGGATTTCCCAGGGCACGTGTAAGCTCGTCGTTCTCTCTGTTGGGCTGGAACACCCCCGATCGAGCCTCTTCTATTTCAACAAGTATCGCATCATCGGCTCCCTTCAGACTTGCCCTCGTCGAAACATTGCACATCTTGGGTCCAACTCCCCCATGCGCATAGAACCAAGTCCACGACCTGGGGGGCAGCTCTTAGTAACCGGAGTGGCACCTGCATCCTCCATCTCTTTCTCGGACTTATCCCACTTAGGCATTGCCACCAACAGCCACCTGGCCCCAAATTTTATGGAACTTATCCTTTTTTCGGCATTCTTCTTGTTTATTCTCGACCGTTCCTTAGCTAATTCCGAATCCTTGAATTTCACGAAATCGTCCCAATGAGCACGTTGGTTCTCTAGTGTTCCCTCGAATAATCGGAGTCTTCCTTCCTCCCTTGGCGTGACTTGTCCCATTCACGATTCTTGTGGTTCTTGAATGCAGCTGCCATCTTCCTAAGAGCAGCGTCCTTGACTTTCTCGCACATCTGCTTCGTGAAATGATCCGGTAGGGTGAAATGTTCCATGAGAGTATCCCAAAGCTGATCTTTTGATTCTTGTCGACAAAAGTAACATCCGGACGTGGAGCAGCGTCCTCTTTGCCTTTTGTGTTTTGTCTTTTGCTGGCTCTCTCCATTCTTGAAGGGAGATCGGAGTTGGTCCTTCACAAGAACTCCGCACTGACGAACGAACTTGTCCGCAATCTTCTTAGGCGCTAATGGTTCGCCATTAGGTCTGATTGCCTCGATATTGTACTTTACGCCCTCCTTCAACTTTTTGTTCGGGCCTCGTTTTGTCCTTTTGCCTGAAGATTTGCTCGATCCGGATGGCTGAAAGAACAAAGATCGATTCGTTAATATATCTTCAAGTCATTTAAAACCTGTGATGATCACCAGCATCCGGCTTAAATAAATATATATACCTCGCCGGTCTTTGTTGTTTCAGGATCAACATGTTCTTCGTCATCGTCATAATCGTAGTTCATGACTTCATCAATTCGGTCGTCGCGATCGAATATCATATCACCCTCAACGGTGTTGTTTAGAAATTCGGAGCCGTCATAATCTTCTTCATTCTGATCATCATCTGGCCCGCGTATCATATCGAACATGGTCTGTTCTCCCTCTCTGTCGGTATTATGCGCCATAGCTTTTATTTAACTAATTCAAAAGAAATATAAAACAATTTAGTATTCAAATTACATCGTCTCGAATAATAGATATAATCTCGAATACTTCGTCTAGAATAATAGATATAATCTCGAATACATCGTCTCGAATAATATATAATATTGAATAGTACATCACCGGCTAGCTAATTAAAGATCGAATACTACAGAAGAATCTAGGACACTCGCGGTTCCTGCGGCGAGGGCGGTGGACACCCAAATAGAAGGAACCCTCACAGGATCATAGCTGAAGTGAGATCCCCGAAGATACTGCCAGGTATTGGAGAACCTGCCACCCTCTAACGCAACCATGTAGCGATGGACATGCTCGTCCTCCTCCCTGACACGGCGACGTACCACCTCCGGCGGGGCCGGCTCCCTCCAAGACCAAAACTGGCCCACGCGAACGCCACCAAATGAGATCAGGGTCGACGACGGGACCCGGGGCCGGGTTCCTCATCAAGCGGCGCGCCCCTCCAGGCAGCACCTCCCAGTGCCAGCCCGGCTGAGCCCAGTCCCGGACATGGGTCGGCTGGACGTCGTCGCGGACGGGTCGACGGCGAGGATGCGGGCCGGGCATCGTCGAGAACAAATACTAGCTATATGCCAGCAAAAAGTAATATTTTTTTAATGATTGGATTTTGATAACTAAAATTTCTAACATTTCTACTATTTCAAAAATCTATATACTATTTCATACTAATTAATCATCTAACACTAAAACAGAAAACACAACTTCTATACATCCATTAAAAACTGAAAAACAACATTATATAAAAAATTTCCATACTAATTAAACACTAATTATATCCATCTAACATGCATTCATACATATATAATAGTGAAAAAATAATAATCTAAATAATCTAAACTACTTAAACATACAAAATACGTATATACTAATATATACATGCATTAATTCATGCATATGTGTGTGTGTGTGTTCATCATGCTTGTGTGTGTGTGTGTATGGGCTCGAGGGCGGGCGCCCATGGTGGCCGCCGGGGTGAGGGAGAGGGGTTAGAGGGGAGAGCTCACAGCTGACGGCGACGGCGACGGCAGGCGACGGCGGGCGGCGGACGGGCCGGGCGGCGACGCTGACGGCGCGACGGGACGGGCCCGGCAGCGGGACGAAGGGCGGCGACGGAGACAAGGGCGGCCACGGGACAGGCGGCGGCAGCTGACGGAGACGACGGAAACAGAGGAAGAAACAGAGGGGAATGAAATTTTCAAGTGTTGTATATATAGAAGGCACCTTTAGTACCGGTTGGAGCCACCAACCGGTACTAAAGGCCGATTTTGGCCAGCCCAAGTGGCGGAAGCGACCCCTTTAGTACCGGGTGGTGGCACAAACCGGTACTAAAGGCCTCTTTAGTACCGGGTTGGTGGCTCCAACGGTACTAAAACCTCAGCTACCACCCTAAAGTTTAGTCCCATCTCAGGCGAAGGGCAGCCACACTGGTTTATAAACCCAACATGGCTACCACTTGAACTCCTCCAGATAGCAGGCTTGTGGGCCTAAACTCTGGCCAGCTGCCTGTGAGTCTCTTGGGCCTTTAAGGAATGTAATTACACACTGTGGCCTATCAGGCCCACTGGCAGCGCTAATTTTTTATAGTTTTTTATTTTCTGCTTTATTTTCTTCTATTTATTTTTATGTAGTTTTTGTATAGTTTTTTCTTTTCTGTTATATTTATTTTCTTCTATTTATTTGTGAGTAGTTTTTCATCTAGTTTGCCAAAATTCAACATTTTCGTAGTTCATTTTGTAGTGATTTTCAATTTCACGGTCATTTTGTAAACAATTGAAAAATAGCAAATATAATTTTTTCTTTTCTCGCTTTATTTTTCTTCTATTTATTTCTGAGTATTTTTTTCTTTTCTGCTATATTTATTTTCTTCTATTTATTTTTGAGTAGTTTTTTATATAGTTTTTTTCTTTTCAGCTATAGTTTTTCTTTCTTTTCTGCTATTTTTTCTTTTCTGCAAAACTTAATGGTCAAAGTCTGGAGTTATAACTTAAACAATTTGCTTCAAGCCTTTCGGAGTAGTGTAAACTGCACTACGCATAGCTCCGTGCAGTCTACCGTATTCCTGAAGGCTTGAAGCTAAGCAATGTGAGCATTGATCCTCTTCTTCATCGTCTCGCACTTTTCGGGGCTTATAAACCGCTCCTAGTCCCTCGACTTTGCGAGGTGGGACTAAAAACAGCTTACGTCTGGTTCATCCATGAACCGTACTAAAGGTGCTCGTGGGGGCCCGACCTTACGACACAACCTCATTAGTACCGGTTAGGTAGTACGAACCGGCACTAAATGGTGATGGTGGGGCCATAGCCTAACCGGAGGCTGACACGGCCTCTTTAGGTACAAAAAATTACAAACTTTCTGTTAGTGCCCGTAGTTTTCAAATTTGAATAGTTTAAATTTTGAATTATTTGAAATTAGTGTGAATTTGTTTGCACATAAAATTTCTTCGCTTCAAATGCCAAAACACATAACTACCCTAACTATTACTAAGATTCCCCTCTCGGTGCGAAACACAGAAGAAAGTGATGATAGCTAGTGAAGCCGATCACATCCCAGATCTTTGGGTGTGAAACTTTTTCTTCGCGTGTGTCCCTTTGCACCGTAACGATGGAAAATCTTCATCATTTAACGGGATGCTCGGGTCAATATTCACTGTGAATGGAGCAATTTCATCAAACTTTTCATAATCTTCTCGACTTGTCTGCCTTTGTCATCCACTCCCACGATGTTTCTCTTCCCAAAAAGAACTATGTGCCGCTTTGGCTCATCGTACGATGCATTGGCTTCCTTATCTTTTCTTTTTCTTGGCTTGGTAGACATGTCCTTCACATAGAAAACCTGTGCCACATCATTGGCTAGGACGAATGGTTCGTCTGCACACGCAAGATTGTTGAGATCCTTGTTGTCATTCCATACGCGGGTCTTCCGTTACCCGCCTCGTGTCATATTGACCCATTTGCACGAAACAAAGGGACCTTTAAACCACGCCGATAGTCAAGTTCCCATATGTCCTGTATATAACCATAATATGTTTCCTTTCCCGTCTTGGTTTTACGCATCAAAGCGGACACCACTGCTTTTGGTTGGTGCTCTTCTTATCTTGGGCGATCGTGTAAAATGTATTACCATTTATCTTGTACCCTTTGAAAGTCATTATATTCGAAGATGGTAATCGGGACAGCAAGCAGGTGTCATCTTCAATAGAGGTGTCATGCATGGTAATGCGTATACGCAACCAGTGGCGAAACTCTGGTTTGTTCACGTGTAATCCGGTCATCGAGACCGCTCCGGGTGTTTGGAGCGTAGCAAATTCTTGTGTTCATCCATATACGGAGCCACCAAGGCGGAATTCTGTAGAACTGTGTAGTGTGCTTCGGTGAGAGAATGTCCGTCCATACATATTATTTGTTCCCTCCTAGCGTGCCTTTTCCATCCGATGCGCCCTTATGCCGCGATTCAGGAACACCAATCGGCTTAAGGTCAGGAATAAAGTCAATACAAAACTCAATGACCTCCTCATTTTGATGGCCCTTGGAGATGCTTCCTTCTCGCCTAGCACGGTTATGAACATATTTCTTTAAGACTCCCATGAACCTCTCAAAGGGGAACATATTGTGTAGAAATACAGGGACCCAAAACGTTAATCTCTTCAAGATAGGTGAACTAGGGCGTGCGTCATGATGTTGAAGAAGGATGGTGGGAACACCAACTCGAAACCGACAAGACATTGCACCAAATCATTACGTAACCTTGGTATGATTTCGGATCGATTACCTTCGAGAGATTGCATTGAGAAATGCACATAGCTTCACAATGGCTAATCGAACGCTTTTCCCAGAGAAGCCCCTCAATGCAATCGGAAGCGCTTGCGTCATAATCACGTGGCGATCATGAGACTTTAGGTTACGGAACTTTTTCTCGCCATGTTTATTATTCCCTTTATATTCGACGAGAAGCCGACGGTACCTTAATATCGAAAGGGCATTCAAAGAAGATTTATTTCTCTTCTTTGGTAAGAGCGTAGCTTGCATGACCCTGATGTATGCCGTCTTCTCCGTGCATATGTTGCTGGTCCTCCCATGCCTCAGGTGTATCTTTTGTCTTCCCATACACGCCCAAGAAGCCAAGCAGGGTCACGCAAAGATTCTTCGTCACGTGCATCACGTCGACATGGAGCGGACCTCTAGGTCTTTCCAATATGGCAGGTCCCAAAATATAGATTTCTTCTTCCACATGGGTGCGCGTCCGTCGGCGTCCTTTGGAACAGGTTGTCCGCCAGACCCTTTCCAAATATCACCTTCAAATCCTTGACCATATCATGTACATCAGCACCAAAGACGGTGGCGAGGCTTCGTCCGGTGATCTGCCTCACCTTTGAAATGCTTGCCTTTCTTTCTTACGGGATGTCCGCTCGGAAGAAATCGGCGATGTCCCAGTACACATTCTTCTTACAACTATTCAAATATATCTTGTCGGTATCATCCAAACAAAGGCGTGCATCCGCGGTATCCCTTGTTTGTCTGTCACGAAAGGTTACTGAGAGCAGGACAATCATTGATGGTCACGAACAACAACGCCTTTAGGTCAAATTCTTCCCCCATGTGCTCATCCCACGCACGTACACATGTTCCATTCCACAGTTGTAAGAGTTCTTCAACTAATGGCCTTAGGTACTCATCAATGTCGTTGCCGGGTTGCTTAGGGCCTTGGATGAGCACTGGCATCATAATGAACTTCCGCTTCATGCACAACCAATGAGGAAGGTTATACAAACATAGAGTCACAGGCCAGGTGCTATGGTTGCTGCTCTGCTCCCCAAAAGGATTAATGCCATCTGCGCTTAGACCAAACCATACGCCTTTGCGTCATATGCAAACTCCTTCCGTACTTTCTTTCGATTTTTCTCCACTGCGACCCGTCATTTGGTACTCTCAACTTTCCGTCTTTCTTACGGTCTTCTTCGTGCCATCGCATCGCCTTGGCATGCTCTTTGTTTTGGAACAACGTTTCAACCGTGGTATTATAGGAGAATACCACATCACCTTGGCAAGAATCTTCTTCCTGGGCGCTCGCCTCGACATCACCATGCTCATCGCGGCTGATCTTATAGCGCAATGCACCACATACCGGGCAAGCGTTCAAATCCTCGTACTCACCGCGGTAGAGGATGCAATCATTAGGGCATGCATGTATCTCCTGCACCTCTAACCCTAGAGGGCAGACAGCCTTGTTTGCTTCGTACGTACTCTCGAGCAATTCGTTGTCCTTTGGAAGCATATCCTTTATCATTACCAACAACTTTCCAAATCCCTTGTCAGATACACCATTCTCTGCCTTCCATTGCAGCAATTCCAGTGTGGTGCCCAGCTTTTTCTTGTCACCTACGCAATTCGGGTACAACAATTTCTTGTGATCCTCTAACATGCGCTGCAACTTCTTCTTCTCCAAATCACTTGCGCGGTTTCTCTTTGCATCGGCAATGGCCCGACCTAGATCATCAACAGGCTCATCGATGCCTCTTCTTCATCTTCTTCCCGCATTGCCGCTCAGCTTCTTCCGCATTACCGGCTCAGCTTCTTCCCCATTGTTGTATCATCGTATTCAGGGAACCCATGGCCAGGATAGCTGTCGCCGTCCTCTTCTTCTTCATTGTCTTCCATCATAACCCCTCTTTCTCCGTGCTTGGTCCAAACATTATAGTGGGGCATGAAACCGGACTCAAACAGTGGGCGTGAATGGTTCTTGATGTAGAGTAATTGCGACCATTCTTACAGCCAGACACATGGACAAGGCATAAAACCATCCGCCCGCTTGTTTGCCTCAGCCAAGAAGCGAGAAAAGTATGCACGCCCTCAACGAATCGGGAGAGCATCGGTCATCGTACATCCATTGCCAGCTCATCTTCATTACACAACACCGAATAGACCAAATTAATACAAGTTCATATATAAAGTTCATACAACACTTAAATGCAACAAACAAATAACTCTCTAGCTAAAGCATTCAAATGCAACAACAAATGCGATCAAGATCGCAACTAAGGTAACAATTGATCCAACAGCATAATGATACCAAGCCTCACTATCGATGGCATATTTTGTAATCTTTCTAATCTTCAAGCGCATTTTCTCCATCTTGAACTTGTGATCATCGACGACATCGGCAACATGCAACTCCAATTCCATCTTCTCCCCCTCAATTCTTTTCAATTTTTCTTTCAAGTACTCGCTTTTCTCTTTCAACTAAATTTAACCTCTCGACAATAGGGTCGGTTGGAATTTCCGGTTCACATACCTCCTAGATAAAAATATCTATGTCAACTTGATGGGCATAATTTGTCATAAACACGAAATGCAACAAATAGTTCTAAAAGAGAATATACCACATCCGAATCATAACAAGGACGAGGGCCGACGGGGACGGATATCAAAACCATGGCACTATGTATAACAAATAACGTACGGGTAAGATAATTATTATACGAGTAACTATATATCCAAATCATACAAACATCAATTTTTTATATAAAATTTCATGAACAAGAGGCTCACCACAAGGTGGTGCCGTGACAGAGACAGTGCAGGCGATCGACGGTGGTTACGACGGAGATTTAGAAGGCACTAAGTAAACCACACCTACATATGCAAACTAAGTGTTATTTTGACCTCAAATTGCATATAAATCAAATACTACCACATATAATTCCTCCCAAATTACTAAAACCCACAATTAATCACTATATAAACCAATGCAAGAGCTAATCTAGCAATGAGAGATGAAAGGACAAAGTTGCTAACCTTGGTGATCATTTGAATGGATGAGGGCCTGCAAATCTTGACAAATTTGGGGCAAATTTTGTGATGAACTTCGAGAGGAAGAAGGGAAGAACAGAGGAGAGGAGAGGGAAAGGGGGAGAACAGAGTGCGGGTGGACGAAGGATTTATATAGGACGACATTTAGTACCGGTTCGTGTCAAGAACCGGTACTAAAGGTGCTTGAAGGGCCCCATTCTGACAACATCCTGCCACCACTCTCATTAGTACCGGTTCGTGGCACGAACTGGTGCTAAAGGTTTGCCACGAACCGGTACTAAAGAGCTCCTCCCGGCTAGCCGTTGGAACTGGCACTAATGGACACATTAGTGCCGGTTCTGTTACAAACCGGGACTAATGTGTCTCACATTTGACCATTTTTCTACTAGTGTCAAAATCAAAGGTATAGAGAAATTTAATTGTAGCAACGTGATAAACTATACTTGCATTTAAAGACCGCCATAAATGGAAGATGCCAGGCCATCAAGGCCAACAAACAACAACAGATTTTATTCTGTGTGAAGTTTTACCTATCGGCCTATCAGGTAATGTGCAAAAATGTTCTCTAATTTATACAAATAGAAATATGATTTAGAAATAAGCAAGTAGTATGAAGAATAAAAAATGGAAGTATTTTCGGAAGTATATAGCCTACAGAGGAAAGAACTATTACATTCATGCTAAGTTAAAATGTTCACACCAAGAAGATTGTCGTATTCAGATGCATGGAACGAAATTGATTAAATTTAGTTAACATAGCTTGTTCTGCATAATTTCGTTGGCGGATTTTCTAATTATAAGAAATCCATAATTCAAGCAGATTAACATTAGATTTGAGGAATTGACCTATAGTACTTTCCCCCCTTTCCTAGGTAGATATGACACGAAAACCTTAGCCCTTCACAAAGTACATCAAAGGAATTGATAATACCTATAAAAATAGTAAAAAGTTGCAGTATTTTTACATATACGCATAATTTAGGGATTCATACAGCTCACTTGTCCCCGTGCAATGACGAATGACTGAAACAAACAAAAAAAACTACAACATGGAGACGGTTGAATGTACACTACTGATTGTAATACCAAAAATTGAAACATGTTGGCCATATTGCATATATACATGCACTGTCCAGTGTTGCTGCACAATTCTGATGGTTTTTTCCGGAAAGGAAAAATACTTAATACTCACAATGGACGCAAGATATTCCGTCATGAGCAAAGGATTAAGACTGGATTAACTATTGAGCTACAGATCAAACTTATAATATCTGAAACCCAAGACATGAATGTGGGTAATTTGTTGGCCGAATTTGTTGTTGTAGTTAGCGATCCTTTTTTCGTAGTTGAAAAAAAGTTATTTTGTAAATCTAACATAAAAAAACAGATCAAGTACACGGTCATTAAAACATTATTGTCTAATTTTGTTTATATTAGGCGAGTCTGTTCCTCTAGCATCTACAATTTAAAAAATATTTGACATCACCCTGTGTTCTGCTTGCCACGTCATGTGATCTCATTGTATAATTTTTGTTTTTTTCAAAATAATATAATCAACCATTGGGCAAAAATTATAATATTTTTTATTGATATATAACACACCCACCAATGCACATACACGACTTCAGCATTTTTTGCTTTAACTTATTTTTATGATACGAAAATAAAGAAGTCACAAAAATAACAAAATTGTGTTATAATATGTAATGATGAACACTACAACTCATCATTCATGTTCTTACACATGTGGCACCCTATCTGCAAGTAATTCTTTTGCTTGATATTGTAGATATATATCTTTCCTATACATGCAGTTAACCATACACATATAACAATGATATTGTAGATATATATCTTTCCTATACATGCAGTTAACCATACATGCAGTTAACCTAGGTTGTAGTATGTACGTGTGTTTCGGGCTAATTGAAAGCTAGCTAGCTGGTTGTAGAATGTACGTGTGTTTCCGGCCGATCGAAATCTAGCTAGCTTTGAATCGAATCAATCCTGCTGCCTGACCCAAATCTAGATCGTGCACTTGTGTCTCTAACAGAAATCAAGCCCAGTCGTGTCTATGCGCCAATGAATCAAGCCAATTCATGTTCCTGCATCGGTGTTGTGCGGACGCTGCTGCGCATCCAGTCCTGATTGGAGGTCGTCCAATCCGACGCTGCATCATAAAACTCACTCGCTCACGTTGGGAGAGGACAGTGTGCAGTCTCACGTGAAAGGCCATCTAGTCCAGCCTGCACGTCGACCCCGTGGAACTTTAAAGTTGACGATGGCAAGGAGGGGAACGGCGCTAGGGTTTTTCAAAGACGCTTCTATGCCTTGATGGAAACAATCTTCAAGGGAAATATTTTCTTCTTGCCGCATGAATCCCGCCGTCCTTGTGGCGCTGGCACACGATACACGCTAATGCCTCCGGCGTACACTTTGCCACCTCCGTCGTGGAGGAGCACCACGAATACAATATCAACTGCCAGTATCCGCGGATCAATCTCCAAATTCGTGCACTATATACATGCCAACGTGCACTATATACGTGCCAACATTCAATTCTTAGATCTTTCCTTAGTTAACCCACATGCAGCATCCTCCTACGCTGGCCCACATGCAGCATGAATGGAAAGTCAACTATTAGGGCATCTCCTGGCATGCGAGGATGATGGGGGAGATAGGAGGATAGAGCCGGCATGCAAGCTATATTTTTTGGTAGAACGTGAAGGAGTTTGCTAAGGAATAGACTCTTGCGTGGGATATTCGGCAAGGACTCTTTGATATACTTCATCCGACGGTTGAAAATAAATAATGGGGAGATCTAACAGACAATTTTGCTTAATTACTAGGATTAACGTGGGAGCTCGTTTGGTGCCTCCAATTAATAAATATAAGATAGTTAGATGGGTAGATAGTTAGATAGATGGTGAGATAGGTAGTAAAAAATTCGGTTAGATGAGATGCTATATGTTGCATACCTTGAAAAAAAAAATTGGTCACGATGATGAATATGTGATGGCGATGATGAATATGTGATGGCGATGATGAATATAGGTAGTAAAAAAATTTGGTTAGACGAATAGGTGATAATGATGATGATGAATATGTGATGACGATGATGAATATATTGTTAATGTTGTTAGTTTTTTTTGCCTGCATGATGCAAAAATAAATGAATGCATTTTTAAATGTTTTAAATATGCTCTATGAGTTGTGATGTTCTAATTTTTTGTCGCGATGGAATTTGCAGGCTTTGTGGTTTCGCATTTCATTGGAGTGACCGTTGTCCGACGCGTTGGTCCTCTCGAGCATCCCTCCGCTGTTCGACTACTTCCTCTACAGCCGAGGGTGAGCTGCAAGTCCATCTCCTCCAATTTTTCATATCACTAGATTTCATTCTCAAGTCAATCGACGTAACCTAGGCGTCTCCGTCCGAAAGGGTTGCATCGATAAATATGCATTCAATTGCATATTTATCACCGCAGCTCTTTCGGATTGTCCAGTGGTTTTCCATGGACAGCCCGAGGATGTGTAGATTGGGTATGTTCTCCATGTTCTACCTGCCCGAGACAGGATTTCGGCAGCACCTCCCCATTGTTCTCCGGAGCACATTCTCTTGGCTATTTGCCGAGACGTGTATCTGGAGAACAGCGGGGAGGTGCTGCCGAAATTTTGTCTCGGAACGGGGTAGAATGGAGAACGATCAATCTACAAATCCTCTGGTGGGATTAGGACCCATCTTTACCTATTAGAGATGTAGGTGGATTAAACGCGGTAGAAACTGAAATTTTGATGTGATTAATTTAAGTGAATCCTTAATTATGTTGTGTGGGTTGCAAAAAAGCAGAGGATGGCAGATAATCAGTGGATGTACAGTGGTTTTATCCGTCGGAATCGAGTAACATCAGAGTGGATCACGAAAACCGATGTGTATTTGAAGGAGATATTCCGTGCGTCAATGAGAATTATCCCACCATGCCCTGTGCGAGATGTGCCAGACGTCACCGTAGAAATTAGACGGACATGAGTGAGCACCTTCACACGCACGGATATATGCCAAACTTTGACATGCCGCCGATAAACATAGCCGAGCAGGACCGTGGTAGAGAGGAGGTGATGCGACAACGCATCGATGGATATGAGGACGACGGGGTCAGGGACATGCTAGATGATGTCATTGTTGCAGAAACGGCAAATGCGACACCTTCAGAGAATGAACCAGAGGAGCCGGAGGCAACCACAAAGGCCTTCTTGGAGGTCTTGGCCTCGTCGAAGAAACCTCTTTATGCGAAAGAAAATATCTCAGCTGGATGCCATCTCGCGAATCGACAGGCCAAGGCTGAGTATTTGTCAGAGCTGTAAATGCTTCAAGCATTCTCGGGAGTATGGGCTAACAGCCTCCACGAGGGTCGTGAACTGCCGAAAAGCATGTATGATACAAAGAAAATCATGAAGGCACTCTCTATGGATTATGAGAAAATAGATGTTTGCTCAAGAATTGCCTTTTGTTTAGGCACGCAGTATGCGGATGGCAAAATCTTGTAGGAAGTGCGGTTCGTCTCGGTACATTGAGGTGGTCGGTGAGGATGGTGAGAAAAGCAGCTAACCATCCCGTTAAGGTTCTTCGGTATCTTGATTTTATAAAAAGACTGCAACGCCTTTTCATCACGAAGGAGTCTCGCCAAAATGATGAAGTGGCACAAGGAAGGTATAAGGTACAATCCAAAAAAATCATACATCCATCGGGAGGGAAGCATGGAAGTCATTCGATGAAGAATACCCCAAGGAAGCAGCCGAGGCTGGGAATGTCAGAATAGCCATATCAGGTGATGGGTTGAATCCATATGGTATGTCGTCCAATCCATACAGTTGCTGGCATGTCCTTGTAATTCCGCTCAATCTTCCTCCCGGTGCCCTAATGCAACGGAAGACCATGTTCTTGTCGCTCATCATTCCGAGGCCTGAATACGCGGGGAAGCAATTGGGTGTGTTTATGCAGCCGCTTGTGGATGCTTTGCACCATTCTTGGTACTTTCCGAGGTTGACATACGACCGGGATCTGCAGAGAAATTTCTTGAGGAAAGTTTGGTTGCACTATTGCATGCATGACTTTCCCGGCTATACTCTATTCTGCGGATGGTGTACAAGTGGTAAGATTCCATGCCCAGTGTGCATGAAGGCTCTGCGAATGATTTGGCTGAGTAAGGGTGGCAAGTATGTAGCCTTTGACCTGCATCGACAGTTCCTCCCTCCAGACCATCCAGATAGGGAAGACAAGAAGAACTTCACGAAAGGCCGGGTTGTTCATGAAGTAACCGAGATTCCAACATTTTCGGGGGCAGATGTTCTTGCTCAACTAAAAGCTCTCAAGCCTAAAGTCAAAGGCAAAGCCAAAGCCAAAGCCAAAGGCTTCGAGGGATATGGTGAGACGCACAACTGGACTCACATTACCCCCTTCTCGCAGCTTCCCTATTTCAAGGACCTCAAACTTCCTTACAATATTGATGTGATGTACACCGAAAAGAATGTGGCAGAGTCCCTTTTCCACACGATCCTCAACATTCCTGATAAGACGAAGGATAACGTAAAAGCTAGAGCCGATCAACAGAGAATTTGTGATAGACCACGCTTTGAACATGAAGCCTCCCACAGCGGTCGAAAAAAATAGTTCAAGCCAGATGTCGACTTTGTCCTTAAACCGCCGTAAAAAAAGAAGTACTTATCTGGCTGAAACACATTTTGAAGTTCACCGATGGTTATGCATCAAATATAAGGGAGTCAATCTTTCAACGGGCAAAGTGACCGGCCTGAAGAGTCATGACTACCATGTATTGATTGAGCGGATAATGCCGGTGATGGTTCGAGGCTATGTCCCCGAGCATGTCCGGCGAGTGCTTGGCGAGCTTAGCCATTTCTTCCGCACGCCTGTGCTAAAGAAGTAAGTAAAGAGGTGATTGAAAAATTGCATAAGAAGGCACCGGAGTTGATAGTCAAGCTAGAGAAGATCTTTCCGCCAGGCTTCTTTACTCCGATGACACATCTCATTCTGCACCTCGCGAACGAGGTATTGTTGGGGGGCCCTGTGCAAAATCGCTGGCAGTACGGCCCTGAGAGGCAGAAAAAGCATCTCCGACGGAAATGTGGAAACAAAGCTAAGATTGAAGCTTCCATGGCTGAGGCAGTTATCCTGGAGGAGGTGTCAGACCTCAGGACATCATATTATCCAGACCATGTTCCCCATCTGCATAACAAGGTGCCTCGATACAATATAGAAGAGCCCAAGTATCAACCCAGGCTTGATCTATTCAACGCGCAAGGTGGGAGGGCCGGGGCCCCGAAATCTTATAACATGCCACGACAAGAGTGGGAGGACCTCATGTTCTATATCTTGCACAACATCAAGTAAGTTGAGGAAGTGTGGATGAGGTAATACCACTACACCATTCCTTTATGTCTTCCACATCATCATGTTCCATGTTCACTTAGTCCCGGTCTAACACCGCTTTTGTTTTTTTAGTGATTTCGTTCAAGAGGAATGGACGGGAGTGAATCCTCCTACTGAGGCGGAGGCACTTACTCTTCTCCGTCATGGAAACCCTGGACGTAAAAATTTTGTTGCTTGGTTCATGGAGAAAGTAATTTTCCACACTCCCTATTAAATACCTAGTTCAACATTTATTAGTTAACCGAACTAATGCACGCAACAATTTCCATTATACTTGTAGGGAAAAGATCTGAACATTTCTATGGATGATGAATTGAGATGGGTTTCCATGGGTTTTGACCCTGCCGTCATGACATGTAAAAAGTATGATGTGAATGGGTATCGCTTCCATACAGAGGAGCACCAAAACAACCGGCCCGATCCCAAAACTATAAATACCGGAGTGTACACCCCCGGTCAAAATTGATAGACTACTACGGAAGGGTACAAAATATATACGAGGTTAAATTCCGCCAGGGCGTGAGACCCTAAGTCCACTCGTGTTCAAATGTTGATGGTTCGATCCGCGGGAGGGTAAAACGTCGCCTTCCATTGGTTTGGTCAAAGTTAAACCATCAACCGTCTATGCCGAGCCGATCTCTTCATTGCGGCTACCCAAGCTACACAAGTATATTATCTGCCTTACCCATGCCGTAGAGAGTATCTAAAGGGTTGGGAAGTTGTGTTCAAGGTGTCGCCACATGGTAAGCTACGGACCGAATGAAGACGATTACTACAACATTAACCCCATGACATACGAGGGAGTGTTCTATCAAGAGCAACCTGATGATGATGATGATGATGTGGTTAGAAACGATGACGCTAGACCATTGGGTGATGATGATGTGGATCCAAACGTCGACGATGCACGGAATGATGGTGAGACCATTGTCAATGAAAATGACATACTTATGCTAGAAAGTTAAACGAAGACGCTGACGACGAGGAAGAGCCTCCACCTCCGTCGGACAACGAAGATGATATGATTGATAGTGATGATGAGACGGACCGAGAAATAGGTTACAACAGTGATGATTCATATGGGTTCTAGCAGATGTACGTTTCAAGTCTTTTTTTTCTATAGTTTAGGAATATGCCTTTTTATGCATTTTTATTAATGTGTTTATTATCATGCCTTCTTCTTCATTTCATTAATTTACTAATTGCTTATTCTCTTTTCAATGCAGGTTCGTGGAACATGGGCAAGGGAAGGCCGACGGCGTGGGTTTCCCTACGCAAGGTCGTCGGCCCGCCTAGTCGGAGTGGTCGAGCACTTAATCCCCCCCGTCGGCTACTTGCCGCTTCCTCCTCACTGGGAGGTCGAGGGTGAGGTGCCCCGAGTGGTGGTGGGGGCGGGGGGAGAGCCTCTTGAGGACGTGGTGCTGGGGGGAGAGCTACTACAGGGGTCGCGCCGTAAAGAGCGCACCCTCATCGACTTAGGGGTGTTGTCTTCGAGGCCCTCCTCTAGTGAGGTACCCTCCTCGAGTGGGGTACCCTCCTCTAGTGAGGTACACTCTAGGGAGGAGGAGGAGGAGGAGGAGGCACGCGAGGAGGAGGAGGAGGAGGAGGAGGAGGAGGAGGAGGTTGGGGAGGAGGTTGGGGAGGGGGAGGCAGGCGAGGAGGGGGGTGGTGGCGGGGATGATGGTGGTGACGGGAAGGGGGTTGACAACAAGGGATGGCTGCGTGGCAACGCAAAGCTACCAAAGCAGGTTCCTGCTACTGAGGAGCAGAAGTGGCTCATTGAGCCCACGGGAAAAGAGAAAGTGGTTCATTATTTTGCTTGTCACATGCTAATAGTTCATTCTTTTGCAGCAACTGGATATATTCTAAAGGGGCCCGTATTCCCAACGGCCTCATCACCGTCTTGCTGAAGTTATACTGGCCGGGGTTGTACTGTCCGGATCCAGTCAGGCAGCTGGACCGTCGGGTTTTGGCCACGAGTTGGGACCACTGGGAAGCGGCCCTCCACACGGACCATGAGACCCATGCCAAGGCCGTGATCACTACTTTCTGGGTGAGTTCTCTTCATAAGCACAAGCCCATTCTAGTTTCATGAATGATTTAACTCATGGCTTCTTCCATTCTTGTTTCATGCATGATTGTAGAAATTCTATCGAGTTCTTCCGGAGCACAGGGCTAGAGCGGACCAGATCGTGCTGCGCCAATGCAAGAAGAAGGCCCGCCAGATGCAGTACATGGTGCGCTATGTGGCCATCTCGACATACTACCACGACGTTCTTGGTGTGAAGATGACCAAGGAAGAAGCGCGGAGGATGGGCATTACCTTGGAGAGGCCCGAGTTCTTGGCAGTAAGTATAAAAGATTTTTCATTATGCTTTCATATATTGTGCTTTCATTATGCTTTCATTACCATGTGGTACATTTCACCGTTTTCATGTTGACATGCCATTATGCTTTTATTATGTAGGTGTGTCCAAATTGGTGTTATGGAAAAGACGAGTCCTGGGCGGCATTGGTGGATCTTTGGTGTGATGAGGCTGGAGCCTAGGCGGCTACGAGAATCAAAAATAAGGCTAACCGAGGGACGGAGGGAGTACATGCTCAGGGAAACTGAAACCACTATCTCCACAAGGTAGTTAATGTATGACTAACCCCATTAAACAGTCTTCTTCTTCTATTTAGCATCACTTTCTTATGTATGACTAACCTCTGTTTGGTGGTGCAGGAGGAGAAACTGAAGCGGCCGCTCTCAGACATGCAGGCGTGGGAGATCGCCCATACGCGGAAGGACCCCAAGCCTGGCAAGCCCAAGTACTACGGCAAGAAGACCATGAGGGAGGAAGAAGGCCTACTCAGGCGTGTCTGAAGTTACATCCGGACACACCGACCCCATTGCGGGCGGATCTGGACGAGAGGGCGGTGGTGATCATGGGGCCCAAGGAGCACGGTCGGAGGCGGTTCTCGATGCTATGGTCACTCCGACTATCTCCTACACTGCCTTCGTCGGATCGACCCGAGCTCGAGCCAACAAGACGAGCCAGCCAAAGGACCAGGTGCGATCCCTCTTTCAGAGCAACAATCTGTAAGTATTTTCCTCTTATCTTCATTGCTCACTTTATTTTCGGCATCTAGTAGTTTTATGAGTTCCATCATGTCATACCGTAGGGCCTACTGGGAGTACACACGCCAGGAGACCATGGCGTGGCATCGAGGCTTCATGAACACCAAGCTGCAGAGGGATCGCTAATGGAGCGAGCTTTTCAGGAAATGGCGGCGGCGGTGTCCTCGATTACCAAGACAATGCCCTCCAAAGACAACCAGGTCTGCTGACCTTGAGGAGTTTGTGGCGCGAGCGCTGGCCCCTCGCCGGTTAGTTCATCCCCAATCTATTCACCCAAAGCATGTCATGCCTTTCAACACGATCATATATCCTGTTAATATGTCTTTTCAACATGCAGGAACAGGTGGATCTACCGTTGGCGGTGGTCTTCGCAAGACTCCGAAGACACGGAGCCCGACCACTCCGATCCACGGAGGCGGAGGTGGAGGCGGTCTTGGCTAAGCGCTGCCGCTAGCGATGACGACACAGGCTTGGCGGTCTTGGCGGTGACGACCTCCGCGGTGCTTGACGTCCTGGCGCTTAAGCCATTCGGGGACTTGTGTGCTTATGCTTATGTTTCTTTAGATGACTTGTGTGTGGTGATGATCCTTTAGATGACTTGTGTGCTTCTCTATATGCTTATGCCTTATGATTGTGCTTATGCCTTATGATTGTGCTTATGCTTATGATTGTGATGATGCTTATGCATATATTGTTCGGATGGTCTTTGGATGATATCACGATATGTCTTGATATGTGTTGTATATGTCTTTGTATATTTGAATTGAATTGATCTGAAAACAAACAGGGAAAAGAAAAAAATACAAATGCAAGATATGCCGACGGCTATGCCGTCGGCATAGGGCTGGCGTGAGCTACCAGTTGGTGACACGTGGCATCTATGCCGACGGCCTAGCCGTCGGCATAGTTTTTTAACTAAGCCGACGACTAGGTCGTCGGCCTAGATGGCACGTGTCACCAACTAGGAGCTCCTGAGGAAGGATATCGACGGCACGGCCGTCGGCTTAGTTTCAAACTATGCCGACGGCCAGGCCGTTGGCATATCCCTGGCCCACGTAACGGCTGGACCCCACGGGGCATACCTATGCCGACGGCCTGGTCGTCGGCATACTTTGAAACTAAGCCGACGGCAATGCCGTCAAGACAGTGTGCCACGTGGCGCCAAGCATTGGTCATACTTGACGCGCCGCCGTTAGACCGACGTTGCCGACGGCCCCGGCCGTCGGCATAGATGTACGGCCCCGGGATATCCTCTATGCCGACGGCCTTTCTATGCCGACGGCCTCCCGCCACGCCGACGTATATATTGCCGACGGCCCTATGCCGACGGGGGCCGTCGGCATAGGCCTGTCCCGACGGCCAGTCAGGGGTATGCCGACGGCCCTGGCCGTCGGCATAGGGGGCGATTCTGGTAGTGCATGGCTGCCCGTCAAGCTTCTGGAAATGTCCACCGCATCTTCTTGCTGTTGTTCGAGACTAGGGGGATGGGGTGTTTGTCAAACATGGTCCGAAGTACATCACACCGATGATCTCCATGTGGCTCTCGCTTCTACAAGACTTGTCTTTTCCACCTTTCGCCGATGTTTGGGCTCCAAGATCAAGCCAAGCTTGAGGAGAAAATTCTTGAACTGAATGCCAACAAAGTTAGTCTCTCTCGCTAACTCCTTCTCATTTTATGTTTCTTTTTTGCGAGAAAACTTTGATCTATTCATCTCTACGAAATGCAAGAATACATTGGCATACCGCCATTTTTCTTGCAGATAATTAGGTTGCTTAAGAACGCATCGATCTCCAAGCAACCCTTGATCGCACTATGTTTTGACGCCTCAGTCCCCACCGACAAAATATTTGGATCGATTACCTCAAAATCTGTTTCCCAAAGAAGCCGGTGAGGATAGTAAGCCCGTGCTCAGCGCAATCGAAATAACGTCGTCCATACGAAGGACAAGGCATCGGTGTTGTATGCCGAAGTCGGAGGGGATTTTCTTGATCTTCTCTTTGGGTTGCTTTGCGTTCCACTTGGATCCATAATCAAGACATACGGTCAATGGTCACAAAACGGGTCCGCTCAATCCTGCATCATGCATAGTTTGGCTGGCGCCCGTCGTCCCCGAATAAGGCAAATCCTAACTGGTTGCAGCATAGAACGCATATCTTAGACGCTGCTCCAACATAGGATCCGAGCCCTTTGCATGTGCATGCCCTCGCTTTCTCTCTTTTCCATCTCACGGTCTGACCATGCCTACAATATCTTTCCTCTTTCCTCAAACTTCATTACTTTTAGTTTTCTTTTGACAATTTAGATGGTTCATCTCTTTATAAAAAAAATTGTTTTTTAAACCTTTTATATATTTGAACCGACATCAAGATCTATAGAACAAGATAGGTCTTGGATAATTTTCAAACACATTTTTGTGACTAAAACTGAAATATGATTGTTTAGCGGCTTATCAATATTTTTAGTGAGGAACTTTGCTGAAAACAATGAAGAATTTCTCATTTTTATTGTAAAGTGCTAAATAAACAGAATCAGAAGTTGAAGAACTTTTTGAACAGTTGGTTTGCACTTTGTTAGAAATATATTAAAGAACTTTGCTAGAAAATGTATTTGAAACCAAAGAATTTTATAAACAACTTGCCTGAACTTTGATGAAAAGTTTATGGAACTTGTTTGAGCCACGCACAATTTAAGTTTATGGAACTTTGATGAAAAAAATTCAATTTGCGTCAGAAGTTCAAATATAAAAAAATTAAAATATTAGTTTAGAAGATATATGATTCAAGTTTTACAAGGGGGTAATAAGATGATGGGTTTGTTTGGGAGAGAGAAGAGAGAGGCACATCAGCCTGTTTTTTTTGTGGCAAGGCACATTAGCCTGTTGATTTGACGTGCATGTAGGATAGTTGATCTGACTTGCATGCAGGATGGGTGGATCGGATACGCGTTGTGCGCCCAGTGAGTTAGACAAAAAAATGCTGCTACACACATATATGTTGGACGATTTGTCGACGACGGTACACATCAAGCCGTCCATGCGTCAGTGTAAAATTTGACAGGCCGCTCAATCCTGCATCGTGCATAGTTTGGCTGTCTTTTCCCTGCTCGACAGGTTTGGGCTCCAAGATCAAGCCAAGCTTGAGGAGAAAATTCTTGAACTGAATGCCAACAAAGTTAGTCTCTCTCGCTAACTCCTTCTCATTTTATGTTTCTTTTTTTGCGAGAAAACTTCGATCTATTCATCTCTACGAAATGCAAGAATTCATTGGCATACCGTCATTTTTCTTGCAGATAATTAGGTTGCTTAAGAACGCATCGATCTCCAAGCAACCCTTGACTGCACTATGTTTTGACGTCTGCCTCAGTCCCACTGACAAAATATTTGGATCAGTTACCTCAAAATCTGTTTCCCAAAGAAGCCAGTGAGGATAGTAAGCATGTGCTCAGCGTAGGGTTGCTTTGCATTCCACTTGGATCCATAATCAAGACATACGGTCAATGGTCACAAAACGGGTCCGCTCAATCCTGCATCATGCATAGTTTGGCTGGCGCCCGTCGTCCCCGAATAAGGCAAATCCAAATTGGTTGCGCGCGCAACGCATATCTTAGACGCTGCTCCAACATAGGATCCGAGCCCTTTGCATGTGCATGCCCCTGTTTCTCTCTTTTCCATCTCACGGTCTGACCATGCCTACAATATCTTTCCTCTTTCCTCAAACTTCATTACTTTTAGTTTTCTTTTGACAATTTAGATGGTTCATATCTTTATAAAAAAAAAATTTAACCTTTTATATATTTGAACCGACATCAAGATCTATAGAACAAGATTGGTCTTGGATAATTTTCAAACACATTTTTGTGACTAAAACTGAAATATGATTGTTTAGCGGCTTATCAATATTTTTAGTGAGGAACTTTGCTGAAAACAATGAAGAATTTCTCATTTTTATTGTAAAGTGCTAAATAAACAGAATCAGAAGTTGAAGAACTTTTTGAACAGTTGGTTTGCACTTTGTTAGAAATATATTAAAGAACTTTGCTAGAAAATGTATTTGAAACCAAAGAATTTTATAAACAACTTGCACGAACTTTGATGAAAAGTTTATGGAACTTGTTTGAGCCACGCACAATTTAAGTTTATGGAACTTTGATGAAAAAATTCAATTTGCGTCGGAAGTTCAAATATAAAAAATTAAAATATTAGTTTAGAAGATATATGATTCAAGTTTTACAAGGGGTAATAAGATGATGGGTTTGTTTGGGAGAGAGAAGAGAGGCACATCAGCCTGTTTTTTTTTGTGGCAAGGCACATTAGCCTGTTGATTTGACGTGCATGTAGGATAGTTGATCTGACTTGCATGCAGGATGGGTGGATCGGATACGCGTTGTGCGCCCAGTGAGTTAGACAAAAAAATGCTGCTACACACGACATATGTTGGACGATTTGCTGACGACGGTACACATCAAGCCGTCCATGCGTCAGGTAAAATTTGACAGGGCCGCTCAATCCTGCATCGCGCATAGTTTGGCTGTCTTTTCCCTGCTCGACAGGTTTGGGCTCCAAGATCAAGCCAAGCTTGAGGAGAAAATTCTTGAACTGAATGCCAACAAAGTTAGTCTCTCTCGCTAACTCCTTCTCATTTTATGTTTCTTTTTTTTTGCGAGAAAACTTCTGATCTATTCATCTCTACGAAATGCAAGAATTCATTGGCATACCGTCATTTTTCTTGCAGATAATTAGGTTGCTTAAGAACGTACTGATCTCCAAGCAACCCTTGACTGCACTATGTTTTGACGTGCCTCAGTCCCAATCGACAAAATATTTGGATCAGTTACCTCAAAATCTGTTTCCCAAAGAAGCCAGTGAGGATAGTAAGCCTGTGCTCAGCGTAGGGTTGCTTTGCGTTCCACTTGGATCCATAATCAAGACATACGGTCAATGGTCACAAAATGGGTCCGCTCAATCCTGCATCATGCATAGTTTGGCTGGCGCCCGTCGTCCCCCAAATAAGGCAAATCCTAATTGGTTGCGCGCGCAACGCATATCTTAGACGCTGCTCCAACATAGGATCCGAGCCCTTTGCATGTGCATGCCCCTGTTTCTCTCTTTTCCATCTCACGGTCTGACCATGCCTACAATATCTTTCCTCTTTCCTCAAACTTCATTACTTTTAGTTTTCTTTTGACAATTTAGATGGTTCATATCTTTATAAAAAAAATTTAAACCTTTTATATATTTGAACCGACATCAAGATCTATAGAACAAGATAGGTCTTGGATAATTTTCAAACACATTTTTGTGACTAAAACTGAAATATGATTGTTTAGCGGCTTATCAATATTTTTAGTGAGGAACTTTGCTGAAAACAATGAAGAATTTCTCATTTTTATTGTAAAGTGCTAAATAAACAGAATCAGAAGTTGAAGAACTTTTTGAACAGTTGGTTTGCACTTTGTTAGAAATATATTAAAGAACTTTGCTAGAAAATGTATTTGAAACCAAAGAATTTTATAAACAACTTGCCTGAACTTTGATGAAAAGTTTATGGAACTTGTTTGAGCCACGCACAATTTAAGTTTATGGAACTTTGATGAAAAAAATTCAATTTCGTCAGAAGTTCAAATATAAAAAAATTAAAATATTAGTTTAGAAGATATATGATTCAAGTTTTACAAGGGGGTAATAAGATGATGGGTTTGTTTGGGAGAGAGAAGAGAGAGGCACATCAGCCTGTTTTTTTGTTCTGGCAAGGCACATTAGCCTGTTGATTTGACGTGCATGTAGGATAGTTGATCTGACTTGCATGCAGGATGGGTGGATCGGATACGCGTTGTGCGCCCAGTGAGTTAGACAAAAAAATGCTGCTACACACACGACATATGTTGGACAATTTGCTGACGACGGTACACATCAAGCCGTCCATGCGTCAGGTAAAATTTGACAGGGCCGCTCAATCCTGCATCGTGCATAGTTTGGCTGTCTTTTCCCTGCTCGACAGGTTTGGGCTCCAAGATCAAGCCAAGCTTGAGGAGAAAATTCTTGAACTGAATGCCAACAAAGTTAGTCTCTCTCGCTAACTCCTTCTCATTTTATGTTTCTTTTTTTTTTGCGAGAAAACTTCTAATCTATTCATCTCTACGAAATGCAAGAATTCATTGGCATAGCGTCATTTTTCTTGCAGATAATTAGGTTGCTTAAGAACGCATCGATCTCCAAGCAACCCTTGACTGCACTATGTTTTGACGTCTGCCTCAGTCCCACTGACAAAATATTTGGATCAGTTACCTCAAAATCTGTTTCCCAAAGAAGCCAGTGAGGATAGTAAGCCCGTGCTCAGCGTAGTCGAAATAATGCTCGTCCATACGAAGGACAAGGCATCGGTGTTGTATGCCGAAGTCGGAGGGGATTTTCTTGATCTTCTCTTTGGGTTGCTTTGCGTTCCACTTGGATCCATAATCAAGACATACGGTCAATGGTCACAAAACGGGTCCGCTCAATCCTGCATCATGCATAGTTTGGCTGGCGCCCGTCGTCCCCGAATAAGGCAAATCCTAACTGGTTGCGCGCGCAACGCATATCTTAGACGCTGCTCCAACATAGGATCCGAGCCCTTTGCATGTGCATGCCCCTGTTTCTCTCTTTTCCATCTCATGGTTTGACCATGCCTACAATATCTTTCCTCTTTCCTCAAACTTCATTACTTTTAGTTTTCTTTTGACAATTTAGATGGTTCATATCTTTATAAAAAAAATTAAACCTTTTATATATTTGAACTGACATCAAGATCTATAGAACAAGATATGTCTTGGATAATTTTCAAACACATTTTTGTGACTAAAACTGAAATATGATTGTTTAGCGGCTTATCAATATTTTTAGTGAGGAACTTTGCTGAAAACAATGAAGAATTTCTCATTTTTATTGTAAAGTGCTAAATAAACAGAATCAGAAGTTGAAGAACTTTTTGAACAGTTGGTTTGCACTTTGTTAGAAATATATTAAAGAACTTTGCTAGAAAATGTATTTGAAACCAAAGAATTTTATAAACAACTTGCCTGAACTTTGATGAAAAGTTTATGGAACTTGTTTGAGCCACGCACAATTTAAGTTTATGGAACTTTGATGAAAAAATTCAATTTGCTTAGAAGTTCAAATATAAAAAAATTAAAATATTAGTTTAGAAGATATAAATGATTCAAGTTTTACAAGGGGGTAATAAGATGATGGGTTTGTTTGGGAGAGAGAAGAGAGAGGCACATCAGCCTGTTTTTTTTATGGCAAGGCACATTAGCCTGTTGATTTGACGTGCATGTAGGATAGTTGATCTGACTTGCATGCAGGATGGGTGGATCGGATACGCGTTGTGCGCCCAGTGAGTTAGACAAAAAAATGCTGCTACACACACGACATATGTTGGACGATTTGCTGACGACGGTACACATCAAGTCGTCCATGCGTCAGGTAAAATTTGAAAGGGCCGCTCAATCCTGCATCGTGCATAGTTTGGCTGTCTTTTCCCTGCTCGACAGGTTTGGGCTCCAAGATCAAGCCAAGCTTGAGGAGAAAATTCTTGAACTGAATGCCAACAAAGTTAGTCTCTCTCGCTAACTCCTTCTCATTTTATGTTTCTTTTTTTTTTGCGAGAAAACTTCTAATCTATTCATCTCTACGAAATGCAAGAATTCATTGGCATAGCGTCATTTTTCTTGCAGATAATTAGGTTGCTTAAGAACGTACTGATCTCCAAGCAACCCTTGACTGCACTATGTTTTGACGTCTGCCTCAGTCCCACTGACAAAATATTTGGATCAGTTACCTCAAAATCTGTTTCCCAAAGAAGCCAGTGAGGATAGTAAGCCTGTGCTCAGCGCAGTCGAAATAACGCTCGTCCATACGAAAGACAAGGCATCGGTGTTGTATGCCGAAGTCGGAGGGGATTTTCTTGATCTTCTCTTTGGGTTGCTTTGCGTTCCACTTGGATCCATAATCAGGACATACGGTCAATGGTCACAAAACGGGTCCGCTCAATCCTGCATCATACAAAACGGGTCCGCTCAATCCTGCATCATGCATAGTTTGGCTGGCGCCAGTCAGGGGTATGCCGACGGCCCTGGCCGTCGGCATAGGGGGCGATTCTGGTAGTGCATGGCTGCCCGTCAAGCTTCTGGAAATGTCCACCGCATCTTCTTGCTGTTGTTCGAGACTATGGGGATGGGGTGTTTGTCAAACATGGTCCGAAGTACATCGTCACTGATGATCTCCATGTGGCTCCTGCTTCTACAAGACTTGTCTTTTCCCTGCTCGACAGGTTTGGGCTCCAAGATCAAGCCAAGCTTGAGGAGAAAATTCTTGAACTGAATGCCAACAAAGTTAGTCTCTCTCGCTAACTCCTTCTCATTTTATGTTTCTTTTTTTTTTTGCGAGAAAACTTCTGATCTATTCATCTCTACGAAATGCAAGAATTCATTGGCATACCGTCATTTTTCTTGCAGATAATTAGGTTGCTTAAGGACGTACTGATCTCCAAGCAACCCTTGACTGCACTATGTTTTGACGTCTGCCTTAGTCCCACTGACAAAATATTTGGATCAATTACCTGAAAATCTGTTTCCCAAAGAAGCCAGTGAGGATAGTAAGCCCGTGCTCAGCGCAGTCGAAATAACGCTCGTCCATACGAAGGACAAGGCATCGGTGTTGTATGCGAAGTCGGAGGGATTTTCTTGATCTTCTCTTGGGTTGCTTTGCGTTCCACTTGGATCCATAATCAAGACATACGGTCAATGGTCACAAAACGGGTCCATCGATGGTCTTTACAGAAATATTGACGAGAGCGCAAGAACATGGATGAAACAAGAATGCCAAACGGTACTTCTATCTCCCAAGCTGGCACCCTTCTTTGGTTGCAGCAGCAATGTACTACAAACAGAAGAGATGAGCCCAAGAAGTCTGACCTTCAGATGCTTCAAGTGTCGTGCAGTTAAAGTTGCATACGGCCCAACCGGTTGCAGTTGCAGTTACCGTACGGAGGTAACTGTCACGGAATCGAACCCGAAGTTTCAAGGCATAGGAATTGCCAGCACAGCATATGTCAAGGGAGGGCTCAGAAAGTTCCTGGTGACGAGTGACCTGCGCGTCCTCGATTTCACCATGACCAACACTCTGCAAGTCATGCGCGCAGCTAGGATTCCCAAGGAGAAGCTTGTGGAGAAAGATCTCACTCTCGACAAAACCCAGGTAATTAACCCCACAAATGCTAAACAGATCGCGCCTGAAATGCAGTTGACCGTCACTCATGAAAACTAGCCATTTATTTCTATGCTACTTCAGCTTCTGTGTCTTAACACTGATCACTGAAGTTGGTATCCTTGTTGACAGGTTCTGAAGCTCCTAAGGGCTGCCATGCTGACTCGCGATGCACTCACCAGCTTGCTCCTGCCTCACAAGAAGTAGCGCATCAGCTGCACCGCGGAGCCTCCTGATCTGAAGCCAGAATATGCGATCGATGAAGATATTATCATCAGTCTAGTTTACTAATACTGTTCCGTCTATGAACTAATGTTGGAACTGTCTCGTACTCCCTCCGTTCCATATTACTCGTCGCTGATTTAGTAAAAAATTGTACTAAATCGTGACGAAAATATCAGAATGAAGGGAGGACCTCTTTGCTCCTGGTATCATGTCTCGAATGAATAGAAGAGCCACTTGCCGCGGTGTGCGCGGGACCTGCTTTATTCATGCCCATTTCGATTGCTTAAAATTTTCTTTTAATTCATTTTTTCCCTCTTCATTGGTTATTTCACAAACAAAATGCATTTTAGAACAAAGGCTCAAGATGAGTCCGGACTACAGTGCAACACCGACTTTGCAAACAGAAGAAAAAGAAAAGGAAAACGGGGATGCAACCCCAACGGCCAATAAACAGAGCTTAAGAAAAGACAACAAGCCACAAACAAAAAAGCAAAAGGCTACATCGTCCAGGCCCTCTTCCACCTACACACAACATTAGTCTTCCACCTACACACAACATTAGGGGGAATACAATAGTCCTGAGGGGAGTCACGCTATCGAAAACGGATCGTGACAATGCAACATTACATTGCCATTCGCATCCGCCTCCGAAAGAAGGCACACCCTCTCACCCTTGATCGAAGGGCGCCGCACCATCGGTAAGGTAGAGCAGTTCATCCATCAACAATGGACTAGCTGACAAATAAACAAAATGTTGCGCACAACCACCTCACCAAAAAAACTACCCACGAACCAATGCCACCATCCACATCACGGATCATGTCGAAGATGCTAGCTTTAGGAACGAGATCGCCTAAAGAAGGCATGACCGAAGAATTGAGAAACAAAGCCATCAGGATGAATCGGAGCCACCAAGACCATGATCGCTCATCACCACCATTGCATCATTGTCATCGTATAGTGTTCCCTATTCCCCTCTTGGTCAGTGTCAAGAGCATTGACCTATCGAACAAACTGGACCACACGAAGAAGAACAAGCAACTTCCCACACACTGGCATACACCCACACATACCCAAAACACTACCTCCAAGGAGGTGATGACGTTGAGCGTCGTCGCCGCCCAATTCCAAGGATTGAGGGTTTTCACCTGGGTGCACGGGAGGAAGAAGGGGGATATCTACCTCGACGTCGCCTTCAAGGGGGGGGGGGGGGGGAGGGAGGGGGGGATGTGTCCAAAGCGTTGTCGGCATCATGGCCACGACTGTCGGCCAAGGTATTCCCCTTATCCATATACCTCCCTATTCCCCTAGCTATCCGCTGGATCCGGCCAAGCCCGATGGGTGGAGAGAGCAGCACACATTGAAGGTGTCGCCTTCATAGCACTGAAAGAACACGGGGTACCCTACGCACCACAACCCACACTCATTGCCGCCCGCATAGCCGGGGGTGACCCCCGGCACCAGCGCACGCCACCCGCCGTCTGGTGGACACCGTAATGTCTGCCTGAGGCGCTGCCTCGGAGTCCATAGCCCTTGCCCCGAACAACGGAGTAGCCGAGAACCCCGCTGCCATCTTCACTGGCGGCCAACAAATGTCTACTACAGAAGTTGATGTCAAAAAAAAAATCTACTACAGAAGAAAAGAAAAGACCATGACTAAAAAGGATTACATCATGTGATTTACATGACTTAATCAGATATAATCTATTATTATCCCTAATCAACCTCTGCGCACATCCATCTAAAAACATACTCCGGGGTGCGAGCATGGAGGAGGCTGGGAGCGACGATCGCATCAGCGGCCTCTCCGACGACCTACTGCGCGACATCCTCCTCCGCCTCCGCTCGCTCCCCGCCGCCGCGCGGACAGGCATCCTCTCCCGCCGCTGGCGCCACGTCTGGACCAGCATCCCTGAGCTCGTCATCGACGAGCTCCACGTGCCGGGCCGGCCGCCGAGCTCCTTCCTGCGCGCCGTGGAAGGCGCCCTCGCCGCCTACTCCGCCTCCAACGTCGACGTCGCCGCCCTCACCGTCGCCGTGCCCGACGTCAGGCTCTGCCGAATCGAAGCTCGCCGCGTCTCCTCGTGGCTGCGCGTCGCCTCGGAGCGCGTCGCTGGCACGCTGTCCCTCGCCCTGCCCCGCTCCGAGCCCATCGCCCACGGGCAGGAGATCGAACTGCCCCCGTGCGGGAGGGCGACGGAGATCGCGCTCTCCCTCGCGGGGGCGTTCGTGCTCCGGCTCCGGCCGGCGGCCTCGTTCGCGGCGCTCACCGTCCTGACGATACAGTCGGCCGCCATGGACGGGCGGGAGCTCGGGGCGTTCGTGTCGTCCATGTGCCCGCGCCTGACGGACCTCACCCTGCGCGTCAGCCTCGTCGCCTGCTCGGACGTCTCCATCCGCTCCGCCTCTCTCAGGCGCCTGGAGTTCGGGGCCGGGTGCGCCCAGCGGCTCGGGGTCGCCGCCCCCATGCTCGAGGTGCTCGTCGCGTCTTTCCTCCACCACGCCCACATCTCGGCCCCGAGGCTCGCCGAGGCCAAGGTCCAGCGCCTGCACCGGCACCACTTCGCCGACGACGTGCCTCGTCGTCTCCGGCGGCTGGACATCACGCAGTTGTACCTAAACGCGGCGGCGCCCCGAGGGCGCGGCGGTTCGATGCGGTCGACGAGCTGAGATTGTCTGCCCTCATTGTACGTTCAAAAATCAAAATTAATTGGCTTTCTTCCGTGTGAATCCATGGATTGTTTGCTCAAACGATGCGTGTTAATTGGTCCTTTAATTTTGATGATTCGTTTTGTGCTTCCGATTATTGTTTCTCAGGGAATGGAGGGGTACACTAGCTTCTTGGACGATGTCAACAATCTTCCCGTATGTCAGACCGTATTATCGGTATCGTTAACGGGGGATCACCATGGCTTTGTTCCAACCATGCTGCATCTCCTCAGGAGAAGCAAAGCTATAAGGAAGCTTGTGCTGGAGACATACACTCAGATGGTACGTAATTTCCCGGGTTCCTTTTAGCAGTTCATTCATAGACTAGCTCAAATATTCAGGATTGAGGGCATTTCGAACATTTTTGCTGGCAGTTGTAGTTGTGTCGTAGGTGGCAGTTTCTTCAAAGCAATATGGCATTTTTGGGACGACGGCAGTTTTGAGCCTTCATCCCAGAAAATGTCATGCAGTTCTGAATAAACTGCCACCCCACACACAAACTAAAAATGCAATCAAAACGTTTGGAAATGCCACCCCTCCCGGCAACCGTTCGCCCGCTAAGGGGGTCCAAAATCATATAGTAGCATAATTAATGCACTATACTCTAGCTCTTTGCCTAATGTAGTCACTGTATTTTGTTAAAAAATTGCAACTCCTGAATAATATTGCATCTACATGATTTTTTCAGGAAGATCCATGCTCGACGGCTTGTCCATGTCGCTTGCCGGAGAGTTGCAGGGCCAACAATATGACCCTCGATTCACTTGAAGAGATAGAGATCAATACGTTCATGGGAGAAGATGACCAGGTGGAATTCTTAGAGATGCTAGTATCCAGATGCAGTGCAACAAGACCTATAAATGTGGTGCTCAACAAGTCGTACCTTGTTCCTTTACCAACCGAGAAAGTTTCTGAGATGATCCGCAGCATTTCTCGTCCGAATCTCAGAGTCAGATTAAACTAAATCTCCAACGAGAGGTTTTCAGAAGTGGTACTGTAAGAAGTGGATCCTATGCATGGTCTGAACTATTGGGTTGTTAGTGGTCGTCTCGAAAAAATACTTATGACAGATGAACTTCGTGTCGATAGGCGTGTGCTCTAAAATCTCGATTTCAAGTCTAGCACGGTTGATATCTTTTGCAGCATTTTTCCAAGCAGACCGCCGCGTGGTCTCTGCACTCTCGACATCAACCACTGGTAGTCACCCACCGCTTTGTCCGATAGAGGTTCTAAGAACTCACATTTTTCCAGGATTTCAGGGGGAGGTACTCCCCTAACAAGGTTAGTCTCCAGCTTTGGCTGCTTCTTGTTTCGATCTTGAGGAACCTCCGGAGCTGGTTTCTCGAGAAACAGCGGCGATGCTCCTGGGATGATTTCCTGCCGAAAGGGCAAGCTTCTGGCACTCTGCAGACAGAAGTCGAACCACTGGTGGATGAGTGGAGATGGGCCTCTAGTTCTGCCCCCGATTCGATCAGTCTGAAACCTTGTCGCACAAGGTACGGCCTGTAGTGCATAAAACCAATGCAACCAATAAGACAGTAGGCTCACTATTGCAATGAAGCAACAACAGTTGCGACATACCCCATGGATTGACAGTCATAGTAATGAAATTAAGCATGGGAAAATCATAACATACCCATAAATCAGCCCAGAGGCTACTGCCTGACTTGGGAACAACAACAGCGACATTGGACATTCGCTTTGCAGCAGGGATGACATCGCTGCTCCAACCCACTGTGACCCAAACATCCCCAACTCCAAACGATTTCAGATAGTTCATGCTGTCAAATAGCTGGACCTGCAGAAGAATGCCAAAGTTAAATCCAAAGCAACACATCATAATTCAAGATTTTGTTAATTTCTGTTCCTAATATTAAAGGGTCACTTTGTCCTTTCCATAAAAAGATTTTGGACCATCACTTCACCTGCCAGGTCGAACACAGTAGATGGAAAGCGAGAAACATACAAAGATTGGTTAGTCGGTACAAACCTGTTTTTGTAGCTGTGTAAAGCTGCTTAGGACTGCTTCTCTACCACCATTGACTTCTGTTTCCATGTCAATCGTGTTATATGATGATCCCAACTGCTTAAGGACTGCACCAATTACTTCTCTAGGAGAATCAATCATTGAAATCTTCCCAGCAAGTTCAGGCCTCCACAAATCCTCCCAATCCTACAGATAATACATCTATATGAGTAGTTACAACGTTGATGTCTCCCTGCACAATGCCATCATCTATATATGTGTCTTTACTCACAAAGATGTTATAAATAGCAAAATAGTCAACCTTGAACAGTACTAGCAAAAGGTTTGTTTCAGTACTATGTTACATCTTTTATTTAACTCCAAGGTAAGCTTTTAAGGATAAGTTAATCACTGTATAGTTGACATTGTATCTTCAACCTGCATGTTCTCTGAAGATTTTGCTTACCTGTATTGGCTTCAAGTTATGCTGCTTAAACTTGCTTTTCTTGTATGCAATGACCACTGTGCCCCATCTGTATGGAACACCCCATACTGAGCCATTAGAATCTGCCTCTCCATTCTTGTTCCTGCACAAATGAACCTGATAGACTATAATGAAAATGGAAACTACACCTCGGGACATCTTCACTTGAATTAACTAATTCATTTCCGGGAGTACATTTAAGTTATGCTTCACAAATATGATATTTTCTGAAAGAAAATGAGTTTGACTGAAGCAAATAATGAGCATGGGAGATGTTATTCTAGTTATGGAGATTGTGCTAGAAACCTACATGTCATTGTATTCACATGATAGAATATCTTTCTTATAAAAAAAATCATCTACACAAATTAAACAACACTTCTTCAGCCATCCGCATTCGTTATCGCAGCATACAAGGCAACACAACATTAACAACAGGGAGCAGTGCAACTATCAGAATTGTTAAGAGAGGAAGGATGTTTCAACTGTCAATTCTCACCTTCCATCTGTCACTCAGGCTCCGATACCAGTCCTGCTCTTCAGCATTGCCGATAGGTTCCACCAGTCCCTTACGGATGGCATACCCGAGCCAAGAGTCCCCGATAGAAACGACATCAGCCGCCATCGCAGATTTCGGCTGAACCTGACCTTTGTCCACACATTTTGACAACTCAGAGAAGAGCGCGTCGATACTAGGGCGGAACTCAGGGCTGAACTTGAGCCTCTTCCCCTGCGCTTCCACGAAATCCTATACACAACAAACCAAAATCATAATCGACCAGCAGCCAAAGCAAATGGTGTGAAGTGCGGGGGAGGGAGAAGGGGCCGAGACCTTGATCCATGCGGGGGGGAAGGAGCCGCGGAGCGCGACGACGCGCAGGGGCACGGAGAGCGCGTAGGTCTTGGACTTCCACTGCTGCAGCGCGGCCTCCCACTCCTCGTCGCCCTCCTCCTGCTCCTTGGCCTCCACGGCGGCGGGGGGAGGGGGCGGCTGGGGGCACGCGCGAGCCGCCGGGGCGGGGAAGAGGATGAGGAGGGAGCAGGCGGCCAGGTGGAGCGCCAGCGCCGCCGCCGCGGTGGCGCCCCGCGCCCACTCCCAGCCTCCCCGGGCGGGCGTGGCCGGTTGGCTGTTGGGCGGCCGGGGGGAGAAGGCGAGCTGCCTCGCCTTCGGGTTGCGGTGGTGGAGGGAGAGGCGGAGGCGGGGCTGCGGGAGGCGGTGGTTGGGGAGGTGGCCTCGGGCTGGGAATGGGGGGCGAGGGTGGGGGAGGAGGAGATGCAGTGGCTTCCCCTCCATCGCCGGTCAGGCTGCCGCCTATTGGCCTCCGCCTCCGACCTCCGACCTCCGCGGCTTATCCAGTGGGCTACTGGAACGTGTCAAGGGAAGATGCACTGCAAGCCGGACCTGAACCAAACTTGTGCCTACAACCCGTTTGGAACCCAGCCAAACTTCTGGGTCAGCACACACAATTTTGTGCACAAATGCTTTTGAATCTTTTAAACAGAAATGAGCAAGGAAAAATGGAGAAATTTTGTTTTTGAATTTTTAAGATGGAGAAATTAGGAGAGAGAGAGAGAGAGTCCTCTGCAAACAAATATAAGATCTGCCGATCTAAACGATCTTATATTTGTTTCTGAAGGAGTAGGAATATTAGACTTCTCAAAATGAAAAGGAAATAGGGGCTCCTTTGCTTCCAAGGAATTTTATAAGATTTCTTTGGGGGATTTTGATCCTTAGAAAGAAAAAAAAGATGAACATGGGCCGTCCGATTGACAGGATTTGAGTCCTTAAGAATTTTCTCTAAGAAAGACATTCCTTTGCACTCGATTTTAGAGGAAAATTTACATGCACTCAGAACTCTTGCTACAATTAATTTGTTTTTGAATGTATTAGGTTTTCTAATCGTATTGGATTAGAACGGATGTGCCACTTGACTCGTTTGCTTTCTTTCAGTACATTGTGATAATCTTTTGAGTTAAAGAGGATCTAGGTTGCTACGGAATCAAGATCAAAGGAATGTATTATACATGAATTTGACAACCACGATGCGATTGAACGGCTCTCATCAGAAAGTTTCTTAAAAGATTACATTCCTACAAAATTTTACATCAAGAGGAGGGTACCTTCGTTTGAAATTTATGTTTAAATCTGAAGAAAAGAATGAAAAGAAAGTAATGTGTTTCAACAGTCACATTTAGCTCACAAAAAAGCTGGGATAACTCCGCAGAAAGGGAGTGCCCAGACCAATGAATTTAACTTTTTGCATTCTGCTTTTTTTGCCGCAATCTTGGCAGTGCCCTGGTTTGGGGCATTGGTTTTCAGGCAAGGTCTCTTGTGGGCTCAAACCAAACAAGTTCCAATCGGTTTACATGGCACATGCATCACAAATTCACCATTGTAGTAGAACATAAATCTAGTCTACATTACAAGTTCACAACATAAGGAACAATGCCATGAAAATGCTTTTTTTTCGCGAATACGCAAAGCTTGCGTATCATTCCATTGATAGAAGAAGAAGAATGAGTACAGGGGTACAACACATGACACAAACGTATACAGGCGTGAACATGGTGCCCGGAGCAGAGAGACAAGGGATGCTCGGCCCAAACACAAAAACATCACAGCTAAACCAACCAAACCCGAGCCAAGAGCGGCACTACCAAACCAACAAGAACTCCGACATCATCCGAGCCAAGACCGGGGACACCGCGAGCAAGCAAGATAGTGCCTTCAAGAAGGAGAACGACGCCGAGGCTCCATCACTATCCGGTCCGGGAGACCCGGACCTAGGGTTTCTCCTGAGCTCGAAGAGGGGCGCAGCTGAAGAAGGCCTTGGCGCCTTCCATGGAGGAAAACGACACCCACGGGCGCCTGCCGCTGCCAAAGACCGGGCGAGCCGAGCAGGATCTCTCCACGGCTCAAGCCGAGCGATCCCATAGCCGCTGAATCCAAATCGTAGATGGGGAGCCAACGTTGATTGGAGTCACCAAGTCGTGGGGGGTTGGTCGGGCTGCACCTGCCGTCGGAGGGTGGCACCACCACCGCACCCAGGAGCACCGGAGATGGCAACAGGAGGGGGCTTTGAGGCGTACATGGTAGGGCGGGCGACGAGGCGAACCAAGCGGGGGTCTTGCCACGACGGCCATCAGCGACGCCGACGAGCAAGGGCTGGAAGCACGCAGGCCGAGCTGTCGTGGCCTTGACCGTCGAGATTTCGCGGCTAGGTAAGCCGGAAGGGCGACTACCCACCGCCGGCCGGAGCATCCCGGTGAAGGACGCCGCGCAAAGGGCACCGGAGACGCTGGCTCAGTCACGGGGCCGGAACAACCCCATCAAAGACCCGCCGCGACGGGCCCCGAGTCAGCCCCAACCGCGTACACCACGCGAGAGCCGCCACCGTGGCATGGGGAGGGAGGGCCACGGAGACGAGGCCGCCAAGACGAGAGAGCAGCCGCGAACGCCATGAACCGCCGCCACCGCCAACAAGAAGGTCGAGCAGCAGCTGGGAGGGTAGCCCGAGAACCGCCGGAAGGAGATCGGGTCGCAGGCAGAGGAGGGGAGGCGCGTGAGGAGGGGGCGTGGCCGAGGATGGCGGGGAGGGCGCGACCGGTGGGACGGGCTAGAGCCGCCCGGCGGCCGGATCCACCGCCGCCGTCGTCGACCAGGAGGAGGGCTGCGCCGTCGTGGCGAAGAGGGGAGGCGGGGCGTTGATGGGGCGTTAGCACGGGGCCCAGATCCACCCCGCCGTCGCCTTCACGGGGCCCGGCCGGCCACGGCCCGACCCTCTGGGCGGCGGCGATGAGGGAGGCTGTCAAGGGGCTCCTAGTAGCGGCGGCTAGGGTTCCCCCCGTGTCGCCAGAGGAGGGCGACGCGGGGGCGGGGGAAGAGGCGGGGGAAGAAACGCTCCCAATGCCATGAAAATGCTAGAGCACATGATATTCATGCAAGACGACTGATGCCTGAAAGCCTAATGTCTCTGAAAATCACATAGATCAGTAGATCACCTATCTGGCATCTGATACTTACATCTCTAATAAATTAGTATACAAATATAACCCCGGTAAAGAATTGGAAATGAGCCCTATAAAGTTAATAAGCTACATCAAGCATCTTCTGGACAAGAGCATGTTGCAATAGCTAAAAAGAATCGATGAACCATGGTAAGAAAAATGATGTCTAGTACATTATCTACCCGTTGACGAAGAAGCTTCGCCTTCTATAGATCTTCTTGTAAGAGTTTCTTCAGCAGGGTGGTCATGAGCGAATCCCTCTTTTGAGCTCTGGCTTCTTCCCTCATCCTTCGCTGTTCCTCTCGCTCTATCCATGACTGCTCCAGCATCAGCCTCTCCTGCTCCAGCTTCTGCATCGACTGCCTCCATTCTTGTTCGAAAATGAGCCGCTCCTGGGCGCGCCGCTCCATCGTCTCATGCCACAGCATATCTACATGCTGTTGCTGCACTAGGAATTCCTGCAACAGATCATGGATGCTTGAACTGCCGGCCCTTGAGTTTTCCGCCATTCGTTGCGATGGTTGCCCCTTATCACCAGCCTTCCGCTTTTTGCTTATCACGGGTTTCTCATCATCGCTGACTTCAACGCCATATTCATGGTCATCAGACTCCCCAGATGACCGGTCACCGCTAGGTCGCTTTAATTTCTTTTTAACTGAAGTTCCTGATTCAGATTGAAGGAGTTGACGTTGCATATTTCTAGCACGTTCGGTGAAGACTGCATGTAATTCTTCAAAGAAGGGACATTGTCTACCGGTTTCTGGGTCAGATGTTTCCTTCCCCTGATGAAAAAGTAAAAGAGTTATTGTCCCATAAACTAAACAATGAAGGTACTATAAATCCTAGTTGCAATCACACAGCAAACTTATAATAGCAAAGGTGTCCAGACAAGAGGGGTGTAGTGGAATGTCGTCACGACAAAGATAATACCGAAACAAATTAGGTGACACATTGTAGGAACATCCTAATGGAACATTTTTACCTGAAAGCTTGAAATTGGTTCCAACACCCAACAAACCCCAAATCAGCGTCATTCTAAATCTAACATGGAAATTTCAAACCTCCTCTGAAGAAAATGTAGTACATGTCTATCCCCTGAAATTTCAAAATTTGCTCTGGTTCTTTCTCAATAAACCTAATTAAACTATCCGAAATGCCATCCATTTTTCCTCCGGAGTGTTCAACTTCATTCTCCTTTTGCCTGAGATGCCCCTAGTTTTTGTTATCCTAATTTTATCGCTTATTTTGAACAGCAGCAGTTTACTGCTATGAAGTTTTAAAGCAGATAGAAATTGTCACATTTTAAAGTGGCTCGAAATGTCACAATTTCTATGCTCCATTTAAACCTTCATAGCAGTAAACTAGGGCTGTTCAAAATAAGCAATAAAATTAGTTTAACAGAAAGATGCCACACACAAAAATAGTACGGTGTCTTTTTCTGAAAAAACTTGCAACCTCCATTCTGGATAGTTTGTCACTGAAGTTTCCCTTAAAGCAAAGTTATTCCACCCTGGCTTTTCCTTTACACTTACCAATCTGACCATATTCACCTGAGCTGACATGTTTCCCCTTTCTATCAGGAGCAATTATTCATTATTACTGATGATTCCTTGGGTTATCCTAGCCTAATACGGGACAGTCGTGTCATGTTGGATTAGCTTTACCCCAAAATACAACAATGAACAAAGTGAAATGCTAAAAAGGAAAACTGAATACTACACTTTTTTGCATACCAATTAGGCACAACTATACTCTGAAAAGCCTCACTCCCAGTCCTAGGGCATATCTATAAGAAGAAGACGGAAAAACAAAATGCCTTGTAATTTAGCATTACAGGCAACTGCATTAAGCCGACATGGATTTTAAACTCCGGGTATCTACCAGGTATGTGCGAAATTAAAGGTGTGCAATTCAACACATCACTTGTCCAACAATGCTAGACCTTCATTAGTCATTTCAGGTTGGCTAGGGCCAGAAAGTATTCAACTTCCATTCCAAAATTAGAAGGGAGAAAAAGTATTCAACTTCCATTCCAAAATTAGAAGGGAGAAAAAGTATTCAACTTCCATTCCAAAATTAGAAGGGATAAACAACTAATTAAACAGGACCAGAGAGGTTCCTCCCTTTTGATTGGGAACACAAAGGTTGGCCTAGCAACATGAAGAATTGGAGACACCAGGCAGCCATAACCATTACTCCATTATTAGGGAGGCAGAGGTGCAAGGGAACGGCGGCAGGCAGAGTATAGCACACGACACTGGTACCTTGTATCTGTTGACGAGGTTCTTCCACTTGCACTTGCACTGGTCGGCGGTGCGGCGGTACCCGCGTGCCCGGAGCGCGTCCGCCACGGCCTCCCAGAGCGTCTTGGCGCTGCGCCCCGCGGCGGCGCCGGCGGCGGCCTCCCGCTCCAGCTCCCCGCGCGCCGCGATGAGCTCCCGCGTCTCCTGCACGCCCCACTGCGGCACCCGCTCGTCCCTGAACCCTCCTCCCCCTCCACCTCCGCCCGCCTCCATCATCCCGCCGCGCGCCTAGCAACGCCCGTGACGCGGCGGCCGCCCGGCTCGCTTTCTGGCTTGGATTGATTTTGGGTGGCTTGCTCTGCCACGCGACCTTCCTCTGGCGTCTGGCCCGTGGCCTCGCCCCGCTTTTCGTTTCGTTTTCTTCTCGCCCTCGCCGGTGGATGCCGCTGCAGTTGCAGCTGCTGCCTGACGTTTCTTACTTTTCTGCCCATTCACACGCCGCTCTCTGCGCGGAGACGACGGGGCGGGGCCCCTTCCGTTCACACTAGCTGTCGTCCGTCCACCTGCACCGCAGTTTTAATCATCGTTTTACTGGGCTGGATTTTTTTATTAGGCTGGCCTTGACTGGACTGGACCTGGCCCGGGCCCGCTGCCGCCCACCCCACTCACTGACCCACTGGCCTCCCATCCCCAAGAACAAACAAAAGATATTCCCACCCTTGTCTAAAAAAAAAAGATATTCCCACCCTTTTACTGTACAGATTATCCTGGTGGTGAACTAGCGTCTCAAAATCTAATGGGAAAATATAATCCAGGAGTTTGAAAAAATGGTCCAATGCTTGCGAGTACAAAGTTTAAGAATGCAAAGTCAAAATGTAATTGTTCCATGTATATATTTGCATGCCTGCATGAGCAGCTGGTAAGCTTTATTCAAGGTGAGAAGAAATGCAAACATTTATTTTTCTTACAACGAATAGAATAGATCTGCTGCTGCTACTACTCCACTGTACCCTTTCTGCCGGATGCGCAAGCAAGCTGGCCCCGGCCGGTGCCGGTGCCGGTGGTGGTCACACCACACGGTAGCTTCTGCTACCACGTGAACTCCCACGGCGCTTTCTGCGAGCCGCGGTGGGACTACTGCTCGCCTCAGTGCTTCACCACGGCCACAGAGCTGTCAGCCACGGCGTGCCCTTCTTAATTTTCACCTCTATATATGCTCTATGCCTACCAAGATTTTTACCACGGCTCGGTTTGTTCTTGCTTGCCGGTCACCAGAAAATTATTGTAGGAGTGCTTTCCTGGTTCCTACTACCCCACCCCGGAACAGTCAGCTGCTTTCAAGTGCTTGCTGACGATGGTCATCACTTCCCGAAGATGAGCTCCTTCAGAGAATCCATGGGTGAGCTGTGGCCGTAGGCATCGGTATCTCTCCCGAAGGTGAAACCTGGAACACGGCCCGACTCGCGGTTAGGAGACCGATTCCAAGGAGTTGCAGATCATAAAGAAAGGTAATGGAATTGATTAGAGACAGAGTGGGGAGGAAACCTAGCCACAGAAGCAACCCAAATGTCGTCGCGAAGAAAAATTCTCTGCTGATGCTGTTGCAGCTGGAATGGGCAACAGCTCAAGGTTAAGTCTTGTAGAAACACTTGCTGGATATATATATCAGGGCTGTCATAGCTGTGAAAACATACCAGTACATGCAGGCCAGGTTGCCCCAACCTTGCAGGGCACATGCCCAAATAGAACCGGTGAACCTAAATGGATTAAGAGAATCAAGAGTGCCCCCGCCAAAGAAAGAGAGAATCAAGAGTGAGTGGTCATATAAGAAACTGCGGATAGATAAAAAAGGTATTTGATTGACTGTATTGGGAAACATCAAAGAGAAATGGACTTCTTATCTCACAGTGGTACTACATTTGACCTCTATCAATGTCATGTTAATAGTTCTCTCAATCACAATTTCACACCATAAGCAACCAACTTATGGCCTATCATGGAATTACGCAAGATGTAAATGAAAATATCTTACTGGAGGGCTTTGGCAGAGCTCCATACACAGAAACTGGTTAGGTTACTCATTTACCCTCTTTTGCAATGAGTTTCGCTACAGCACCTACTGCTTGGAAACTTCATAATCTGAATCTCTTTCCTCTCCGGGTAGTAACAATAACTTTAACATAACCTCATCTTCTGTGTTTGCCATAATAAATAAGTCAAACTTATCTCGTCTACGGTGGATGTTTCTAGGAGACTGAATGTAACTCAACTAGTAATTGGTCCAAGAGAGCTCCTGCTTCAGATACTTTTCTCATTAATCAGGCTTACCATAACACATCTGATTAAACTATACATTTCGACGTGCAAAGCATGCAAAACTCTTAAACAGTGATTAGGAAGATATTGACTGTTTCTGTTGGGGAAGTAAAAAAGCAGGTTGTCGAAATTGACCCTTTAGATGAGAATCATTCCCTTTGCATATTTTTTGACGCGTCCCCCTTTGTATATTCTCACGCAGTTGTGCTCGGATTTGAAAAATGGGTAGGTTGAAATAGAACATACCACATCAGATCTCTGATAAATACAGAACGAGGAATCATAAGTGCATTTCCAATCATTGAAAGCAACATTGAGAACGCTGACAGCCCTTCGATGTTACTTGGATTGAGATAGTTTGTCCACTGCATAACCCACCAAATAAATTGTAAGAAAATGCCTCTTCCTGTTAAGGGATACTAAATACTTAGGATTCAAATGCTACGAGTGTAAAAGTTTGAGTACCATCTGTGCAACTGGCATCCACATGAACAAAAGTGTGGCAGTCCAACCAGACAACGACCCCACAAATTTAGTTCCTCCTTCGGAAAGCTTGCCCATCCTTGCCTGAATTTAATGTAACACAAAATCAAGGGCTAACATAAGAAAGGACAAATATATAGAAGTGGATATTGTGTCATTAGTCCTAAATTGCTTAGTTAGCACGAACACTCTAATACAGAGGCATATGAACAGAAATAGAAAGGATGGAGTAGAGTAAATACAATGGACATTCTTATACCTAGAATGTTAAGAAGCACTAGAAATTTTATTGAACAAAATTTTCTTGTGAAGCAAGTGGGCCTAAGTACAGATCAAAACATCTGAGTAAACTATTACCAAATAAAGAATCATTGATCAGATTTGTACTAAGCTAAAAGAGAAACAAACCTATCACACTTGCAGAATCTAAAACACCTGTAATATGAATTCTTATCGTGATTCATAATTTGGAACTGGGCTTAATTATTCTGCACTCAAGCTTCTTAAATCCACAGGCTATTTTACAACCTCAAATTTATTATGGGGTACTAACTAAAGTCATGCTAGTGACAATATGTTGTCTACAATTACCTCTTTGTGCAGTATAACTTAGATCTTACACATTTTCTAGTTTCCGTTAAGGCATTGAGATGGACATCTAACTTGAGCAAAACTGCTTTATGCAAGAGGATGTATCATACCATCGCAACAGCAGCAACAGCCAAAGAGCCACAGATTATGCCAGGCAGTATGCTACTGGGGATGACGGGAACAAACGTTGACCACATGACCTGCATTTTTCAATTCACCATTGAGATCATCACGCTTAACATGACATTGGATGGCATAGCTAGCAGGAGCATCAGCTGGATCTGCACGATGACAGAGAAGAAAAGTAAGTGTCACCTGCGGGAGCACGGTAAGGCCGCCGATTGTCGTGAAATCCTCCCATAGCAGCCAGAGGGTCTCTGGGAGCCACCCAATGTAATTGAGCAAGTTGAGGACAAGCCCGGCGCCGACAACAGCCGAAGTGGCCACAAACTGCGGGAAGGGCATGGACTCCGCCATGGCAAGCTGGACGATGACCACGTAGGTGGAGATAACGCCCAGCGTCTGCACGATGACAGCCTCCGTCTCCCTCTTCTTGGCGAAGTAGGACACGAGCGCCAGGTTGCCGAGCAGCCCGGTGAGCATCCCCTGGAGCGGCCAGACAGACAATGTTCGCCGTAAATCGACCAATTGGAGCATAAGAGACTAAGAAAGTGAAATAGGCGGGGGCGATTGGGGGCGTACGAGCCATGGGACGGCGAAGAGGGCGGTCTTGTTGCCGTCGACGAGGTTGCGGTAGTTGAGGATGATCTGCGGGAGCTGGAGGAGGAGGAAGGGCACGTTGGCGCTGCCGGCGAACTTGCCCGTCAGGGAGTCCCAGTCCTGGTACTCCTTGGTGACCTGCGCGCGCCAACCCAACAAGCGTCGTCAGGCAGCAGGCAGGCAGGCTTAATCAGGCGACATTTTCCCCCGCGACATTCGCCGCCGATGTCGGGAGGTGGAGGAGAGGAAAGCAGACCTCGGGGACCGGCTCAGAGACGGCGGTCTCGGGCAGCGCATAGCGGCGGCGGTGGAGGAGGAGCGCGGAGCGGTAGGAGCCGGACGCGGGCGCCTTGGAGACGAGGGGCTTGAGGGCGAGGGCGGGGGCGGGGGATGCCGCGAGGGAGCGGGCGGGCGCGCCCCGGCGGGAGAGCGGCGTTGTCGCCGCGGCTGGGGACGGGCGCAGCGGGAGGCGCGCGGTGGGCAGCGACGGCGACGACATGGGAGGCGCACCGGGGGTGGGTGGAAGGCAGGAGTTGGATTCAGGCGGGGCGAGGCGAGGGGGCGCTTCACGACGTGTGACGGTGGTGAGTGAGTGAAGTAGTAAAAGGGAACGTGAGGACGGGAGGACGGGGAGGGAGGGGGGCGGTGCCGCGGGGGACGCGCGCCGTGCTCGCGCCGGGTGCCTTGGCCTGCGCGCCGTGCGCTGCGCGCGCGCGATCCGATGGACCCGGGACCCCGCGCCGCCGCCCGTTCGCTTGTGTCCCCGTCCGTAATCTTCACTGCTCTCCTTTTTCTTTTTTCTTTTTTTGAGAAACACTGTTCTCTTTTTTTTCTTGAAGATCTTCTAAATTTTTAATTGGGTCTTCGCTGCACTCGTAATTCTCGCGCTCGGGGTGGGCTATGATGAGACGGGGATCTACGATTGGCCCACTTCTCAAGTGGATGGCCACATTGTTACAAACCTCGGAGCACGAGTGTAGTGGTCAATGAAGTCCCGGGAAGGAGAATTTGGCATGCGAAAGGGTTACGCCAAGGGGATCCAGTCTCCCTTTTACTGTTTGTCGTCTCTATGAAGGTCCTCACGGCTATTGTAACTAAAGCTGTGCAAGCTGAAGTGTTGAGCACATACACAGGGATCTCAGTGACACAGTGACTATCAATATACACGGACGATGTGGCGTTGTTTGTCAAGCCTACACCCCCGAACCTTGAGTTCGTTAGAAGTGCTTTAGAGATCTTAGGTGGAGCATCGGGACTGAGGGTAAACTATAGAAAATCCTTCGTGATTTTGATCACCAAAACCAGAAGACAAAGAGAGAGTTGAGGAACTCCTACATTGCACCATCCGCAATTTCTCAAGCAAAGACAAAGGTTGTGGAGGAGCAACTCCACCTTGCTGCTACAATGTGTACAACGCAAATGTTGAAGGAACAGCTTCAACGTGTTGTGCTAGATATCGCTCTAGAGGCGAATGTAGGCCGATAGGGCAGCAAGAGTTCAATCCAGAACTCCTACGGCACAATATCTACTTCAAGATCTTAGATAATACCAACAAGTTCTATTACAGGTAGTTGGTACATAGTCTGCTCCCAAAGTAGACGTGAGGACCTCTATTTATAGGGCTTTGGGAGGCCTTCATATACTTCTACGTATAGCTGGAACACTCTAGAAAATTTATTTAGGATTCACCATTCTACTCACAGCTACTTATAACTAAAGAACTCTAAAAACAGCAGGTAGGGTAAAGAAAAGAAAAGAGATATTACACTAGAGTTGAAGTATCAAGAAGTAGCTAAACAGATCTGGCATGTTTCTTTTTTTGCATCTATTGTTCCTCATCATTCTCCCCTGGTTGTTTGAAACTCGCCCTCGAGTTATAAATAAATGGCGCTTCTTCTGGATGGTAGAGAGTCAAGTCTGCAACATTGAAAGTGTTGGATATGTCCATGTCGCTTGGAAGATCTTTCAGATAAGTATTATCATTTATCTTCCTCGTGATAGAGAAGGGCCCATACCTTCGCTGCCTAAGTTTCCCCTTAACACCTAAAGGCAGTGTCGGATTTCGGGTTCCGGCAGACCCTTGAGGTTCGAACACTGGGGTGCGCGCGGAGATCTTTCCCCTACCAGCTCACGCGTCGATGGTTAGCAAGGGATCTAAACTAGGAAAGATGAACAACACAAGAGACACAAGGTTTATACTGGTTCGGGCCACCGTTGTGGTGTAATACCCTACTCCAGTGTGTGGTGTGGTGGATTGCCTCGTAATGATGATGAATAAGATACAAAGGAAGAAACGACCTCGCGAGGCTGTTCTTGAGTCAAAAGTGGACTGCTTGGGTGAATCCACCGCTTCTCTCTCTCTCTCTCTCTCTCTGGTCGGTTCAACCCGTCCCTCTCTCTGTGGTGGCTAGTCCTATTTATAGAGGGAGGCCCTGAGCCTCTTCCCAAATAATGAGCGGGAAGGGCGCCAATAATTGGCCATTTTGAAGGGGAACATCTAGTACACTTATCCTGACTAAAGTTGGTCTTACCGCCAAAGGCTCGACGGTGACGCCTGGCCCCTGGGCTCCAGATGACCTCCTTCCTGCCGCTCTGCTGGTCTTGGTCTTGTTGCATCGAAGCGGTAACCTTTGTCTGATGCCTTGGCCTGTGCTTGCCTCCTTTGCACCAAAGGGGAAATGGGGACATCTTGTGAGCCGACGCTCACTGGTCTCGATCATCATGGCTTGCGTCATGGGGCACCCTCGTGAGGTACCCCGCCTTGATCTCTCGCCTTCTCATGAGCACACTGACGAGGCTGCTCCCGAGGAAGGTTCTTGTCGCCCGCCTCATGAGGCTTGGCCTCGCGAGGGTCTTGAGCTTGAGCCGATGAAGCTGGGCCACTGGGCCCCCACTTGAGCCACGCCATGCAGCCGCAGGCCGCAGTGAGCAAGTCTGGTGACCCCTGCTCCTAGAACGCCGATAGTAGCCCGGGCCCAAGGCGCGCCCGGACTTGGCTCAGCAGAGAAGCGAAGGGCAAGTGCGGCGCCACGGGCTAACGACCTCAGGCCTTGGGCGCCAGCGTGGCGATTGATTGGTCGTGGGCGTCTCCGCTTCCCCACGATCCTCACATCTGCATGACTTGACAAGTCCCTGTACGCAGAAATGGGTCATGATTACCTGTGATCGTGGAGGCCGACGGTTGGCCTCCTCCGGCTATAAGTACGGAACGGCACAAGCCCTTCCAGTCCATCCTCTCTTGCTACTCCTTTCTCTCCATGGCTCCGTCGAAGAGGTTCTCGGCCGCGGAGAAGGGGAAGGCCCGCCAGGTTGAGCCTGACTCTCCCTCGGCCAAGCACGGTCGAGGCCGTCCTCGCAAGCATCCTGTGGCTCCCGTAGCGGCTTCCCATGGTCGTGGAGGCGACCCCCTGCGCGGCGATGGGCGCCAGGTTGTCGAAGGGGGTGTGCCGTGACTGCACGGCCCCCTAGGCCGCACTTCCACTCGACGGAGGTGCTGCCGGAGTTCGTCGTGTGGTCGGTGGAGCCGACCAGCACCTGGCTCCAGCTTCCCCGCTTCTTTGTGGGTGAACTTCCTACGGCGCCCGGGAGGCCTCTCGCTTCAGTCGACGGTTGTTGCAAAGGCCTCCTGGCTTCACTGGAGGTCTCCGCCGCTGGGAATGTGGCCTGACCCGACCGGGCAAACGCGTTTGCCACAGCGTGGCTCGAGCCGGGCGGTGCACCCTGCACTTCAAGTTCGACGGCGACGCCACCCTCTACGTGAGGGTGTTCAGAGAAGACGGTCGCCGTGCCGGGTGCTGCCCCGAAGACGATGACCGCGGCTATGGACCCAGCCCCGGCGTTGATCGGGTTGAAGATGACAGCAGGCGCGTGGTCGGCGGCGCTCGGGGCTCGTCGAGCTTCAGTGACTCCCCTTCGGACAGCAGCTCCTCCAGCGGTGGCCGCGACCAGCCCTCGTGCCATCGCGCCCGCCTGGAGGGAGGTAGCGGGCCAGCCCGCCGTCGCACCACGGTGAAGCGCGAGGTGGAGTCTGACTGAGCTCCGGAGGCAGTGCGAGCCTTCGCCGCGAGTTGGCGCCGAGCAAGTTGTGCCTATTTTGTTTTTCTCCCTTCCCTGCGCAAAGAGCAAGTAGTGTAGGGCCCCGTGGGGGCGCACTGAACTGTTGCTCTTAATTATCATGTTGTTTCCGCTATTTCTGTGCTGTGCTTTCGTGCCGCACGCCCGCGTGCAGGATTTACTTAGCTCGGGGGGACTTGTCGCGGTCTTCGCCTCCCGAGGCCGAGGCCTCGTCGAATGCTTTATGTCCTACAAGGATTAGTCAGGAGGGGTAACTTCCGGCCTCGGTTGTGGAGGCGACCGACCCAGGCCCTGTGTCCGCGTCGCGATGCCCGTGGGGCTCGGACTGGGAGGGGTGCTCCCGTAGTGGACCTGGATAGGAAAGCTTCAAACGACCAGGGCAGAAAACACTCGCGAGGGTGCCCGCGCTGCTCCCTCGCGAGACTTGCGCGAGAGAAATCGAGGCAAGAGAGCGAAAAAGACAAAGAGTCACAAGCCAAGGATGGCAACAACTTCAATAAAACTTCAAATAGGAATGAACAAGCCAACTGCAGAAAGCAAATGAAAAAGCCACGTCCGGCACCTAATCTAGTCTTCGACGTCTTCTCACCGGGAGCTAAGTGCTGCCAGTGGCGTATGGAGCCCTGTGGCCCGAGGCCGGGCGCTCGAGACTCCGGGGCGTGTACAGCCCCACTCATTATTACGTGAGAGTGTCACGGGCGGCGAGCTTCACAGGCTCCGGGCCTTTCTCGGGAAAATGAGCTTCACAGGCGTTGGCCTTCTTCACAAGCTCCGGGCCTTTCTCGGGGAAATGAGCTTCACAGGCGTTGGCCTTCTTCATGTGCTCCGGCCTTTCTCGGAAAATGAGCTTCACAGCGTTGGCCTTCTTCACAGTGCTCCGGCCTTTCTTCAAGGGTAGAACTTCCGGAGATGTTGGATGTTCCACGTTGCTCGATGGGCACCCCTCCCGAGTCTCCAAGCGCAAGGAGCCGGGCCTGGAAACATGAACAACCTTGAACGGGCCCTCCCACATGGGGGAAAGCTTATGCAACCCTTCCCTAGAGAGGACCCGTCTGAGCACGAGGTCCCCTACCTCAAGAGTCCCGGGGCTAACGCTATGCGGGGTACGGCCAGCGCTACCGTTGATACCTTGCCGCGCCATAGCGCTGCCTCTCTCGACGACTCCCCCAGCACGAGATCCGTCCCCCGCATGGCGCCCTGCTGTGCCTCGTCAAACACCAGGACCCGTGCGGAGCGACGCCTGACCTCGTGGGGAAGGACGGCTTCTGCTCCGTAGACGAGGAAGAACGGGGTCTCGCCAGTCGGCTTGGCCGCGGTCGTGCGGATGGACCACATCACGGACTGGAGCTCGTCGTGCCAGACCCTGCCGCAGGCCTCCAGCTTCTTCTTGAAGGTCCTGGTTTTGAGGCCCTTCAGGACCTCCGCGTTGGCTTGCTCGGCCTGGCCGTTACTCTAGGGGTGCGCCATCGAAGCGTAGCATATCTGCGTTCCAAGGTTAGCACAGTACGTTTTGAAGAGATTGCTGTTGAACTGCGAACCGTTGTCGGTGATGATGCGGTTAGGCACCCCAAACCGGCTCACGAGGCCCCTGATGAACTTGACCACAGAGCCCACTGGGATGGTGCGGACAGCTTCCACCTCAGCCCACTTGGTGAACTTGTCCATGGCGACGTAGAGGTAGCAATAGCCCCCTGGCGCCCAAGGGAACGGGCCTAGAATGTCCAGCCCCCAAACGGCGAATGGCCATGAGAGGGGTATAGTTTGCAGACCTCCGGGCCGATGGATCTGCTTGGCATGAAATTGGCAGGTGCCTCGCAAGCCTTTACTAGCTCAACAGCGTCGGCCGAGTCTTTGTGGGCCAAGAGAACCCGGCCATGAACGCCTTGCCAACGAGGGTTCGTGACGATGAGTGATGCCCACAGTCTCCGCCGTGTATGTCTTCAAGCAATTCCTTCCCTTGCTCTCTGGAAATGCAACATAGGGACACGTCATTCGGTCGCCTCCGGTAAAGCTCTCCATCCCTGATGCAGTAGGTCGTGGCTTGACGTGCCACACGCTCTGCCTCCTCCTCCTTCTGAAGGAAATATGCCCTAGAGGCAATAATAAAGTTATTATTTATTTCCTTATATCATGATAAATGTTTATTATTCATGCTAGAATTGTATTAACCGGAAACATAATACATGTGTGAATACATAGACAAACAGAGTGTCACTAGTATGCCTCTACTTTACTAGCTCATTAAATCAAAGATGGTTATGTTTCCTAACCATAGACATGAGTTGTCATTTGATTAACGGGATCACATCATTAGGAGAATGATGTGATTGACTTGATCCATTCCGTTAGCTTAGCACTTGATCGTTTAGTATGTTGCTTATGCTTTCTTCATGACTTATACAAAGTTCCCGCAACTATGAGATTATGCAACTCCCGTTTACGGAGGAACATTTTGTGTGCTACCAAACGTCACAACGTAATCGGGTGATTATAAAGGTGCTCTACAGATGTCTCCAAAAGTATATGTTGAGTTGGCATGAATCAAGATTAGGTTTTGTCACTCCGATTGTCGAAGAGGTATCTCTGGGCCATCTCGGTAATGCACATCACTATAAGCCTTGCAAGCAATGTGGCTAATGGGTTAGTTACGGAATGATGCATTATGGAACGAGTAAAGAGACTTGCCAGTAACGAGATTGAACTAGGTATTGGATACCGACGATCGAATCTCGGGCAAGTAACATACCGATGACAAAGGGAACAACGTATGTTGTTATGCGGTTCCGACCGATAAAGATCTTCAGAGAAAATGTAGGAACCAATATGGGCATCCAGGTCCCGCTTATTGGTTATTGACCGGAGATGTATCTCGGTCATGTCTACATTGTTCTCGAACCGTAGGGTCCGTGACGCTTAAGGTTTCGATGACGGTTATATTATGAGTTTGTGTATTTTGATGTACCGAAGGAGTTCGGAGTCCCGGATGTGATCACGGACATGACAAGGAGTCTCGAAATGATCGAGACATAAAGATTGATATATTGGATGGCTATATTCGGACACCGGAAAGGTTCCAGAAGTTTCCGGAGAAAGACGGAGTGCCGGAGGGGTTACCGGAACCCCCCGGGAAGTAATGGGCCTTATTGGGCCAAGAGGGGAGAGAGGGCTGCGCCAGGAGGTGGCGCGCGCGCCCCCATGGGGAGTCCGACTGGACAAGGAGGGGGGCGCCCCTTCCTCTCTCCCTCTCCCTCTCTTCCTTCCCCTTCCTCCTTCCTAGTTGGACTAGGAAAGGGGAGTCCTACTCCCACTAGGAGGAGGACTCCCTCCCTTGGCGCACCTCCTAGGGCCGGCCGCCCTCCCCTTGCTCCTTTATATGAGGCAGGGGGCACCCTAGAATGCACAAGTTGATCCTTGAGATCGTTCCTTAGCCGTGTGCGGTGCCCCCTCCACCATATTCCACCTCGGTCATATCAGAAGCGGTGCTTAGGCGAAGCCTGCGTCAAGAGAACATCAAGATCGTCACCACGCCGTCAGGCCGACGGAACTCTCTCTCCCGAGCTTTGCTGGATCGAAGCCCGAGGAGCGCCACCGAGCTGTACGTGTGCCAAGAACTCGGAGGTGCCGGAGTAACGGTGCTTGGATCGGTTGGATCGCGAGGAGAACGACGACTACTTCCTCTACGCCAGATTGCTTCCGCTCGGTCCACGAGGGTACGAGACAACACTCTCCTCTCGTTGCTACGCATCACCATGATCTTGCGTAGCGTAGGAAATTTTTGAAATTACTACGTTCCCCAACAGTGGCATCCGAGCCTAGGTTTTTATGGTTTGATGTTTTGCACGAGTAGAACACAAGTGAGTTGTGGGCGATACAAGTCATACCGCCTACCGGCATGTCATACTTTGGTTCAGCGGTATTGTGAGATGAAGCGGCCCGGACCGACATTACGCCAGACGCTTTACGCGAGACTGGTTTCACTGCTACGAGCACTCGTGCTTAAAGGTGGCTGGCGGGTGTCTGTCCTCTCACTTTAGTTGAACTGAAAAGGCTACGCCCGGTCCTTGAGAAGGTTAAACGGAGTCTATTTGACGAAGTATCGTTGTGGTCTTGATGCGTAGGTGAGATTGGTTCTTGCTTAAGCCCGTAGCAGCCACGTAAAATTTGCAACAACAAAGTAGAGGACGTCTAACTTGTTTTTGCAGGGCATGTTGTGATGTGATATGGTCAAGACGTGATGCTATATTTTATTGTATGAGATGATCATGTTTTGTAACCGGGTTATCGGCAATCGGCTGGAGCCATATGGTTGTCGCTTATTGTATGAAATGCAACGCATACGTAATTGCTTTACTTTATCACTAAGCGGTAGCGATAGTCGAGAAGCAATAGATGGCGTAAACGACAACGATGCTACGATGGAGATCAAGGTGTCGCTACCGGTGACAATGGTGATCACGACGGTGCTTCGGAGATGGAGATCACAAGCACAAGATGATGATGGCCATATCATATCACTTATATTGATTGCATGTGATGTTTATCCTTTATGCATCTTATTTTGCTTTGATTGACGGTAGCATTTTAAGATGATCTCTCACTAAAATTATCAACAAGTGTTCTCCTGAGTATGCACCGTTGCTAAAAGTTCAGAGTACCCGGACACCACGTGATGATCGGGTGTGATAAGTTCTACGTCCATCTACAACGGGTGCAAGCCAGTTTGCACACGCAGAATACTCCGGTTAATCTTGACGCGCCTAGCATATGCAGATTGGGCCTCGTAACCCGGAGACCGAAAGGTCGAGCGTTAATCATATAGTAGATATGATCAACATAGTGATGTTCACCATTGAAAACGACTCCATCTCACGTGATGATCGGTTATGGTTTAGTTGATTTGGATCACGTAATCACTTAGATGACTAGAGAGATATCTGTCTAAGTGGGAGTTATTTAATATGATTAATTAAAACTTAAATTTATCATGAACTTAGTACACGATAGTATTTTGCTTGTCTATGTTTCATCGTAGATAGATGGCTCGTCTTTGTTGTTCCGTTGAATTTTAATGCGTTCCTTGAGAAAGCAAAGTTGAAAGATGATGGTAGCAATTACACGGACTGGGTCCAGAACTTGAGGATTATCCTCATTGTCGCACGTAAGAATTACGCCCCGGAAGCACCGCTGGTGCCGTGCCCGCCGCAGGAGCAACGCCAGAAGTTGTGAACGTTTGGTAGAGCAAAGCTGATGACTACTCTATAGTTCAGTGTGCCATGCTTTACGGCTTAGAACCGGGTCTTCAACGACGTTTTGAACGTCATGGAGCATATGAGATGTTCCAAGAGTTGAAGTTAATATTTCAAGCAAATGCCCGGATTGAGAGATATGAAGTCTCCAAGAAGTTCGGTAGCTGCACGATGGAGGAGTGTAGTTACAAGGAGCACATACTCAAAATGTCCGGGTATAATAATCACTTAATTCAGCCGGGAGTTAATCTTCCGGATGATAGTGTCATTGATGTAATTCTCCAATCATCGCCACCAAGCTACAAGAGCTTCGTGATGAACTATAATATGCAAGGGATGACTAAGACAATTTCGAGCTCTTCGCAATGCTAAAAGCCGCGGAGGTAGAAATCAACAAAGAGCATCAAGTGTTGATGGTCAATAAGACCACTAGTTTCAAGAAAAAGGGCAAAGGGAAGAAGAAGGAAACTTCAAAAAGAACAGCAAGAAAGTTGCTGCTCAAGAGAAGAAACCCAAGTCTGGACCTAAGCCCGAAATCGAGTGTTTTACCGCAAGCGACCGGACAATCGGAAGCGGAACTGCCCCAAGTATTTGGCGGATAAGAAGGATGGCAAGGTGAACAAAGGTATATGTGATATACATGTTATTGATGTGTACCTTACTAGAGCTCGTAGTAGCACTGGTATTTGATATCGGTTACATTGCTAATATTTGCAACTCAAAGCAGTGGACTACGTAATAGACGAGCAATCGCAAAGGACGAGGTGACGGCGCGCTGGGAAACGGTTCCAAAGTCAATGTGATCGCTGGTCGGCACGCTACCTCTACATCTACCTTCGGGATTAGTTTTAGACCTAAATAATTGTTATTTGGTGCCGCCGTTGAGCATGAACATTATATCTGGATCTTGTTTGATGCGAGACGGTTATTCATTTAAATCAGAGAATAATGGTTGTTCTATTTATATGAGTAATATCTTTTATGGTCATGCACCTTTGAAGAATGGTCTATTCTTGTTAAATCTCGATAGTAGTGACACACATATTCATAATGTCGAGGCCAAAAGATGCAGAGTTGATAATGATAGTGCAACTTATTTGTGGCAATCGCCGTTTAGGTCATATCGGTGTAAAACGCATGAAGAAACTCCATACAGATGGACTTTTGGAATCACTTGATTATGAATCACTTGGTACTTAAGTAACCGTGCCTCATGGGCAAGATGACTAAAACACCGCTTCTCCGGTTGTATGGAGAGAGCATCGATTTATTGGAAATCATACATACAGATGTATGTGGTCCGATGAATGTTGAAGCTCGTATGGCGGATATCGTTATTTTCTCACCTTCACAGATGATTTAAGCAGATACGGGTATATCTACTTGATGAAACATAAATCTGAAACATTTGAAAAGTTCAAAGAATTTCAGAGTGAAGTAGAAAATCATCGTAACAAGAAAATAAAGTTTCTACGATCTGATCGTGGAGGAGAATATTTGAGTTACGAGTTTGGTCTACATTTGAAGCAATGCGGAATAGTTTCGCAACTCACGCCACCGGGAACACCACAGCGTAATGGTGTGTCCGAACGTCAGAATCGTATTTTACTAGATATGGTGCGATCTATGATGTCTATTTCCGATTTACCGCTATCATTTTGGGGTTATGCTTTAGAGACGGCCGCATTCACGTTAAATAGGACACCGTCAAAATCCGTTGAGACGACACCTTATGAACTATGGTTTAGCAAGAAACCAAAGTTATCGCTTTACGAAAGTTTGGGGTTGCGATGCTTATGTGAAAAAACTTCAACCTGATAAGCTTGAACCCAAATCGGAAAAATGTGTCTTCATAGGATACCCAAAGGAGACAATTGGGTATACCTTCTATCACAGATCCGAAGGCAAGACATTCGTTGCTAAGAATGGATCCTTTCTAGAGAAGGAGTTTCTCTCGAAAGAAGTGAGTGGGAGGAAAGTGGAACTTGATGAGGTAATAGTACCAGCTCCCTTATTGGAAAGTAGTTCATCACGTAAATCGGTTTACGTGACACCTACACCAGCTTAGCGAGGAAGATAATGATAATGATCATGAAACTTCAGATCAAGTTGTCACCGAACTTCAGAGATCAACCAGAATAAAATCCGCACTGCAGTGGTACGGTAATCCTATTCGGAAGTCATGATACTAGATCATGGTGAACCTACGAACTATGAAGAAGCGATGGTGAGCCCAGATTCCACAAAATGGCTTGAAGCCATGAAATCTGAGATGGGATCCATGTATGAAAACAAAGTATGGACTTTGGTTGACTTGCCCGATGATCGGCAAGCCATTGAAAATAAATGGATTTTTAAGAAGAAGACTGACGCTGATGGTAATATAACTATCTATAAAGCTCGACTTGTTGCGAAAGGTTTTCGACAAGTTCAAGGGGTTGACTACGATGAGACTTTCTCACCCGTAGCGATGCTTAAGTCTGTCCGAATCATGTTAGCAATTGCCGCATTTTATGATTATGAAATTTGGCAAATGGATGTAAAAACTGCATTCTTGAATGGATTTCTAGAAGAAGAGTTGTATATGATGCAACCAGAAGGTTTTGTTGATCCAAAAGGCGCTAACAAAGTGTGCAAGCTCCAGCGATGAATTTATGGTCTGGTGCAAGCCTCTCGGAGTTGGAATAAACGCTTTGATAGTGTGATCAAAGCAAATGGTTTTATACAGACTTTTGGAGAAGCTTGTATTTACAAGAAAGTGAGTGGGAGCTCTGTAGCATTTCTAATATTATATGTGGACGACATATTGTTAATTGGAAATGATATAGAATTTCTGGATAGCATAAAAGGATACTTGAATAAAAGTTTTTCAGTGAAAGACCTCGGTGAAGCTGCTTACATATTGGGCATCAAGATGTATAGAGATAGATCAAGATGCTTAATTGGACTTTCACAAAGCACATACCTTGATAAAGTTTTGAAAAAGTTCAAAATGGATCAGACAAAGAAAGGACTTTTACCTGTGTTACAAGGTATGAAATTGAGTCAGACTCAATGCCCGACCACAGCAGAAGATAGAGAGAAAATGAAAAATGTTCCTATGCTTCAGCCATAGGCTCTATCATGTATGCAATGCTATGTACCAGACTGACGTATGCTTAGCAATAAGCTTAGCAGGAAGGTACCAAAGTAATCCAGAGTGGATCAATCGACAGCGTCAAGAACATCCTGAAATACGAAAAGGACTAAGGATATGTTTCTCGTATATGGAGGTGACAAAGAGCTAATCGTAAATGGTTACGCCGATGCAAGCTTTGAAACTGATCCGGACGATTCTAAATCGCAAACCGGATCACGTATTTTTATTAAACGGTGGAGCCGGGTGGTGCAGTTCTAAACAAAGCGTCGTGGCGGGATCTACATGTGAAGCGGAGTATATAGCTGCTTCGGAAGCAACAAATGAAGGAGTCTGGATGAAAGAGTTCATTTCCGATCTAGGTGTCATACCTAGTGCATCGGGACCAATGAAGATCTTCTGTGACAATCTTTGGTGCAATTGCCTTGGCAAAGGAATCCAGATTTCACAAGAGGACCAAGCACATCAAGAGACGCTTCAATTCCATTCGGGACCAAGTCCAAGTGGGAGACATAGAGATTTGCAAGATACATACGGATCTGAATGTTGCGCACCCATTGACTAAGCCTCTTCCACGAGCAAAACATGATCAGCACCAAGACTCCATGGGTGTTAGAATCATTCTTGTATAATCTAGATTATTGACTCTAGTGCAAGTGGGAGATCAAGGAAATATGCCCTAGAGGCAATAATAAAGTTATTATTTATTTCCTTATATCATGATAAATGTTTATTATTCATGCTAGAATTGTATTAACGGAAACATAATACATGTGTGAATACATAGACAAACAGAGTGTCACTAGTATGCCTCTACTTTACTAGCTCGTTAAATCAAAGATGGTTATGTTTCCTAACCATAGACATGAGTTGTCATTTGATTAACGGGATCACATCATTAGGAGAATGATGTGATTGACTTGACCCATTCCGTTAGCTTAGCACTTGATCGCTTAGTATGTTGCTTATGCTTTCTTCATGACTTATACAAAGTTCCTGCAACTATGAGATTATGCAACTCCCGTTTACGGAGGAACATTTTGTGTGCTACCAAACGTCACAACGAATCGGGTGATTATAAAGGTGCTCTACGGATGTCTCCAAAAGTATATGTTGAGTTGGCATGAATCAAGATTAGGTTTTGTCACTCCGATTGCTCGGAGAGGTATCTCTGGGCCATCTCGGTAATGCACATCACTATAAGCCTTGCAAGCAATGTGGCTAATGGGTTAGTTACGGAATGATGCATTACGGAACGAGTAAAGAGACTTGCCAGTAACGAGATTGAACTAGGTATTGGATACCGACGATCGAATCTCGGGCAAGTAACATACCGATGACAAAGGGAACAACGTATGTTGTTATGCGGTCCTACCGATAAAGATCTACGAAGAAAATGTAGGAACCAATATGGGCATCCAGGTCCCGCTTATTGGTTATTGACCGGAGATGTATCTCGGTCATGTCTACATTGTTCTCGAACCATAGGGTCCGCACGCTTAAGGTTTCGATGACGGTTATTTTATGAGTTTGTGTATTTTGATGTACCGAAGGAGTTCGGAGGTCCGGATGTGATCACGGACATGACGAGGAGTCTCGAAATGATCGAGACATAAAGATTGATATATTGGACGGCTATATTCGGACACCGGAAAGGTTCCGGAAGTTTCGGAGAAAGACGGAGTGCCGGAGGGGTTACCGGAACCCCCCGGGGAAGTATTGGGCCTTATTGGGCCAATAGGGGATCGCGAGGGCTGCGCCAGGAGGTGGCGCGCGCCCCCCCCCCATGGGGAGTCCGAATTGGACAAGGAGGGGCGCGCCCCCTTCCTCTCCCTCTCCTCTCTTCCTTCCCCCTTCCTCCTTCCTAGTTGGACTAGGAAAGGGAGTCCTACTCCCACTAGGAGGAGGACTCCCTCCCTTGGCGCACCTCCTAGGGCCGGCCGGCCCTCCCCTTGCTCCTTTATATACGGGGCAGGGGGGGCACCCTAGAATGCAAGTTGATCCTTGAGATCGCTCCTTAGCCGTGTGCGGTGCCCCCTCCACCATATTCCACCTCGGTCATATCGTAGCGGTGCTTAGGCGAAGCCTGCGTCGGTAGAACATCAAGATCGCTACCACGCCGTCGTCTTGACGACGGAACTCTCTCTCCCGGAGCTTTGCCGGATCGAAGCCCGAGGAGCGTCACCGAGCTGTACGTGTGCCAAGAACTCGGAGGTGCCGGAGTAACGGTGCTTGGATCGGCTGGATCGCGAGGAGAACGTACGACTACTTCCTCTACGTTGTGATTGCTTACGCTTCGGTCTACGAGGGTACGTAGACAACACTCTCCCCTCTCGTTGCTACGCATCACCATGATCTTGCGTGTGCGTAGGAAATTTTTTGAAATTACTACGTTCCCCAACACCTTCTCTGGCAGGGTCCCCGCGTCAGGTAGCTCTTGAGCTCTGTGATCCAGCAACCTTCCTGAGGTTCCATCGCCAGGAGCAGGCGTGCCCCCGAGGCCGGGCCGCAGGCCGGGGCTCCCGAGGCCGGCGGCTGGGGGAGCTCCTCCTGAGGTTGCGCCGTGCTTGACAATGATGGTGCCGCTGAGGGCCTGAAGAGTCGCTCTTCAAAGACGCCAGGCTCCTGAGGCAGCCGCCTCGACGCTCTCTTGGCGATGTCATCCGCCTCTTGGTTGGTGCCGCGAGGCACATGCTGCAGCTCTAGCCCCCAGAACTATTTCTCCATCCTACGAACTTCCGCGAGATAGGCTTCCATGTGCTCGTCCTTCGGCTCGTATATCTTGTTGGAGAAGTTGACGAGGAGTTGTGAATCGCCCTTGATGATGAGACGCTTTACCCCCAAAGCGACTGTGGCTCTCAGGCCTTCATATTATGCTATGTTGTTGGAGACCTTTTCCCCGTGCTGGAAACAGAGCTGCACGGCGTAGTAGAGCTGGTCCTGAGTGGGGGATACGAGCACTGCGCCGGCTCCCGCGCCATGTCGGGAGAATGCCCCGTCGAAGTACATGACCCAGCCGTCCGGTGCCTCGCTCCCCGGAGAAAGTGATCGGGTTCGCCGCCTCGAGGCCGGGTGCCTCCGTCCATTCTGCCACGAAATCTGCCAATGCAGCCCCCTTGATGACTCTGGTTGTGCTGAATTCTAGCTGAAATGCTTGCAGTTCGATGTTCCACTCGGCGACTCTTCCAGCTAAGTTGGGGCTCCTAAGCACCCTCTCCAGAGGGTATGCTGAGACGACCTTGATGGGATGACCTTGGAAGTAGTGCCGCAGCTTGCGCGAGGCCACCAATAGCACGAGGAGGAGTTTTTGGGGCATGGGGTACCGTGCCCTCGCGTCCCGCATCACCGTGCTGACGAAGTACACGGGGTGCTCGACGAGGCTGTGAGCGCTGGCGCTGTTCGCGTCCTCTGCAGGTTGGGGTGCCTCCTGAGGCAGCGGAGCCCCCATCGCTTGATCGCTTGGCGGGGCCTCTTCTGCTCTAGGCGTGCTTTCCTGCTGCGGCCGACCCCCTTCGGCCACGGCCGCGGTCTTTGTGAGGCTCCCTTGGCTTTGCTTCGCTTCTGCCCAGAGGGCAGTTGCGGTCTTGGCCTGATGCTCTTCCCTGACCGCTACCAGGGCTGCGCTGGCGGAGTAGGGGGTGGCCGCGAGGTAGAGCACCAGAGGCTCCCGAGGACGCGGGGCTACCATCACCGGAGGGCTGGTAAGGTACCTCTTGAGTTCTTGGAATGCCTTGTCGGCCTCTCCAGTCCATTCAAAGGGACCCTTCTTCTTCATCAGCTTGAAGAATGGTAGTGCTCGTTCCCCCAGCTTGGAGATGAAACGTCCTAGCGCGGTCACGCGCCCGGTGAGTTTCTGCATTTCTCTGAGGGTCTTTGGCGGGCTCATGTCTTCAACTGCTTTGACCTTTTCCGGGTTGGCCTCGATGCCCCTATGGGACACGAGGAAACTCAGGAGCTTGCCCGAAGGGACTCCAAATACGCACTTCTCCGGGTTGAGCCGCAGATCCACTTTATCAAGGCTCGCGAAGGTTTCTTCCAAGTCCTGTATCAGGGTTTTCGCCTCCCGAGACTTCACTACAATGTCATCGATGTACGCCTCAGCATTCCTACCGAAATCGGCCGCCTGTATGATGTGCATCAGCCGCTGAAAGGTCGCGCCTGCGTTGCGCAACCCAAACGGCATGCAGGTATAGCAGTACACTCCGCACGGGGTCATGAAAGCCGTTTTTTCCACGTCTTCTACCGCCATCTTGATCTGGTGATGGCCTTGTTGAGGTTGGTGAAGTCGACACACATACGTTCCTTTCCCCCCTTTTTTGGCACGACAACTGGGTTGGCCAGCCAATCCGGGTAGCGGACCTCACGAATAACCCCCGCTGCCTCTAGCTTGCGGGTCTCTTGGAAGATAAAAGCTTGTTTCTCTGTGGACTGTCGCCTCGCCTTCTGCTTCACGAGGCGCACGTCGGGGCACACGTTGAGGTGATGCTCAATCACGCCCCTCGGGACCCCCGCCAACTGATCAGGTCCCCACCCGAACACCTTCTTGTTTGCGCGTAGGAACTTCACCAAGGCCTCCTCCTACTTGGGTTCGAGGTTTGCACCTATGGTGAAGGTGGCATCAGTGGACCCGTCCTCGTCGACTGGTACCTGCTTGGTTTCCGCCTTGTTTTGAGTGAATAGCTGCTTCTTCTTGGACAGCGCAGCCCCCTTGGGCTCGGGGCGTCGGCCACAGGGCGTGCTGGCCACGACGCCTTTGAAAACAAGCTTGAGCGCTTGCAGTGCATCTCCGGTGTTTCGACACGGTAAGGATGCCGCTGCTCCGGCATCTTCATGAGGTTGTACGCCGGGTGAGTTGCTGCCATGAACCGGCCAAGGCCGGGTAGCCGAGGATGGCGTCATAGGGGAGGCCGATGGGGCGGCGTCAAGTCGATCAGCTCTGGCGGAAGTTGTCGCGGTGCCAAGGTCACCGGGAGGCGAATTTGCCCTGTGGAGGCGGTGGAACCGCCCGACTCCCGAAAAAGGCTCTTGGGCTGGAGCCGCTCTAGTGGCACATGGAGGAGGCTGAAGGCCTCCACAGAGAGCATGTTGAGGCGGCTCCGCCGCCGGCGAGGGTCTGGTGATCGCCACTGGCAGATGGTGGGGCTGCACAAAGATCGGAAGTGCTCCCGAACCGGCGGGGTTGGAGGGGTGATCGTCCGAGTTGAAGAGCAGGTCGGCCTCGGGCGCCACCCAGCCCAGCGGGGCTCCCTGATGCTTGGAGGCGGTGGCAATCTGGCGGGTGAATGGCTTGACGTGGCGGATCGAAGGTGGCGCCAGTGAGCCGCCCAGGAGAGCTGCGACGACCGGGGGCGCCGGCCCGGCGCGATGGGCGAGGCAGAGGTCGCGCAGCTCCCCCCAACAGGCCTGCTGCTCGTTCCCCGCCGGGCCGGTGGCGGCGTTGGCGGCAGGCGACGGGGAACAACGGGGCGACCGCCGACGGGAGCCGTCTGGGCGACTCGAGCGGCGCGAGCAGCCCGGCGCTTGGTGCGGGCTCGGCGAGCGTCAGCCATGGACACGACGGAAGATCTCACGCGACCAGCGGAAGAAAGATTCCGGCGCACCCCTACCTGGCGCGCCAAATGTCGGATTTCGGATTCCGACAGACCCTTGAGGTTCGAACACTGGGGTGCGCGTGGAGATCTTTCCCCTACCAGCTCACGCGTCGATGGTTAGCAAGGGATCTAAACTAGGAACGGTGAACAACACAAGAGACACAAGGTTTATACTGGTTCGGGCCACCGTTGTGGTGTAATACCCTACTCCAGTGTGTGGTGTGGTGGATTGCCTCAGGGGCTGATGATGAACAGTACAAAGGAAGAACAGCCTCACGAGGGGCTATTCTTGAGCTAGTGCGGTGGACTGCTTGGGTGAATCCAGCCGCTTCTCTCTCTCTCTCTGGTCGGTTCAACCCGTCCCTCTCTCTGTGGTGGCTAGTCCTATTTATAGAGGGAGGCCCTGAGCCTCTTCCCAAATAATGAGCGGGAAGGGCGCCAACAATTGGCCATTTTGAAGGGGAACATCTAGTACACTTATCCTGAATAAAGTTGGTCTTCGGCTGCCAAAGGCTCTGACAAAGGACGCCGTCCTGGGCTCCACGATGACCTCCTTCCTGCCGCTCTGCTGGTCTTGGTCTTGTTGCACCAAAGCGGTAACCTTTGCCTGATGCCTTGACCTGTGCTTGCCTCCTTTGCACCAAAGGGGAAATGGGGACATCATGAGTCGGGCGCCTCACTGGTCTCGATCGTCATGGCTTGCGTCATGGGGCACCCTCGTGAGGTACCCTGCCTTGATCTCTCCGCCTCCTCGCGAGCCTGCGTGATGAGGCTGCTCCTGAGGAAGGTTCTTGTCGTCCGCCCCGCGAAGCTTGGCCCCTTGCGAGGGTCTTGAGCTTGAGCTGATGAAGCTGGGCCGCGCTGGGGCCCCACTTGAGCCACGCCGCAGGCCGTAGGCAGGCAAGTCTGGGGACCCCCGTTCCCAGAACGCCGACAGGTAGCCTCTCTTTTCAGAGGTAGACCATCACTTTATCACCAACTTGAAATGATTTTGGCCTCCTTTTGCAATTAGCAAGTTATTTATATTTCTGATTTTGTGCTTCCAAAGCACCACGAATCTCTTCAAATAACTCAGTGTAATTATCAACAAAGGACAATGTTGATTTTGAGTTTCCTTTTGATGGTAGCTTCACCATGTCCACTACTAACTCTTGAGCACAGCGTTGGTTTTCCCTTAAAGAGGAAAGGGTGATGCAACAAAGTAGCGTAAGTATTTCCCTCAGTTTTGAGAACCAAGGTATCAATCTAGTAGGAGGCCACACGCAAGTCCCTCGTACCTACACAAATAAATAAGAACCTTGCAACCAACGCGATAAAGGGGTTGTCAATGCCTTCACGACCACTTGCAAAAGTGAGATCTGATAGAGATAATAAGATAAATATTTTTGGTATTTTTATGATATAGATTGGAAAGTAAAGATTGCAAAATAAAATAGATCGGAAACTTATATAATGGAAAATAGACCCGGGGGCCATATGTTTAACTAGTGGCTTCTCTCAAGATAGCATAAGTATTACGGTGGGTGAACAAATTACTGTCGAGCAATTTATAGAAAAGTGCATAATTATGAGAATATCTAGGCATGATCATGTATATAGGCATCACGTCCGCGACAAGTAGACCGAAACTATTCTGCATCTACTACTATTACTCCACACATCGACCGCTATCTAGCATGCATCTAGAGTATTAAGTTCATAAGAACAGAGTAACGCATTAGGCAAGATGACATGATGTAGAGGGATAAACTCTAGCAATATGATATAAACCCCATCTTTTTATCCTTGATGGGAACAATACAATACATATTGGTTCCCTTTCTGTCACTGGGATCGAACACCGCAAGATTGAACCCAAAGCTAAGCACTTCTCCCATTGCAATAAAGATCAATCTAGTAGGCCAAACCAAACTGATAATTTGAAGAGACTTGCAAAGATAACAAATCATACATAAAAGAATTCAGAGGAGATTCAAATATTGTTCATAGATAATCTTGATCATAAACCCACAATTCATCAGATCTCGACAAACACACCGCAAAAAGAGTTACATCGAATAGATCTCCAAGAGAATCGAGGAGAACTTTGTAGTGAGATCCAAAGAGAGAGAAGAAGCCATCTAGCTAATAACTATGGACCCGAAGGTCTGAGGTAAACTACTCACACATCATTGGAGAGGCCATGGTGTTGATGTAGAGGCCCTCCATGATTGATTCCCCCTCAGATGGAGCGCTGGAAAAGGCCCCAAGATGGGATCTCACGGGTACAGAAGGTTGCGGTGGTGGAAATAGGGTTTCGTGGAGCTCTCGGATGTTTTCGGGGTACATGGGTATATATAAGAGGAAGAAGTAGGTCGGTGGAGCTGCGAGGGGCGCACGAGGGTGGGGTGCGTGCCCAGGGGGGCAGGCGCGCCTCCCTTGTTGGAAATATGCCCTAGAGGCAATAATAAAATGGTTATTATTATATTTCCTTGTTCATGATAATTGTCTATTGTTCATGCTATAATTGTGTTATCCGGAAATCGTAATACATTTGTGAATCCATAGACCATAATATGTCCCTAGTGAGCCTCTAGTTGACTAGCTCGTTGATCAATAGATGGTTACGGTTTCCTGACCATGGACATTGGATGTCATTGATAACGGGATCGCATCATTAGGAGAATGATGTGATGGACAAGACCCAATCCTAAGCATAGCACAAGATTGTGTAGTTCGTTTGCTAGAGCTTTTCTAATGTCAAGTATCATTTCCTTAGACAATGAGATTGTGCAACTCCCGGATACCGTAGGAATGCTTTGGGTGTACCAAACGTCACAACGTAACTGGGTGGCTATAAAGGTGCACTACAGGTATCTCCGAAAGTGTCTGTTGGGTTGGCACGAATCGAGATCGGATTTGTCACTCCGTATGACGGAGAGGTATCTCTGGCCCACTTTCGGTAATGCATCATCATAATGAGCTCAATGTGACTAAGTGGTTGGTCACGGGATCATGCATTACGAAACAAGTAAAGTGACTTGTCGGTAACGAGATTGAACGAGGTATTGGGATACCGACGACCGAATCTCGGGCAAGTAACGTACCGATTGACAAAGGGAATTGTATACGGGATTGCTTGAATCCTCGACATCGTGGTTCATCCGATGAGATCATCGTGGAACATGTGGGAGCCAACATGGGTATCCAGATCCCGCTATTGGTTATTGGCCAGAAAGATGTCTCGGTCATGTCTGCATGGTTCCCGAACCCGTAGGGTCTACACACTTAAGGTTCGATGACGCTAGGGTTATAAGGAAGATTCGTATGTGATTACCGAATGTTGTTCGGAGTCTCAGATGAGATCATGGACGTCACCAGGAGTTCCGAAATGGTCCAGAGGTGAAGAGTTATATATGAGAAGTCATCATACGGTCACCAGAAATATTCGGGGGTATACCGGTATTGTACCGGGACCACCTGAGGGGTTCCGGGGGTCCACCGGGAGGGTCCACCTGCCCCGGAGGGCCTTATGGGCTGTAGGTGGAAGGGAACCAGCCCCAAGTGGGCTGGGCGCCAACCCCTAGGGACCATGCGCCTAGGGTTGGGGGAACCCTAAAGGGGCGCCCCTTGGCTTGGGGGCAAGCCCCTCCCCTTGGTCGCCGCCTCTAGATCTCATCTAGAGGGGCCGCCCCTTCCACCTTCTCCCTATAAATAGAGGCGAGGGAGGGCTGCAGCACCACATCCAAGGCGCAGCCCCTCCCCTCCCCAACACCTCTCCTCCTCCGTAAGAGCTTGGCGAAGCCCTGCCGGAGAACTGCCACTCCATCACCACCACGCCGTCGTGCTACTGTTGGAGCCCTCTTCCTCAACCTCTCCCTCCTCCTTGCTGGATCAAGGCACGGGAGACATCAACGGCCTGCACGTGTGTTGAACGCGGAGGCACCGTTGTTCGGTGCTAAGATCGGATTCGGCCGTGATCTGAATCGCTACGTGTACGACTCCTCCAACCGCGTTCTTGCAATGCTTCTGACTCACGATCTTCAAGGGTATGAAGATGCACTCCCCTCTCTCTCTTGTTGCTAGTTACTCCATAGATTGATCTTGGTGATGCGTAGAAAATTTTTAATTTCTGCAACGATCTCCAACAGTGGTATCAGAGCTAGGTCTATGCATAGTTTCTATGCACGAGTAGAACACAAGTTGTTGTGGGCGTCGATTTTGTCAATTTACTTGCCGTTACTAGTCTTATCTTGATTCGGCGACATCGTGGGATGAAGCGGCCCGGACCGACCTTACACGTACGCTTACGTGAGACAGGTTCCACCGACTGACATGCACTAGTTGCATAAGGTGGCTAGCGGGTGTCTGTCTCTCCCACTTTAGTCGGATCGGATTCGATGAAAAGGGTCCTTATGAAGGGTAAATAGAAATTGGCATATCACGTTGTGGTTTTGGCGTAGGTAAGAAACGTTCTTGCTAAGAAACCTATAGCAGCCACGTAAAAATTTGCATCAACAATTAGAGGACGTCTAACTTGTTTTTGCAGCATATGCCGTGTGATGTGATATGGCCAAAAGGATGTGATGAATGATATATGTGATGTATGAGATTGATCATGTTCTTGTAATAGGAATCACGACTTGCATGTCGATGAGTATGACAACGGCAGGAGCCATAGGAGTTGTCTTAATTTATTTATGACCTGCGTGTCAACATAAACGTCATGTAATTACTTTACTTTATTGCTAAACCGTTAGCCATAGTAGTAGAAGTAATAGTTGACGAGACAACTTCATGAAGACACGATGATGGAGATCATGACGATGGAGATCATGGTGTCATGCCGGTGATGATGATGATCATGGAGCCCTGAAGATGGAGATCAAAAGGAGCAAAATGATATTGGCCATATCATGTCACTATTTGATTGCATGTGATGTTTATCATGTTTTACATCTTATTTGCTTAGAATGACGGTAGCTTAAATAAGATGATCCCTCGCAATAATTTCAAGAAAGTGTTCCCCCTAACTGTGCACCGTTGCGAAGGTTCGTTGTTTCGAAGCACCACGTGATGATCGGGTGTGATAGATTCTAACATTCGAATACAACGGGTGTAAGCCAGATTTACACACGCAATACACTTAGGTTGACTTGACGAGCCTAGCATGTACAGACATGGCCTCGGAACACGTAAGACCGAAAAGGTCGAACATGAGTCGTCTGTAAGATACAATCAACATGAAGATGTTCATCGATGATGACTAGTCCGTCTCACGTGATGATCGGACACGGCCTAGTTGACTCGGATCATGTATCACTTAGATGACTAGAGGGATGTCTATCTCGAGTGGGAGTTCATTAAATAATTTGATTAGATGAACTTAATTATCATGAACTTAGTCTAAAATCTTTACAATATGTCTTGTAGATCAAATGGCCCACGCTAATGTTGTCCTCAACTTCAACGCGTTCCTAGAGAAAACCAAGCTGAAAGACGATGGTAGCAACTATACGGACTGGGTCCGGAACTTGAGGATCATCCTCATAGCTGCCAAGAAAGCATATTTCCTTGAAGCACCGCTAGGTGAAGCACCAGTCCCGTGTTGATGATTACTCCCTGGTTCAATGCGGCATGCTTTAAAGCTTAGAACCGGGGCTCCAAAAGCGTTTCGAGCAGCACGAAGCATATGAGATGTTCCAAGAGTTGAAAATGGTTTCCAAGCTCATGCCCGGGTCGAGAGATATGAAGTCTCCGACAAGTTCTATAGTTGTAAGATGGAGGAGAATAGTTCCGTCAGCGAGCACATACTCAAAATTTCTAGGTTGCACAACCGCTTGTCTCAGCTGGGAGTTATTCTCCCGGATGACGCGGTCGTTGACAAAATCCTTCAGTCGCTTCCATCGAGCTACACGAGCTTTGTGATGAACTTCAATATGCAGGGGATGGAGAAAACCATTCCTGAGGTATATTCGATGCTGAAATCAGCAGAGGTGGAAATCAAAAAGGAACATCAAGTGTTGATGGTGAATAAAACCACTAAGTTCAATAAAGGCAAGGGTAAAAAGGGTTTCAAGAAAGATGACAAGGGAGTTGCCGCGCCCGACAAGCAAGCTGTCGGGAAGAAGCCAAAGAATGGACCCAAGCCTGAGACTGAGTGTTTTTATTGCAAGGGAAGTGGTCACTGGAAGCGAAACTGCCCCAAGTACTTAGCGGACAAGAAGGCCGGCAACACCAAAGGTATATGTGACATACATGTTATTTGATGTGTACCTTACCAGTACTCGTAGTAGCTCCTCGGTATTTGATACCGGTGAGGTTGCTCATATTTGTAACTCAAAGCAGAGCTGAGAATAAGCGGAGGCTGGCGAAGGACGAGGTGATGATGCGATCGGGAATGGTTCCAAGGTCGATGTGATCGCTGTCGGCACGCTACCTCTACATTTACCTACGAATTAGTTTTAAACCTCAATAATTGTTATTTAGTACCAGCTTTGAGCATGAACATTGTATCTGGATCTCGTTTAATACGAGATGGCTACTCATTTAAATCCGAGAATAATGGTTGTTCTATTTATATGAGAGATATGTTTTATGGTCATGCCCCGCTGGTCAATGGTATATTCTTAATGAATCTCGAACGTGATGTTACACATATTCATAGTGTGAATACCAAAAGATGTAAGGTTGATAATGATAGTCCCACATACTTGTGGCACTGCCGCCTTGGTCACATTGGTGTCAAATGCATGAAGAAGCTCCATGCAGATGGACTTTTGGAGTCTCTTGATTATGAATCATTTGACACGTCAACCATGCCTCATGGGTAAAATGACCAAGACTCCATTCTCCGGAACAATGGAGCGAGCAACCAACTTATTGGAAATCATACATACTGATGTGTGCGGTCCAATGAGCGTTGAGGCTCGCGGTGGCTCTCGTTATGTTCTCACTCTCACTGATGACTTAAGTAGATATGGGTATGTCTACTTAATGAAACACAAGTCCGAGACCTTTGAAAAGTTCAAGGAATTTCAGAGTGAGGTTGAAAATCAACGTGACAGGAAAATAAAGTTCTTACGATCAGATCGTGGAGGGGAATATTCGAGTCACGAATTTGGCACACACTTAAGGAAATGTGGAATCGTTTCACAACTCACGCCGCCTGGAACACCTCAGCGTAATGGTGTGTCCGAACGTCGTAATCACACTCTATTAGATATGGTGCGATCTATGATGTCTCTTACCAATCTACCACTCTCATTTTGGGGCTATGCTTTAGAGACTGCCGCATTCACTTTAAATAGGGCTCCGTCAAAATCCGTTGAGACGACATCGTATGAATTATGGTTTGGGAAGAAACCTAAGCTGTCGTTTCTAAAAGTTTGGGGATGCTATGCTTATGTCAAGAAACTTCAACCTGAAAAGCACGAACCCAAGTCGGAAAAATGCGTCTTCATAGGATACCCTAAGGAAACCATTGGGTATACCTTCTACCTCAGATCCGAAGGCAAGATATTTGTTGCAAAGAACGGATCCTTTCTGGAGAAAGAGTTTCTCTCGAAAGAAGTAAGTGGGAGGAAAGTAGAAGTTGATGAAGTAATGCCTCTTGAAGCGGAAAGTAGCACAGCTCAGGAAGATGTTCCTATGGTGCCTGCACCAACTAGAGAGGAGGTTAATGATGATGATCAAGGTACTTCGGATCAAGTTGCTACTAAACTTCGTAGGTCCACGAGGACACGTTCCACACCAGAATGGTATGGCAACCCTGTCATGGAAATCATGTTTTTAGACAACGGTGAACCTTAGAACTATGAAGAAGCGATGGCGGGCCCAGATTCCAACAAATGGCTTGAAGCCATGCAATCCAGATAGGATCCATGTATGAAAACAAAGTATGGACTTTGACAGACTTGCCCGATGATCGGCGAGCGATAGAAAATAAATGGATCTTTAAGAAGAAGACGGACGCGGATGGTAATGTTACCATCTATAAAGCTCAACTTGTCGCTAAGGGTTATCGACAAGTTCAAGGGGTTGACTACGATGAGAACTTCTCACCCGTAGTGAAGCTGAAGTCCATCCGAATCATGTTAGCAATTGCCGCATTCTATGATTATGAGATATGGCGAATGGACGTCAAAACAGCATTCCTTAACGGCTTCCTTAAGAAGAATTGTATATGATGCATCCGGAAGGTTTTGTCGATCCTAAGAATGCTAACAAGGTATGCAAGCTCCAGCGCTCCATCTATGGGCTGGTGCAAGCATCTCGGAGTTGGAACATTCTCTTTGATGAAATGATCAAAGCGTTTGGGTTTATGCGGACTTATGGAGAAGCTGCGTTTACAAGAAAGTGAGTGGGAGCTCTGTAGCATTTCTCATATTATATGTGGATGACATACTGTTGATGGGAAATGATATAGAACTCTTGGAGAGCATAAAGGCCTACTTGAATAAGTGTTTTTCAATGAAGGACCTTGGAGAAGCAGCTTACATATTAGGCATCAAGATCTATAGAGATAGATCGAGACGCCTCATAGGTCTTTCACAAAGCACATACCTTGATAAGATATTGAAGAAGTTCAATATGGATCAGTCCAAGAAGGGGTTCTTGCCTGTATTGCAAGGTGTGAAATTGAGCTCAGCCCAAAGCCCGACCACGACAGAAGATAGGGAAAAGATGAGTGTCATCCCCTATGCCTCAGCCATAGGGTCTATTATGCCATGCTGTGTACCAGACCTGATGTATACCTTGCCGTAAGTTTGGTAGGAAGGTACCAAAGTAATCCCGGCATGGAACACTGGATATCGATCAAGAATATCCTGAAGTACCTGAAAAGGACTAAGGATATGTTTCTCGTTTATGGAGGGGACGAAGAACTCGTCGTAAAGGGTTACGTCGATGCTAGCTTCGACAAAAATCTGGATGACTCCAAGTCACAAACCGGATACATGTATATTTTGAATGGTGGGGCATCATACGTCTCCAACGTATCTACTTTTCCAAACACTTTTGCCCTTGTTTTGGACTCTAACCTGCATGATTTGAATGAAACTAACCCGGACTGACGCTGTTTTCAGCAGAACTACCATGATGTTGTTTTATGTGTACAAAAGAGAAGTTCTTCGAATGTCCTGGAAATCCACGGAGGCACTTTTTGGAATTTATAAAAAATACTGGGCGAAAGAAATACACCAGGGGCCCAGGGCTTGTCCACGAGATAGGGGGGCACCCCCCCTGTAGGGTGCGCCCCTATCTCGTGGGCCCCCTGGACCTCCTCCGACCTCAACTCCAACTCCATATATTCCGTCTCGGGGAGAAAAAAATCATAGAGAAAGTTTCATCGCGTTTCATGACACGGAGCCACCGCCAAGCCCTAATCTCTCTCGGGAGGGCTGATTTGGAGTCCGTTCGGGGCTCCGGAGAGGGGGATTCGTCGCCGTTGTCATCATCAACCGTCCTCCATCACCAATTTCATGATGCTCACCGCCGCGGCGTGAGTAATTCCATCGCAGGCTTGCTGGACGGTGATGGGTTGGATGAGATTTACCATGTAATCAAGTTAGTTTTGTTAGGGTTTGATCCCCAGTATCCACTATGTTCTGAGATTGATGTTGCTATGACTTTGCTATGCTTAATGCTTGTCACTAGGGCCCGAGTGCCATGATTTCAGATATGAACCTATTATGTTTTCATGAATATATGTGTGTTCTTGATCCTATCTTGCAAGTCTATAGTCACCTATTATGTGTTATGATCCGACAACCTCAAGTGACAATAATCGGGACACTTCTCGGTGATGACCGTAGTTTGAGGAGTTCATGTATTCACTATGTGCTAATGCTTTGTTCCGGTTCTCTATTAAAAGGAGGCCTTAATATCCCTTAGTTTCCGTAAGGACCCCGCTGCAACGGGAGGGTATGACAAAAGATGTCATACACGTTCTTTTCCATAAGCACGTATGACTATTTACGGAATACATGCCTACATTACATTGATGAATTGGAGCTAGTTCTATATCACCCTATGTTATAACTATTGCCTGAGGAATCGTGATCCGCATAATTATCCATCATCGATCCATTGCCTACGAGCTTTTCATATATTGTTCTTCACTTATTTACTTTTCCGTTACTCTTGTTACAACTACTACAAAACCCAAAAACATTTATCTTTACTTTTGCTACCGTTACCTTTATTATCATACCACTTTTGCTACTAAACACTTTGCTGCAGATACCAAGTTATCCAGGTGTGGTTGAATTGACAACTCAACTGCTAATACTCAAGAATATTCCTTGGCTCCCCTTGTGTCGAATCAATAAATTTGGGTTGATTACTCTACCCCGAAAGCTATTGCGATCCCCTATACTTGTGGGTTATCAAGACCAATTTACGGCCGTTCTTGGGGAGCATAGCTCTATTCTCTGAGTCACTTGTGATTTATATCTGTTGATCACTATGAAGAACTTGAAAGACGCTAAGACCATGATTTTGCCCTCAACTACGAGGGGAGGTAAGAAACCGCCATCTAGCTCTGCACTAGATTCTCCTTCCGTTATTAGTAAGCTTGCGACACCTAAACCTGCTACTGCTATGAATTCTGATATGTCGCATGTTATTGATGATTCCACTTTTGTTATGCATGATGAAACTACTTTTGTGCGTGATACTACTCTGCCATTAGGTGAATTTCTAGATGAACAACTTGCTAGAGTTAGGGGGAATGAAAATATTGAAGAACATATTATTGATGATAGTGATGATGAGGTTCCCCCAAAGATTATGTATTACCTGTTGTTCCTAAGGGTTATGTTATGAATGAAAAAGCTGCTTTGGAAATCCTTGCTTGCAATGATAGAAATGATCTTAAGAAATTATTAGCTAAATGAAGCAGCAGTCTCTTAATGCTAGAATGAAACGCGATCCTGCTTTTGCTACTTCACCTATCTGTGTTACTGATAAGGATTATGAATTCTCTGTTGATCCTGATATTATTACTTTAGTTGAATCTGATCCTTTTTATGGCCTTGAATCTGAAACTGTTGTGGCACATCTTACCAAGTTGAATGATATAGCCACCTTGTTTACTAATGATGAGAAGTCTCGCTATTTATATATCCTTAAGATATTTCCGTTCTCATTAAAGGGTGATGCTAAGACATGGTATAATTCTCTTGCTCCTGGTTGTGTGCGTAGTCCCCAGGATATGATTTATTACTCATATCATGTTATTGATATGAGTAAACATGAGACCTAGGAGTTATTGCAAATGTGGTTAGTTATGATCTTTGCTGAAGACCTGAATGCTGGCTTGACATAGGTACAACAACAAGAGCAAACAGAGTTTGTAAAAGTTTTTCTTTTTCTCTTTCAGTTTGTCAAGTGAATTGCTTGAGGACAAGCAAGGGTTTAAGCTTGGGGGAGTTGATACGTCTCCGTCGTATCTACTTTTCCAAACACTTTTGCCCTTGTTTTGGACTCTAACTTGTATGATTTGAATGGAACTAACCCGGATCGACGTTTGTTTTCAGCAGAATTGCTATGATGTTGTTTTATGTGCAGAAAATAAAAGTTCTCGGAAAGACCCGAAACTCCACGGAATATCTTAGAATAAATAATAAAAAATCCTCGCCAAAGATGAAGACCAGGGGCCCCACACCCTGCCCATGAGGGTGGGGGCGCGCCCCCCCTCCTAGGCGCGCCCCCTACCTCGTGGGCCCCCTGGAGACCTTCCGACGCCAACTCCAACTCTATTTATTGGCTTTCAGGGAGAAAAAAATCAGAGAGAAGAAATCATCACGTTTTACGATATGGAGCCGCCGCCAAGCCCTAATCTCTCTCGGGAGGGCTGATCTGGAGTCCGTTCGGGGCTCCGGAGAGGGGGATTCGTCGCCGTTGTCATCATCAACCATCCTCCATCACCAATTTCATGATGCTCACCGCCGTGCATGAGTAATTCCATGGTAGGCTTGCTGGACGGTGATGGGTTGGATGAGATTTATCATGTAATCGAGTTAGTTTTGTTAGGGTTTGATCCCTATTATCCACTATGTTCTGAGATTGATGTTGCTATGACTTTGCTATGCTTAATGCTTGTCACTAGGGCCCGAGTGCCATGATTTCAGATCTGAACCTATTATGTTTTCATGAATATATGTGTGTTCTTGATCCTATCTTGCAAGTCTATAGTCACCTACTATGTGTTATGATCCGCAACCCCAAGTGACAATAATCGGGACCACTCCGGTGATGACCATAGTTTGAGGAGTTCATGTATTCACTATGTGCTAATGCTTTGTTCCGGTTCTCTATTAAAAGGAGGCATTAATATCCCTTAGTTTCCAATAGGACCCGCTGCCACGGGAGGGTAGGACAAAAGATGTCATGCAAGTTCTTTTCCATAAGCACGTATGACTATATTCGGAATACATGCCTACATTACATTGATGAATTGGAGCTAGTTCTGTGTCACCCTATGTTGTAACTGTTACATGACGAACCGCATCCGACATAATTATCCATCACTGATCTGGTGCCTACGAGCTTTCCATATACTGGTTTACGCTTATTTACTTTTCCGCTGCTACTGTTACAATCACTACAAAATAACAAAAACATTACTTTTGCTGTCTTTACTTTTGTTACCGTTACCGCCACTATCATATTACTTTGCTACTAAAGACTTTGCTGCAGATACTAAGTTTCCAGGTGTGGTTGAATTGACAACTCAGCTGCTAATACTTGAGAATATTCTTTGGCTCCCCTTGTGTCGAATCAACGAATTTGGGTTGAATACTCTACCCTCGAAAACTGTTGCGATCCCCTATACTTGTGGGTTATCAAGACCTTTTTTCTGGGCGCCGTTGTGAGCATAGCTCTATTCTTTGAGTCACTTGGGATTTATATCTGCTGTTCACTATGAAGAACTTGAAAGATGCTAAGACAAAAATTTATCCCTCAACTACGAGGGGAGGTAAGGAACTGCCATCTAGCTCTGCACTTGATTCACCTTCTGTTATGAGTAAGCTAGCGACACCTAAACCTCGCTTCTCGCTATTCGTTCCGATATGTCGCATGTTATTGATGATGCCACTTCTGCTATGCATGATACTTATGATGAAACTACTTCTATGCTTGATACTACTGTGTCCCTTGGTGAATTTCTAGATGAGCAAATTGGTAGGGTTGGAGAAAAAGAAATTATTGAATCTGAATACGATGATGAAAGTGACGATGAAAATATGCCTGTTATTCCTGAGGGTTATCCTTTTGATGCTGAATCTTCTGCAGCTTTTTTTGCTTGTAAAGATAGATATGAACTCAAGAGGCTGCTAGTTAAATGGAGTAAAGAATCTCTTAGAGACAGAATGAGACCCGACCCTGCTTTTGCTACTTCACCTATTTGTGTTCCCGATAAGGATTATGAATTTTCTGTTGATCCAGATATAATTACTTTGGTTGAATCCGATCCTTTTTATGGCTATGAATTTGAAACTGTTGTGGCACATCTTACTAAGTTAAATGATATAGCTGCCCTGTTTACTAATGATGAGAGATCGCGCTACTTTTATATACTCAAAATATTTCCGTTCTCATTAAAGGGTGATGCTAAGATATGGTTTAATTCTCTTGATCCTGGTTGTGTGCGTAGTCCCTGTGATGTGATTTATTACTTCTCGCTAAATATTTCCCTGCTCATAAGAAACAAGCTGCTTTGAGGGAAATATACAACTTCGTGCAAATTAAAGAAGAGAGTATCCCACAAGCTTGGGGGAGGCTTCTCAAGTTACTTAATGCTTTGCCTGATCATCCTCTTAAGAAACCTGAAATACTTGATATCTTTTATAATGGACTAACCGATGCTTCCAGAGATTACCTGGATAGTTGTGATGGTTCTCTTTTCAGGGAAAGAACACCGGATGAAGCTGAAATTCTATTGAATAATATGTTGACAAATGAAAATAATTGGGCACCTCCTGAGCCAGCTCCTGCTCCAATTACTGAACCTATTCCTAAACCAACTCCAAAGAAGGGAGGTGTTCTATTTCTCAGTCTTGAAGATATGCAAGAGGCAAAGAAATCTATGAAAGAAAAAGGTATTAAAGCTGAAGATGTTAAGAATTTACCTCCTATTGAAAAAATACATGGTCTTAATCTACCGCCTGTTGAAGAAGTATATGATCTCAGTTCTTTATTCACTGAAGAACCTCCTGATCCCGATATCCCGACACGTAGTAAAGGTAAATTCTCTCTATAGATATGATAAAGCTGAAGTCCCTCCTACTAAAATTGCTAGTCAGTGCTTGGATGAGTTTGATAACTTTATGTTTAAGCAAGATGACTTTAATGCTTATTTTGGTAGACAATTAAAACAAAATACCTTTATGATTACACGCTTGGGTGATTATATGGCTAATATTAGAGGTGAACTTAAACTTGTTAGCAAACATGCTTCTATGGTTACCACTCAAGTAGAACAAGTACTCAAGCTCAGAAAGAAGTGCTTGATGAAATGAATAGTAAGAAAAATGATTATGCTGTTAAGAGTGGCTACTAGAACTGGTAGAATGACTCAGGAACCTTTGTATCCTGAAGGCCATCCTAAGAGAATCGAGCAAGATTCTCAGAGAAATAATATTGATGCACCTAGTTCTTCTAAAAGGAAGAAAAAGAAAAATGATAGGACTTTGCAAACTTCTAGTGAACCTATTGCTGAACCACCTAAGAATCCAAATGATATCTCTATGTCTGATGCTGAAACACAATCTGGTAATGAACATGAACCTAGTGAAAATGTTAATGATGATGTTCATGATGATGCTCAACCTAGTAATGATAATGAAGTAGAAGTTGAACCTGCTATTGATCTTGATAACCCACAATCAAAGAATCAACGTTATGATAGAAGGGACTTTGTTGCTAGGAAACATGGTAAAGAAAGGGAACCATGGGTTCAGAAACCCATGCCTTTTCCTCCGAAACCATCCAAGAAAAAGGATGATGAGGATTTTGAGCGCTTTCTTTGAAATGATTAGACCCATCTTTTGCGTGTCACGATTGGTGATATGCTCAAAATGAATCCTTATGCTAAGTATATGAAAGATATTGTTACAAATAAAAGAAAGATACCGGAAGCTGAAATTTCCACCATGCTTGCTAATTATACTTCTAAGGGTGGAATACCAAAGAAACTTGGAGATCCAGGAGTACCTACTATACCATGCTCCATTAAGAGAAATTATGTTAAAATTGCTTTATGTGATCTTGGAGCCGGTGTTAGTGTTATGCCTCTCTCTTTATATCGTAGACTTGACTTGAATAAGTTGACATCTACTAAAATATGTTTGCAAATGGCTGATAAATCAACTGCTATACCTGTTGGTATTTGTGAGGATGTGCCTGTTGTGGTTGCAAACGTTACTATTTTAACGGACTTTGTTATTCCTGATATTCCCGAGGATGATAGTATGTCTATTATTCTTGGAAGACCTTTCCTTAATACTGCAGGGGCTGTTATTGATTGCAACAAAGGCAATCTCACTTTTCATGTTAATGGTAATGAGCATACGGTACACTTTTCGAGGAAACAACCTCAAGTTCATAGTATCAACTCTATTGAAAAAATTCCATCGATTATATTTGGAGGTTTTGAATTTCCTCTTCCTACTGTCAAGAATAAATATGATATACTTATTATTGGGGATGTCCGTATCCCCGTTGAGGTTACTTAGTGTTATTCGAAATTTCTCCAGTTCCATGTTAGTCGGAATGAGTTTGTTAACAAGACCTGATCAACCTTGTTAGTGGATTCCTTTTGATGAGCATGAGATGGATGAAACTAGAAGCACAACCTTCTGTACCCTCTTTATATTTTCTGTTCTTTAGTAGAAATAAAGTAAAATAGTATTTTTCTGTCTGTTTCCTGATTTATCCGTGCAATATAAAAATATCCCGAAAATAAAAGTCCTCTGAATGCCATGCCAGTTTAATATGATTTTTTCGGGAATATTTGAGGATTTTTAGTGCAAAAATTATCATGGGAGTTGCCACCTGGCCACGAGGGTGGAGGGCGCGCCTACCCCCTGTGGCGCGCCTCGCCTCGTGGGCCCATGGTGGCCCTCCTCCACTTATCCCTGCACCCATCTTCTTCCTCTGCCTCACACAAACCCGAAAAACCAACTCAAGCACGAGTTCCAGCCATTTTTGCTGTGATTTTCGATCTCCTTGCTCAAAGCACCTCTCGCAAAACTGCTTGGGGATATTGTTCCTTGGTATGTGACTCCTCCATTGGTCCAATTAGTTTTTGTTCTAGTGCTTTATTCTTTGCAAATTTGTGCTGCATAGGTGACCATGTTCTTGAGCTTGCATGTCAAATTTATATGGTTCCAAGTAGTTCTAATGCTTGATATAGGTTCTAGGCACTTGTAGGAGTAGTTGCTATCAATTTTATTGAAGTTGGTTCACTTTTGTTTGAAGTTACTAAAAATTTCAGATTATTTCAGAAATAATGAAGAGACTTTTGAGGGGCTCGTCGAGCCGAAGCTCGAAGGAAAAACAAAAGGAAGAAGAGCAGAAGCCCAAATATAATTTTCCTCGTACCGCAGAGGTCCGGCCGAGTGAATGGCCTTCCGATGACTTCTTGAGGAGAGCCGGGATTTATGAGGATTTCTATCTATTAATTGAGAACGCTGGCCTCACCGACTTCCTCCGCAACCAACGTCATCAGTATCTCTTACTCACAAATACTTTTGTGCAGAACTTCTACTTTTTCCCTAAGAAATCACCTCCATCAGTAGAGTTTCCTTTATATGACGTTGTTAAGGAGATGCCATTAGCTGAATTTTGCGAGGTTTGCAAATACCCTTTGAGGGCACCTTAGATGAACCACACCGTAATGAAGTGGAAGCATTTATTAACACTATCACTGTGGGAGAAACCAGGACGGTTTCTGATGCAAGAATTACTAGCATACATTTTCCTATTTTACGCTACTTTGCCTTATTTTCTAGGCGTTGCTTGATTGGTCGCGGGAACTGTGGAAACCTTAGTGTTCCTGATATTATCATTTTGTTCCATGGTTTATACCGCAATAACTCTGTTAGTATGGGTGGAATTGTTGCTAGATGGTTAAGTCTGAACCGTACTAAGGGCCCCATCTTTGGAGGCATTTATGCTTCACGCCTAGCTAAATATTTTGATATACCTATTAGGCATTTGGAGAAAGAAGAAAGATCGTTGCCCCGTTCTTATTTAGATTATAAGAGCATGCTAGCACATGACTTTCTTGTTAAGAGTCGTGAAGGGGAGCTTAAATATAAATTGTACTTTGATAAACATGACCCTGAGACTATTACTTTGCCTGCTCCCTCTTTGTTTAACATGTCTGTAGGTCCTCACATCGTTCCGTGGGCGGACGTTCAAGCCTATCAGAATCCTGCACCAGCCCCGGAACCGGAACTACAAGATGAGCCTCCACGACAGTCTGTTTATTCTTGGGATCCTGAGGCGGTTGCCAGCCAGTAGTAGTCAGAGTCCTCTTCATCACAGTATGATCCCAACTATTCTTCGTCACAGTATGACCCCAGCTACACCTACGGGTATCTGCCAGGCTATCCCTGGCAATAGACCAACTTAGGCCAAAAGCCTAAGCTTGGGGGAGTACATATTTCCCACCGACATTACATTCATGTTCACACACACACACACATTGCTAGATGTCGGTGCTCATACTCTTCCATTGTAATATCCATGCTAGTTTATTTTCTTTTTCCTGCTTTCTTCTTGTGTGTTTAATAAACCTTAAGAAAAACCAAAAAAAAATTAGTAGTAGTTTATTTTTCCTGCTGTAGTAGTAATGATTAAAAAGAAAACCCAAAAATATTTCCCGTTCTTCTTTTGCTTGTTGGGAGCTTTCCCGTGTAAATAGTTTTTATTTCTTTTCTTTTCTTTGGGGGTCAGTAGGAGAAGACCGTGATTAAATTGTTGAAGTGGCTCTTATATGCTTCATTGTTGATTTAACCAAGAGCCCATATTGCTTTGTCTTCTCCTGTTTATTGAATGCTCGCAGATTCCAACTTAGTCCAATGCATGTGCACTCTTATTATTATTCACATCGTTCGGTGGTGCAAGTGAAAGGCAATTATGATGACATATATGATGGGTCGATCGAGATGGGAAAAGCTGGTATGAACTCGACCGCTTTTGCTTTTGTAAATATGATGAGTTCATCGTTCTTGATTCAAATTATTATGAATAAACATGTTTGCAATGACAATTAGAGATCATAGTTGCTCGTGCCATGCTTGATTAGCTATGAGTTATAATGGTTTACCTTGCGTGCCAACATGCTATTAAAATGATTGTGATGTGGTATGATGGGGTGGTATCCTCCTTCGAATGATTTAAGTGACTTGACTTGGCACATGTTCACGCATGTAGTTGAAACAAATCAACATAGCCTTCACGATATTTATGTTCATGGTGGATTATATCCTACTCATGCTTGTATTCAATGTTTATTAATTTTAATGCATGTTCATGACTGTTGTCGCTCTCTAGTTGGTCGCTTCGCAGTCTTTGCTAGCCTTAACTTGTACTAAGCGGGAATACCGCTTGTGCATCCAATCCCTTAAACCCCAAAGTTATTCCATATGAGTCCACCATACCTTCCTATATGTCACGGTATCTACCTGCCGTTCCAAGTAAATTTGTATGTGCCAAACTCTAAACCTTCAAATAAACATTCTGTTTTGCATGCTCGAATAGCTCATATATCAACTAGGGCTGCCCTTATCTTCCGTGTTAGGCGGGTTATTCTCAAGAGGAGTGGACTCCGCTCCTCACTCACGAGAAAATGGATGGTCACCGGGATGCCCAGTCCCATGCTTTATGCAAACTAAATCAAAATAATTGCAAACAAAACTCCCCATAGGACCCGTTGAATGTTGGAGGCACTCGTTGTTTCGAGAAAGCCATGGATTGATGCTTGTGGAGGAGGGGGAGTATAAACTTTACAATTCTGTTTGGGAACCGCCTATAATTTGTTTAGCATGGAAGATATCGTCATCTCTTAGTTGTTATGTTGACAATGAAAGTATGCCGCTCAAAATATAATTTATCTCTATTTCAAAACCGAGCTCTGGCACCTCTACAAATCCCTGCTTCCCTCTGCGAAGGGCCTATCTATTTACTTTTATGTTGAGTCATCACCCTCTTATTAAAAGCACTAGCTGGAGAGCACAGCGGTCATTTGCATTCATTATTGTTAATTTATATCGAGTATGACTATGATTGGATCTCTTTTACCATGAATTACTATGTCTAGTCAGTCCTTGATCTTTGAAGGTGCTCTGCATTTATGTTTTGCGGTCTCAGAAAGGGCTAGCGAGATACCATTTTGTTATACCATATTATGATTATTTTGAGAAAGTGTTGTCATCCAAGATTTATTATTATGGCTTGCTAGCTGATTATGTTATTGATATGAGTAAACATGAGACCTATGAGTTATTGCAAATGTGGTTAGTTATGATCTTTGCTGAAAACCTGAATGCTGGCTTGACATAGGTACAACAACAAGAGCAAAAAGAGTTTGTAAAAGTTTTTCTTTTTCTCTTTCAGTTTGTCAACTGAATTTCTTGAGGACAAGCAAGGGTTTAAGCTTGGGGGAGTTGATACGTCTCCTTCGTATCTACTTTTCCAAACACTTTTGCCCTTGTTTTGGACTCTAACTTGTATGATTTGAATGGAACTAATCCGGATTGACGCTGTTTTCAGCAGAATTGCTATGATGTTGTTTTATGTGCAGAAAACAAAAGTTCTTGAATGACCTGAAACTCCATGGAATAACTTAGAATAAATAATAAAAAATCCTCGCCAAAGATGAAGACCACGGGGCCCATACCCTGCCCACGAGGGTGGGGGGCGCGCCCCCCTCCTGGGCGCGCCCTCTACCTCGTGGGCCCCCTGGAGACCTTCCGACGCCAACTCCAACTCTATTTATTGGCTTTCGGGGAGAAAAAAATTAGAGAGAAGAAATCATCGCGTTTTACGATATGGAGCCGCTGGCAAGCCCTAATCTCTCTCGGGAGGGCTGATCTGGAGTCCGTTCGGGGCTCCGGAGAAGGGGATTCGTCGCCGTCGTCATCATCAACCATCCTCCATCACCAATTTCATGATGCTCACCGCCGTGCGTGAGTAATTCCATCGTAGGCTTGCTAGACGGTGATGGGTTGGATGAGATTTATCATGTAATCGAGTTAGTTTTGTTAGGGTTTGATCCCTAGTATCCACTATGTTACGAGATTGATGTTGCTATGACTTTGCTATGCTTAATGCTTGTCACTAGGGCCCGAGTGCCATGATTTCAGATCTGAACCTATTATGTTTTAATGAATATATCTGTGTTCTTGATCCTATCTTGCAAGTCTATAGTCACCTACTATGTGTTATGATCCGCAACCTCAGTGACAATAATCGGGACCACTCGGTGATGACCATAGTTTGAGGAGTTCATGTATTCACTATGTGCTAATGCTTTGTTCCGGTTCTCTATTAAAAGGAGGCCTTAATATCCCTTAGTTTCCAATAGGACCCGCTGCCACGGGAGGGTAGGACAAAGATGTCATGCAAGTTCTTTTCCATAAGCACGTATGACTATATTCGGAATACATGCCTACATTACATTGATGAATTGGAGCTAGTTCTGTGTCACCCTATGTTGTAACTGTTACATGACGAACCGCATCCGGCATAATTATCCATCACTGATCCGGTGCCTACAAGCTTTCCATATACTGGTTTACGCTTATTTACTTTTCCGTTGCTACTGTTACAATCACAACAAAATACCAAAAACATTGCTTTTGCTGTCTTTAATTTTGTTACCGTTACCGCCACTATCATATTACTTTGCTACTAAACACTTTGCTGCAGATACTAAGTTTCCAGGTGTGGTTGAATTGACAACTCAGCTGCTAATACTTGAGAATATTATTTGGCTCCCCTTGTGTCGAATCAACAAATTTGGGTTGAATACTCTACCCTCAAAAACTGTTGCGATCCCTTATACTTGTGGGTTATTACCCTCTACTAAATTTCATAGCCCATGCTTAGATTAATTTGATGACTTTATGGCTAGGCAAAAAAGTTTTAATGCTTCGGTTGGTAGAGAGTTAAAGAATAATGCTTTCGAGATAGGACGCGTAGGTGATAATCTGGCTAGAGTTAAAGATGAACTTCACCGCGTTTAGCAAATATGCTTCTATGGTTGCTACTCAAGCTGAGCAAGTACTCAAAGCTCAAAATGATTTTCTTGATGAATTGAATAATAAAAATGACTCTGCTGTTAGAGTGGCTACTAGAACTGGTAGAATGACTCAGGAACCTTTGTATCCTGAAGGCCACCCTAAGAGAATCAAACAAGATTCTCAGAGAAATAATTTAGAGGCACCTAGTTCTTCTAAAAAGAAGAAGAAGAAAAATGATAGAACTTTGCATGCTTCTAGTGAACCTGTCGTAGACACACCTGAGAATCCCAATAAAATTTCTATTTCTGATGCTGAAACACAATCAGATGATGAACATGACCTAGTGATAATGTTAATGATAATGTTCATGTTGATGCTCAACCTAGCAAAGACAATGATGTAGAGATTGAACCTGCTGTTGATCTTGATAACCCACAATCAAAGAATCAACGTTATGATAAGAGATATTTCGTTGCTAGGAAGCACGGTAAAGAAAGAGAACCATGGGTTCAGAAACCCATGCCCTTTTCTCCTAAACCATCCAAGTCAAAGGATGATGAGGATTTTGAGCGCTTTGCTGAAATGATTAGACCTATTTTCTTACGTATGCGCTTAACTGATATGCTTAAAGTAAATCCTATGCTAAGTACATGAAGGATATCATCACAAATAAAGAAAGATACCGGAAGCTGAGATTTTCACCATGCTTGCTAATTACACTTTTAAGGGTGGAATACCAAAGAAACTTGGAGATCAGTGTGTACCAACTATACCATGCTCTATTAAAAGAAATTATGTTAGAACGGCCTTATGTGATCTTGGAGCCGGTGTTAGTGTTATGCCTCTCTCTTTATATCATAGACTTGAATTGAATAAGTTGACACCTACTGATCTTTGCAAATGGCTGATAAATCAACTGCTATACCTGTCGGTATTTGTGAGGATGTGCCTGGTGTGGTTGTAAATGTTACTATCTTAACGGACTTTGTTATTCTTGATATTCCCGAAGACGATAGTATGTCTATTATCCTTGGTAGACCTTTTCTTAATACTGCAGGGGCTGTTATTGATTGCAACAAAGGCAATGTCACTTTTCATGTTAATGGTAATGAGCATACGATACACTTTCCGAGGAAACAATTTCAAGTTCATAGCATCAATTATATTGAAAAAGTTCCAACTATCATTTTTGGAGGCTTTGAATTTCCTCTCCCTACTATCGAGAAATAGCATGATATTCTTATTGTTGGGGATTTTCATATCCCCGTTGAGGTAACTTAGTGTTATTCGAAATTTCTCCGGTTCCGTGTTATTCGGAATGAGTTCGTTAACAATACTTGATCAACCTTGTTAGTGGGTTCATTTTGATGATCACGAGATGGACGAAACTGGAAGGCACAACCTTACATGCCCTCTTTTTACTTTCTGTTATTTAGAATAAATAAAGCAAAAATAGTATTATCCGTCTGCTTTTACGAATTATCCGTGCATTAAAAAAATAGTCCGAAAATAAAAGTGCTCCAAATGCCCTGCAAATCTAGTATGATTTTTTCTGGAATATTTGAGGATTTTAGGCACTGAAAACACTGCAGGAAGAGCAAGCACCAGGCCACGAGAGAGGAGAGCGCGCCCCCCTGTAGGGCGCACCCCCTGTCTCGTGGGCCCCTGGCGGCTCCCCTCCACTTATGCCAGCACCCACACACTCCATCTTCTACCCAAAAAAATCCCCATCCAGCTCAAGCACGAGTTCTAGCTCGTTTTGCTGCGATTTTCGATCTCTTAGCTCAAAGCTCCATTCACAAAACTGCTTTGGGAGATTGTTGCTTGGTATGTGACTCCTCCATTGGTCCAATTAGTTTTTGTTCTAGTGCTTTATTTATTGCAAAGTTTTGTTGCATAGCTGACCATGTTCTTGAGCTTGCATGTTAAAATTTTGAGGTCCCAAGCAATTCCAATGCATGATATAGGCTTAGGCACTTCTAGGAGTAGTCGCTATCAATCTTGTTTAGTTTTGTTCACTTTTGTTTTGAAGTCACTAAAGTTTTAGAAATTTTCAGAAAATGTTAAGGAGGCTCTTTAAAGGCTCTTCTAGCCAAAGCTCTAAGGAAAACAAGACAAAGAGAAGGAAAAACCAAAGTACAATCTTCCTCGCCTAGCGGAAGTACGGTCGTGTGAATGGCCATGCGAGGATTTCTTGAAAGAAGCCGGAATTCATGAAGATTTTTATGCTTTAATCGAGACTGCAGGCCTCACTAGTTTCATCAACGACCGAATCGATCAGTATCTCTTACTTACCAATACTTTCGTGCAAAACTTTTATTATTATCCTAAGAAGTCACCGCCTGCAGTATCATTTCATTTATATGATGAATTCAAAGAAATGTCTTTACGTCACTTTTGTGCGGTATGTAGGATACCTTATGAGGGAGAATTAGAGGAACCCCATCGTGAAGATGTGGATAGGTTTGTTAAAACTATTGCCGTGGAAGAGCCAAAGAAGGGCCTCGAGGCAAAAAGTCTCTAGCATACACTTTCCTGTTTTACGCTACTTTGCAATATTTGCTAGTAGATGCTTGATTGGTCGTGGAAATAGTGGAAATTTGAGCGTTCCAGATATTATTATTCTTCAACATGCTTTGCTGGGAGACAACACTTTTAGTATGGGTGCCGCCGTTGCTAAACTGCTAGCCCTGAATCGTACAAAAGGCCCCATATTTGGAGGTATCTATGCTGCACGTCTCCCTGAACATTTTCAGATACCCATTAGGCACCATGAGGAGGAGGAGACAAAATTACCTCCTCACATTTTAGATTACAAGAGCATGGTAGCACATAAGTTTATTGTTGATAATGAATAAAAGATGCTCTTGTATAAACTTAGATTTAACAAGAAATACAATGAGACTATTATTTTGCCTGTGCCTCTGTTGTTTGATTTGACTGCAAATAATTTTCTTGTCACGCCGGAAGCGGTAAACAATCATCAAGCTCAAGCTTTTACTCCAGAACCTGAACCTGAGCTGGACCCTTATCGTGCATCATCTGTCCAGTGGGATCCAGAGATGACCAGCTAGTGGTATCCTGATTACACCTCCCACTACACCGGGGAGAGTAGCGGCGGTCCTTGGTACTAGACTAACTTAGGCCAAAAGCCTAAGCTTGTGGGAGTACGTATTTCTCACCGACTTTACATTCATGTTCACACACTAGTCGTCGTGCTCATACTCTTCCATTGTATTATCCATGCTAGTTTAAATTTCTTTTTCTAGCTTTCTTCTTGTGTGTTTGATAAACCTTAAGAAAAACCAAAAAAAAATTAGTTAGCTTAATTTCCATGCTTGTAGTAGAAATTAAAATGAAAATCCAAAAAGATTTCTCGTTCTTCTTCTTGCTTGTTGGGAGCTTTCTGTGTAAATAGTTTTATTTTCTTTTGGGGGTCGAGAAGACCATATTGAAAATGCTTAGTGGCTCTTATATGCATGGTTGTTTATTTAATTTAGAGCCCATATTACTTGTCTTCTCTCTTTAGTTGAATGCTTGCAGATTCCATCTTAGTCCAATGCACGTGCACTCTTATTATTATACACATCGTTTGGTCGTGCGAGTGAAAGGAAATAATGACGATATATGATGGACTTATTGAGATGAGAAAATCTAGATGAACCCGACCTCTCTTGTTTTTGTAAATATGATGAGTTCATCGTTCCTAAGTCAGCTATTATGAAGTAAACATATTTGCAATGACATTTAGAGATTATAGTTGCTTGTGCCATGCTTGATTAGCTATGAGTTGTAATGGTTTACCTTGCGTGCCAACATGCTATTAGAATGATTATGATGTGGTATGATGGGATGGTATCCTCCTTTGAATGAATTGAGTGACTCGACTTGGCACATGTTCACACATGTAGTTGAATCAAATCAACATAGCCTTCATGATATTTATGTTCATGGTAGATTATATCCTACTCATGCTTGTACTCTGTGTGAATTAATTTTGATGCATGTTTATGACTATTGTTTCTCTCTTAGTTGGTCGCTTCCCAGTCTTTTGCTAGCCTTCACTTTTACTAAGCGGGAATACTGCTTGTGCATCCAAACTCCTTAAACCCCAAAGTTGTTCCATATGAGTCCACTATACCTTCCTATATGCGGTATCTTCCTGCCGTTCCAAGTAAATTTGTATGTGCCAAACTCCAAACCTTCAAATGAAATTCTGTTTTGTATGCTCGAGCAGCTCATGTTTCAACTAGGGCTGCCTATATCTTCCATGCTAGGTGGGTTATTCTCAAGAGGAGTGGACTCCGCTCCTCATTCACGAGAAAGGGCCGGTAACCGGGATGCCATTCCCATGATCCAAAAGATCAAAACAAATCAAAATAATTAAACAAAACTCCCCCAGGGCTGTTGTATGTTGGAGGCACTCGTTGTTTCGAGTAAGCCATGGATTGATGCTTGTAGGTGGTTGGGGGAGTATAAACCTTTACCATTCTGTTTGGGAACTGCCTATAATGCATGTAGTATGGAAGATACAGCCATCTCATAGTTGTTGCGTTGACAGCGAAAGTATGCCGCTCAAATATTATTCAATCTCTATTTTAAAATCGAGCTCTGGCACCTCTACAAATCCCTGCTTCCCTCTGCGAAGGGCCTATCTATTTACTTTGATGTTGAGTCATCACCCTTCTTGTTAAAAGCACCCGCTGGAGAGCACACTGTCATTTGGATTCATCATTATTGGTTTATATTGGGTATGACTTGACTGGATCTCTTTTACCATGAATTACAATGTTTAGTCAGTCCTTGATCTTTAAAGGTGCTTTCTGCATTTATGTTTCTTGCGGTCTCGTAAAGGGCTAGCGAGATACCATTTTGTTATATCATGTTATGATTATTTTGAGAAAGTGTTGTCATCCGAGTTTTATTATTATGGCTCGTTAGCTGATTATGTTATTGATATGAGTAATTGTGAGACCTATGTGTTATTGTGAGTATGGTTAGTTCATAATATTTGTTGAAACTTGAATGCTGGCTTTTCATGTTTACAACAACAAGAGAAAACAGAGTTTGTAAAAGTTTTTCTTTATCACTTTCAGTTTATCAACTGAATTGCTTGAGGACAAGCAAACGTTTAAGCTTGGGGGAGTTGATACATCTCCAACGTATCTACTTTTCCAAACACTTTTGCCCTTGTTTTGGATTCTAACCTGCATGATTTGAATGAAACTAACCCGGACTGACGCTGTTTTCAGCAGAACTACCATGATGTTGTTTTATGTAGAAAAGAAAAGTTCTCAGAATTTCCTGGAAATCCATGAAGGCACTTTTTGGAATTTATAAGAATTATTGGGCGAAAGAAATACAGGGGGCCTAGGGTTCGTCCACGAGATGGGGGCCCCCATGAGGGAGCGCCCCTATCTCGTGGGCCCCCTGGACCTCCTCCGACCTCAACTCCAACTCCATATATTCCGTCTCGGGGAGAAAAAAATCAGAGAGAAAGTTTCATCGCGTTTCACGACACGGAGCCGCCGCCAAGCCCTAATCTCTCTTGGGAGGGCTGATCTGGAGTCCGTTCGGGGCTCCGAAGAGGGGGATTCGTCGCCGTCGTCATCATCAACCATCCTCCATCACCAATTTCATGATGCTCACCGCCGTGCGTGAGTAATTCCATGGTAGGCTTGGTGGACGGTGGTGGGTTGGATGAGATTTACCATGTAATCATGTTGGTTTTGTTAGGGTGTGATCCTAGTATCCACTATATTCGAGATTGATGTTGCTATGACTTTGCTATGCTTAATGCTTGTCACTAGGGCCCGAGTGCCATGATTTCAGATCTGAACCTATTATGTTTTCATGAATATATGTGTGTTCTTGATCCTATCTTGCAAGTCTATAGTAACCTATTATGTGTTATGATCCGACAATCCCGAAGTGACAATAATCGGTACACTTCTCGGTGATGACCGTAGTTTGAGGAGTTCATGTATTCACTATGTGCTAATGCTTTGTTCCGGTTCTCTATTAAAAGGAGGCCTTAATATCCCTTAGTTTCCGTAAGGACCCCGCTGCAACGGGAGGGTAGGACAAAAGATGTCATACAAGTTCTTTTCCATAAGCACGTATGACTATTTACTGAATACATGCCTACATTACATTGATGAATTGGAGCTAGTTCTATATCACCCTATGTTATAACTATTGCATGAGGAATCGCATCCGTCATAATTATCCATCACTGATCCATTGCCTAAGAGCTTTTCATATATTGTTCTTCGCTTATTTACTTTTCCGTTGCTACTGTTACAGCTACTACAAAAACCCAAAAACATTTATCTTTACTTTTGCTATCGTTACCTTTATTATCATACCACTTTTGCTACTAAACACTTTGCTGCAGATACTAAGTTATCCAGGTGTGGTTGAATTGACAACTCAACTGCTAATACTCAGGAATATTCTTTGGCTCCCTTTGTGTCGAATCAATAAATTTGGGTTGAATACTCTACCCTCGAAAGCTGTTGCGATCCCCTATACTTGTGGGTTATCAGGGCAGTAAGCTGGTGCAGTTGCAAGCAAAGCGTCGTGGCGGGATCTACATGTGAAGCGGAGTACATGGCAGCCTCGGAGGCAGCGCATGAAGCAATCTGGATGAAGGAGTTCATCACCGAACTAGGAGTTATTCCCAATGCGTCGGGCCCGATGACTCTATTCTGTGAGAACACTGGAGCTATTTCCCTTGCCAAGGAGCCCGGGTTTCACAAGAAGATCAGGAATATCAAGCGTCGCTTCAACTCCATTCGTGAAAATGTTCAAGATGGAGACATAGAAATTTGTAAAGTGCATACGGACCTGAATGTCGCAGGTCCATTGAATAAACCTCTTCCACGAGCAAAACATGATCAACACCAGAACTCTATGGGTGTTCGATTCATCACAATGTAACTAGATTATTGACTCTAGTGCAAGTGGGAGACTGTTGGAAATATGCCCTAGAGGCAATAATAAAATGGTTATTATTATATTTCCTTGTTCATGATAATTGTCTATTGTTCATGCTATAATTGTGTTATCTGGAAATCGTAATACATGTGTGAATACATAGACCACAACATGTCCCAAGTGAGCCTCTAGTTGAGTAGCTCGTTGATCAATAGATGGTTACGGTTTCCTGACCATGGACATTGGATGTCATTGATAACGGGATCGCATCATTAGGAGAATGATGTGATGGACAAGACCCAATCCTAAGCATAACACAAGATCGTGTAGTTCGTTTGCTAGAGCTTTTCTAATGTCAAGTATCATTTCCTTAGACCATGAGATTGTGCAACTCCCGGATAACGTAGGAATGCTTTGGGTGTACCAAACGTCACAACGTAACTGGGTGGCTATAAAGGTGCACTACAGGTATCTCCGAAAGTGTCTGTTGGGTTGGCATGAATCGAGACGGGGATTTGTCACTCCGTATGATGGAGAGGTATCTCTGGGCCCACTCGGTAATGCATCATCATAATGAGCTCAATGTGACTAAGTGGTTGGTCACGGGATCATGCATTATGGAACGAGTAAAGTGACTTGCCGGTAACGAGATTGAACGAGGTATTGGGATACCGACGATCGAATCTCGGGCAAGTAACGTACCGATTAACAAAGGGAATTGTATACGGGATTGCTTGAATCCTCGACATCGTGGTTCATCCGATGAGATCATCGTGGAACATGTGGGAGCCAACATGGGTATCCAGATCCCGCTGTTGGTTACTGGCCAGAAAGATATCTCGGTCATGTCTGCATGGTTCCCGAACCCGTAGGGTCTACACACTTAAGGTTCGATGACGCTAGGGTTATAAGGATGTCGGGGCAGGCTGATCGGACCCACGAACACCTATGGGACCGGCGGACCGAGTCCCTTTTGGTTCGGAGGGGGGCGGAGATCGCACGAAGAGCGGATCGAGGCGAAGCACGCGAGCAGTTTTACCCAGCTTCGGAGCTCTCCGGGAGAGATAATACTCCTACTGCTTCTTGTCTAATTGTATTGTGTTCTTGCTAGGGAGCGATGAGAGCTACAAGACCTAGCGTGAGTGTTCTCTGGTTACGTTGGAATCGAACCCCCTCTACATTGCGCATGGGCCTCCTTTTATATGCTCAAGGGGTCTCCGACAGGTGGCAACGTAGATGAGGGTACAAATGGAAAAATAGTAGTTGGTACACCTACTTGTACAGTGTACAGTGTACTCTACCTAACCCTGACGGCAAGGGACAAAAGCATTAAATGCCCGTCCCTGTCGCCTAAACAGTGCAACAGGGACCGTCAGGAGCGCCACCGTTCGCCACGATGGCAAGCTTGTCAGCGCCGTTTATCGCTGCTCCCCGCTGGCTGCACAGCCTCTTGACACGCACGCATGGGATGGTCCCATGGCGACACGTTGGTGGATGAGCTGGAGCGGAGATGAAGAGGTTACTGCCGCGGCAAGTGCCTTGCCGCTGCTGAATCCTTGTCGCGTCCGGAGGCTTGTCGCTCTCCGAGCCTTCCCGGCAAGCTCCTCTTGCCGGGTCTTGTCTTCGCGTGCCTTTGAGTGGCCTTCCGTCAAGCTCCTCTTGCCGGGCCTTGTCTTCTTGGTTAAATACTTTGTTCTTGAATGGCTCCAAAGGAACCACGGAGGATCTTGGCGGTGACCAGTAAGCCTTGCCGCTGGTCTTGCAAGAATCGCCTGCGGCACGAGTTCGGGATACTAGGGTACCCCTACTCTAGTACACCGACAGGAGCCCCCGGGCCTGGGCCACACACGGTGCCGAGCGCTGTTGGGCTAGGCCCAAAACAGTGCACGGTCACACGCGGCCTTGATCACGCCGTAACTTGCTCTGGACCCACCACGTCCCCCACGAACAGCACGCGTCGAACGTGGCGTCGTGGGAGAGATCGTGGGGGGTTTCTTTATTAGGAAAAGCGGAACGTCCGCCCCCTCTCCCTCCTTATAAACAGGGAAACAGGGGCAGGTCGCCCACCTCGCCATTGCTGTCTCGTCTCGAAAACCACCGCCGCTCCCCCCTTCTTCTCTAGTGCGAAGAGAGCAGCGCTCCGCTCCCTTTGCCACAGCGCCATCAACGCCCGTCGGTCTCCTCCACCGCCTCCGCCATGGCTCAAAGCCGACAAGGGAAGGGCGTTAAGTCGGCCGTGGCGCAGCGGCTCGCGGCGCTGCGAAAGGAGCGGGCCTTCTTCTCCCCCAACTCGACGCAAAGGAGCTGAGGTTGGGTTAATACCTCTTCTGGTCGACGGAGACACGTGCGCATCCGCTGGCCAAGGTACTCCCGCCACCGCTTGAACTAGCCCCAACTGGGTACCCTTTCTTTGCGCTTTTCTTCTATTGCGGGCTCTGCCCGCCTTTTCTAATTCTTCTGCGATGTCATGAACACCTACGGGCTTTGCCTCCTTGATTTCACTCCCACTGCTGTCCTGACCATGGCAGTTTTCGCACACCTTTGCGAAAACTTTGTCGAGATCCACCCAAACGTAGCCCTCTTCTGCCACTTCTTCATGCCTGCGTTGAGAGAGGGAGCCGCTTGCGGAGGGATTGCTTGGGTCTCCAGGATCGGCAAGAAAGAAGCTTATCCGGAAGGAGAGTTCTGTAGCAAATGGGAGGAGTGGAGAGCCAATTGGTGTTGGATCGTTGAGGAGAACCGCAGCCCTTCGATCGCCTGCGCCAAACCCCAATAGTGCGCGGCAACGATTGGAGCAACTTGGCGCCGGAAGATGCTAGGTTGAAGATTGCTGTGACCCGGATCTTGCGCCTCAGGCTTGCCGGACTCACCGTAGGCGCAGTTGGCGCAGACTTCCTTCGCCGCCGCATCGCTCCCTTGCAGGAGAGGAGGAGACCTGCTTGGGAGTTCCAAAACGCAGCGGACATCATGAGGCTGCGTCCGGGCCTCAACTGGAATTTCACTGTCTTGGAGTTGGATGCGATGCTGCTAGAACTGTTCAAGCATGACCCTGATCACCCCGAGTGGTTTAGGTTGCCGAGGGGGGTCGTCCCATTGTGCAACAATTCTGGGCTCGACCGCATCCGTGCCATGATGCCGTTGTGCGACTCCCACAGAATTGTCCCCACTTGGCAAGAGCCGTCCGACGACGTTGTTCGGCAATTCTTCGACAGCTTGGAAGAAATGCCGATCTGCCCCGACGAGCAGAAGAAGCTCACCCGCGACACCACCGACGACGAGATGCATCGCATTGCCACCAGGCTGGAGGAGGCGGCTTCTGGCCGCTACCGGGCGTCTTCGGGTACACCGTGGAGGAGGCGGATGCAGCAGAGGCGGCAAGCCTTGCCGAGCGAAGGAGTTCGCCGGTGAGGAAGAGCTTGCGAACCGAGGCGAGTCGGCGAACCAGCCGAGGGCGCTTCTTCCCCACCATCCAGCGGCTTGCCGCAACGGAGCCCCCGGCTCCGCTTAAAGAGGCGTCTTCAAGGCGGAGACGAGACGGCGGCAGACGGGCTAACAGTCAGAAGCGCCAGCGCACAGCTCTACCGCATGACAAGCAATGTTGCCGCTGAGGAGCACCCACACTGCGGTGACAATCGGGCGGGATCCTCCTGTGCCACCGGCCGACACCTCCGCTTAAGCGGTCAAGAGAGCCCACTCTTCCGCCTCGTCGTGCACCGGGAGGGGCGAATCGACCTCTCCGCGCTCAGCTCGACGAGGAAGAAGAAGAGTAAGCTTCAATATTGTGCTTGTATTTCTTCAATTTTGTTGCTTCATCTTGAATCTGATTTGCTTCGTTCTGAACTCTTTCCTTTTCAGGACGCTGGCCCAGAGAGCGTCGAAGAGGGCCAAGACCCCGGTGATTGTCGTCGAGGACGAACCCACTGCGACGGCAGGAGGCGCGTCCGAGACAAACTTGCCGGGTGAGGCAACTCTCCTTCAAAGCAGCCCAGCCGCAGCCCCAGCGTAAGTATATGGTCTATTTCTTGCTGTTCGGGCGTGCAGGTGCTTTTCCTTTCTTGATATCTCGACTGTTGACTTGTGTAGAAGTAGAGCAGCCTCCTTCTGCTTTGACTACGCCGCCAAGGGTGGATTCCCCGGCAAGGGAGCGCTCCCCGGTAAGGGATCCTTCTCCGGCAAGGGAGCCTTCTCCGGCAAGGGAGCCTTCTCCGGCAAGGGGCAGCTCTCCGGCAAGGGACGGCACCAGCGATCCCTTGGCGGCGGAGACCATGGCCGCAACCCCCGGCGCAGGTAACCTTCTTGCCTGAGTACTTCCCTTGTGTTTTCCTTCTTCTGATTTTATCTTTGAATATTCGCTTGTCTTTCTTCATCCGTCCGCCACAGAGCCGATGGAGACCGATGTCGCCGGCGAGGAGGACGCGCGCGGCAACACTGACGAAGCCGCCGCCGTGGAAGAAGAAGCCGACGCTGACGAGCCTGCCGGCGAAGAGGCCACCGAGGCTGCCGCCGCAGAAGCTGGCGAGGGGTCTGGCGATCGCACTGACGGCCCTGAGGCCGCAGGAGCGCCAGGCGCTACACCGACCGCCGATCCCTCCGCCGCTGCCGCAGCGTCAGGCTCCGAAGAGCCCTAGCCCGGCGCCTACTTGAAGGCCGGCAACGGCGTCTTCATCAAGCTCCCATGGGAGTCGAGCTCCAGGGCGCCGGCCGAAGGAGAAACCTTCGATGGAGAGCTGCTGGCCTCACGTGGCCGACGCTGGTGGACGCGCCAAGCAGCAGCGGCTGGCGAAGTCGAGGAGGAGCAGCTGCTGAAGAAGCTGCTGTCGCTCTACCGCGCCCGACAAGCCAAGTTGGAGTCCCGGGAAGCACTTGTCGCGAGGGCGGGAGCAGACATGGAGAAGCGCGCGGAGGAGCTCCGGGGCCGCAACCAGGAATCTCTCCGATCCTTGGCGGAGGAGCGGGAGCAACTCGCCGAGGAGCGCACGACCTTCATCCTTGAGAAGGCTGCTGCTGAGGAGGAACAGCGGCTTGCCGCCGAGAAGCTGTCCGCGCAGGAAAGCAAGCTGGCGCAGCGGAAGGTCAACCTGGACAGCCACGAGGAGGATCTCGCCAAGCGCGAGGAAACATTTGCGGAGCTCTCCAGGAGGCAAAGGACGCTGCCGCGGCCGCCGAGGCCGCCAAGAAGGAGCTGGAGACAAAGGTGGCGCAATTGGAGGCCAGCCTCAAGAAGAGCGGCGAGGAGCTTGCCGCACTCAAGCACGAGGGCGAGAAGGACGCCTACACTCTTGGCGAGCTGCAGGGCCGTCTCGCCGAGAGGAGCATGGAGCTCAGCGCCGCCAGGGACTCCAATGCAGATCTCGAGTTGAAGCTGACTACTTTGACTCAGACGCTGGATGACGCCAAGGAGCGGGAGGCGGCCTTGAAGGAGAAGATCAAGGCCGACGAGGAGCTGTTGGCGAATCTTGTTGCCACCAGGCGCCTTGAGGAGAGTGTAGAGCCTTTGGATCAAGGTCTTGTGGATCTCGCCGCCATCCACAACGAGCTGATGGAGCTAGGGATGGTGGATCTTGGATATTCTTCCGACGAGCACCTCCAACCCAGCGCCAAGCTTAGCTTATTCTTCAAGGGCGTGGTGACGGGCCTCCAGCGACTCCGGGAAGAGGTCCCAAAACAGCTGGCCGAGGAATCATGCCAGATCTGTGCAGGAGCCCTCCAAAAGGTGTTGATGAAGGTGGCCTTCCGCAATCCAGGCCTCAACCTCAACGGCGTCCTCAGATCCCTGCCGCCAGATGCCGATATGGAGGCGCTCAAAGCCCTTGTCGCACCCATTGTGGACAAGGTGGGCAAGATCAAGCGGGTTGATGGCGACCGCGTAGACTAGGCCGCCAATTTTATCTTTCCCTTGTCATGCTAATCATGTTTAGAACAATTTATTAGATCTGCGACAAGCTATTTTGTAATATAACTCTATCTTAGGCGATGATTGCAATGTTATTTCCTTTACTTGAGTCCTTCCTTTGTATGCGTTTTGCCCTATGCTTTTAGGGAACTTGTCGGTGCAGGCACCTTCGCCAGCTTGTGAAAAGTCGGAACATCAAGACTGTTGGCGGTGCCGCCTCCGACAAGCAACCTTGTCGCGACTAGCTGCAGCTCACTTAAGTTGTTGAGCGGACTCGAAACAAAGTAGGGGCGCGACTAGCCGCGAGTTGGTTCCTCCGCGCACAGGTTTTCCATACAAAGTTCGTTCGTTCAAGGACAATAATTTAAAATTTTAAAACTGATTGCTCAAACTTTGGCAACTTAGCTTTTCTGTCGTTTGCTTCCCGATAAGGCGAAACTTCCTCGAGCAACGCTTGGTCCATAGTATTATCTTCTCCTTCCCCCCTGGTTAACTTGTGCGCGAGGAACCTTCCTTTCTTTGAGAAAAGAGAAAGAAGAGAAAATAAAGTTATGGAGCCCAGCGGCTCGATATTGTTTACCGGGTGTGGGTGTTGCACAAAGTGTTAGCCAAAACATGCAATAAAATGATGAAAGCATGAATTTAACAAGTTGTGTGCAACACATGAGCTTTACTTATGCACGGGATCTGCGCCCGGCTTTGTACAAAGGATTACATGCAACATCGGCAAGACTTGTACAAAAGGTGGTTGCCGGAACAGGTTTCGGCAACCGCGCCCTATGGGTAAAACTTACGAAGATGCGCAATGTTCCAGGAGTTGCTCACCGGAATGCCATCTTCGGTCTCAAGGCGGACAGCGCCAGGCCTAGTGACTCGTTTCACCCGATAAGGGCCTTCCCACTTTGCTGTCGACAAACTGGTACATACTTGACTGCCGGGCTACTCTTTCCGCTTCTTCTTCCTCTTCGGGAAGTTCTCCTGTCTGAAGGAAATGGACAATCTGCTGCGCCCATCTTTGGAGCTTGCGGCTCGACAACAAGGACTAAAGGCACATCTGCTGCTGCGGGAACATCAGCTTCCCTTTGCAAGAACTCGTGGCTCAGCCGGAGCTTGACGTTCCCGGCAAGCTTGCCGGAGCAAAACTTGTCGGGAGCGTGCCGCTTCAACGAAACAAACCACAGGGCTTGTCGGGCAGACTGCCCCTCGGCTCTGTTGGTGTCGATCTTGGGGACCTTTTGGCGGCGGCTTGGGAAGCTCTGCGGAAAGTAGTCACCAGAGATCAACTTCCTCTTCTTGCTCTGCCCGATTGATGGTGTTACGGTTGGTTGAGTTAGCTTGAGCACAAAAATCCCTGGTTCCACAGCAACTTAAGTGCAGCGCACTTTGACGAGCCATCGGCAATATCATTACGAGCTCTTGGAACATGTTCCATTTGTAGGCCGTCAAAGTGTTCTTCTAGCTTTCTCACTTCATCAACGTAGGCTTCCATTAATGGACTACGATAATCTTTGTTCACTTGGCGGACGACAAGCTGCGAATCACCACGACAATAAGCTTCTTAATCCCAAGGTCTCTGCAATCCGAGACCGGCAAGCAAACCTTCATACTCTGCTGTATTGTTTGTTGCTTGCTCCTTGGGAAAGTGCATCTGGACTACGTGCTTGAGGTGCTCTCCGGTGGGTGCGACAAGCAAGACGCCGACACCGGGCGCCTTTGCAGCGAGAAGGCACCATCAAAGTACATCAGCCACTCTTTGCTTGCTTCCTTGACGGAATGCTCGTCCTCTGGAATTTCTTCATCTGGCGTTGGGGTCCATTCCGCTATGAACTCTGCCAATGCTCGCTTTGGATAGTTGATGTGCTTTCAAACTTGAGGCCAAAGCTTGGCAGTTCCAAAGTGCCCACTCGACAATCCCGCCTGCCGCTTCGGATTTTGCAAGATCCTCTTCAGCGGAAAGCGGTGACAAGCTGTGGATCTCATGTGCTTGAAAGTAATGGCGCAGCTTTCTCGAGGCCATGAGAAGGCCGAAAAGCAATTTGTGCACACCAGAGTACCTTGATCTAGCCCCCTGCAGAAGGGAACTGACAAAGTAAACTGGGCGCTGCACCATCCTTTTACGCATCCGCTCATGCGTCTGCAGATCCGTCCTTGTCGGGACGAGCTTGCCGTGAAGCCCCTCGCTTGTCGCTGGATGTGTCTGCCGTGGTTGCTAGCTCATCATCCGCCTCCCTCTCCGCTACTAACGCAGCACTAACCACTTGATTGGTCGCCGCTATATATAGGAGCAACTTCTCTTGTGGCCTAGGTGCGACAAGTATTGGAGTGGAGGACAGGTACCTCTTTAAGTCCTGCAGCGCAGCCTCCGCTTTGGGAGTCCATTTCATTGGACCTGCCTTTTTCAAAATCTTGAAAAATGGCAAGGCGCGTTCAGCAGACCTAGAGATAAACCTGCTGAGAGCAGCCACGCAACCGGCAAGTCTTCGTACATCCTTGACGCGCTTTGGTGCTTCAATCTGCTCAATGGCCTTGATCTTGTCGGGATTGGCTTCAATTCCTCGCTGAGACACGAAGAACCCGAGAAGCTTGCCGGAAGGGACTCCGAACACGCACTTCTCGGGGTTGATCTTGAGGTTGATCTTGCGCAGATTTGCAAAGGTCTCATCCAAATCTTGAACGAGTTGCTTTGTCCTTGCTCTTGACCACTATGTCATCCATGTAGGCTTCTACATTTACGTGCATTTGCGGCTCAAAAGCGTCATGGACTACTCTTGCAAACGTTGAACCAGCATTCTTCAAACCGAAAGGCATCCGTATGAAACGATATGTGCCACATGGAGTAATGAACGCGGTTTTCTCCTCATCCTCTTACGCCATGAAGATCTGATGATATCCTCGAGTATGCATCAAGAAATGAAAGCAAATCACATCCAGCCGTGGAGTCAACAATCTGGTCGATGCGCGGCAAGGGAAATGGATCTTTGGGACAAGCTTTATTGACATCTGTAAAGTCGATACAAAGCCTCCATTTCCCGTTAGCCTTGCGCACAACTATAGGATTGGCCAACCACGTTGGATGGAGCACTCCTCTGACAAGGCCTGCTGCTTCCAATTTCTTGATCTCTTCTGCGATGAATTCTTGGCGCTCCTTGCACGCTTCGACTTTACGCTTGGCGGGTCGCGCATGAGGACAGACAGCTAAGTGATGCTCAATTACTTTCACAGGAACACCGGGGATGTCAAACGGTTGCCATGCAAACACGTCGACGTTCGCCCGCAGGAAAGCAACGAGCGCGCCTTCCTATTTAGGGTCGAGAGAGGCACTGATGGTGAAGGTACCACCAGTGCCGTCCTCCTTGGCGGACAACTTCTTGGTCTCTGGTGGAGCTGCCATCGTCTTCTTGCACTTGCCGGTGGAGCTCGATGGTGCGTCCTCGACGGTAGCGCAGCACTCCGAAGAGGTGCGCTTGCCGGACTGGGCATCAGAGCTCTTGCCGGACTTGGTCTTGGTCTTCTTCCCTCCGGGAGCTTCAATGACAAGTGACTTGCAACTGTCATGCGACTGCTTTGCTTCCCGGTAGATCTTGTCGGCGCAGATAAGAGCATCCTTCTTGTCGCCATGGACAGAGATGATGCTTATCGGGCCTGGCATCTTGAGTAATTTGTATGCATAATGAGAGGCTGCCATGAACTTAGCGAGTGCCGGACGGCCAAGTATCCCATTGTAAGGCAATGGGAAATCAGCAACGTCGAATGTGACCCTCTCAGTCCTAAAGTTCAGCTCGCTGCCAAATGTTACCGGCAACGTGATCTTCCACTTCGGCTTGCTCCTTCCCCGATTGATTCCGTGGAATGTGCCGGTCTCTTCGAGCTCGTTGTCGAGGATCTGAAGCTTACGGAGCACCGCGGAGGAGATCAGATTCAAGCCGGCCCGCCGTTAACTAGCATCTTGGTGACCTTGAGGTTGCGGATAGTTGGTGAAACCAACATCGGCAAGCACCGACCGCATGATTATGCGATCAGGGTGGTCCTCAATATCAAAGATGATAGGCGTGCTGGACCACTTCAGAGGCTTGCGTGACTCTACAGATGGTTCATCTGCATTAACTTCCCGCATCCACTGCTTGAGTTGGCGGTGGGAAGTATGCAGGGAAGCACCTCCGTCAATGCAGAGGACCTCTGTAGCTTTCTGAAACTCCTGCTCATCGGCCTCGTCATCATCCATGTCTTCATCATCGTCTTCGTCTTCATCCTTGTCGCGGCCGCGGGGAGGTCTGTCTCCTTGCCGCTGTTTGGCCTTGCCGCGGCGTCCTCCCCGGCCGGGACGCTTCTTGCTGGCTCCACCAGCACCTTCCTGGGCCTTCTCCTTGTCGCGTCGCTCGTATTCAGCTTTCTGCTGTTCAACAAGCTGCTCGACCTTCTTGCAGCTCTGGAGGTCATGGCCCTTGGTGCGGTGGATCTTGCAGTACTGCTTGCCGGAGCCGTCCTGCTTGTCGGCGGCCGCCACAGGCTGGTGGTTGGTGCCAGCGGCAACCTCCTTGCCGGAGCTACCAGCCTTGGCGTTACATCGCCACCTCCGTTGCGGACTGCTTTCGACGACTAGCACATCTCTGCCTTTCTTTTTCCTGTTGCCCGCGCCCGGCTCTTCTTTGCAGGCGGTCTCCTCCTTGTCGAGATCCTCCTCCTTCGGTATTCTCTTCAGGAGTCTCCTCCCTCCTCAAAGACGCGGCGCACTTGTCGTCCAGGCGTATAGCTCATCGACGTCTACGATCTTGCACATCGCCATCTCCTCCGCATCCTGCGGTTCCGCACGTTCGATGGAACGCGATCACCTGTGGCGAGGTGGACATCTGGGATGTTGTCTTTGTACACGGCTGAATCTCTGAATATACTTGCGCAGGGGCTCTCCTTCCTTCCGGGCGGCAGATGAAGGTCACTTTCTTGGCCATGGGGTTTGTGGCGCTGTAAAGCGCCGACAAACTGATGGCATAGATCTGCCACGAAGATATGGAGTTGTCCGACAAGTGCATGAGCCAGGACTCGACGTTGGGCTTGAGCACCGGTGGAAGTAGTTGGCAAGGATCTTGTCGTCTCGCTCCCGGCAGCCTGCACAGCGATGGTGTAGATCTGAGGAACTCCGACGGATGCGTCTTGCCGTCGTACTTCTCACGTCTGGCTTGAAGTTTTTCTTGCCGGGCCTTTGGACTTGCCGAAGCTCATGAGTGAACGCAGGGGCAACCTACGCGTCTGCACGGCAAGTCGCTGGTTCTCCGGGCGCGTGCATGTCAACAGAGGGCCCAGCGCGCTTGTCGGATTGACGTCGCGCTTCTCTTCGGCGCTCGATGCGAGTTCGAGCGTCCTCTTGCTGTCGACCGTGTAGCACTTGGCGCTGATCGCGATGAGCTCGTGGTTCCGATGACGTGATGGAGTCGTTTGTCGAGGTGGATCCGGCGAGTCGGCGATCTTGGCCTTCGGGCGGAGAGTGCATGGTGGTTGCACCCCACGGTCTCGTCGCCACCGGCTCACGCTTAAGCGTTCTGCGGCTGACAGCGCACTCGGTTGCCGCGGAGCGTCGCCGTTGGCGAAGCCGATGAGACTCTGTATGGTGGCCCTCCACTCGTCGACCTTGTCGGCCGTTGGAGGGTAATCGAGGAGCAGTTGAGCTCTCGCCAGAGCTTCTGCTGGAGTGGTGGGTGGCAATGGTGAACGGTGCGAGGAGCGGGATATGCTCGGACTTCTAACTATGTTAGAAGGAGCAGCATCCCCTCCAGGCGACCGTATCTCGCTTCGTGCGGCATGTTGGCGTGCCGCGCTGGTCTTGAGGGCCTCGAGATCCTCGGCTCGGTCTTGATCCAACGGCGTATGGTATTGTGAATACCATGGCGCTGTTGGTCCCAACTCCTTAGATGGGCGCGGGACATGTACGGACGCCGAGGTTTGCGCGGCCCTGTCCTTCGACTTGGCAGCGTCACGAACTCCTTCGCCGGCGCCCGTCCTTCCGCCAGCGTCTGCTCCACCACCCGTTTGCTCCGGTGATGGTGGGTTCGACGCGGACGGCTCCGCTGCCGGGCGCAGCCTCATGATGTCCGCTGCGTTTTGGAACTCCCAAGCAGGTCTCCTCCTCTCCTGCAAGGGAAGCGTCTGTGGCGAAGAAATCTGCGCCAAGCTGCGCCTGCTGATGAGTCCGGCAAGCACGAGGCGCCAAGATCCGGTCACGGCAATCCTCAACCTAGCATCTTCCAGTGACAAGTTGCTCCAATCGTTACCGCGCACTATTGGGGTTTGGCGCGAGGCGGTGAAGGGCTGCGGGTTCTCCTCAACGATCCAACACCAATTGGCTCTCCACTCCTCCCATTTGCTACGGAACTCTCCTTCCGGATAAGCTTCTTTCTTGCCGATCCACGGAGACCCAAGCAATCCCTCCGGCAAGCGGCTCCCCTCTCTCAACGCGGGGCATGAAGAAGTGGCGGAAGAGGGCTATGTTTGGGTGGATCCCGACAAAGTTTTCGTAAAGGTGTGCGAAAACTGCCATGGTCAGGACCGCATTGTGGGTGAAATCAAGGAGGCAAAGCCCGTAGGTGTTCATGACATCGTGAAGAATTCAGAAAAGGCGGGCAGAGCCCGCAATAGAAGAAAAAGCGCAAAGAAAGGGTACCCGGTTGGGGCTAGTTCGAAGCGGTGGCGGGGAGTACCTTCGTGCGCGGATGCGCCTGGCGTCTCCGTCGACCGAAGAGGTAGTAACCCTCCCTCAGCTCCTTTGCGCCGAGCTGGGGGAGAAGATGGCCCGCTCCTTTCGCATGGCCTTGTGAGCAGCTGCGCTTGGCCGACTTCACGCCCTTCCCTTGTCGGCTTCCGGAGCGAGGCGGATCGAGGCGAAGCACACGAGCAATTTTACCCAACGGAGCTCTCCGGAGAGATAACACTCCTACTGCTGCTTGTCTGATTGTATTGTGTTCTTGCTAGGGAGTGATGAGAGCTACAAGACCTAGCGTGAGTGTTCTCTGGTTCCATTGGAACCGAACCCCCTCTACGTTGCGCATGGGCCTCCTTTTATATGCTAAAGGGGTCTCCGACAGGTGGCAACGTAGATGATGGTACAAATGGAAAAATAGTAGTTGGTACACCTACTTGTACAGTGTATAGTGTACTCTACCTAACCCTGACGACAAGGGACAAAAGCATTAAATGCCCTTCCCTGTCGATTCTGGATTTTGCAGTATCCTCTTCAGCGGAAAGCGAGTGACAACTGTGATCTCATGTGCCTGAAAGTAATGGCGCAGCTTTCTCGAGGCCATGAGAAGGCCGGAAAGCAATTTCTGCACACGTAGTACCTTGATCTAGCCCCCTGCGAAGGGAACCGACAAAGTGAATGGCGCTGCACCATCCTTTTCTGCATCTGCTCATGCGTCTGCGTAGATCCGTCCTTGTCGGGACCAGAGCTTGCCGGCGAAGCCCCCTGCTTGTCGCTGGATGTGTCTGCCGTGGTTGCTAGCTCATCATCCGCCTCCCTCTCCGCTACTAACGCAACATTAACCACTTGATTGGTCGCCGCTATATATAGCAGCAACTTCTCTTGTGGCCTAGGTGCGACAAGCGTTGGAGTGGAGGACAGGTACCTCTTTAAGTCCTGCAGCGCTGCCTCCGCTTCCGGAGTCCATTGCATCGGACCTGCCTTTTTCAAGATGTCGGGGCAGGCTGATCGGACCCACGAACACCTATGGGACCGGCGGACCGAGTCCCTTTTGGTTCGGAGGGGGGCGGAGATCGCACGAAGAGCGGATCGAGGGGAAGCACACGAGCAGTTTTACCCAACCGGAGCTCTCGGGAGAGATAATACTCCTACCGCTGCTTGTCTAATTGTATTGTGTTCTTGCTAGGGGCGATGAGAGCTACAAGACCTAAGCGTGAGTGTTCTCTGGTTACGTTGGAATCGAACCCCCCTACGTTGCGCATGGGCCTCCTTTTATATGCTCAAGGGTCTCCGACGGTGTAGCGTGAAGCGAGGGTACAAATGGAAAAATAGTAGTTGGTACACCTACTTGAGCGATGTATGATGTACTCTACCTAACCACGACGGCAAGGGACAAAAGCATTAAATGCCCGTCCCTATCGCCTAAACGAAGGCAACAGGGACCATCGGGGCGCCACCGTTCGCCACGATGGCAAGCTTGTCGGCGCCGCTTATCGCTGCTCCCGGCTGGCTGCACAGCCTCTTGACACGCTGCGCATGGAATGGTCCCATGGCGACACGTTGGTGGATGAGCTGGAGCGGAGATGAAGAGGTTACTGCGCGGCAAGTGCCTTGCCGCGGCTGAATCCTGTCGCGTCCGGAGGCTTGTCGCTCTCGAGCCTTCCCGCAAGCTCCTCTTGCCGTGGTCTTGTCTTCTGCGTGCCTTGAGTGGCCTTCCGGCAAGCTCCTCTTGCCGGGGCCTTGTCTTCTTGGTTAAATACTTTGTTCTTGAATGGCTCCAAAGGAACCACAGAGGGTCTTGGCGGTGACCAGGCAAGCCTTGCCGCGGGGTGCTGCAACTGCCCGTGCACAAGTTCGGGATACTAGGGTACCCCTACTCCAGTACACTGACAAAGGAAGATTTCTATGCGATTACTCAATGTTGTTCGGAGTCCCGGATGAGATCCTGGACGTCACGAGGAGTTCCGGAATGGTCCAGAGGTGAAGATTTATATATGGGAAGTCATCATACGGTCGCCAGAAATATTCGGGGGTATGCTGGCATTGTACCGGGACCACCGGAGGGGTTCCGAGGGTCCACCTGCCCCGGAGGGCCTTATGGGATGTAGGTGGAAGGGAACTAGCCCCAAGTGGGCTGGGGCGCCTACCCCCCTAGGGCCCATGCGCCTAGGGTTGGGGGGGGGGGAACCCTAAAGGGGGCGCCCCCTTGGCTTGTGGGGCCCCCTTGGCCGCCGCCCCCCTCTAGATCCCATCTAGAGGGGCCGGCCCCCTTCCCCCTTCTCCGTATAAATAGAGGGGCGAGGGGAGGGCTGCAGCACCACATCCAAGGTGCAACCTCTTCCCTCCCCAACACCTCTCCTCCTCCGCAAGAGCTTGGCGAAGCCCTGCCGGAGAACCGCCACTCCATCACCACCACGCTGTCGTGCTGCTGTTGGATCCCTCTTCCTCAACCTCTCCCTCCTCCTTGCTGGATCAAGGCGTGGGAGACGTCAACGGGCTGCACGTGTGTTGAACACGGAGGCACCATTGTTCGGTGCTAAGATCGGATTCGGCCGCGATCTGAATCGCTACGTGTACGACTCCTCCAACCGCGTTCTTGCAACAGTTCCGACTTGCGATCTTCATGGGTATGAAGATGCACTCCCCTCTCTCTCGTTGGTAGTTACTCCATAGATTGATCTTGGTGATGCGTAGAAATTTTTAAATTTCTGCAACGATCTCCAACATCCCTGCCTCGTGGCCTCCTCGTTTCTTTCTTGACGTCCATTCCAAGGCCCCTAAATTGCATTTTTTGGAAAAATAACTCTCCCAAAGGTTTCATTCCGTTTGGGTTCCGTTTGATATTCCTTTTCTGTGAAACACTGAAATAGGCAAAAAAACAACAATTTGGACTGGGCCTCCGGTTAGTAGGTTAGTCCTAAAAATAATATAAAAGTGTATAATAAAGCACATTAAACATCCAAAACAGATAATATAATAGCATGGAAAAATAAAAAAATTATAGATACGTTGGAGATGTATCAAGCATCCCCAAGCTTAATTCCTGCTCGTCCTCGAGTAGGTAAATGATAAAAACATAATTTTTGATGTGGAATGCTACCTAGCATATTTCTCAATGTAATTTTCTTTATTGTGGCATGAATGTTTAGATCCGAAAGATTCAAGATAAAAGTTTAATATTGACATAAAAATAATAATACTTCAAGCATACTAACTAAGCAATTATGTCTTCTCAAAATAACATGGCCAAAGTAAGTTTATCCCTACAAAATCATATATTTTGGCTATGTCCCATCTTCGTCACACAAAATATTAAAATCATGCACAACCCCGGTTTCAGCCAAGCAATTGTTACTTAAGAATTTTCAAACTTTTTCAACTTTCATGCAATACATGAGCGTGAGCCATGGACATAGCACTATGGGTGGAATAGAATATGATGATGGGGGTTGTGTGGAGAAGACAAAAAAAGGAGAAAGTCTCACATTGACGCGGCTAATCAATGAGCTATGGAGATTCCCATCAATTGATGTCGACGTAAGGCGTAAGGAGTAGGGATTGCCATGCAACAGATGCACTAGAGCTATAAATGTATGAAAGCTCAACAAATGAAACTAAGTGGGTGTGCATCCAACTTGCTTGCTCACGAAGACCTAGGGCATTTGAGGAAGCCCATTGTTGGAATATACAAGCCAAGTTCTATAATGAAAAATTCCCACTAGTATATGAAAATGAAAAAACAAAAGACTCTCTATCATAAAGATCATGGTGCTACTTTGAAGCAAAAGTGTGGAAAAAGAGATAGTAGCATTGTACCTTTTTATTTCTCCTTTTTTTTCCCTTTTTTGGGCCTTCCTTTTTTATTTGGCCTTTGTCTTTTTTTCTTTTCTTTTGGGACAATGCTCTATGAATGATGATCATCACACTTCTATTTATTTACAACTCAATACTAGAACAAAATATGACTCTATATGAATGCCTCCGGCGGTGTACCGGGATGGGCAATGAATCAAGAGTGACATGTATGATAAGTTATGCATGGTGCCTTTGCCACAAATATGATGTCAACTACATGATCATGCACGGCAATATGACAATGATGAAGCGTGTCATAATAAATGAAACAGTGGAAAGTTGCATGGCAATATATCTCGGAATGGCTATGGAAATGCCATAATAGGTAGGTATGGTGGCTGTTTTGAGGATGATATAAGGAGGTTTATGTGTGATAGAGCGTTCATATCACGGGGTTTGGATGCACCGGCGAAGTTTGCACCAACTCTCAAGGTGAGAAAGGGCAATGCACGGTACCGAAGAGGCTAGCAATGATGGAAGCATGAGAGTGCGTATAATCCATGGACTCAACATTAGTCATAAAGAACTCACATACTTATTGCAAAAATCTACAAGTCATCAAAACCAAGCACTACACGCATGCTCCTAGCGATCCCGACCTCCACACAAAGGATGGCACTCAAAGAACACTTCATGTTTCAAATTTGTTACACAACGATTACCATACGTGCATGCTACGGGACTTGCAAACTTCAACACAAGTATTTCTCAGTTTCACAATTACTCAACTAGCACAACTTTAATATCACTATCTCCATATCTCAAAACAATCATCAAGTATCAAACCTCTCATAGTATTCAATGCACTTTATATGAAAGTTTTTATTATATCCATCTTGGATGCCTATTATATTAGGACTAATTTCAACCAAGGCAAATTACCATGATGTTCTAAAAGACTCTCAAAATAATATAAGTGAAGCATGAGAGATCAATAATTTCTATAAAATAAAACCACCACCGTGCTCTAAAAATATATAAGCGAAGTACTAGAGCAAAATTATCTAGCTCAAAAGATATAAGTGAAGCACATAGAGTATTCTAATAAATTCCGATTCATGCGTGTCTCTCCAAAAAGGTGTGTACAGCAAGGATGATTGTGGTGAACTAAAAATAAAAGACTCAAATCATACAAGACGCTCCAAGCAAAACACATATCATGTGGTGAATAAAAATATAGCATCAAGTGAAGTTACCGATGGACGAAGACGAAAGAGGGGATGCCTTCGGGGCATCCCCAAGCTTAGGCTTTTGGTTGTCCTTGAATTTTACCTTGGGGTGCCTTGGGCATCCCCAATCTTAGGCTCTTGCCACTCCATATTCCATAATCCAACAAATCATTACCCAAAAACTTGAAAACTTCACAACACAAAACTCAACAGCAAATCTCATGAGCTCCGTTAGCGAGATAAAACAAACCACCACTTTAAGGTACTGCAATGAACTCATTCTTTATTTATATTGGTGTTAAACCTACTGTATTCCAACTTCTCTATGGTTCATAACCTCCGATACTAGCCATAGATTCATCAAAATAAGCAAACAACACACAAAAAATGGAATCTGTCAAAAATAGAACAGTCTGTAGTAATCTGTATCAAACGCAAACTTCTGGAACCCCAACAACTCTACCAAATTAAGAAGTCCTAGGTAATTTGTTTATTAATCTACTGCAAAAAGAATCAACTGAAAAGCATGTTTCTGTGATTTATGAAAACTAATCTCATGCACAAAGTTTCTGTTTTTATAACAAGATCAAATAACTATCACCGCAGATTATCCTAAAGGTTTACTTGGCACAAACACTAAATAAAACACAAAAAACACAATAATAGCAGTAGCATGATAAATTATTTAGTACTAAACAGAACCAAAAAGCAAGAAACAAAAAATAAAATCGGGTTGCCTCCCAACAAGCGCTATCGTTTAACGCCCCTAGCTAGGCATAAAAATAAGGATAGATCTAGGTATCATCATGTTTAGTATGCAATCCATAAGTGGCTCTCATAATAGATTCATAAGGTAACTTAATTTTTTTCCTAGGAAAGTGTTCCATGCCTTTCCTTAACGGAAATTGGAATCTAATATTTCCTTCCTTCATATCAATAATTGCACCAATTGTTCTAAGGAATGGTCTACCAAGAATAATAGGGCATGTAGGATTGCAATCTACATCAAGAACAATGAAATCTACAGGCACACAATTCCTATTTGCAACAATAAGAACATCATTAGTCCTTACCATAGGTTTCTTAATGGTGGAATCCGCAAGGTGCAAGTTTAAAGAACAATCATCAAATTCACGGAAATCTAACACATCACACAAAGTTTTTGGAATCGTGGAAACACTAGCACCAAATCACATAAAGCATATCACTCATGATATTTAATATTAATTTTAATAGTAGGTTCCCACTCATCATAAATTTTTCTAGGGATATAAACTTCTAATTCAAGTTTTTCTTCATAAGATTGCATTAAAGCATCAATGATATGTTTGGTAAAAGCTTTATTTTGACTATAAGCATGAGGAGAATTTAGCACGGATTGCAACAACGAAATACAATATATTAAAGAACAATTATCATAATTAAATTCCTTTAAATCTAAAATAGTGGGTTCATTGCTATGTAAAGTTTTGACCTCTTCAATCCCACTTTTACCAATTTTTGCATCAAGATCTAAAAACTCTGAATTATTGGGATGCCTTTTAACTAAAGTTGACTCATCTCCAGTCCCATCATTATCAAGATTCATATTGGAAAACAAAGATTTAATAGGAGACACATCAATCACTTTTAGATCTTCATCCCTATTATCATGAAAACTAGAAAAACACGCTCTTACAAAGCAATCTTTCTTAGCACACATCCTAGCGGTTCTTTCTTTGCATTCATCAATGGAAATTATCATGGCTTTGAGAGACTCATTGATATCATGCTTAGGTGGAATAGATCTAAGTTTCAAAGAATCAACATCAAGAGAAATTCTATCCACGTTCCTAGCCAATTCATCAACCTTAAGCAATTTTTCTTCAAGCAAAGCATTGAAATTCTTTTGTGAATTCATAAATTCTTTAACACTAGTCTCAAAATCAGAAGGCATCTTATTAAAATTTCCATAAGAGTTGTTGTAGGAATTATCATAATTATTAGAGGAATTACTAGGAAACGGCCTAGGATTAAAGTTTCCTCTATACGCGTTGTTACCAAAATTGTTCCTACCAACAAAATTCACATCATAGATTCATTATTATTCTCAATCAAAGTAGACAAAGGCATATCATTAGGATCAATAGGAGCACTCTTATTAGCAAACAACTTCATAAGTTCATCCATCTTTCCACTCAAAACATTAATTTCTTCTATAGCATGAACTTTTTTACTAGTAGATCTTTCGGTGTGCCATTGAGAATAATTAACCATAATATTGTCTAGGAATTTAGTGGCTTCTCCTACAGTGATTTCCATAAAAGTGCCTCCCGCGGCCGAATCTAAAAGATTTCTAGAAGAAAAATTCAATCCGGCATAATTTTTTTGTATAATCATCCATAAATTCAATCCATGTGTAGGGCAATTACGTATCATCAATTTCATCCTCTCCCGAGATTGTGCAACATGCTCATGATCAAGTTCCTTAAAATTCATAATATCGTTTCTAAGAGAGATGATCTTAACGGGAGGAAAATACTTAGAGATAAAAGCATCTTTGCACTTATTCCAAGAATCCATACTATTTTTAGGCAAAGACGAAAACCAAGTTTTAGCACGATCTCTAAGCGAAAACGGAAATAGCTTCAATTTAACAATATCATTATCCACGTCTTTGTTCTTTTGCATATCACACAAATCAACAAAGTTGTTTAGATGGGTAGCGGCATCTTCACTAGGAAGGCCGAAGAATTGATCTTTCATAATAAGATTCAGCAAAGCAACATTAATCTCACAAGATTCAGCATCGTTAAGAGGAGCAATCAGAGTGCTAAGGAAATCATTATTGTTGGTATTGGAAAAGTCACACAATTTAGTATTGTCTTGAGCCATCATGACAAACAAGCAATCCAACACACAAGCACACAAGAAGCAAGCGAAAAAGAGGCAAACGGAAAAGAGGGCGAAAAAACGGCAAGGGTGAAGTGGGGGAGAGGAAAACGAGAGGCAAATGGCAAATAATGTAATGTGAGGGCTAAGAGTTGTGATGGGTACTTGGTATGTCTTGACTTGTGCGTAGACTCCCCGGCAACGGCGCCAGAAATCCTTCTTGCTACCTCTTGAGCACAACATTGGTTTTCCCTTGAAGAGGAAAGGGTGATGCAGCAAAGTAGCGTAAGTATTTCCCTCAGTTTTGAGAACCAAGGTATCAATCCAGTAGGAGGCCACTCGCAAGTCCCTCGTACCTACACAAACAAATAAGAACCTTGCAACCAACGCGATAAAGGGGTTGTCAATCCCTTCACGGCCACTTGCAAAAGTGAAATCTGATAGAGATAATAAGATAAATATTTTTGGTATTTTTATGATATAGATTGGAAAGTAAAGATTGCAAAATAAAATAGATCGAAAACTTATATAATGGAAAATAGACCCGGGGGCCATAGGTTTCACTAGTGGCTTCTCTCAAGATAGCATAAGTATTACGATGGGTGAACAAATTACCGTCGAGCAATTGATAGAGCAGTGCATAATTATGAGAATATCTAGGCATGATCATGTGTATAGGCATCACGTCCGCGACGAGTAGACCGAAACGATTCTGCATCTACTACTATGACTCTACACATTGACCGCTATCCAGCATGCATCTAGAGTATTAAGTTCATAAGAACAGAGTAACGCATTAGGCAAGATGACATGATGTAGAGGGATAAACTCAAGCAATATGATATAAACCCCATCTTTTTATCCTCGATGGCAACAATACAATACCTATCAGTTCCCTTTCTGTCACTGGGATCGAACACCGCAAGATTGTACCAAAGCTAAGCACTTCTCCCATTGCAAGAAAGATCAATCTAGTAGGCCAAACCAAACTGATAATTCGAAGAGACTTGCAAAGATAACAAATCATACATTAAAGAATTCAGAGGAGATTGAAATATTGTTCATAGATAATCTTGATCATAAACCCACAATTCATCGGATCTCGACAAACACATCACAAAAAGAGTTACATCGAATAGATCTCCAAGAGAATCGAGGAGAACTTTGTATTGAGATCCAAAGAGAGAGAAGAAGCCATCTAGCTAATAACTATGGACCCGAAGGTCTGAGGTAAACTACTCACCCATCATCGGAGAGGCCATGGTGTTGATGTAGAAGCCCTCCATGATCGATTCCCCCTCCGGCGGAGCGCTGGAAAAGGCCGCAAGATGGGATCTCACGGGTACAGAAGGTTGCGGCGGTGGAAATAGGGTTTCGTGGTGCTCTTGGATGTTTTCGGGGTACATGGGTATATATAAGAGGAAGAAGTAGGTCGGTGGAGCTGCGAGGGGCCCACAAGGGTGGGGGCGCACCCAGGGGGCAGGCGCGCCTCCCTACCTCGTGGCCTCCTTGCTTCTTTCTTGACGTCCACTCCAAGTCCCCTGGATTGCGTTTGTTCCAAAAATAACTCTCCCGAAGGTTTCATTCCGTTTGGATTCTGTTCGATATTCCTTTTCTGCGAAACACTGAAATAGGCAAAAAAACAGCAATTTGGACTGGGCCTCCGGTTAGTAGGTTAGTCCTAAAAATAATATAAAAGTGTATAATAAAGCCCATTGAACATCCAAAACAGATAATATAATAGCATGGAACAATAAAAAATTATAGATACGTTGGAGACATATCATCCACCACATGTGTTGGAACTTTAGTGTAGATAATGGAAGAAGGGCTCCTTCCTGTGGATCTATGCTTGGAGTTATTGCAGGAGAACTCTGCAAGAGATAAAGCCAAATCCCATTGTCCCTTTCTTTCTCCACAATGCAACGGATCATATGACCCAAAAATTTGTTCACCGCTTCCATTTGTCCATCTGTGTGTGGATGAGCAGTGCTATAGAATTTCAATTAAGTGTTGAATCGCTTCGACAAAATGAGCCGAAATGCAGCAAGAAACTTGCTATCACGGTGTGAGACGATGGACCTTGGTACTCCATGAAGTCTGACCACTTCTCGAAATAACAGATTTGCCACATGATGGGCAAATGTTGTCTTGCGGCATGGGATGAAGTGAGCCATCTTAGAGAATTTGTCCATGATCGCAAACACAGGATCACTTCCTCGCCTTGTTCTTGGCAAGCCCAAGACGAAGTCCATAGAGATGTCCTCCCATGGAGCGACAGGAACAGGCAAAGGCATGTATAACCCTGTGTCACTACAAAATAAACCACTCCCGTGATAATACGTGTTTGTCACAATAGGTCACTTTTTCTGTCATGCATGTACATCCATGACGATTTTATGATAGAACCAAGATAGTCATACATGTGCTGTCATAGAAGTGTTCCATGACAATACCAAAATTATCATCACGGAAGTGTTCACTTCCATGATGATAAATGACGCTTCATGGAAGTGCTTTCGCCAAGGGTAACGGACACGTGACATCCACCGTAATGGGTCGCCATTAAGCTATCGGGTCTGGTTTTGGCGATTGACAACCCACAAGTTTTTGTATAGGGGATCGCAACAGTTTTCGAGGGTAGAGTATTCAACCCAAATTTATTCGACACAAGGGGAGCCAAATAATATTTGAAGGTATTAGCAGCTGAGTTGTCAATTCAACCACACCTGGAGATTAATTATTTGTAGCAAAGTGATCAGTAGCAAAGTAGTTTGATAGTTTTGATAGTACTGACAACAACAATGGTAACAGTAACAGTGATAGCAGTATTTTGTAGCAATTGTAACAGTGATAATAGCAATAGTAACGCAGCAAGATCAATATAAATAAATTCATAGGCATTGGATCGGTGACTTGTTGGATGATATTCATCATGTGACAGTTATAAACTAGGGCGATACGGCACTAGCTCTAGTTCATCGGTATAATGTAGGCATGTATTCCGTAAATAGTCATACGTGCTATATTAAAAGAACTTGCATGGCATCTTTTGTCCTACCCTCTCATGGCAGCGGGGTCCATATTGGAAACTAAGCGATATTAAGGCCTCCTTTTAATAGAGAACCGGAACAAAGCATTAACACATAGTTAATACATGAACTCCTCAAACTACGGCCATCACCGAGAGTGGGCCCGGTTGTTGTCACTCCAGGGTTGTCAGATCATAACATGTAGTAGGTGACTATAACTTGCAAGATCGGATCTAAAACATGGATATAATGACGAATTCATAAACGGTTCAGATCTGAGTTCATGGCACCCGGGCCCAAAGTGACAAGCATTAAGCATAGCAAAGTCATAGCAACATCAATCTAAGAACATAGTGGATACTAGGGATCAGGCCCTAACAAAACTAACTCAATTACATGATGAATCTCGTCCAACTCCTCACCGACCAGCGAGCCTACGAAGGAATTACTCACTCCCGGTGGGGAGCATCATGGAATTGGCGATGGAGATGGGTTGGTGAGGACAAAGAACGAAGATACCCCTCTCCGGAGCCCCAAATGGACTCCAGATCTGCCCTCTCGAGGAAGAACAGGGCTTGGCGGCGGCTCCTTGTCATGGAACGCGATAATTCTTTCTCCCTGATTTGTTTCTCCGAAAATAGGAATTTATAGTGTCAGGGTTGAGGTCTGCGGGGCCACCAGGTGGGTACAACCCACCTGGGCGCGCCAGGAGAGGGGGGTGCACCCTGGTGGGTTGTGCCCACCCAGGTGCCCCTCTCTGATAGGTCTTGGCTCCAGAAATTCTATTTTATTCCATAAAAAATCCTCACAAAGTTTCGTTTCATTCCGAGAACTGTTATTTCTGCACAAAAACAACACCATGGTAGTTATGCTGAAAACATCGTCAGTCCGGGTGAGTTTCATTCAAATCATGCAAATTAGAGTCCAAAATAAGAGGAAAAGCGTGAGAAAAAGTAGATACGTTGGAGAAGTATCAACTCCCCCAAGCTTAAACCTTTGCTTGTCCTCAAGCAATTCAGTTGATAAACTGAAAGTGAGAAAGAAAAACTTTTACGAACTCTTTTGCTCTTGTTTGCATAAATAAGCTTAAACATCACCCAGGTTTTCAGCCAGCATTATAACTAACCATGTCGACAATCACATTTAAAGATTATATTAACTCATATCAATGACATAATCAGCTAGCGAGCAATAATAAGAGATCTCAAACAGCAACACGTTGTCAAAACAACCATGATATAATATGACAATTGTGGTATCTCGCTAGCCCTTTCTGAGACTGCAAAACATAAATGCAGAGCACCTCCAAAGTTTAAGCAGCGACTAAACATTGTAATTCATGGTATAAAAGATCCAGTCATGATGCACCCAACATTAGCTATACACAATGAATAAATCATGATGGCTGTGCTCTCTCAATTTCTAGCGCTTGTTTTAGAAGGTGATGACACAACATAAAAGTAAATAGAAAGTCCCTTCACAAAGGGAAGCAGTGATTTGCAGAGGTGTCAGAGCTCAATTTTCAAAATAGAGATAAATGATATTTTGAGACATGCACCCTTCTTATTCACTTCACGACCATCAGTTATCAACATCTTCCATGCTAAGCACGCTAGTGGCGGTTCCCAAGCGATAAAAGTAAAGGTTTTGACTCCATTGGGAGTTTTTGTTTGATTATTTCAGAGATGAACTCTTTTTAATTTTTGCTGTTTGGGACTGGGCATCCCTATTATCGCCCATTTTCTCGTGCGATGGCGAGTGAATAAACACTCGAACTGAGAATAACCCGCTTAGCATGGAAGATATCGACCACCTCCTGTCGTTTCATGAACAATCCAAGCACACAAAAAGGATAGTTTTTAGAAGTTTTTAGAGGTGGAACATGCAAATTTACTTAGGACGGCAGGGTAATACCGTATATAGGTAGGTATGGTGGACTCATCTGAAATAACTTTGGGTTCAAGGTTTTTGATGTACAAGCAGAGGTCCCACTTAGTACAGGCGAAGGCTGGCAATTAGATTGAGAAGCGGCCAGCTAGAGTGCAACAACGATCATAACCAGGCATTATGCATAAGTAACATTGGACACTAGCATGAGTAGGATATGAACAACATGAACATAAATGTCATAGAGGCTATGTTGGTTTTGATTCAACTACATGCATGAACATGTGCCAAGTCAAGCCACTCGAACATTCAGAGGAGGATACCATATCATCATACTACATCACAATCATTTTAACGCTATGTTGATATCCAAGATAAATCATTATTCACTCCTAGCTACTTATCACTACTAGAGAAAACCTTATACACAGAACTTTAGCAGTAGCACTTGTTAAAAAAAGGGCGCTAGTGCTAAGTAGCAGTAGTGCGTGCGCGATAAGGGCGCTACAGATACAAACGTAGCAGTAGCGCGCCTAACTATAAAAGTGCTACAACTAAAATTCTCACAACTAAGCCGATAAGCTACACATAGTAGTAGCGTTCTTATTTAAACCACACTACTGCTATGTCTATTATAGCAATGCGTTTACGCAGAAAGGCGCTACTGCTAACGAAAATAAAATAAATTGAACAACAAATAGAAAAGTAAATGAAAGTGAAAGAAATAGAAAAAGGAGAAAGGAAAAAAATGTAAATAAAAATAGATGAGAAAGGAAAAAAAAGAGACAGGCTTAGCAGTAGCGCGTTTTGTGAAACGCGCTATAGCTAACTTAGCTATAGCGTGTTTCCTTTAACGCGTTACCTCTATGTTTCACTTAACCAGTTGTTTTCCCTCCAACCCGCCACCACTTCTCCCCCAAATCCCTCGCCCCCACTTCACTGCCGTGTCCCAAATTCGCCGTCGCCCCACTTCGCCGCCTTCTCCTGCCGATGTCGACGCCCCCGGAAGCCACCAGAGCCGCCCCCAACGCCACCGGAGCCGCGCGGCCTCATCAACGCCACCGGAGCCACCCTCAACGCCCCTGCCTCCCTCGCCGTCACCGGAGACGCCCCTGCCTCCCTCGCCACCACCGGAGGCATCGTCTATATGCACCCCTCCTCTCTCTCTCTCTCTTTGATGCATAGCACAAACATTGGACATACTAACTAGCTAGGTTAACTAGTTTAATTAGGTTAATTTTCTAGGTTAGTGCAAAAATGTAGTTAGGGCTTTCACAGAGAACTAGTTAGGTTAACTAGTTTAATTAGGTTAATTAATTATCTAGGTTAAGAAAAAAATATTTAGGGCTTTGACAGAGAACTAGCTAGGTTAACTAGTTTAATTAGGTTAATTATCTAGGTAAACTAGGTTAACTAACTAGCTAGGTTAATTTGGTTCGTTAGGTTAACAAGCTAGGTTAACTAGGTTCGCTAGGTTAGAGGAAAAATTTATTTTCGACCACTATTTTTCTAGGAAAAGAATTCAGGCAAGTTTTATGTTAAAGATGATCCCTTCCTAGACTTTTATTATTGATTATATATTTTCATTGAAGTGGTCATGTTATATCTTTTCATTGTAGTGGTTCGATTGTGCCCAAGTGGCCTTTTGTTGTTTCCAGGGAATGAAGCTGAGTGGCCTATGTTTTGCCGGAATGTTGATTCATTTCCGTTCTGGCAAATTTCAGGTTCTCGATTTGTCCACTTTTTAGCAAAGGTCATGCTGAAATTTTCCGTGAATTTCAGCATGACTTGTGCTACAAACTAGGACATATCGAGTGCCCGGGATTTGCCGCACTGGGAAGGAGTCAACGTTCCTGCAAAACATAGGCCTTTTTATGTCATTATTCATTTTATTAGGTCTAGAATTAATTGAATAGATTTAATCGTAGGAAACATGGCTAGCAACAATGAAGGACATGGTTCTGGTGATTGCGATGATGTCTACCTAGCGGGAGACGAATTTTTGAGCCTTGCCGACGATCAACCGATGTTGTTCTTTGGGCGCCTTTGGCATCGAGGACTGAGACCGACAGTGCGGACTAATCTTGAGATCGAGACCAGGCCGAGCATCGAGACCGGCGCCGAGGCCGAGACCGCATCGAGACCGGGCGCCAGGTGAGACCGGCCTTTGAGACTAAGCGGAGCCGGTGTAGAACCGAAAGCAAAGAGGCAACATCTTCCTAACAAGCTCAGGACTACTAGACTGGTGGTCATGGAGGTGGACGATGGCAATTTTGAGCCAAACGCGCCCGAGGAAGCGCGCGCGTGCTACGACAATCAAATAGGCTGCATCGTACAGACAACCGCCACGATCAATGATGAGAAACTACAGAAGATAGATAATATGAGGCCCTCCCTCCTAAAGAAGCTGCACCAGATATTCTTGTTCCCGGGCTGGAATGAAAAGGATTATAGAGATCCAGATAAGGACCCGACAATGAAGAAGATAAACAAACACGCCATGACCAAGTTTAGCGACGCGTTGGCCGCCTGGAAAACAAGGGTGAAAGCAAGGATCATCGACAAAAAGGAACCCTACTCCGAGATTGTAAAGGATAATCCAACAATCACGACAGAGCACTTTGAAATATTCAAGGCGGCTTGCGAGGCCGAAGTTGCCAAAAAAAAGTCGAAGTACATGAAGGGGCTTCAAGAGAGGAACATTGGGTGCCACCACCTTAGAAGCCGTGGTTACGGCGGGAAGAGGTCCATATGGGCCAAGGAGGACGTGGAAGCCATGATGCAGGCATCCTGCACCCCTTGGCGGAGTTCACCATCCCGCGGAGCGTGACGTCCTCAGGGCCCGGCACCGTTGGGACCCAGTGAAGAAGGTTTTCGAGACAAACACGGTCACGACGGAGTTCATGAGACTGCTGGTAATTTTAGTTTCTGATCAATTCGACTGCACGTTAGTCATATTTTTAAACGATCCTTGTGTCTTTTGCAGAGAGAGCAGCACAGGATTGCGGCCGAAAGCGACTCACCGTCTGAGGCGTTGGCGAGGCCTAAGTGGGACACTCTATTCAACCGAGCGTTGATCATATTGAAACGACTCCCAGTGGAGACTCAACCGTCATATGGACGCGTGCACGGTGTCGGAGACGGCGCCACGTGGAAGAAGTACTACCGTGAGACCACGGAGGAGAGAAATGAAAGACGGAGGTTAAGTGAAGAAAACATCGACAAGAAGGTTGAGATTGAGATTGAGAAGAAATCATCTCAGACAGTCGCAACAGCGGTAGCTGCCGCAAAGCAGGTGGTTGTAGATATGTCTACTTCCTTGGTTTCAGCCGTTTTCAATTGGAACAGGAAAAATCCAGAAAAAAATGCAGCAGACTTTCCCCTTGCTGACTTCTTGGGGATCAGCTCGACTAGCGTTGCACCAGCACCTGCAGCTGCACCTGCTCCCGCACCGGCTCCCGCACTGGCTCCGGCACCGGACGTGCTCGGCGGTGCTTCGTCTTTGGCTGAGCTCGACGCCCTCACGTTATCTGTCACACCGGCCCCCTTTAATAATTGTATAATCTCCCGTTTTCATTGCCTTTCAGATGTCTCACGTCGCAGACTTTTCTTTGCAGGCCGACGAAACCCCGTACACCATATTGTACACCATCAGCGACCAGAAGGTGGACGTGGGGAAGGCAACAATAATGAAGCCGAAGGAACCATTGTTCCACAGCCAGCCGATCCCCCCGATTGTCTTCAAGGTTTCCGTGGCCAGTGCCAACCAGGCCACGAGAATTTGCCTCCTCTGGTACAAGTGGGGGATGACGATGAGACCCCGCGGTGGCTTGGTGATTGTTGCAATGGGTGGGTCCTGTTGTAGCGAAAGAGAATGCTTCATCTGGAGGCGGCCGGGAGCACACCCACGAGCGCGCAGTTAGGTATGAACATCAACACCTCACCTACCCAATTAGAGTCGGCTGTCGTGCTGGTTGATAGCTGAGGGGGTGAGGAATAGGCTCCATTAGTCGCTGGTGATGTCGCCATAGATGAGGATGAGGATGAAGATGGCACTCAACAGTATGTCTATACTGGCGCCTACTTAGGGTTTGAGCGTCATGAGTCGGTGCCTGAATTGCCATCTCCGGAGGCTGAACGTATTATGGACGACCTTCCGGTAGTAAAGAAGTCTAGGAAGAGACCGAGGAAAGGCAAAAAAGCTGATTCTATGATCCAGCCGCCTCAGCAGCCTCGGGTTCAAGACCGTATAGATATCCCCGGTGCGGATAAATGGCGTATCCCCGGTCAACCAATCCTACCTGCAGCAGCGCTAGGGGCCAGATTCGGCGATCTAAGGAGACTTCATGACGATGTGCTGCGGATAGAGAAAGGCCTCATCGCCTCAAAAGATCTTGGATACCCACTCTACGTGGTTAACGTTCCGCGACATTTGTCGTACGTCGACACATTCCCCGCGGAGAAGTTCTTTCATCGATTCGATTACATATTCGACATGTTTCACATGAAGAAGCTGGATTTTACGTTTGTCCACATTTATGCCTTGCACATGAACTACATCATCGGGGTTGAGCAGATACCTCATATCTGTGTCGCTGACCCGTACTTCATGCACGGGGGCTTCTTGGGAGTCTGCGCAAAGCACCGTGAATACGCGAGGGAATACATCGTCAATTTCATGCTCACCAATAAGGACAAGGAGGCGATTCTCGTGCCTTATCATCCCCTGTAAGTCATCCGCGCAAATATCCTTCCTTCGATTTCAATCAGTCATTTGCACGGGGGAGGCTAATTAATTTGAGGTGTACTTATTTTGCGCAGCGGCGGGCGCGCCGTCCTCATCATCCTCTACCCCCGATACTCCCACGCTCTTTACTTGGACTCGTCGAAGAACATTAACAAAAAGGATTACACCCACATCAAGGATGTTCTCGCCAGTGCTATGTTTTACTACGACGCACGGGGTGGAGAGGTCAAGGACAAGAAGAGAAGGCGGCAGGCCCGCCTTGACCATAAGACCGACTTACATTGCATCCAAAGAACCGAGTGATTCTCTTAATGATGGATTCTATGTCCTACACCACATGCTGGAGTATAGACGGGATCACCAGAACTTCGCATGTCACCTACATCCGGCGATGCCCATATTCTGCAATGGGCAAAGAACGTAGGAGATATCGAGGATCATCTACTTCGAGCTGAGTTCTATCACATCCAGCGCGAACTTGCCCAAATCATCATGAAGGAGGTCGTCGGAAAAACAGGGATGTTCTACAAGGAAGGACAAATGTCACGGGAAGACATCCGAACACGGGTAGCCTCTCAGCGTCTCGACCTGAAGCCTTTCACTAGGCTCGGGGACTATCTCCCTGACTTGGATGGATGGCACGACATGTTGGAGTGATTGTCGATATATGACAATGTGTTCGTTTAGTCCATACTTTCTATATGATGAAACTTTGAGTTATGCATGACGAAACTTTATTTGTGATGTAATTAAACCGTCCTCCTCGACTAGCGACGATCACTCTAGTTAGGGCATTTTGGGTACGATCAACTTTGTTATTTATGCTTATGATATGTTGCTTCTATTTTTGCCAAGTCCATCTCTTTCTGTTGCTCAACTATATATGTTGCATATCATCGACTCATGTGACGATGCAGGTGCATAGATAATCGATGGCAAAGAAGTGCTACGCCAGGAGTATATATACGACGAGTGGCCGGAGTGTCAGGCCCAGGTGTACCGGTTTCCGGTTTCCGAGCGACAGGCAGTAGTTAGTTTAGGTTCATGCTAATGCGAGAGACGGATTTGAACTCATGTACTGCATAGTTCCGCTCTCACTCAAAGTGATAACTCTTCTCGCGTATATCATTGTTTAGATGGATGACGATGCAGTTGCAAGTAATCGAGACTTGTATCGCTATTTTTGAGATGATGACGAGAGACCACTTTGTGTTGGATGATGATTTTGATGATGACATGATTTGATGAGACTAGTTGTATGTGTATGCTATGATTACATTTGTATGTGTATGATATGCTAAAGATTATTGTATAAAGCCTATTCAAATATAAAACAAATATACAGAAAAAACTAATAAAACTAGCAGTAGCGAGGGGAACAAAGTAAGCAGTAGCGCTACCTTACCAGTAGCGCTTCCTTCTAAAAAGCGTTGCAGATATTAGCAGCAGCGCTCTTCACTAAAATGCGCTACTGCTATCCATGTATAGCAGTAGCATGGGACGACAGGCGCTACTGCTACACGTTAGCTGTAGCACCTTATCAGTAGCGCGTCGTCCCGCGCTACTGCTAGGGTTTTCCCTAGTAGTGTATGCATGGCATGAGAAACTATAATCTCTAATTGTCATTGCAATCATGTTTAATCATAATGGCTGAATCATGGATACTAGGTTAAACATATTTACACAAACAGAACAAGTCGAGTTCATGCCAGTTTCTCTTTGCCACGACCAGTTCATCGAGTATCGTCATTATTGCCTTTCACTTGCACGACCGAATGATATGAAAATAATAATAATGCAAGAGTGCCATGGACTAAGCTGGAATCTGCAAGACATTTTATTCAACAGGAGAAGACAAGGTAAAATGTGCTCTTATTAGTTCAACACTTATTCATATGAGAGCCACTCAACCTTTTCATCGTGGTCTTCTCCTTGGTAAGACTCGAATAAAAAGAAAAGAAGTTCAGAGAAACACACTAAAATATTTTTGGAGTTTTCGGTTTTCTTGAACAAGCAAATAAAAGGGAAAAGGAAAAACGAGAAAAAATATTTACACGGGAAAGCTCACAACAAGCAAAAGAAGAACAAGGAAATTTTTTTGGATTTTTATTTTTAGTACTACTATTAAGCATGCATAGAAAGTAAATTACTACAACTATTTTTTTTGGTTTTTCTAAAGTTTTTCAAACACACAAGAATAAAGCAAGAGAATAAATCTAAGCATGGATGATACAATGAAAAAGTGTGAACACCGACAAATGGAATGATATGTGAACATGAATGCAATGTCGGTGAGAACACGTCCTCCTCCAAGCTTAGGCTTTTGGCCTAGCTTGGTAGTCGATCAGTAGTCTGGATAGTAGTTGGCGTGGTAGCTCACGGAGGCTCTCGGTGCAGAGGCCTCAGCCTGTTGTGCTGGTTTCACTGCTGCATTGTGAGCTCAAGCCTCGCACTCAAGAACAAAATGTCTTCTTCTGCTGTGCTAATCAAAAAGAGCTGGTGCAGGCAAATATGTGTCCACCACATGTGATTGGTTAAACAACAGATTATAAGTGAAGTTATCAACCTTTCCCTTGAGAATCTTATGCTCTTTTAAGGTGTCAAAGTCTAAATACTGTGTGGGTAGGATGGGATCAATGGGTAAAGGTGAAACACCCAGCCCTCGTGCTAAACGCATGGCGTAAATTCCACCATAGAACCAGCCACTGTTAGCGTTATGCTGAAGTCTGCGTGCAACAACCGCTCCAAGGTTATAATTCCTTTCACCAGTGAGGGCGGTGTGAATGAGGCTCAAGTCTGGCGCACAAAGTATGCTCTGATCTTGCTTGCCTACTATGCATTTCCCGTTAAATAAAGCAAAATACTGAATTGCGGGAAAGTGAATGCTCTTTATTCTTCCTTGTCTCACTCCCCTATTTTTAGTGTAACAAAGGCTAGTCAAGAAAGACTCATACTCAACCATTGGTGGCTCATCAAGCGAACCCAAAAAGGAGGTTTGCAATGGTAAGCAAAATTCTCTAGTGGGATAGTAAATGGATTATTATAAAGCATAAACGACACCCTAGACTCACATGGAAAATATTTGAATTCTTTGACAAATGATTCAGTGAGAAGTTGGCGTTGTTCACACTTATCTAAAAGGTAGGACCGAGACCGGCATTGTGAACATATTGCTCAAATTCCTCCTTAATGCCAACACGCACCATATAATCATCGCAAGGCCATAAGCATGTTTTGGTGGTGGCATCTCATGTGGAACTTTCACTTGATTCAACATAGGACCGGAGGGCAGAACTGTCACTAGAAGATGCCCCTGAGGATCGCCTCCTCGAAGAACTCCTTCCAAACAAGTTCATAATGTCCGCGTACAATTTTCTGAAAATAATTTTTTTTGGGTGACAAAAATTTGTCAACAAAACTTTATAAAATTGATAGCAATTACTCATAGGGATAAATAGAGGCCATAGCAAGCATTCAAACTACTTAGAACACTAAGAATTCAACATGCAAGTACATCTACATCAGCACCAAGAGTAGCTAATTATTCAAAGCATAAACCACTAAAACAAAAACTAATTGGACAAACGGTGGAGTCACACACCAAGCAACAATCCCCCGAAACAGTTCCAAAAACGGAGCTTCGAGCAAAGAGATCGAAATCCGCGGGTTTGAGCTCAAGAACATGGGAGAGAGAGAGCAATGGAGATTTTTTTTTCTGGAGGTAAGTGATGATGTGGGATAAAGAGATAAGTGAGGGGGCCCACGTGGGGACCACAACCCACCAGGGTGCGCCTGGGGTCCTGGCGCGCCCATGTGGGTTGTGCCCACCTGGTGCACCTCCCTCTTATATTATTTGCACCAGAAATTCAGAAATATTCAGAAAAAATTGTATTAAATTTTCAGAGCAGCATTCTGAGCACTTTTATTTTTGGGTCATTTTTTATTGCACGGGAAATTTAGAAAACAAACATAACATGGCATTTTATTTTATTTAACTAATAAAAATAGAAAATAAAAAGTAGGGACATAAGGTAGTGCTTACTAAATTTATCAACTTCACACCTTTCAAAAATGATTCATTAATAAGGTTGATCAAGTCTTATTAACAACCACTTTCGATTAGCATGAAACCGAAGAACTGTCGTAAATCACTAGGTTACCTCAATGGGGATATGAATGTCCCCAACAATAAGCATTTCATATTTCTTTTTGACAGTAGGTAGAGGTATTTGAAAACTTCCAATAGTGATTGTCCGAGATTTTTCAATAACATTAATACCATTCACTTGGAATTGTTTCTTCGGAAAGTGCACCGTGTGTTCATTACCATTAATATGAAATGTGACCTTGCTTTTATTGCAATCAATAACAGCCCCTGCAGTATTCAAGAAGGGTCTACCAAGGATAATCAACATGTTGTCGTCCTCGGGCATCTCAAGTATAACAAAGTCAATCAAAATAGTAACATTAGCAACAACAACGGACACATCCTCACAGATACCGATAGGTATGGAAGTTGAATTGTCAGCCATTTGCAAAGATATTTCAGTAGGTGTGAGTTTGTTCAAGTCAAGTCTTTTATATAAAGAGAAAGGCATAACACTAACACCAGCTCCTAAGTCACACAAAGCAGTTTTCACATATTTCTTTTTGAAGGAGCAAGGTATAGTTGGTATTCCTGAATCTCCAAGTTTTTTAGGCACTCCATCCTTAAAAGTATAATTAGCAAGCATAGTGGAGATTTCAGCTTTCGGTATTTTTCTCTTATTTGTGATGATGTCTTTCATATACTTTGCATAAGGAGGCATTTTCAAGATGTCAGTCAAGCGAGTACGCAAAAAGAATGGCCTCAGCATTTCAGCAAAGCATTCAAATTCTTCATCAGCATTCCTTTTAGTTGACTTGGGTGGAAAAGGCATAGGTTTTTTAACCCACGGTTCTCTTTCTTTACCGTGTTTTCTAGCAATGAAGTCTCTTTTGTCATATCTTTTATTTTTAGGTTGTGGGTTATTTAGATCAACAGGTGGTTCTATCTCAGCATCATTATCTGGTTCTCTTTCATTTGGTTGAGCATCTTCATGAACATCAGCATTATCTTTTTAATTATCACTAGGTAGATGTTCGTTACCAGATTGAGTTGCAGCATCAGAAATAGAGACATCATTATCATTATCTGGAGGTTTCTCTATTTCACGTTCACTAGAAGCATGCAAAGCCCTATCATGTTTTTTCTTTGTTTTTCGTTTTAGTAGGACTAGGTGCACTAGTGTTGTTTCTTTGTGAGTCTTGTTCAACTCTTTTTGGGTGTCCCTCAGGATAAAGTGGTTCCTGAGTCATTTTACCTCCTCTAGTTGCAACTCTAACAACAAAGTCATGCATATTATTATTCATCTCATCAAGCAATTCTCTTTGTGATTTAGCAACTTGTTATAACTGGATTTGTATCATAGAAGCATGTTTTCCAACACCTCTAACATCATTTGAGATTCTAAATAACAAGTCACTCAAGCGAGCAATCATATCAGAGTTATATTTCAATTGTTTCATAACATTTGCATTGAAGTGATCTTGTTTTCTAATCTAGTTTTGAAACTCATAAAGGCATTGACTAGGATGCATATTGTGAGGATTATCGTTTTCATTGAACTTCATTAGAGAATTTACCTCTACCTGCTTAGGTAGTGGTGGTGTATTAAGCCCATGCATTTCTTCAATAGAAGGTAAATTTTTAACATCCTCAGCTTTAATACCTTTTTCCTTCAGAGATTTCTTTGCATCTTGCATATCTTCAGGACTGAGATATAATATACCCCTCTTCTTTGGAGTGGGTTTAGCCGGTGGTTCGGGTAGAGTCCAATCATCATAGTTTTTCAAGATATTATTCAATAGTTCCTCAGCTTGAGCAATAGTTCGTTCCTTGAAAATACAACCAGCACAACTATCTAGGAAGTCCCTAGAAGCATCGGTTAGTCCATTATAGAAGATATCAAGTATTTCATTTTTCTTAAGAGAATGATCTGGCAAAGCTTTAAGTAACTGGCAAAGCCTCCCCCAAGCTTGTGGCAGACTCTCTTCTTTAGTTTGCACGAAGTTAAATATTTTCTATAAGGCAGCTTGTTTCTTATGAGCAGGAAAATATTTTCCAGAGAAGTAATAAATTATATCCTGGGGACTACGCACACAACCAGGAGCAAGAGTATTGTACCAAGCTTTAGCATCACCCTGTAATGAGATAGGAAATAATTTGAGAATAAAGTAATAGCGAGTTTTCTCATCATGAGTAAAAAGGGTGGCTATGTCATTCAACTTAGTAAGATGTGCCACAACAGTTTCAGTTTCATAACCATGGAAAGGATCAAATTCAACCAAAGTACTTAACTCTGGGTCAACTGAGAATTCATAATCCTTATCATCAAGGTAGCAAACTTAGGATCACATTTCATTCTAGTATTCAGAGATTTATCTTTATACTTGATAATATTTTTTCTAGATCATCTCTATCCTTACAAGCAAGAATATTTCTAGTTGTTCCTCATTCATAACATAACATTCCGGTACCTTAGGCAATTCATATCTAGGAAGGCTATGTGGGGACCCCGACTCATAAGTCGTGATCACCGAATGCACGTGTACATTGATCCCAGAGATCAATGCTCACTGAACACACAGAGGCTGAATAACAAGAGTCTACATCCATACATACCGTCTTACACAAATTGTGACCATTATGGTCAAGTCTTACATAGGTAAAGCCACAGGGGCTGAATAACAAATAAACTTAAGCAGCAGAAATCTTCGTCGATAAGTAGAACCCATGCCATCTGCCTTAACCCTACAGGCATTCTGACTGGGAAACATCCTAGTTCGCATGTTCGTCTCCAAAGAACTCTTCTTCGAACTCCTGCTCTTCCATGCCTGGCCAATTAAATAACCAGTGGCAAGCCAATGAGTACTTTGAATGTACTCGCAAGCAACCCATGATTTGGTTCAAAGTAACAATGCAACTGTACAACAAGTAAGCAACCTAGCTTCAAGCTAGTTGAGATGTCCTATCAACTTGTGAGATATGCATCAATGAACATGGGTAACCTTCAGAACAGGTTACAAATATCAACATAAATAGAATTTGAATCAATGCCATGCCTTTCAACATGTCAAGTTACCACCTTGACACTAATAGTTCCTTTCCACACACACATGCACCGAGATTGTAAAATTTCTGGACATAGTTTAAGTAGCACCTCCCAACTGTCCATGACCATGGACATGGCTATTTGAATAGTTTGACACTCTGCAGAGGTTGTGCACTTTACCCACAAGATCCGGGAAGCTTTCATGTCATCCATGATCCCATGATACCTCAAGTACTCGGGGAAGCACCCGATCATTACCTTTCCCTAGACGATACTAACATAGGGTCCAGTCGTTTGATACAGGCCCTCGTGTATAAGCAAAAGATCGTGGGACTCTGCCCTTTTCACAATATTTCACATACACGAAGGGACCAACGGTGTGTCCGGTGCCCTGTGAAAACAGTCATGGCCGCCTATCCAAGCACGACCCCCTCCCAAGAGTGACCTCAAGTCACCCCCGTCACTAGTAATGTGGGCACCATGCTAGTATCAGCCTAAGTAATCAATAATGCCCCGTCCCATAATGGGGTAGAGTGGTTGCACATGTTCGGTTGGGACGGTAATCACACATAAATCTAATCCATCATTTTACACACACACACCAAAAGCTCTCTTCGGTACACCACTTCTTCCTCAAGTGGTGACCTTAGTTAAACATCTCCCAAGGGCATTAGGGGCACCCGATGGGGTTTTCGAAAGAATGTAACCATGAAGAGTTCATGGTACACATGCATCATTATGTATCAACTAGTCTCTTGAAAATGCAATCATGAACAAGGTAAGGTCATGAGTAGGGGTATGCATCATGGGGTGGTTCACAACAAGTTTACCACCGTCATATTCCATCATCATGTAATCGGAAAAAGGGTACCGATGAACAAGAGGGGTGACATGATCAAAGGGCTGCTTGCCTTGGTCTTCAAAGTCTTCAAGTCCTTCTCCTTCTTCTTATCCAACTACTTCGTCAAATACGAGATCTATTCATCGCAAAAGAAATGACGGGAAAAATAAGGCAATAGTAAAACAGAAAAACCAAAGTGCTCAGAAAAATGTCAACTTATTTTTGATAAATACTAGGGGGAAATCTAAGAAGGGGAAAATTCCTAGTTTTGGATTTGGAGTTAAGGAATAGTGGAAATGGATTTTCAAAGAAGGATTTAAATGCTCGAATTTGAATTTAAATTTGAACAGTGCAAAAAAGTTTGATGGATATTTATGAAAATTACACCATTAAATAGATGGGATTTTTAGAAGAATTTAGGAGTTGGAAACATTTAATTTGGATAAATATTTAAATCTGTGGAATTTTTGGAAACTTCACAGAAAAAGAAAAAGAAAAGTGGACCGTACCCTTTGGGCCGAAAGGCCACAAAGGCAGCAGGCCCAGAGGGAATTCAGCCCGCGCGAGGCCGCCACGTCGAAGGCGTATTTGGGAAATACGTCTCCAGCCGACGCAGCGAACCGGTGCGCGCGCGCGTGTGTTTTAAACCTGACGTGTGGGACCCACACGTCAGGACGTGAGGCTGACGGACGGGCCCCACGGCCGTCGTCATCAACCTTGGGTCAGAGAGGGCGGCGAGCTCACCGGCGCCGCTGTGGTCAATGGAGAGGCGATTTGAGGGCACCGACGTGCTCAGAATGGAGTCGCTGTTCGGGTGGAGGTGGAGTTGGTCGCCGGGGTGCAGGGGTTCGCCGGCGACGAGGAAGCCGACGACAGAGCTTCGAGAGGAGCTTGCCCCGATCGATTCCGGCTGCAATAGAGATGGGAGATAGAGGGGAAATGGTAAGAGAGGTGAGGCGGTTCCAGATCGAGAGAGAGAGAGAGGTCAAAGGAGGCCTGTACCACGAGATTGACGGCGAACCGAGGCGGCGGAGCTCGAGCTCGATCTCGAGCTCGGGTGCTCCTGGAGGAGAGTTGAGGGCACAGGGGGCCGATTTGGAGTGGGTAGGAGCGAGTGGTGGTAAGGGAGAGGCTCGGGGAGGCCTTTAAGTAGGCGAGCTACGGCTCACCGTAGACCCGTGCGCCGGCGAGGTCGTTGCCGTAGCTGTGGATCACGGGGGCGCGCGTGGGCGTGTCTGGGGTGCTTGTGGGTTCGGTCCAGAGTGAGGGAAAGAAGAGAGAGAGAGAGAGAGCAGGAGGGCCAGGGTGTCACGACCGGTTTTCCGGGTATTAATTTTCAGAAAATGGCCCTTGTGCTCACCAGCCCCAGGATTACTGTTAGCTGATGAGGCACCAACTTGATACAGAAAATTCCAAGCAAAACACAACATATGTAGTACAAGACCATTCTGGTCTGTGAGTACAACAAATGGTTTCTAGTGGTTGATGGAGGAAGCGGTCTGTGGATCATCGACGTCTATGGGACTCCATTTTCCACAGGAACAACTGACCAGGATAACTCCTATCTTCACGAGGCTGCTATCTCCATTGCTTAGGTTCTGGGGCTGTCATCGCAACGCTTCTCTCCACGCAAGAAATCTGGCCAAGACAATAGCCAGGGACAAGCCAGTGAGTACTTTGAATGTACTCGCAAACATTATGAACACAGGTATAATATAACAACCGATAAACATGCTCAAAAAAATATTCTATGATCACAACGTCAGTCATAAAAATAAAATCTTTGTTGCATGCAAGCAGGTTATTAATATGTAACAATGAATACGTAATGACGGAGTAGGAATAAAATGCACCATTCGGATGTCTGAAGCGACATCTCGAATTGATGGTAAATAACAAACATGCCTCAGTCGGGCGTCTGAGCGACACCACATAAAGGGCTTATAAAGTAAAGTAAATAACAAGCATGCCACAGTCGGGCGTGTCAGCGACACCTCATAAAGGTCTTATAAAGTAAATGAATAACAAGCATGCCATAGTCGGGCGTCTCAGCGACACCACATAAAGGGCTTATAAGTAAAATAAATAACAAGCATGCCACAGTCGGGCGTCTCAGCGACACCACATAAAGGGCTTATAAGTAAAATAAATAACAAGCATGCCACAGTCGGGTGTCTCAGCGACACCACATAAAGGGCTTATAAATAATCACAGTGAATATCCAGGAGGTAGAACCATCCCAGGGATACTCGATAATTCAAATAATATAACGGTTTATTCCATAACAAAATAATAATCATGGTCCTCACAAGTCACAAGTCGGAGTCCAAGTTCTGGTTTAGCAGTTTCTCCTCCGAAGACCGACACTAAGACCAACACTTGACCCATCCCAGACTGTAGTCCTTAACCATAGACACGGCTATTCGAATAGGTTTAAACTCTGCAGAGAGTGTACTCTTTACCCACGAGTAACGGATTCCTTTAGTCCATCGGGACTAATTCTGTCTACGGTCTTTTAGTTGAAAACTCACCTAACTTGCACACATCAGCTTAACTTACCGGTGTCTGGAATCACCCATGATGCCTGCCAAGCAAAACTCTAAGTGGGGAGGCTACAACCTCGCGTAGCATGGGATCAAATTTATATCGCGCACTCTAAGGGGTGGCCTCCCCTCTCGGTCTCAACCGGAAACACCCATGCCCCCGGACCAGGTGGCCTGCCTACCAGCTACAACCGGTATCTTCCATCATGACCTCTACAGACGGTGTGTGCTAGAAAGGGTTGACGACTTCTTGAACCGTACCCTACTTGTTGTAGAGACAAGTGGTAGTCTGAAACAAGTATGGGGTTCTTTGGAACAAGACTCGATCTATGGTCGACTCAAGAGGTTTAAGTATTCCTGCATGATTAGCATAACGAATATATTTCATCCAACAGTATGAATCACCACTCATCATACCCCTCATGCCATGTTTTACACACTCGTCTCGACGAGGAACTAGGGACAAGCTCGGGTCTACCCAAGACAGAGACTTTTCCGTTTTCCTTCCGGTAGGCACGAAAGGCATACGAGGATGATCATTATCACAAGCATGTATATTACCAACAGCAAGGAAATTTCCAATAAGCATTCATGCAAATGATCCTATCACCACATAAAAAAATGAGTTCTAAGTACTGAGGTGGTGTCATAATCGTGTCAAACAACGCATGCAAAATATTATGCCAGGGTTCAGAATGCTTGCCTTCAAGTTGTGGAGGGGTGAGGTGCTCTCCAAAACTTTTGAAAGTTTGCTTCTCTCTCTCCAAAGTCCTATTTTAATTAAATTTGAATTAACACACAATTTCAAAAAAGCACAAACAAGTAGTATGAAATTTATTCAATTAAATCTTAAAATAAACTAGATTAAATTTGAGAGAGGTAGGAAAAAGAATCAATTCATTTGGAGTTATATTTAAAAAGTTATGGCCAGTCAAAGTTTAGTCAATATTTTGGTTTTTAAATAAAACAGAAAAAAAAGGAAACGATACACGTCGAAGACGTACTCTGGAAATACGTTTCCACTTACGCCTCCATGGACCGGCGCTGGTCACTGACTGTGGGTTCAGGGGGCCCACTGGTTAGGTTTGACTTGTCTATCCTCCCGAACGGTGCCATCCGCGGGCTCAGGGGGTCGAGGTGGTCACTCCGGTGGTCGCTTTGGTCTCTGGGGTGGACGGAGCTGCCGTGGCGAAGCTCCAGTGACGGTGGTCGTCGGGTAGAGTGAGCTTTTGACTCCGGCGGTTCTGACCAAAATCGGGCATGGGGATGGACTCGTGGGTCTTCTTTGGATGTTTTAGTGCGATGAGTGGAGAGGGGAGGCCACAGTGGCGGAATGGCCGGAGACAATGGCGGCGGCTGCGGTTGCCGGAGATGGGGAAGAAGACCTCCCGGTCGATTGGCTGCCACAGGGGAGCTTGGGGAGTGTTTGAGGCTGCACAGGCAGGGGCGTGCTCGGGGCCTCTTATATAAGCGTGGCCATGTCGGTTCGCTGGGCGTGCATGGATAGGATCGCCGGTGAACCGCCTCTCTGTTGCTGCAGGAGGGGCGTGGCGACGAGCGCTAGAGGGCGCTTGTGGATGAGTCTGAGCTGCCCGAGGCAGGTGGCGGCGGAGAGGCTCGGGCGGCGCCGACCTGAGCAGGGGCTGCCGGGCGACCGTGGCGGCTAGCTCCTGGCTTGCCGAAGACGTGGCGAGGGGCTGCTTGGCGTGTTGCGGTGAGGAGTCGAGTGAGTTGCGCGGCTCTGCAGAGTGGGTAAAACCCAGGGGCGCGACGTGGCGGCTTGGGCGCGGCACGTGCAAAACACGCGCTCTGGGCGCGCCCAGAGCACGCCCACCAGGTGCTCGGCGAAATGCCCATGCATGCCACAGAGCTTGGGTGAGGCTGGAAATTAGCATACCTAGGTTAGGAGTAGCTAGGAGTTTATTGGACAAGGTGGTTAGGCAAGGGAAGCAAGTTTATAGTGCAAACTAAAACTCATGTCAAAACTGGTCATGCCCATAAAGTGTTTGACAGAATACCACATGCACCTAGGAATTTCTTGGAGTGGTCAAATCTTCGAGAGTGGAGTCTCTTTAGATGAATGAGAGGGTGGTATGGTCATTTGGGCAAAAGAAGAAACTTGCTAGTGCAAGTTTTGCAAATCTTCAGTTCTGGACAGGAGGTAAATGGCATCAATGCATGGATCAAAAATCTCCCAATGGGTCCAATCTCCTGGACTTAAGGGTTTGGTAAGGTGTACTACAAGTAGGAGAAAGATCATGGGTAGAGGAGCAAGTTAGAAGATGGTTGCAGTACAAATCACCAAGTTGCACCAGAATGAAGATGAGGATGATTCACTCAAAATTTTCAAAGAGCAGCACTGAGTTTTTTTTGCATAAGATGGAATAATATGCTCCTACTGACATCCCAAAATTTTGGTAGAAGTTTTAAAGAAGTATTTAAATAGGTTGTAGTGCAAAACTGCCCACTAGACCAGGTTTGAAAATTAGGTGTAGAACTCAAAATATTCAATGAATGAAATATATTTTTGCATAAAAGTGTTTTAAAAGCATCACATGGCATCCCCAAATTTTGGTGGAATTTTGAATGAATTTATAAAAGGGTTGCAGTGCAAATGGGACCCTAAACTTATGAAAAACCAAATTAGAGAAATAAGGCTCAGGGGAAAAATAATTATATAAATAATCCCACTGATAAAAGAATTGTTTTATTTGAGAGGGTAAAAGAGTCCAATAAAAATGGGAAGTTTTTTTTCACTTGAGGTAAAAACTCCATAAAAATAAAGGGAAGAATGGTTCCGAAATCAATAGAAAATCCAGAAAACCAAAGTTTAAGTTTCCTGGAAAAATTTTAATTAATAAAACAAGGTTAAAATTTTTGGGGTGTTACAACACTACCCCCCTTAATAAAAAAATCTCGTCCTCGAGATTTGTTAAGAGCTGTTTTGGAAAACACAATACTCCACGGTTACGAGTTTTTGCAAGCAGTGTATGTGTCCGAGTAGTTGTGAGTCTGCTGCCGTGGTGCTGCGTGAATAAAAATGATCCATGTCATGAGAAGATATACGATGCAGCAACTCAGGGAAAAGAAATCTCACTCCAGGACTTTTCACGAGAGAACAATAGTAATATATTAGAGTCAAACCGCAACAGAACTACTCATATTAATAGAAACTAAGTAATTTACTCGCCGCACAAACTCGGGGTACCACGCATAAGTTACAACACATAAATAAATGTTGCAATAATAAACACAGCAGCGACGTCTATAATGCAAACGGTAACTGGACGGGGTCCCGAGAAAACGTATCTAGAACTGGGACGCACTCCTCTTCTATCGGGGAAAGCGGATTGATCAGCCGATGAATGTGTCTCTCCTGGTCGGGCCTCAGTGGTCTGTCGATGGCGATCTAAGGATTTAAATCTGCGAGACTCTGGAGATAACCCATTACTCGCTGGGTCAAACGTTCTTGAGCGATGACGTACTGGACCAGGTTGGCCAGTACTGGGTCTCTCTCAATTCGTCCACCGGGAAAAGATGTTACTTCTCCGGGTGCTGCACGGCTCGGAAAGTAATAATATCCTCTTTCACTAGCATAGGGTACCGTGAATCGAAGGCGGGCAAGAGCTTCGTGTGCAGCCGCTTCTATGGCCATTAGTGGAGCTGGCATAGATTTCCCCACGAAGGAAACTTCCGTTGGGTCTTGGTTTGGATTTACGGGAGCGATGTGTACTACTGCCAATATTTCGAGGTGGATGGGGTGATCCTTGATTTGAACAGCTCGTACTGGGGTGGCTGGGTAGAACCCATGGTACTGCAGGTAAAGTCCCACAATATTTGGACAAAACTACCCGGGGTTGCATCTGGGGTTCTCAGATAAATGCTAGGGCTTGGCATGGCAAGAAATGGTTGTGAGGGTGGTGCACGAGGTGAGGGTTTCTTGGCAAGGTCACGAGGTGGCCTTCTTATAGCACTCGAGCTGGGTCATTTTACCGAGGTGAAAGGTAATTAATTTGCCAGCTCAGCTCCAAGGGTCGGGATCAAAGCCACAGATACATATCTCACTAAAGTGACTTATCACTGTGGGGGTTGTCGGGGTGGTTTTGGTAGCTGTGCCCGGAAAAATATGCAACTGCATGCTAACATACATATGCAAGGTTACTATTTAAAACAGAGGCACAACAACAGGCTGTGTTAATTTACAAGGTTGCACGATTATAAGACGTGGATACACTGAGACTCGGTACTATTCGAGTGATTCAATCTACCTCGTTTATATCTAAACGAGCCTGCCTTGAGGACGTCGAGGCTTCTCCACGGGTCTCACCGTCGGGATTAGCTGGAGGTGGTTGAGCGACTGCAGGGTCGGGGTGGCGATGATGGCTATCGCGGGGATTGTTGGCCACAATCCCGTTGGAGTGTGCTCCCAAAAGGCGACGAAGCACTTCTGGGTCATCAAAGCGCCTTGGTTGATGGTTGGGGGTGACCTCAAGGTCTCAATTGGTTGTCCGAACAGCACGACTGGGCTGTCGGCATCGGGCTCATGTTCTCCTCTCGCCGGGGCTCGACGAACCAGCTCTCCACGAGCTGCGATCAGATCAATGGTGATTTGATCGAACAGTTCCTCTAGTGCACCTACATAGCGCACTAGGTGCAGGATCCGTCTCGTGATCTCCGTTGGCAACTTGGGCTGGTCTACCATACCCTTCACGCCTGGGGTAGTAGTAGAACGAGCGACAGTTAACTCTGGGCGACAACTGTCGGAGTTGAACTATAGCCTCTCGAGCAGCTAGCTGGATGGCTTGTGGCTCAAAGGAAGTTGTCCTTCCGGTGAACCTATAGGGCGTTACAGCGGCAGACCCCTACCGTAGATGTGCACGGTGGCCTGTAATTGACGGCTCTCACCGCTCATGGATCCTTGGTACACAACATATTCTCGGGGCTCTTCTAACACATAGGCACGACGGGTGAGGTTTGCAGTATGGTCACAAAACCTCCAAGGTTGGTTCTTTGTGGTCTCATTGTGCCTGACAGGGCCAGGCATTATGGCTGGGTTTGGGGTAGAGGCTGTCTTTGTCTTTGGGTTAGGCGGCGTGCCCTTTTTATAGAAAAAGGGGACGAAGTCTTCCTTCGCACGCTTGCGAATGAGACATTATAGGTGTTGGTCACTGGCGCGTGATCGACAGGCTAGGTTGATAGGTTGGGCACCGACTGCCAAAAGTGTCGGGGTCACTGTATGGCTGTCTTGCACGAGAAGCTTGGCTGGGTTTAGGTTAAGGTCTGGTGGGTTGGTTTACCTAGGTTTTTCGACCTGGCTAAGATAAGATTAGCCAATGGTCAGCCTGGCTCTGATACCAAGTTTGTCACGACCGGTTTTCGGGTATTAATTTCGGAAAATGGCCCTTGTGCTCACCAGCCCAGGATTCTTTGTTAGGTGATGAGGCACCAACTTGATACTGAAAATTCCAAGCAAAACACAAAATATGTAGTACAAGACCATTACAGTGCCTGTGAGTACAACAAATGGTTTCTAGTGGTTGATGGCGGAAGTGGTCTGTGGATCATCGACGTCTATGGGACTCCATTTTCCACAGGAACAGCTGACCAGGATAACTCCTATCTTCGCGAGGCTGCTATCTCCATTGCTTAGGTTCCGGGGCTGTCATTGCAACGCTCCTCTCCATGCAAGAAATCTGGCCAAGACAATAGCCAGGGACAAGCCAGTGAGTACTTTGAATGTACTCGCAAACATTATGAACACAAGTATAATATAACAACCGATAAACATGCTCAAAAAAATATTCTATGATCACAACATCAGTCATAAAAATAAAATATTTGTTGCATGCAAGCAGGTTATTAATATGTAACAATGAATACGTAATGACGGAGTAGTTATAAAATGCACCATTCGGATGTCTGAAGCGACATCTTGAATTGATGGTAAAGAACAAACATGCCTCAGTCGGGCGTCTGAGCGACACCACATAAAGGGCTTATAAAGTAAAATAAATAACAAGCATGCCACAGTCGGGCGTCTCAGCGACACCTCATAAAGGGCTTATAAAGTAAATGAATAACAAGCATGCCACAGTCGGGCGTCTCAGCGACACCACATAAAGGGCTTATAAGTAAACTAAGTAACAAGCATGCCACGATAAAGGCGTCTCGTGACACCACATAAAGGGCTTATAAGTAAAATAAATAACAAGCATGCCACAGTCGGGCGTCTCAGCGACACCACATAAAGGGCTTATAAATTATCACAGTGAATATCCAGGAGGTAGAACCATATCAGGGATACTCGATAATTCAAATAATATAACGGTTTAGTCCATAACAAAATAATAATCATGGTCCTCACAAGTCACAAGTCGGACTCCAAGTTCTGGTTTAGCAGTTTCTCCTCCGAAGACCGACACTAAGACCAACACTTGATCCATCCCAGACTGTAGTCCTTAACCATGGGCACGGCTATTCGAATAGGTTTAAACTCTGCAGAGAGTGTACTCTTTACCCACGAGTAACAGATTCCTTTAGTCCATCAGGACTAATTCCGTCTACGCTCTTTTAGTTGAAAACTCACCTAACTTGCACACACCAGCTTAACTTACCGGTGTCTGGAATCACCCATGACGCCTGCCAAGCAAAACTCTAAGTGGGGAGGCTACAACCTCGCGTAGCATGGGATCAAATTTATATCACGCGCTCTAAGGGGTGGACTCCCCTCTCGGTCTCAACCGGAAACACCCATGCCCCCGGACTAGGTGTCCTGCCTACCAGCTACAACCGGTATCTTCCACCATGGCCTCTCTATACGGTGTGTGTGCTAGAAAGGGGTTGACGACTTACTGAACCGTACCCTACTTGTTGTAGAGACAAGTGGTAGTACGAAACAAGTATGGGGGTTACTGGAACAAGACTCGATCTATGGTCGACTCAGGGAGGTTTAAGTATTCCCTGCATGATTAGCATAACGAATATATTTCATCCAATGCAGACGAATCACCACTCATCATACCCCTTATGCCATGTCGGACGCCTTTTCGTCTCGACGAGGAACTAGGGACAAGCTCGGGTCTACCCAAGACAGAGACTTTCCCGTTTTCTTTCCAGTAGGCACGAAAGGCATACGAGGATGATCATTATCACAAGCATGTCCATTACCAACAGCAAGGAAATTTCCAATAAGCATTCATGCAAATGATCCAATCACCACATAAAATAACGAGTTCTAAGTACTGAGGTGGTGTCATAATCATGTCAAACAACGCATGCAAAATATTATGCCAGGGTTCAGAATGCTTGCCTTCAATTTGTGGAGGGGTGAGTTGCTCTCCAAAACTTTTGAAAGTTTGCTTCTCTCTCTCCAAAGTCCTATTTTAAATAAATTTGAATTAACACACAATTTCAAAACAGCACAAAAAGTTGTTTGAAATTTTTTCAAATAAATCTTAAAATAAACTAGATTAAATTTGAGAGAGGTAGGAAAAAGAATCAATTCATTTGGAGTTATATTTAAAAAGTTATAGCCAGTCAAAGTTTAGTCAATATTACGGTTTTAAATAAAAAAAAAAGGAAGCGATACACGTCGAAGACGTACTGAAATACGTTTCTACTTACGCCTCCGTGGACCGGCGCTGGTCAGCGAGTGGGTCCAGGGGGCCCACTGGTCAGGTTTGACTGGTCTATCCTCCCTCCTCTTCCACTGCCCGAGCGGAGGCGAGACTCCGGCGATGCTCGCCGGCGAACAGTGGCACCGTTCAGGAAACCGGGGCTATCCGGGGGCTCAGGGGGTCGAGGTGGTCACTCCGGTGGTCGCTTTGGTCTCTGGGGTGGACGGAGCTGCCGGCGGCGAGCTCCGCAGCGGACGATGGTCGTCGGGCAGAGTGGGCTTTTGACTCCGGCGGTTCCTGACCAAAATAGGGCATGGGGATGGACTCGTGGGTGCTGCAGGATGTTGTTGGTGCAGTACGTGGAGAGGGGGAGGCCCTGGTGGCGCCGGAATGGCCGGGACCGTGGCGGCGGCTGCGGTTGCCGGAGATGGGGAAGAAGACCTCCCCGGGTCGATTGGCTGCCACGGGGGAGCTAGGGGAGTGTTTTGAGGCTGCCTGGGGAACGGGAAGTGCTCGGGGGCCTCTTATATAGCGTGGCCATGTAGGTTCGCGGCGGCCGCGGATAGGATCGCAAGCGAACCGCCTCTCTGTTGCTACAGGAGGACGTGGCGGCGACGAGTGCTAGAGGACGCGCTTGTGGATGAGTCTGAGCTGTCCCAGGGCAGGTGGCGAGCGGGAGAGGCTCGGGCGGCGCCGACGTGAGCAGGGGCTGCCGGGCGGCTAGCTCCTGACTTGCTGGAGACGTGGCGAGGGGCTTCTTGGCGTGTTGCGGCGAGTAGTTGAGTGAGTGGCGCGGCTCTGCAGAGTGGGTAAAACCCAGGGGCGCGACGCGGCGGCTTGGGCGCGGCACGTGCAAAACGCGCGCTCTGGGCGCGCCCAGAGCACGCCCACCAGGTGGTCGTCGAAATGCCCGTGCATGCCACAGAGGTTGGGTGAGGCTGGAAATTAGCATACCTAGGTTAGGAGTAGCTAGGAGTTTATTGGACAAGGTGGTTAGGCAAGGGAAGCAAGTTTATAGTGCAAACTAAAACTCATGTCAAAACTGGTCATGCCCATAAAGTGTTTGACAGAATGCCACATGCACCTAGGCATTACTTGGAGTGGTCAAATCATCCAGAGTGGGGTCTCTTTAGATGAATGAGAGGGTGGTAAGGTCATTTGGGCAAAAGAAGAAACTTGCTAGTGCAAGTTTTGCAAATCTTCAGTTCTGGACAGGAGGTAAATGGCATCAATGCATGGATCAAAAATCTCCCAATGGGTCCAATCTCCTGGACTTAAGGGTTTGGTAAGGTGTACTACAAGTAGGAGAAAGATCATGGGTAGAGGAGCAAGTTAGAAGATGGTTGCAGTACAAATCACCAAGTTGCACCAGAATGAAGATGAGGATGATTCACTCAAAATTTTCAAATAGCAGCACTGGGTTTTTTTTGCATAAAATGGAATAATATGCTCCTACTGACATCCCAAAATTTTGGTAGAAGTTTTAAAGAAGTATTTAAATAGGTTGTAGTGCAAAACTGCCCATTGGACCAGATTTGAAAATTAGGTGTAGAACTCAAAATATTCAATGAATGAAATATATTTTTTGCATAAAAGTGTTTTAAAAACATCACATGGCATCCCCAAATTTTGGTGGAATTTTTGAATGAATTTATAAAAGGGTTGCAGTGCAAATGGGACCCTAAACTTATGAAAAACCAAATTAGAGAAATAAGGCTCAGGGGAAAAATAATTATATAAATAATCCCACTGATAAAAGAATTGTTTTATTTGAGAGGGTAAAAGAGTCCAATAAAATTGGGAAGTATTTTTTTCACTTGAGGAAAAAACTCCATAAAAATAAAGGGAAGAATGGTTCTGAAATCAATAGAAAATCCAGAAAACCAAAGTTTAAGTTTCCTGGAAAAAATTTAATTAATAAAACAAGGTTAAATTTTTTGGGGTGTTACAGGGCACATGCGTGTGGCGCAGCTGGGTGCGCTCGGGCAGCCGGCGTCTTGGTAGGGCGAGAGGAGGGAGAAGAAGGAGGGGGTAGAGGCGTGGCGTGTCACAGACGTCGAGGCGCATCGTCGGGCGCACTGGGGAGGCTTGAGGTGGCCGGGAGTGGTTGGAAGGGGGCGGCTACAATGCGGGAGCGCACTGTAGCACGCTCCAGAGCGTGCATATGGCTGGCATGGCCATTTTTCTAGCGCTCTGGGCTTGGCCTCTAGTGTCTGGGGGCTCTAGGGGGAAGTAAAGAAGTGTGGAGGGGCATTGGATGCCTGGATAGCCGATGGGAGAGGTGAGAGGTTGAGGAGAGAGAGAAACTACTGTCGGAGGGGTAAATGAGGGTGCTTCACCCATCAATCATTGAGCAAAAGGCGGGGAGAGCTCTTTGGAGGTAGAAGAGGTCTAGGAGGAGCTGTGGTAAGAAGTAGAACTCATGGAGATTAGTGGAAGTGGTCAAAGTGGTGTTTTTAGAAAAATGGCAGAAGGTGTTTGTTGTTGGTTTGGGCAAGAAGGTGAACTCCTCTTGTGACACATGTCATATGTGACATGCTAGAATTTTCTTGGAATTTTTGGAGAATATTTCCTTTGTAAATATTTCAAAAGCTTGAAATATCCAGAAAGGGTTTTTGAGGGATTTAACCAATATTTTGAACATGACCATGTGTTGAAACTCTTATATATGGACAATATATGTCCACTGAGTTTCCCTAGGTTTAACCAAATATTTTTAAAGCATAAAAATAATTTTAACCTATTAAAGACCATTTCTGGCCTAAAGAAAAAGCCTTTAAATAAAATAGGTAGATAAATTTTAAAATTATATTTTTGTGGTTTATGGGTATCCTATATCTAATAGGAGTCAAATATACTTTTGGAAAGATTTTTACTGCCCTTAATTAAGTACTTGAAGTGCAAACCTCAATTCAGGGGTTTTTGGAAAACTAATTTTTAAAAATACTATTTGGCCAAATTATTTTTGTAAGAAATTATTTTTATGTCCTATACACATGGCATGATCATTGGTTCAAGAGTTTGGAGCAAGGAGATGAAGTATAGGAGTTGGAGGATTTATTTGATTTTTAGAGCACTTGCCAACAGCAGACAAAAACCAATCAAGGCAAGGTCCAAAACACTCAAAAGTTTTTGTCAAACCACATTTTATCATGATTGTTAGCTTAAGTGCAGTGGCATGAAAATCAGGGTGTGACAGGCTAGTTCTAGCAGGTGTTTCAGGAGTTTCAGTTTCAAGATCATCATCAGATTCAACAACATCATGTTGTATAACTCTAGCAATTTGTGCATCAAGAAATTCACCAAGTGGCACATCATCATTATCAAGCATGGTGCTAGAATCATCATAAGCATCATTCATAGTAGAAGTAGCATCATCAATAACTTGCGACATGTCAGAATTAATAGCATGTGGTGGTGGTGTTGCAAGTTTACTTATAACAGAAGGTGAATCTAAAGCAGAACTCGATGCCAGTTCCTTACCTCCCCTCGTCTTTGAGGAAAAAATAGTATTCTTAGCGTCCTTCAGATTCTTCATAGTGATAAATTGATAATAATCCCAAGTGACTCAATAAATATTGCTATGCTCCCCGGCAACGGCGCCAGAAAAAGGTCTTGATAACCCACAAGTATATGGGATTGCAACAGTTTTCGAGGGTAGAGTATTCAACCCAAATTTATAGATTCGACACAAGGGGAGCCAAAGAATATTTGAAGGTATTAGCAGCTGAGTTGTCAATTCAACCACACCTGGAGATTAATTATCTGCAGCAAAGTGATCAGTAGCAAAGTAGTTTGATAGTTCTGATAGTAGTGACAACAGCAATGGTAACAGTAATAGTAACAGTGATAGCAGTATTTTGTAGCAAGTGTAACAGTGATAATAGCAATAGTAACGCAGCAAGATCAATATAAATAAATTCATGGGCATTGGATCGGTGACTTGTTGGATGATATTCATCATGTGACAGTTACAACCAAGGGCGATACGACACTAGCTCCAGTTCATCGATATAATGTAGGCATGTATTCCGTAAATAGTCATATGTGCTTTATTAAAAGAACTTGCATGACATCATTTGTCCTACCCTCCCATGGCAGCGGGGTCCATATTGGAAACTAAGGGATATTAAGGCCTCCTTTTAATAGAGAACCGGAACAAAGCATTAACATATAGTGAATACATGAACTCCTCAAACTACGACCATCACCGAGAGTGGGCCCGGTTGTTGTCACTCTGGGGTTGTCGGATCATAACACGTAGTAGGTGACTATAACTTGCAAGATCAGATCTAAAACATGGATATAATGATGAATTCATAAACAGTATCTGAGTTCATGGCACCCGGGCCCAAAGTAACAAGCATTAAGCATAGAAAAGTCATAGCAACATCAATCTAAGAACATAACGGATACTAGGGATCAGGCCCTAACAAAACTAACTCGATTATATGATGAATCTCATCCAACTCCTCGTCGACCAGCGATCCTACGAAGGAATTCACTACAAAAAAATACACTTCCATGATGATACGTGTTTGTCACAGTAGGTCACGTTTTCTGTCATGCATGTACATCCATGACAAATTTATGACAGAATCAAGATAGTCATACATGTGTTGTCGTAGAAGTGTTCCATGACATTACCAAAGTTATCATCATGGAAGTGTCCACTTCCATGACGATAAATCGCGTGTCACAGAAGTACTTTCGTCAAGGGTGACTGACACGTGGCATCCACCGTAACGGAACGCCATTAAGCTATTGGGTCCGGTTTTGGATCCGATAACCCGTTAACAGCCCCGACCAATGGGGATTTTCCACGTGTAAAATCATCATTGGCTGGAGGAAACACGTGTCGGCTCACCGTTGCGACAGATGTCATCCACTCATTGGACCCAAAGCGCCTATGATACGTCGACACGTGGCACGACCCAACAGAGGCCCGTTCCTGTGAAAACGACGGCCCGTTTGACTTGGTCAAAAGGTGGCAGGCCGGCCCACGGCAAGCCTGTTAACGGCCTGTTCGCATATAGCCCATTTACATCCCGCTATCCCAGGGCCCGTTTACGGCCTATCCGAATTAGGCCCAGTAGCGTCATCTGGGCCGTCCAATATAATTCCAGCCTGTTTTAACTTCCAGCCCATGTATGGCCCATGACGTCTTTCGGCCCATATGAGGCCCTTAGTAACCCTCGGCCCCTTAACGGCCCGTGGTAAAACTGGCCCGTAATGAACAGTGTATCACTTTATACCCATTAACGGCCCATTATTCCGTTGGGCGTTTCCATTATGTTATCTTCGGCCTTCTCGGGGCCCATTTATTCTTAGGCTCATTTCCGGCATTCGGTTACTTACGGCCCGTTCTTGTCATTTTATGCTTGTGGGCCAAATTCAACCCGTAATTCTGATCGGCCCGTTTGTGGCCCGTTAATACGTTGGGCCGTTTTCATGTCGAAAAAACCCGTTGGACTGTTTTCATAGAGTTATCAAATACGGCCTATTAACAGCCTGTTATTGTCCATGAATAGTACGGCCCATGATTGGCGAAATGATGATACGCCCCGTAGAAGGCCCATGGATCCTACGGCCCGTAAAAGGCCCATGGATCATACGGCCCGTATAGATGCCCAATGGATCCTATGGCCCGTAGAAGGCCCATGGATCATACGGCCCGCAGGAGGCCCATGGTTACAACAGTCCGTGTGTTGCCATGATTATTTTGGCCTAGTTTCCAAAAATAGGTTATTGTGGCCACTAGAAAAACACAGAAAGAGAACTGCAGTGACTACAAGCAAACAACTAAACAAGACAATAAGGAAATAAATAAGCAAGCAATTAACACTACCCTATTACCGATATTACACATATTACATCCACTGGGCATCAAAATTCGCCACCAGTGCAAATATAGGGAACAAAGCAGCATATTACATACACTGGCCGTCAAAATTGGCCACCAGTGCAAATAAGCGGCTGACAAAACAAGAGCATAAGCTGAAACAACTTGAAGAGCTCAAGAAGCGTGGTATCCACCATCTTGGCAATAATCTTAGCAAGCTTATTAGCTTTGTCCTGTTTGGCGCTAAAATCCTCCAACGCTTAACATTGCGCGTAAAGTATGCATCTGAATGCTCCGTGTACTTCCGCAATCCTTCCGCTTCTTGTCGCAAAGACATTTGGCTGATGTCTTTCAGCTTGTAGTTGAGACTCAAGAAACCGAATCTGATACGGTGAGTTTGAATAGCTTGTGCAAGCGGTAGTGGCTAGTAACTTCGAACACTAAACCAAGACAGGACTTTGGGGATGTCTCAACATCTTCGAGATAGTCTTCCTTAGCTGTTTTATCAGCTTTGTTGGAGACCAACAAGGATGTGTCACTATCTGAACCTTATCTGCATTACTTCCTTTACCATTGCTTAATAAGGCACTCTTCCCCAATATTCTATCAGCATTCTAAAAGAAGAAACAAGCAGAGACATAACAGGTTTAGCATGTACTAGTATATGAAACTCATTTCGGTGAACCTGTTCATTAGTAAGGTGAAAAGGATTAAACTAATAAGTCTTCTATTGCCAGGTACTAGTACATATTAAAAGCATCAAACAAGCATATATATATATATATATATATATATATATATATATATATGTCCTATGGTCACTGCATTGTCTTGCCAAATCAAATTAGAGACATGGTTCAAATTATATCAGTTCAAGACAAAGCAGCAGTGAAAGAATACAAAGCACGGGAAACTACACGGCACAACAAGATTTCAGATGGGTACCACAGGTCTACATGTACAACAACACTATTGGCTCTGTTGTGATGCTAGTAATGTGCATGATATGAGAAGTCAACTGAATACACAATTAAAATTGAAATCAACAGAGCTATTGATAAGAGCAAACCTGTTAAAGAAACATGCGTGAACATACCTGCTGTGCCATTGGAGTTTTGATTGGATCCTTCAATTTAAAAATAAGTTTGTATGAGTAAATACAGTGATACAAGAGCAAAGCAGTATCACGATAGCAATCATAGTTAAAAAAAGGCGCGCCTAAGCGAGCGCTTAAGCGCGCCTAGGCTCTAGGCGTTGGCGCATTGTGCATAACTACGCTTAATTTGTGCATGAAATGCGCATAAACATGCGCTTTGGTCAGTAAAGCGCAAGGCGGCGGCAAAACACACAATTAACGCCTATCACTTTTTGGAACTATTATAGCAATGGAATCTTAAATTAGAACAGTTGTTCTTCAGGTTTAGACACTTGTTCTACATGAACAGAGTACAGTAAGACGCAAGAATATAGTACTTAAAAATAGAAAATGAGCTCATAGACCTTACCACATTCTTGGTTCGGGACGATCTGAGAACAAGGCGTTTGATCATCATCCGATAAATGTATCTCAGGAGAGCGTAAAGGGAATTTGATGAGTTTATTTGCGGTGAAGTATGTTTTCTTGAGTAATTTAAATCGCCACCAAGCATTCTTGATGATAGCAGAGGTATTAGCATAGGTTACCTCATCCTGAGTTTCCAAATCGGTCCTTCTCTATAGAGAAAAATGGGAAAATTTGTTGTATTATAACCATCATGAAGGTAGGATGTATTGGACAAAGCAAAGTAATTGCCATGAATAACATTACTTACACATAACTCCTAGAAAAACACCTGCAACTGGCATTTTCCTTCATCTTCAGTATAATATTTCCAAGATGGGAAGATACGCACATACGGTTTAACAACATCAAATGCAATAGATGCTAAACTACGACTAGCTGGTTGTGCTTCCTCCACAGGAATAGGCGTACTAACTGGTGGAGTTGGGGTTCGCCGTGGTAATCTTGGCCCTTTGGGCAAGTGGAGTTGCCTTACTAGCTGCTCTGGTTTGGGAGCTCTGTGGTGGAGATGGTGTTGTGTCAACAGGAACTGGGTTACTATCTGCTGGGGTTGGGGTTAGATTGGGTGAAGCTGGTTCTCTGTCCATCGCAGTAGGGGTACAATCTGCGAGAGTTTGGGTTATGTGTGGAAGGGCTGGTTCTCGTGCATGTACAACCGCTAGATGCTGGCATCACCCGCTCCAATTCAAATGGCTGATAAACAGGAAACATAGTTGAATGTACAGACATTGTATGAGAGACAGATGCAATATATAGTGTGGAAAAAAGAGGGCATGAAATAGTTGACATGTATATTGTTTAACTAAAACGGATAGCATGACATAATTTCACATATATGATGTCTATCTAAACTGGATAGCATAGCATAACATAATTCAAAGATATGATGAATAACTAAACAGGATCGCATGACATAATTCACCTACAGTTATCTAAGTAATCAGGATCGCATCATTTAATTCACATATGTGATTTATATGCTAAATAGAGGGCATTAGATGTGATGTCTGAACTAAGAACATGGTGTTGAATATTGTGTATATGATGTCTAATCTATGCAATGCAAGACACCATATGCATGATATGAGCAATATAACCATGCCAAGTTAGAGCATACACCTCGGTGGGGGAACAGGACTGGTCATCTGTCTCTGAATCCATCTCTGAGGAGCTATCGGGACCCAACAAGAGATATGCTTCGACAGGTAGCACTGTCTGCTCTGAAGGCCTTGTTTTCTCTCCAGATTTTTCAATCTCCCACCCAAATGGCTGATTCACAGGAAGATTAGTTTAATGTACAAACATTGTCGACAAATGGAAATGTAATGAAGAAAAGGATGGGCATGATATCATTCAAATATATGATGCCTGGTTAAACAGGATGGCATTGCACATTTCACGTATATTATGGCTGGCTAAAAGACATGAGACTGCATAATTCCCATATATGATATAGAAACTAAACAGGTGGCATTACATAACATGTGTAAACTAAGCAGATGACATATATGATGTCAAAAGTAGGCACTGCAAGGCAACATATGCATGATATGAGTAACATCATCATGCCAAGGTAGATCAAACACCTTGGGGGGTAAACAGGAGTGGTCAGCGGCGTCTGAATCCGCCTTAGAACAGATATCTTCATCTGGATTACAATCTGGAGAGGGGTGGGGAGGGTTTGCTATTGAACCCACCATGGAGCGATGTCTGCATGACATTGTATTTCCGCGCAAAATTCTTCTCATTTTCTCTACATGTTCAGCATGACTGTGTACAATATCTGACATGCATACGAAAAAAATATGGTGAGATTATGTAAGGAGAGCATGCAGAAATTTAGAGTGATGGTACCAATCAGTGGATGGATCCAAAAATAATGATAGCAGGCTGATGATTGCTTTAATTTAATAAAAAGACAGATGATGATTGCTTTACTATTTGTTTCCACCCAAGATGAACAACATAGGCATACCCTAGGTGAACCAGATATTAGACAGAGATACTATTCATTGCTTCCTCGATATGTGCCCCACAACTAATTTAGAACTCAAGTTTGAACATTAATTTGGACCTAACTTGGAGTCCAAGAGGTGAACAGGACGATAAAGTAGCAGGTAATTTTAAGCAATGCATAACATAAGCAGAAACAAAAGAGTGCGACCTCTCTTGTGGACCCGTGTACTCCTCAGGTTCATCTGCCGAGTCGATGATGGTGATGCCATTGCGGTGGGTGCTGGCGGCAGGGAAGGAGATCTAAGGCGGCGAAAGACGGTCGGGAGTCGTGATGTATGGTTTGGTGGATGTTTCTGTTGATGTAGCAGCTCAGTTGAGGTGGACAACGTCGCGGCAGGAGTAGGACAAACCACACAAAGTTTCCTTCGACACCTACCTGTAACTGAAGTAATTCTATAAGGGCTCATTTGGCTTGCATGATTCTAAAAACGCAGGGATAGGAAATACACCGGAATAGGATAGGAATGCACATGGTAAACAAAGCATTTGTAAACATAGGATTTCTGTCAACTTGAGTGTTTGGTGTACAAGAATTGGAAGAGCAGAGGAATGCAAAGAAACATGGCCAAAATAAAGTGAAACCATATGAAAGCGTGTAAAGTTACTTCTGCCACTAATGCACTTGGTCTTGTTTTCATGCATAGATTTTGAAAAGTAGGTCCAGGTGGATGTTTTGCTTCATTCCTTTCAACAAAATGCATGAATAATTGAATAGTAGAGTGCCATTGGAAAATTCCCTATTGCTATGTTTTTGCGTTGAACCAAAATAGCCCTAATGGATCGACATGAATGTATAATAATAAGTGATGCAACAAGTGTACAACCTCTTTGCCGTAGCCGTGTCGACCTCAGCATCATTGGGTTGGTCGCTGAAGCAGTTGAGGCAGAGGTGGCTGTCGGAGGTGTGGAGGAAGATCTGAGGAATCAGAGCGGCGTCCGTGGCCTTTGCTCTGTTGTGATGGATGGATTACGTGTTGGAGCAGCCCGGTGAGCCAGTGGGCGTCAAGGCTGAAGCGACACAAGGCAGACATCGTCAATCTCAAGTGGGATTCTAATAGCATCTCCAATAGATGATGTAAAATAGATGTAAAATTTACGTCACCAAAAACCACCGACTACAACAGATGAGGTAAAAACTGTTGACTCTGAACTTAAGCTGTCGAAACTGAAATTTCTTGTGGAATCATGCGTTCTTGTCAGAATTGAATGCAATGGTAGCGGAGAGGCACTTGACATGTAGTTTAGGGAGGGCATGTAGTTCATCTTCAACCTGCACCCCCCTGAGCCGCCAGCCACCACCGGCCGAACCGCAGGCCCCAGTGCCGCCTCGCCGCCCCGAAACAACTCCCCACCGCCGGTCCGCCGCCGCCCCGGCCAGCCCTATAGGCCCCCGCCCCCACCCTGAACCCTAAGATAGATAGTGGGGTACCTCTCCGGCGAGCCCCCATCCCCGCTGCGGGTGGTTCTTCCGTAACTCCGGCGAGCCCCCCCCCACCCCCTGAAAATCGACTGACCCAAAAGTCGATTTAGTCAACTGAAGTGTAGCTAAATCAAAGCAGAGCAACAACACGAGCAAGGGGGGGAGCAGCAAGAAGAAGCTGAAGCGAAAGGAAGGAGAGCCGGAGCAAGAAGAGCTGGGCGAAATAATGATCGGCGAGAGCCGGAGTAAAGAAAGAAGTAGCGCTGAAGCGAAGCGAGAGACGGAGCAGCAGCAGCAGATCCGGCTGGTATGGACGCCGCCGCCGAAGGGGCCTCGCACTGGGGGAGAGCCGCCATGGAGATGTCGCCCGCGGCGCCGGCTTCAAGGTAGCCGCTCCATGGTGGTGCGGGATGGAGCACCGTCGGCACCGGGAGGTCGAGCTAAGGAGAAGGTGCGATGCGATGAGTGTACATCCTCTTTGGTGGCGCCGAGTAGGCCTCAGCTTTGTCCGATGAGTCAGTGAGGATGCTGCGGTTCCAGTGGAGCAGGTTAAGGTGGCGCTGTGGGGATGGAGCAGCCGCGATAGACGAGGCGATCGTTGGAGCAGCTCCTTGGAGGTGGAGGACGGGGCGGCTGAACCGGCGGGACGATGAGATGGATGACGGATCCTCATCCGGGGAGGTGGACGAGGGATGTTGAGCTGTTGTGATGGACGACGTCGTCGGGGAAGAGGCTCAGGCTGGGCAGCGGTGAGGTGGCGGACGGAGGAGGGTGGGTTTCGCGGCTGGAGCGGAGAGGTTATGGCGGCCTGGAATTTCGAATGGCAAAAAGGAGGCGATGGGAGGGGGTGAACCATGACTTAGGGACGTGCTTGTCCAAAATGTAGGGTGTGTTACAAAAGTACCCCCCACCGATTTGAACTAGCGGCCCTTTCAGCTCAGGGTTAGAAGGGGGATTTCGGCGATGTCGGGATTTGGTAGGCTGGAGGGAGTTTTCGCAGCGTTGTAATTTCGGGATAGCAAGGCGGGTTGTGAAGGCGCCAGTTTTGGGAGCACGATATCTGAATTTTCGAGATATAACAAGGCGCGGGTTGAATTTTAGGGACAAGCCTAACGTGTAATATTGTACTTGTACATACCAAATCAATTCGCACTTCCCTCAACCAAAAAGAAAACGAAAAAATAAAACTATTCACAACACACAAAGAGAGAGTCTTGCCCGCTTTACTATAAAAATGCTATTCAAAGCTACTCCCTCCTTCCATCTATATAGGGCCTAATGCGTTTTTCGATGCTAAGTTTGACCAAATATTAGAGCAATAATATATGACATGCAACTTACACAAAGCACACCGTTAAATTCTTCTGTGAAAGGTTCTTTCAATGATATAATTTTCACATTGTGCATGTCATGTACTATTAATCTTGTCAATAGTCAAAGGCGGTCTTAAAAACGCATTACGCCCTATATAGATGGAAGGAGGGAGTATGAATCCATGTTATGTCCAATTAAATTTTTTCGCTTGCTGTATAATGCATGTAACCTACTCATACCAACATTTTAGTGCATTCCAAATGTCTATACTACCGCTGCAATTCGAACTGAATTTGAATTCGTTTCTCTATTTTAATAAGAATCTACAATCATGATTGTTGCCAACTTCAACCATCATTCGTGTATTACCTTAATAACACACCACATGATTACTATAGATATAGATATGAACTATTTGTACTACCTGAACTCGAATTCTATTTTTTGAATACACTTGATGTTGATTCCAAATAATAGCACATTTGATGTGCTAACTATATATTCATAATCTAAACCATGTTCCATATGTGTACACCGTGTTTATCACACATAGTATAGTGCCCGCCCTACATTATGACAAGTATTTAGACCTGAGCTGCAAAAGCCACACATTAGCCAAAATTATGATCAATGTTCTATATATTATACGTAGTACTAGCAAGATGCCCATGCATTCCACAAAACATCAACATGATCAAGGGGAGGCCTAATTTGCAAATATGGAGAGGGGTGTGGGTATCTTTTCTCAAAATTGCCATAGTTTCCTTCCTATCCGTCAGATATAAATCGGACGGCCTATATTGAGGATGGCAGGCACACCATCATCAACAACTCCGTTTTTTATAAGAGTAGAGATAAAATATATTATATGTAGTATAACATGTTCATAACCACACCATGTGTATCACCGTTATATATATTCACACATGCGTCGGTTTAAAACACTATGATAAATTCTTCAAATATCCGAATTCACTTTTTATAATGAAGTATGATCTCTATTCGTCTTTTACACCCACACAACCTCTTATCTTTGTAGCTAGCTAGCGCTAACTTTCTCTCGTGCATGCACATGCCCGCATCCCTCTCACCCTCCCACAGCATTCTCTAGCTCCATCGCGCAAATTCGTCTTTTCACTTTAGGTCGTTCACCCATGGTGTGTGTAGGCCCCCCCAGATCCTTCTTTATGGCACACATTGATCGATGTGCCTCTTTAGCTAGGTGTGCCTAGCACAAACACAAGCTTCCCGTCTTCTCTTATCACCGTCCATGCCTCACTCCCACCACTCTTTACATCGATCTCGTACTCGCACACTCCTTCCCCCTCGATATAGTCTGACTCTCGCACCACCTCCTAGATGCATCCCTCTCTCTCTTTATCCTTCTCCCCATGCCTCATTTGCTTCTAACACCCACATGCATGTATACGATTGATCTCCCAACGTATACCTAGGTCGACTTTAACTATTCCCCCCCATCGATCGATGTACCTCACAAGTCCTGTCTCTCCTTTCTCTGACAAAGGATGATTGATCTTCCTATGTAGTTATGTCTGCTTACCACAGCCATATCGTCCCCCCTCATCATTCGTGCATGCCTCCTGACCCGTCTCTCACACACACATGCATAGACAGGCAGCCATCCCCTCTCTTATTGATATTGCAGGCATGCCCTCTGGTTGTCTAGCAAGCCTATCCCACCATTTGTTAGAAGCAACTCCATTACCACCCCCTCCAACACTCTAGCTCTGTCTCTCTCCCAACCTTATTCCTCTCCTACACATATGCATGGATGCCGATCGATCTCCCTTAATAAATGAGGTAGATCGATCTCCCTTAATACATGAGGTAGGCCTCTCTCCTCCTCCACACATATACCAGCCATTGTACCTCTATAGTTAATTAGCCCCCCCCCCCGCCACCACACACCGATAGTCGAGCGCTGTAGGTAGGTATCCATGCCACAGAGACAAACTGAACCTGTCCCGTCTCTCATTCTAGTAGGCCAGCCACTCTATATATTTGACGTGGGCACACACAAATTCGATGGCACTCTTTATCGCCCGCGTGCGCACACACACACACATCATCCCTCTCTTCGATTCTATGGACACCTCAAGTCGATGATAGCTCCACTCTCTTCTCGTGGATCGCCGCCTCTATATATATGATATATCCAGGACTCTATTTCACACACATTGCATATGTTACATTTTTTGATTGACCCCCCAAAAAAAAACTCTCATGAACCCACACACTATATCTCTCTATGTTTGTATCTCTCTCACACAACCCCACGTAGGTGGTGTACGGATACAAGAAGAGAATAGGTGCACCGTGCACGTACTTACGCTTCGTGCCCAGCCACACCCGCGCGGGTACACAGTGGAGCTCATTTCTCTATGAAATGGCAGCCCACGTGCTAATTTGAACGCGTGTAGCGGTTGTTTACCTACGAAGGTCGTGTACCACGCGTGCACGAAACAAAGTTCGACTTGATGCGTTGGCGCGTGATGACCCACAAGTATAGGGGATCTATCGTAGTCCTTTCGATAAGTAAGAGTGTCGAACCCAACGAGGAGTAGAAGGAAATGATAAGTGGTTTTCAGCAAGGTATTCTCTGCAAGTACTGAAATAAGTGGTAACAGATAGTTTTGTGATAAGATAAATTGTAACGAGCAACAAGTAACAACAGTAAATAAAGTGCAGCAAGGTAGCCCAATCCTTTTTGTAGCAAAGGACAAGTCTGGAAAACTCTTATATAAGGAAAAGCGCTCCCGAGGACACATGGGAATATCGTCAAGCTAGTTTTCATCACGTTCATATGATTCACGTTCGGTACTTTGATAATTTGATATGTGGGTGGACCAGTGCTTGGGTGTTGTTCTTACTTGAACAAACATCCCACTTATGATTAACCTCTATTGCAAGCATCCGCAACTACAACAAAAGTATTAAGGTAAACCTAACCATAGCATGAAACATATGGATACAAATCAGCCCCTTACGAAGCAACGCATAAACTAGGGTTTAAGCTTATGTCACTCTAGCAACCCATCATCTACTTATTACTTCCCAATGCCTTCCTCTAGGCCCAAATAATGGTGAAGTGTTATGTAGTCGACGTTCACATAACACCACTAGAGGCTAGACAACATACATCTCATCAAAATATCGAACGAATACCAATCACATGACTACTAATAGCAAGACTTCTCCCTTGTCCTCAGGAACAAACGTAACTACTCACAAAGCATATTCATGTTCATAATCAGAGTGGTAATAATATGCATAAATGATCTGAACATATAATCTTCCACCAAATAAACCAATTAGCATCAACTACAAGGAGTAATCAACACTACTAGCACCAATCCCGGACTTGGAGACAAGAATTGGATACAAGAGATGAACTAGGGTTTTGAGAGGAGATGGTGCTGATGAAGATGTTGATGGAGATTTCCCTCTCCCGATGAGAGGAGCGTTGGTGATGACGATGGTGATGATTTCCCCCTCCCGGAGGGAAGTGTCCCCGGTAGAACAGCTCTGCCAGAGCCCTAGATTGGTTCCGCCAAGGTTCCGCCTCATGGTGGCGGAGTCTCGTCCCGAAAGGTTGCTTCCTATTTTTTTCTTGACGAAAGACTTCACATAGGAGAAGATGGGCGTCGGAGAGCCACCAAGGGGCCCACGTGGTAGGGGAGCGCGCCCTAGAGAGGGCGCGCCCCCCACCCTCGTGAGCATGGTGTGGGCCCCTTGGCCTTCATCTTTGGCGACAATTTTTCTTTATTTATTTTAAGATATTCCGTGGAGTTTCAGGACTTTTGGAGTTGCGTAGAATAGGTCTCCTATATTTGCTCCTTTTCCAGCCCAGAATTCCAGCTGCCAGCATTCTCCCTCTTCATGTAAACATTGTAAAATAAAAGAGAATAGCCATAAGTATTGTGACATAACGTGAAATAACAGCCCATAATGCGATAAATATCGATATAAAAGCATGATGAAAAATGGACGTATCAACTCCCCCAAGCTTAGACCTCGCTTGTCCTCAAGTGAAAAGCCGAAAACAATAAACATGTCCTCATGTTTAGAGGTAGAGGCGTCGATAAAAATAAAATACGGACATGAAGGCATCATGATAGTTCTTATAACAGCAACACATATAGATTTTGTCATATGATTACTTATGTTCAAGTGATGATCTTTTCACAATGCAAAAGTATGAATCAGAAACCTTATTGAGCACCAACAAATTATAACCTCAGTCATTGAAGCAATTGCAATTTATCATAACATCGGAAAGAGTCTATGTCAGAGCTTAAAAGCAAGTCCACATACTCAACTATTATTTAGTCCTTCATAGTTGCTAACACTCAAGCAATACTTGTGGTTACGGAGTTTTAATCAGACACAGAGAAATATAGGGGCTTATAGTTTTGCCCCACAACCTTTTACCTCAAGGGTAATGTCAGCAATAATAATTCATGCTCCCCTACATCCAATTAGATATATATATATATATATATATATATATATATATATATATATATATATATATATCATGTTCTTTCCAACATCTTTGAGCTTGCCAAAGGATAAAATGAAAAGGAAAGGTGAAGATCACCGTGACTCTTGCATAAGGTAAAGGATGATAATAAAAGATAGGCCCTTCACGGAGGGAAGCGAGAGGTTGCCATGCGCTTTTATGGTTGGATGCACAAAATCTCAATGCGAAAAGAACGTCACTTTATATTGCCCTTGTGATATGAACCTTTATTATGCAGTCCGTCGCTTTTATTACTTCCACATCACAATATCGTATAAAGCTTATTTCTCCCACACCAATCAATCATACATGTTTAGAGCAATTTTTATTGCTTTGCACCGATGACAACTTACTTGAACGATCTTACTCAATCCATAGGTAGATATGGTGGACTCTCATGGCTAAACTGGTTTAAGGGTATTTGGAAGCACAAGTAGTATCTCTACTTGGTGCCGAGAATTTGGCTAACATGAGGGGAAAGGCAAGCTCAACATGTTAGAGGATCCATGACAACATACTTTATCTCAGATATAAGAAAACATAACTCATCACGTTGTCTTCCTTGTCCAACATCAACTCTTTAGCATGTTATATTTTAATGAGTGCTCCCAATCATAAAAGATGCCAATGACAATATATCTATATGTGAAACCTCTCTTTCCTTATTACTTCCTGTTAATTGCAACGATGACCAAAGCTATATTTGCCAACTCCCAACAACTTTTAATCATCATACTCTTTCTATGTGAAGTCATTAATCTCAATAAGATCAATATGAACTCTTTGTTCCTTTTTATTCTTTTTCTTCTTCCTATTCTTTTGTTCACCCAAGATCATGGCAAAATAATCAAGCCCTTGACTCAACATTAAACTTTATTTTATATATAGCTCACGGACTCGATTACATAGAGGGATCATAAAGCAAAACTCAAAACTAGATCATGCCATAAACTTTATTCTACTAGATCAAGATACTACTAAAAAGATCGAACTAAGAAAAATGGTAAAGATAGGAGTTGTGATGGTGATACGATACCGGGGCACCTCCCCCAAGCTTGGCAGTTGCCAACGGGAGTGCCCATACCCATGTGATTATGCCTCCTTCTTCGGGGTTGGTGAAATATTCTTGGCGATGATGCCCTTTAGGATACGATTCTCCTCCTCAAGCTTATTGACTTGCTGCTTGAGGTCCATTATTTCCTTGTGAAGTTTTCCTGTAACTGCTAAGGCTCCTTGCACCCAAGGGTGTTGCATAGCTGCGAGTGGACAAGTGACACTCCTCTTCATATTTTCATAAGAAAGAAATCTAACATTGGAAGGGATAACCGAGTTTGGAATAACTGAGCTCTGTAGTTCCCCCATCGTGAACCCAGCTCGGAGGCGAGAGGTGACTTCTTGATCCTCCATGGCATCTACCCTCATCAAGTCGGCCTCCATCTCCGCCTCCGTTGCTGGCCCAAAGTGGTCCACATCGCTATTTGCCCTTGGTTCCGGTGCCGGATTAGATACCCGGCTCTCCCCGACTGACTCTTGAGAAGACATCTTGCTCTAATCTGCAGCAGCAACAACTCGAAACAAAAACATAGGATATTTGCGTGATATGGGAGTCAAAACCTTCGAGAGAATATATAATGAATTTTTACCGACCAAAATACGTATCGTGCAAGAAAACAGAGTCCGGAAGGCACACGAGGTGCTCACGAGGTAGGGGGGCGCGCCCAGGGGGGTAGGGCGCGCCCACCACCCTCATGGGGCCCTCGTGTCCTTCCCGGACTGCTACTTATTTTTCTGTTTTTCTAAATATTCCAAAACGGAGAAATATTGCCTTAAAACTTGTTTTGGAGTCGGTTTACTTACCGTACCACATAACTATTCCTTTTCGAGATGCAAACGGTCTGGAAAGTGTCCCTTATGTATTCCTCCGGGGTTACGGTTTCAATAATATTGGTTTCAACATTTATGGGATTACCTGAAATATAATGTTTGATCCTCTGACCGTTTACCACCTTCGGGTTTGTGCCTTCGAAGTTGTTGATTTTTATGGCACCGGAACGATAGACCTCCTCGATAAAGTAGGGACCTTCCCATTTAGAGAGAAGTTTTCCTGCAAAAATCTTAAACGAGAGTTGTATAGCAATACATAATCACCTACATTAAACTCACGCTTTTGTATCCTTTTGTCATGCCATCTTTTAACTTTTTCTTTAAACAACTTGGCATTTTCATAAGCTTGGGTTCTCCATTCATCAAGTGAGCTAATATCAAATAACCTCTTCTCACCGCAAGTTTGAAATCATAATTGAGCTCTTTAATAGCCCAATATGCCTTATGTTCTAGTTCGAGAGGTAAGTGACATGCTTTTCCATAAACCATTTTATACGGAGACATACCCATAGGATTCTTATATGCAGTTCTATAGGCCCATAATGCATCATCAAGTTTCTTAGACCAATTCTTTCTAGACCTATTAACAGTCTTTTGCAAAATTAATTTGAGCTCTCTATTGCTCAATTCTACTTGACCACTAGACTGTGGGTGATATGGAGATGCAATTCTACGATTAACATCATATTTAGCAAGCATTTTACGGAAAGCACCATGAATAAAATGTGAACCACCATCAGTCATTAAGTATCTAGGGACTCCAAACCTCAGAAAAATAACTTCCTTAAGCATTTTAATAGAAGTGTTATGATCAGCACTACTAGTTGGAATAGCTTCTACCCACTTAGTAACGTAATCAACAGCAACCAAAATATGTGTATACCCATTAGAGGCATTAAAAGGTCCCATATAATCAAAGCCCCAAACATCAAATGGTTCAGTAACAAGTGAATAATTCATAGGCATTTCTTGACGTCTACTAATATTACCAATTCTTTGACATTCATCGCAAGACAAAACAAACTTACGGGCATCCTTGAAGAGAGTGGACCAATAAAACCGGATTGCAATACCTTATGTGCAGTTCTATCTCCAGCGTGGTGTCCTCCATAAGCTTGGAGTGACACTTGTGTAGGATACATTCTGTTCATGCTCAGGTACACAACGTCTAATAATACAATCTACTCCTTCTTTATAAAGATGTGGGTCATCCCAAAAGTAATGTCGCAAATCATAGAAAAACTTTTTCTTTTGTTGGTATGTGAAGCTAGGTGGTATAAATTTAGCAACAATATAATTAGCACAATCAGCATACCATGGAGTGCTACGAGAAGTTCTTATGACATTTAATTGTTCATCAGGAAAGCTATCATCAATAGGTAGTGGGTCATCAAGAACATTCTCTAACCTAGATAAGTTATCTGCAACAGGGTTCTCAGCTCCTTTTCTATCAACAATATGCAAATCAAATTCTTGCAGCAAGAGAACCCATCTAATAAGTCTAGGTTTTGCATCTTTATTTTCCATAAGATATTTAATAGCAGCATGATCAGTCTGATTAGTTACTTTAGAATCAACAATATAGGGTCTGAATTTATCACAAGAAAATACAACTGCTAAAAGTTCCTTTTCGGTAGTAGCATAATTTCTTTGAGCATTGTCTAGAGTCTTACTAGCATAATGGATAACATTTAATTTCTTATCAACTCTTTGCCCTAGAACAGCACCTCTGACATAATCACTAGCATCACACATAATTTCAAAGGGTAAATTCCAACTGGTGGCTGAACAACAGGTGCAGAGACTAATGCTTTCTTAAGTATTTCAAATGCTTCTACACAATCATCATCAAAGACAAATGGTACATCTTTTTGTAATAAATTAGTCAGAGGCCGAGAAATTTTTGAGAAGTCCTTAATGAACCTCCTATAAAATCTGGCGTGACCAAGGAAACTTCGTATAATTTTGATGTCCTTGGGACAAGGCATCTTTTCAATAGCATCAACCTTGGCTTTATCAACTTCAATACCTCTTTCAGAAATTTTGTGCCCCAAGACAATACCTTCATTAACCATAAATTGGCACTTTTCCCAATTCAAGACAAGATTAGTTTCTTGACATCTACGCAAAACTTCGATCAAGATTGCTCAAGCAATCATCAAAAGAGGAACCATAGGCGGAAAATTCGTCCATGACAACCTCATAAATCTTTTCACAAAAATCAGAGAATATAGCCATCATGCATCTTTGAAAGGTAGCAGGTGCATTACATAAACCAAAAGGCATACGTCTATAAGCAAAAGTACGAAAAGGGCAAGTAAAAGTAGTCTTTGATTGATCTTCAGCTGACACAGATATTTGAGAGAAACCAGAATAACCATCTAGAAAGGAATAATGTGTATGTTTGCATAATCTTTCTAGCATTTGATCAATAAAAGGTAAGGGTAATGATCTTTCTTAGTAGCTTTATTTAATTTGCGGAAATCAATTACCATCCTATAACCTGTGATAATTCTTTGTGGGATCAATTCATCTTTATCATTAGGGACAACGATAATACCTCCCTTCTTAGGGACACAATGGACAGGACTTACCCACCGACTATCAAAGAACGGGATAAATTATACCTACCTCCAGAAGCTTGAGTATTTCTTTTCTTACCACTTCTTTCATTTTAGGATTCAAACATCGTTGCGGATCACGAACTGGTTTGGCATCCGCTTCCAAATTTATTTTATGTTGACATAGAGTGGGACTAATTCCCTTAAGATCATCAAGAGTATATCCAATAGCGGCACGGTGCTTCTTCAGATTTTTCAATAATCTTTCTTCTTCATGCTCTGAAAGGTTAGCGCTAATAATAACAGGATATATTTTCTTCTCATTAAGATAAGCATATAAGATTATCAGGCAACAGTTTAAGCTCAAACACGGGATCACCCTTGGGTGGAGGAGGATCCCCTAGGATTTCAACAGGCAAATTGTGTTGCAGAATAGGTTCCTGTTTAAAGAATACTTCATCTATTTCCCTTCTTTCATTCATGAACATATCATTTTTATGGTCTAAAGGATCACTAGGAGGTACGGCTATAGAAGCAAGACCAATAATTTCATCTTTACTAGGCAATTCTTCCTCTCGATGTTGTTTACTAAATTTAGAGAAATTAAACTCATGAACCATATCATCCAAGCCAATAGTAACAACATTCTTTTTGCAGTCTATCTTAGCATTAACAGTGTTCAAGAAGGGTCTACCAAATATAATGGGACAAAAGCTATCTTGAGGAGAACTGAGAACAATAAAATCAGCAGGATATTTAGTTTTCCCACACAAGACATCAACATCTCTAACAATTCCCATTGCAGATATAGTATCTCTATTGGCAAGTTTAATTGTAACATCAATATCTTCTAACTCAGCAGGTGCAATTTCATGCTTAATTTATTTATATAAATCACAAGGTATAACACTAGCACTAGCACCCATATCACATAAGCCATGATAACAATGATCTCCTATTTTAACAGAAATAATAGGCACGCCTACCACAGGTCTATGTTTATCTTTAGCACAAGGTTTAGCAATTCTAGCAGTTTCACCATTGAACTGAATAACATGCCCATCAATATTATCAGACAAGATATCTTTAAAAATAGCAATATTAGGTTCTACTTTGACTTGCTCAGGAGGTGTATAAATTCTAATATTGCTTTTACGAACCACCGTTGAAGCTTTAGCATGATCCTTTATTCTAACAGGTAAAGGTGGTTTCTCAACATAAGAAGTGGGAACAATAGGATCATTATAAGTGACAGTCTTTTCTTCAACTTTAATAGGTGCAGCTACTTATACTTCTATGGGAGGATGATATTTAAACCACTTCTCCTTGGGGAGATCAACATAAGTAGCAAAAGATTCACAGAAAGAAGCTACTATCTCAGAGTCAAGTCCATATTTAGTGCTAAACTTACGGAAAATATCGGTATCCATGAAAGATTTAACACAATCAAACTTAGGTATCATACCTGACTCCTTACCTTCGTCGAGGTCCCAATCTTTAGAGTTGCGTTTAATTCTATCCAATAAATTCCATCTGAATTCAATAGTCTTCATCATAAAAGAGCCAGCACAAGAAGTATCGAGCAAGGTGCGATTGTTATCAGAAAGCCGAGCATAAAAACTTTGAATAATTATTTCTCTTGGGAGCTCATGATTGGGGCATGAATATAACATTAATTTAAGCCTCCCCCAAGCTTGAGCGATGCTTTATCCTTCGTGAGGCCAAAAATTATATATATAATTGCGATCACGATGAACAAGATGCATAGGGTAGTACTTTTGATGAAATTCCAATTTCAATCTTTTATAGTTCCATGATCTCGTATCATCACATAGACTATACCATGTCAATGCATCTCCCTTCAAAGATAAAGGGAATACCTTCTTCTTAGCAACGTCATCGGATATACCTGCAAGCTTAAATAATCCACAAACTTCATCCACATATATTAAGTGCTCATCAGGATGCTTTGTTCCATCTCCTGTAAAAGGATTAGCTAGCAGTTTTCCATCATACCCGAAGGAAATTCAAAAGGAGTTTCATTTTCAATAGGTTCAGTAGGTTGAGGAGCAACTCTTTGCTCTACTGGACGGGGTGAAGATACCCCGAACAAGCCCCTAAGAGAATTACTTTCCATAGTAACAAGTGATGATGAAATTTCAGCACACTATATAAATTTTTCCTTACCAAATTCCACCTACCAAAGGTGCTACACTCCCCGGCAACGGCGCCAGAAAAGAGTCTTGATGACCCACAAGTATAGGGGATCTATCGTAGTCCTTTCTTTAAGTAAGAGTGTCGAACCCAACGAGGAGCAGAAGGAAATGATAAGCGGTTTTCAGCAAGGTATTCTCTGCAAGTACTGAAATAAGTGGTAACAAATAGTTTTGTGATAAGATAAATTGTAACGGAAACAAGTAACAAGAGTTAATAAAGTGCAGCAAGGTGGCCCAATCCTTTTTGTAGCAAAGGACAAGCCTGGACAAACTCTTATATAAGGAAAAGCGCTCCCGAGGACACATGGGAATATCGTCAAGCTAGTTTTTATCACGTACATATGATTCGCGTTCGGTACTTTGATAATTTGATATGTGGGTGGACCGGTGCTTGGGTGCTGTTCTTACTTGAACAAAAGTCCCACTTATGATTAACCTCTATTGCAAGCATCCGCAACTACAACAAAAGTATTAAGGTAAACCTAACCATAGCATGAAACATAAGGATCCAAATCAGCCCCTTACGAAGCAACGCATAAACTAGGGTTTAAGCTTCGTCACTCTAGCAACCCATCATCTACTTATTACTTCCCAATGCCTTACTCTAGGCCCAAATAATGGTGAAGTGTTATGTAGTCGACGTTCACATAACACCACTAGAGGCTAGACAACATACATCTCATCAAAATATCGAGCGAATACCAAATTCACATGACTACTAATAGCAAGACTTCTCCCTTGTCCTCGTGGAACAAACGTAACTACTCACAAAGCATATTCATGTTCATAATCAGAGGGGTAATAATATGCATAAAGGATCTGAACATATAATCTTCCACCAAATAAACCAATTAGCATCAACTACAAGGAGTAATCAACACTACTAGCACCAATCCCGGACTTGGAGACAAGAATTGGATACAAGAGATGAACTAGGGTTTTGAGAGGAGATGGTGTTGATGAAGATGTTGATGGAGATTTCCCTCTCCCGATGAGAGGAGCGTTGGTGATGACGATGGTGATGATTTCCCCCTCCCGGAGGGAAGTGTCCCCGACAGAACAGCTCTGCCGGAGCCCTAGATTGGTTCCGCCAAGGTTCCGCCTCGTGGCGGCGGAGTTTCGTCCCGAAAGGTTGCTTCATAATTTTTTCTTGACGAAAGACTTCATATACGTGAAGATGGGCGTCGGAGAGCCACCGGGGGCCACGAGGTGAGGCGCGCCCCACCCTCGTGAGCAGGTGTGGCCCCCGGCCTTCATCTTTGGCGACGATTTTTCTTTATTTATTTTAAGATATTCCATGGAGTTTCGGGACTTTTGGAGTTGCAGAATAGGTCTCCAATATTTGCTCCTTTTCCAGCCGAATTCCAAATTTGCCAAAGATTCTCCCTCTTCATGTAAACCTTGTAAAATAAAAGAGAATAGCCATAAGTATTGTGACATAACGTGAAATAACAGCCCATAATGCGATAAATATCGATATAAAAGCATGATGCAAAATGGACGTATCAGCGCGTTATTTTTAAATAAAGCTATATCGCTCAATGGCACATACACAGAATATAAAATGATTTTTATGGAGAAAAAGGTAGTCCACTCCACTATATACAATGGAGCCTCCCTGCCTCGTTCGTCTCTCTTCAGAGTATCTCACAAGGCTGCGGTGGCCTCTCTCTCTCTCTCTCTCAAACACCGTTGGTCACTGATCCGGCCGCATCCCGTCCGCCGGTGGAAAGGGAGGACGTGCATCGTTTCTCTGTTCAACGGCGCCGAGGCAGCACGTCCCGATCTGCGGTACACACTGTTCTCTCTAACCAAGCTCCGGCGCGGTAGGGCCTACACCACCTGCTCGCTGCCGCAGTATGGGCAATTTCCGCCCGCCGCCGCTCACCTAGTTACATCCCGACGACCTCCAGGTATCCCCTCCGGCCTTGCTCCACTGCCCGTCTTCCCATGTCGCTGCATGTGGATCTTCCATAGTTCTTTGCACAAAACGTAGCTCGTACGGTGTACTTTCCATATTGCAATCTCATCCTCACACCGTTTTAGACAAACACAACCGTGTTGTTATCTTAGGACAAGGAATATGCTTCTTTTTTGTCGTCACAACTGTCATCAACAATATTTATCTTTTTACAAATTTCAAATGGGCATATTTTAGAGTGTAGATTCACTCATTTTGCTTCGTATGTGTACTCCCTCTATTCCTAAATATTTGTCTTTTTAGAGATTTCAACAAGTGACTACATAGGGAGCAAAATGAGTGAATCTACACTCTAAAATATGTCTATATACATCCGTATGTAGTTGTCCACTTGAATCTCTAAAAAGACAAACATTTGAGTAGTCACTCATTGAAATCTCTAGAAATACAAATACTCCGGAGTATATTTAAGAACCGAGGGGGTAGTGCACAGCCGCATGGGAGACTCAGACCGGTCGTTGCGCCGCATTAATAGTGAGTAATGAGCAGTCAAATCATAAGCCCCACCTTTCCCACTGTAAGTTGCTCGGAAGAAGCAACCATCAATACGCTCTTCTTTGAATCCGCTCATACTACTCCATCCATCACTGTTTATAGAGCGCTTGAAAAAGAGAAAATCTACGGGACCAAGGTGACTAGCGATCGGCCTGAAAAATAGCATTGGTAGTTATAGCACGGTGTCTATTACTAGAGGAAATAATGCGTACACACATGCATGCAGTGCTTCCACCCCGGGTACATGCACTTACTCCACTCCGTAGTACTACATTGAGAGAAAATTGCAGTTACCACGCCCTAATTAATTGAGCATTAAACAAAACGCGTCTAAAGTCTCTCTGGTGGTGGAAATGCATTGAGACTACCCACAGTGGGAGTAACATAGGAAGTAACATCACACACATCTAGATAAAATAGATGATGTGGCAAGCAATAAATGAAGAAATGGAGGAAAGTGGTAACATAGCTAGTTACTAGTAGTATGAGTAACATCACACATATCAAGGCAAAATGAGTCTATAGCCTAATGAATTAAGTGTTGCTTGTTACCACACATATGTTACTCCCCACTATAGAGGTAGTAACATAGACTAGTAACATGTGCATGTTACTAGTCTATGTTACTACCCATTGTGGCTAGTCTGAGAGAAATGTATCATAATGAAGCGCATACCAGAACCGTGGACGAGGGAGGAGGTAGTATGAAGGTGCAAAACCAAATGCAGCGTATGGCCAGTCGGTCAACGCACCTCCTCTTGGCATATCACTGACACGTGGGACCGGAGTGTGAGAAAACCGATCTCAATTGACGGTGAAATGGCCAACCCGCCGTTCCTTGAGAGAGACGAGGAGCGAGAACACACAGACGGGCTCGCACGGAGGCCAAGATATATTCGAGCATGGTTGATCGATATCATCGTTACATGTTGGGCTGCCGTTTTCCGCCCTTCTCCGGAATAAATGTGTACTCTATCAAAGATTAAAAAAATAAGAGTACAGAGGTTCGACCATGCGGTTCTAGTAGTAGTACTACTCGTACCACTAAACCTTGCGCTTGGCTCTTCGCCTCTTCGTGAAGTCGAACAATGATGGTACTCCGCATGTTCGGTACTACAGTGTATGCCTCTGGCAGTCTGACACCAAATGAACTGATGCATGTCCACCGCTTTGGGGCGAGTGCGTTGCATTAGTAAAAGGCGTAAGCGAGCTTCACCTTGTCCTGCAAGCTTCTCCTCGTTCATGAGTTGACGGGACACACCAACAAGTAGTGCTAGTCCATACTCCCTCCTTTCTGGTTAATATGGCTTAATCTTTTTTGTGGGTAAATGAGAGAGATTTATTCATATATAAGCATTATTAGGATGATCAGCCAAGACACTGGTCACTAGGAAGCGAGGTACCCCGCAAAAAAGAAGTAGGAAGCGAGGTGTTTCATCAAGCTAGCTCTCGGCCACATTCAAAGTGCAGCAAGCACGGTTCGCACAAAGATGCGCTGCAAGGTTTCTTGACCTGTTTACATGCTGAATAACAAAAAGAGGAAATATTACCGGCGCTCCTATTTGTAACAGGATATGAGCTGGAATTAAGCGAGAATTGTGGCGAGTGTTCCATGCAATCAACTTCCATTATCACATGCGAGAACCCTCGAAGAGAACCAAATGTGTTGAAGATTGCTTTATCACATTTTAAAAATATAATAAGAGTGCAGACGCTCCTCCATCCGATTCCTAGTACTAGTATAGTACATACCTCTATAGACTATAGTAGTAGTACTAGTACTAGTAAACTTTGCGCTTGGCTGTTTGCCTCTTCAGGAAGTGCAACAATAATAGTACTAGTATAGTGTATGCTTCTGGCAATCTGACACCGAATTAACTGTTGCACGTCCACCGCCTGAGCGAAGGAGATCTTGCATTAGTCAAAAGTTTCTCCTTGTCCTGCGAGCCATCGCGCGCAAGCTTCTCCCGTCCTACAAGCTTCTCCTCGTTCGGCAAGTTGACGAGACACAACAAAGTAATGCTAGTCCATACTGCCTCCTCTCCGGTTAATATGGATTAATTTCAAACGAGATAAATACACTGTTTGTCACTGTATATTTATAAAAATACGGTCAGTGGACTTCATAATACGCTCATCGCGCTCAATATATACATTTTCTGGTGATTATACGGTCACTAGCTCACCCTGGCTGAGTATGTGTGTGCATGCACGTGTAGGTTGAGCACTTGAGCATGACCGTGTGTGTTCCATCGTGTGCTCGGAAATGCATGCATTAGGGCGTCGCGCGCGTTTTTGCATCCATGTATACGTGTGACTGTTGCATACACGTAGGGGAGGACGTGTAGGGGCCACTAAAGGAGCAGTCAAATCACACAGTAAGTTAGTCGGAAGAAGAAACCATCATTTCACTCTTCAATGACACATACGCAATATAAAATGGTTGATATGGAGAGAAAAAGAAAACCACTATGTATACACTAGCAGGAGCCTAAGCAACAAGCCTGCTTGCTTGGGTTGCTCTCTTCACAAGCATAGAACGACGGTGGCCACACCGCTGGTCACATATCCGGCCTGATCCCGCAGCTGGGGGAAGGGAACAATATTCTGCGTAGATGCGGCCGACATCAGCGAGGGAGAAAATCCATAGTCATTGCGTCCCAATCGGGGGTCACCGCGGTATGGGCCGATGCCGCGTCCCAACCGCCCTTCTAGCTATAGCCCGACTTCCGTTTCGAAAATATTAGTGCATGTCAACAAAAATTATACTAGTATCACTGTTCCGTTTCGAAAAAAAAGCATATAAGCTATTACTTCTTACCCAAAGGATCTTTATATCCAACAGACACAAAATATCCATTCGACTATTCGAAATTACTTTCACTGCTGATCCGGTGTCGAGGTAATTGCTGCATCGCCACCAAAACCCACCATCTCTTAAGCTAAAGTAGACCGAGCTAACCCCTATATTAGCATATTACTGAGATAAACAGAAGGCACTGTAGAATCATTTAGGACGTGAGCTTGTCAATGTGAATGTGGACGGACACCAGCTTAGCCCCAGCCAGCAGCTTGGGCGGAACTGTGAAGAAGGTCAACTCCTGCATGGCGACGTCGTCGGGATCCCTGCTGCTTGTCACCTCCATTTCCACCTTGACGGCGTCGGTCCTGCCTTTGGGCTCCCGGGAACCGTTCGCCTGCCTTGGCCACGTAGTGCGGTAGTGGGGACGCAGCCCGATGCGCATTTAACGACATGGCGATAGGCGCGCCGATGTCGAGCACGCCGCCGACCAAGAATAACGCGCGGTTGTCCTCCTCCGCGAACAACAAGAGCCGTGGCTCCGACAGTGCACTAGAAAAAAAATACACTTCCGTGATGATACGTGTTTGTCATAGTAGGTCACGTTTTCTGTCATGCATGTACATCCATGACAAATTTATGACAGAATCAAGATAGTCATACTGTCTTTGTCGTAGAAGTGTTCCATGACATTACCAAAATTATCATCACGGAAGTGTCCACTTCCATGACGATAAATCGCGCGTCACAGAAGTGCTTTCGTCAAGGGTGACCGACACGTGGCATCCACCGTAATGGACGCCGTTAAGCTATCAGGTCCGGTTTTGGATCCGATAACCCGTTAACAGCCCGACCAATGGGGATTTTCCATGTGTAAAATCATCATTGGCTGGAGGAAACACGTGTTGGCTCACCGTTGGGACAGATGTCATCCACTCATTGGACCCAAAGCGCCTATTATACGTCGACACGTGGCACGACCCAACAGAGGCCCATTCCTGTGAAAAGGCCGTCCCGTTTGGCTTGGTCAAAAGGTGGTGGGCCAGCCCACGGCAAGCCTGTTAATAGCATGTTCGCATATAGCCCATTTACAGCCCGCTAACCCAGGGCCCGTTTACGACCTATCCGAATTAGGCCCAGTAGCGTCATCTGGGCCGTCCAATATAATTTCAGCCCGTTTTAACTTCCAGCCCATGTATGGCCCATGATGTATTTCGGCCCATATGAGTCCCTTGGTAACTATGGGCCCATTAATGGCCCGTGGTGAAATCGGCCCGTAATGAACAGTGTATCACTTTATACCCATTAGCAGCCCATTATTGCATTGGGTCGTTTCCAGCCTGTGTTACCTTCGTATACGAGGGCCCATTTATTCTTGGGCTCATTTCAAAGATTCGGTTACTTACGGCCCGTTACTGGCCTTTCTGCTTGTGGGCCAAATTCAGCCCGTGGATACAGTTGGCCCGTTTGCGGCCCATTAATCTGTTGGGACATTTTCATAGCATCATCAAATACGGCCTATTAACGGCCCGTTATGGTTAGCCCATAAAACGTACGATTTCCACTCTAGCCCGTTTACGGCCCCTTATACGGCCCGTACAAGGCCCATAGATGAGACGGCCCATAGAAGGCCCATGGATCCTACGGGACGTAGAAGGCCCATTGACCCGACAGCCCATAGAAGGCCCATTGATCCGACGGCCCATAGAAGGCCCATGGATGATGGCCCATAGAAGGCCCATGGATCCGATAGTCGATAGAAGGCCCATGGATCCGATAGTCGATAGAAGGCCCATGGATCCGACGAACATAGAAGGCCATGGATTGTCCGTCCCGTAGATGGCTCATGGATCGTATGGCCTGTGTAGGGCCATGGTCACTACAATGTTTTGGCGAGTTGGCCCCTGTTTGAACGATACAACATATTCAAAGAATTATCCTACTCTATACTATCACCTCTAAAAAACATACACTATACAATAAAGAGACTAAGGCATAGAAACATGGAATAATCCTACACTATACAATAAAGAAATTACAGCCGATTATACCCACTAAGCATTATGGTTCGGCACCAGTGATAATAAAGCAACATAAACAACAAATTACATACACTGGGCAAATACAGGTCATACATCATGGACGCGCATCAACATAACTTACCATTTGAACTATAATCTCTTCAGAAAATAGGATTGGCCGGATTTAGATAGCACAAATTTCAGTCTGCAAAATCTCCAATTCTTCGTTGTTACCTCGGTGTCTTGTTTCATTTTTGACTCCTGCATCTAATACCTGCATGTCCGGTCTCAACATGTTGATTATGCGTTCGTAATCATGTACACGTTGTCTTGCCACCTCTAGTTGATGCTCGAGAACATCAGCACATTCCAATTCCAATCCATAATCATTCGGTAACTTGGCCATGCCGCCTTTGCTCATGCAGATCCTTGTGTTGATGTCACTTCATCCTGAAATGTTTCTGTAAGTACACATGACTAGGGCAAAAATATAGTTACAACAGTGAAGCGAGCAAGACAGACTATTTTTTACATGGCAAAACAGAACTAACAATAATGTTACACGTCATGAAGCATAAGCAGGTGATATTTTAAAAACTATAAAAAAGGTAGTCTGTGCAGCCTGCATACAGAAATATCTCTTAGCTCACAAGAGGAGCATGATGTTGGGCCCCAATCCAAAACACAGACAAGTTACAAATTTAGACAACACGTTGCATAGAAGTAAGCAAGCAGTTGGCCATTCTGTAGCTCAATTAAAGTCTTAGGGAGCATAATGAACAGCAGAGGGTTTCATACAAACATACTACAGCAAGCAAAACAATGCAATCATTAGCCTAGTATAAACTAGATTGTGAGCCTCATGCAATAATAGTTGGTTAACAGAGTTCAAAGCTTCAGGCACACTTCGGCAGAGTAATTAAATGGTAAGGCCTTTAATTATGTCAACTAATAGTTATACAAGTACCCAACATCAGGCATCATTCTTTGGGCATCTCATTAGCGAGGACAAATAAAGCAATTGAAAAGAGCAAATTAACTATGCCTGAAACAAACAAGGAATTGAACTATTAACAGGTTGAAGAGGCTCGATGCAGCTCCTACTTCTCTTGCAAGGCTCCTTCCTAACATCTTGTACTTGGAAATCCTCAATCTTATCTTCATTGCACCCCTCTACAAGGTGACACAAACTAGTTACTCGTCTCCTTGGAAGATAAATATGCATACTTTCGATCTGTGAACACAAAAGGATGAGATTATAACAAAACAACACCACATAATGAAACATGCCGCATCTCTTGCACTTGCACACAATGAAATGAGCATTTACTATGTCTACACTATGTAAAAACTAGGCATGCCTTCGAACTGGATCTCCAGGTACTCTTGGAGAGCCTACTTTAGTGTACAACCAAACCTTTATGTCACCTATGAGTTAGAAAAGGCCCCACTACAGCAGCCCTTAGTGTTTAAATCGTTGACAAGCTCTGTTAGAGTGTTAGGTCAAGAACAGCAAGTAATCAAAGCAAACAGTCCTAGTATGGCTGGCTGATGCAAACAAGCAATTGAACAGATGTGTGAGCAAATCTTACATAGCAAGAAAAGAAGCAAAGAAGGAGGCTTAAAGACCATCACTTGACTGACCAGATTTAATGGGCATTTAGACATCATGTGCAACGTATGAACTAACATAAACATTGCATATTCCAGATTCTACAATGGAATGCACATGTATTAGGTTATGCCATGTATGATGATGCCTAAATGTACACTATAGTTGGCATGAGTGATTCATCATTGCACGCACAATTGAATTGCAGGTTAAGGGCCAGTTCTATTCCGCCTTTTCCGGGCTTATTGTAAAAATAATCCATAAAAGATGTAAAGAAGTCATTTTCGAGTTATGGGCTTGGGCTTAACTAATTTCTCTTTCGAGGGGGTGTTTCGGGTAGAACCTCACTAAAAATTGAAGGGAAGGGGAATAGTGAAATGACTCGGTTGTCTGCCTATATTACACTCAAAATGCAACTGGGGACGCCCGCGTCACACCTCACCCTCAAGTAAAAACAAACACGCAAACGTTCATTGCCCTGCCCGCTTGCATCTTCTCTCCCCTTTCCCTCTACCTCGATCCCACGCCTCTGACACTAGGGTTCCTCCGGCCAAGCCGTGCACTTGGTCCCATCTCGGCCTAGTCCTCGACGATGCTCTGTCTAGCTAGGCTACATGGCCGGCGGGTAGGGGCAAATCTCCCTGGCTGCTCCTCCCTCTAGCGCCGCCCCTCATTCTCATGGTCTCCAGCAGCTGCTCCACTGTGGTTCGTCCAACGCACTACTCCGGCAGGCGCTACACAACTACGGCTGATGCCACACTACGGCAGAAGGCACCTTATTCCCCCTCCCCACCTCCCAGGCTGTGGCATTGAGGTGCTGTTGAAGGATGAGCTCATCCGACAAGGTGAGGATCTCCTCTGATTTTTTGCCACATTTTCATTCTGATCCACTATACGATGAATTGCTATGAGCTGCTTCTGCTACTGCTATATGATGCATTGCTATGAGCTGCTCCTGTTGCTGGTATATGATGAATTGCTATGAGCTGCTGCTATATGATGAATTGCTATGAGCTGCTGCTATATGATGAATTGCTATGAGCTGCTGCTGCTATATGATGAATTGCTATGAGCTGCTGCTGCTATATGATGAGTTGCTATAAGCTGCTCCTGCTGCTGCTGTATGATGAATTGCTATGAGCTGCTCCTGCTGATGCTACATGATGAATTGCTATGAGTTGCTCCTGCTGATGCTATATGATGAATTGCTATGAGCTGCTCCTGCTGCTGCTATATGATGAATTGCTATGAGATGCTCCTGCTGCTGCTATATGATGAATTGCTATGAGCTGCTGCTGGTATATGATGAATTGCACACTGCTGCTGCTGCTATATGATGCTTTCAGGTAGTGCTGCTATATGATAATAACCAGCCACTTAGACCATCGAATTTCAATAAATAATTGTTCTTCATTTAAATGTGTGTCATGCGATTTTCGTTTAAATTAGGCAATGGGATCTCTATCGAAAACATTGACCAAAGTAGATCGTGCCAAGTAGATTGTATCTTTGTATTTGCATTTTGAGCAAATAGTGATGGTCTATTTTCCTATCATATTAATTCTTGACCGGGTTCAATTTGTGATGTTTGCAAGTCAAAATAATTTTCATATGGGCAGCAAAATGAAAAAATATAATGCAATCTAGACTTTTCACTGATCATACCAAAGATAAGCTGAAAATACAATGAAAAGAACTGGTTGGCTTATTACATGGAGCTTATACTCACAGGTGCTTATTTTCTTAGGATAACTCGTAATAAATGTCGCTAAGAAACTTGGCCAATAGAACTGACATACAAATAACATGTCATGATGATTGCAATGGAGGAGTGACGTACCGTAGCACACTGTATAGGCTCACCACTGGCTCTCTTTTTTTGCGATGTTCCATGAAATTGCCACATACATCTTGTACTTTTTCATTGTGTAACCCTATCTGCAAGTTGACACGGCTAACTTCAGACATCTCTACATGATAATACATTGCATATCCCTTGCACATATTTAAACCACCAATTAATGATTGTGTGTGTAGCATAAACTAGCCATGACTCTGTGTGCTGGTCTAGCACGCACTCTAAGGGAGCCTAATGTAGTGTACAGGAATTCCTACATGCCACCTATGATTTTGTGTAATGTACTGCCTCTGTTCCTAAATATATGTCTATGTAGAGATTCCAGTATGGACCACATACATATGTATATAGATGCATTTTCGAGTGTAGATTCACTCATTTTGCTCCGTATGTAGCCTATAGTGGAATCTCTAGAAAGACTTATATTTAGGAACGGATGCGAGGTAGTATCATGTATGACATCTACATATCCAATTTAGCAGCCAGTAGTAGAAATCATTGTCTGCACAAAGGGATTACTGGTCGAAAATCCTAGCAAAGCACGCTGGCAGGCACACAACAATACAAGAGAGAGACACACGCTTACAAGATCAAAGCATGCTGGATCTTGGTTGGCAAAGCTGTTAGATCCAGAAGAAACATCGTCCTTGTAGTTTTTGCCAGCTACATAACAGGTAACAGCGACCTGTTAGTATATTTGAAGTACATCGAGGCGGTGATCTTTGGGCCGGGTTTAAAGGTGACAAGTACCTAGGCCGTGGCGGGTGCTTGGCATCTTGCCAGACGGTGGGAATCAGGTTAGAAACGTCAAGGGTGATGACGCTGCGCTGGCTGTCGGGGTCCGGTCAGGAGATCTAGAACCATCAAGTAGGGTGTTTGTGGAGCGGCTTCGGTAGGGTGGACTAAGGTGTGGGCGAAGCGGATCTGTGGTCGTGGACGAGGGCGTAGGTGAAGCTGCTCCGGTGGTTGGGTTAAGGATGGTGTCGACGATGCGGATCTGCGGCCGTGGATGGGGCATCAGAAGCTGCTCTGGTAGGTTGGATGAGGGTGCGAGGAAGCGGATCTGAGGCCGTGGACTTGTGAGTTGGCAAAGCGGCCCCGGTAGGGTTGAAATGGTATAGGCGAAGCTACTCCGGTGGGGTTGACGATAGTGTCGGCGAAGCGGCTCCGGTAGGGTTGAGGAAGGTGTCGGCAAAGAGGATCAGAGGCCGTCGATGGGGGCGTCGGAGGGGCGGCTCCAGGGGGTGTGGACGAGGCGTCTCCGGTGGGGAGTATGAATGAGCCACTGCAGATGCATTGCGGTTGATGAGAGTACCGGTGAAGCAGATCCGGCACCGTGGACAAGGCCGGCACTGAATGGGCTGTGGTACAGTGGTGGATGAGCAGTCTACTTGTTTCTAGGGGAGGTGGGAGGGGTAGATGCGGCCATGAGCGAATCGAGGCGAGGTGGATCTTCTTTGGCGATGAATGGGCTCTGTGCGCGGTGGATGAGCAGTCTAGGGTTTCGAGAGGGGGGGGGAGAAAGGCCGATGAAGTACGGACGACGTGATGTGAGATGCTCTGGTGCTTTGGAGTTAGTCGTTTTTGCGTGAGGGGGAGAGGAAATGGGGGTGCGGTGTAGTGGGGGGAACCAGAAGTTACCAAAGCAGCCTCGACCTATTATGTAGATGAGGGCGGTATTTTAACTGTTGGTCTCCGTGCACCAAGGACAAAAGGGGAATTTCACATGCTAAAGACTAAGGTGGTGGAAATTTTAGAAGGAGGCGGGAGATTTTGCCGCCCGCGAGATCGTTCATATCCACTTTCAACTAATTTTGGACCGTGCTAGCGGGAAGGTCATGCGAGACTGTGTACACGGGGCACGCGTCAGTAGTTAATAACTGGTGTGAAGTCCACCCTAGAAAAAAAGACAATAACTCGGGATGATGCGCCGATAACTTGGACGTTCACACGGGCGCGACCAATCGTACGGGTGTAGTGGCGCGTTCACAAAAAGGGATCAAACGCTCAGCCTATGTATTTCTCGTGTAAATAGATAATTTAGTGCAATTGGTTATTTACTTTAAACATAATGCATTGACGTGTTAGTGTAGAGGCGCACAGAAAGAAATGGATATTGTAGTCCGCTACCTAAAAGTGTTACCTCATATGATTACATAGCCTCCATTTCATAAATTGCGTACCCATTGAATTCATATATGAATATTACATATATTACTTCATAATAGAACCTTAAATCATCCCAGACTAATGATTATGAATGCAAGAGTAACAATGGTGCATGTACATGATAGCTACATTGGTTGTTTGAAGAAACATCACTGTAACTTTGGCATGCACAACTGAAAAAGGTTTATTTAAATAGAAAAAATGTGATATGTGAGTGTCCAATCTTTATAGCGTTGAATCGATATTGTACCTTTGGCCACGATACGAAGTAGATATTGATTTATGTTCGCGATGCACGTCCATGATTGCTAGATAGTGATACGTGAATGAATTGTGCAATCTCTCTCACACGCATACATATCTCATTTCCCCGTGGGCATCGGAATCACACACGCGCACTTCGTGTATTTCTCTCCCTCCGTCAAGGTTAGAATTCGTCTTTCTACCTCGTCATACAAGTCTCTCACACAGAAACGCACACACTCTCTCTGTCGAACATGCCCACCCCTTTAATTCCGCCCACCCACAGCCACTAATGTCTCAAAGTATAATAATGTCTCTCACACATATGCCTAAGGTTAACTCGATTTCCGGAACCATATGAATACATACAATGGGATTCCAGCAGAGCACCTTTTGTTTTGAGATTTCGCTCTCTCTCTCTCTCCCTCTCTCTCACTCTCACACACACACTCGTGTGCACGCACGTGCACACATTGTTTCTCGCTTCATTTTTTCCGACACTTGCTTGCACACAATTTTGCTTATCTTCGTGATGCTTTAAGTATGCCTCGCACAAATTCTATCTACTATCCCTTAATATAGCTAGATATGTGTCACACAAACTCCTTCTCCCTACTAGCAAGATGTCCATGCGTTGCAGTGAACATCAAGATGCATTTGTATGAGTAGTTTATCTTGCGGGAGAAAAGGATGAACGAGGGAATGCCTTATTTGCAAATGCGGAGAGGGGTGTGGGTATGTTTATGCAAAATTGCCACAGTTTCCTTCCTATCCGTCGGATATAAATCGAATGGCCTATATTGCAGGATGGCAGGAACACCATCGTCACCAACTCTGTTTTTATAAGAGTAGGGATATGTAAGTGTCACTGCCCCCCCCCCGACACACACACCCACACCCAAAGAACCACACACACACACACACACTTCCCAACACCGAAGGATTAGGGTGACACCTCGATCTTGATACTAATCTATCGACTGACTTCTCTCTCAAACACACACACACACACGCACACACACACACTACCCGACACCGAAGGAGTAGGGCGGCACCTCGATCTTGATAGTAATCTATCTACTCCTCTTTCAAACACACACACACATACACACACACTCACTAGTTGTACCTCTGTGCCTACCGCGCACACTCTCGATACGTATTTCTCTCCCTCCCCCTCCTCCCACCGCAACAATGATAGCAGAAGGGTGACAACTCGATCTGATTGTAATCTGTCAATTGGTTTCTCTCTCGAACATTGTGTCTCTGTGCCTCACTCAGTAGCCCCCTTGATATGTAGACTTCTCGCGCGCGCACAGCTGTAGTGACGATGACGCTGAACCCAGTGTGCCTCGTTTTTACCGGCCTCATGTGATAGTTTTCACCCTGTTTTCTGTTAATTAACAAGGCAACCTTTTCTTTGTTACTACTAGTGAATCTGAAATCATTCGGGGCAGACATAAAATATATCACTTCAACCCAATTATCAAATATATCACTTCAACCCAATTATCGCAGTAACTATTTTAAAAGAAACTAGCTAGATGCCCGTGCGTTGCACGGGACATCAAGATGCATTTGTATGAGTAGTTTATCTTGTGAGCGAAAAGGATGAACGAGGGAAGGCCGTATTTGCCAACGTGGAGAGGGCTGTGGGTATATTTTTGCAAAATTGCCATAGTTTTCTTCCTATCCGTTAGATATAAATCCGACGGCCTATATTGCAGGATGGCACGCACACCATCATCACCAACTCTGTTTTCTACTTCCTCCGTTCCTAAATATTTATCTTTTTAGAGATTTCAACAAGTGACTACATATGGAGCAAAATGAGTGAATCTACACTCTAAAATATGTCTACATACACATCCGTATGTGGTAGTCCATTTGAAATCTGAAAAAGACAAATATTTAGGAACGGATGGAGTATAAGAGTAGACATGGAGATATATCTCCAGCATGGTCTACAACAAAAATGTGCTGGACTGGTTAGCACCGGATGCTCACAACGCGATGACATGAGTTCGAATTCTGTCTTTAACTTTAGATATTTATATTATATATTACTTATTTAATATATACTTCTTTGGCTACTGTAGTGATAGTGGAACCCACAGAGTACTTAGAATTCAAGATTAAGGATGGACTTGTTTCTTTTTAACTTTCTGTAAGAAGTTGTAGCCACCCTGCAAGTCACGTGTACACTGTACATGCAATTAACTTTTATAGAGGGACAATCATACACGCAATAAACTCAAATGGATTGGATGTCACTCTATTATTTCTAGCATAAGAGCATCTCCAACGGCAGCCGGCAAATTTCCTCCTTCCTTCCACGGAGGATGACATCAAACGCCAGCGGCATACATTTTCACAAATCTAACGAACCAGATGAAATTCGTGCAAACACGGACTGATTTCATATAAGCATGAAGGATTTCATATAAAAAAGCCGGATCTTCATATAAACATGATGGATTTCATTACATTTACATGAACTAAGCGGTGCCAGTCCGGCTCTCTTGGTATAATTAATACTCCCTCCATCCGGAAATACTTGTCCTAGAAATGTATGTATCTAGACTTATTTTAGGTATAGATACATACAATTTATCCATTCTTAGAACAAAAAGTTCCCGCCAGCTGGAGCGGGAGTACATAATCTAAATGGCCGCCCGCGGATCCCTTTGTCTTCCTCATGTCCGGCAGACACTTTGCGGGGTCGACAAAGGTCCTCGGAAGAGACGAAGAAGCAAAGAAACCACTTGAATGCGCAGTTGTCGCCTCGGCGGCGGCCTTCATGGGACCCAAGTGGCGGCGGCCTCCCGTGTTCTACTTCTCCTCGATGATGGTGGCGGACACAGAGAAGCTGGCCACCGACTCATCGCTCTCCTTGCACCCGGCTTATGTCTCTGCCTGCATGGAGCTGCCGCAGGCACGGGAGGCGCGCCCACAGACACGGGAGGCGTGGCACCACAGACACTGGTGGCGCGGTATGACGCGGCAGCGACGACGCCCGTACCAGTGTGCACGCCGCCGTGCCGACGTGGAGCAACTCGCCACTCCTCATCGAGCTAAACTGGAGCGGCGAGTTGCTGAACCACGCGCCTGCTTAGGCGTAATCGCTCCGTCGGGCCAAGCGAGGTTAGTGAAGCACCGAGCGGCCTCGCCCGTATACGGAGGGCTCGGCAGGCCACCCAGCTGGGTAATATGCCGGAGAACGGCTCCTCGAAAAGCCATCAGAAGAGTGGAGAAAATGGTGAAGGAGGAGATGGGGGAGCGGCGGAGGGATGCGATTCTTGCCCGCTATCTGTCTGGCCTCGTGTAAATAGAGGGTGGACGGTAGGAGCTTGGCCGGCGTCTGGCCTCGTTTAAACTGAGGGCAGACGGGAGGAGCTCGGCCGGTGTTGCCTTTAATCCCGGCCCGCTCATAAACGGACATGTGGCCGGAGTAGGTTTCTTGGTTTGCATGCGGGTTTAACGGAGGGGTTTGATAGAGGTGACGAGGCGTGTTCAGCCGGGCGTGCAGCGGGCGGTGCAGTACTATTTGATTTGTCAGCAGGCGGCGCAGTTCCCGATACAGCTTTAATGCAGAAGAGAGAGGGGGTAGCGGTTCCCGAAATGTTGAACTGCCAATGCATCCTCCTTCAATTAATGCATGAGGGAAGTAATGAGAGGAGGACTGGGAAAAGAGGTTGCACGATGTGAATGCAACGCAGTTTGCCCTCATATAAAGCCGCCCCTCCATTCCAATGCATCTACCACATCATACGCACCTAAGCATTTGCCTAAGCACCTACACTAAGCTCAAAAGAGCTCACTCCAGACCTATGGCGGCGTCTTGTGCGGCGGCCGATGGCATGCCAGATGGTCCACGACGTCGGCTGCGGCATGGCGCCGAGGATCGTCTCGAGCAGTGTTGGAGACCGGCTGGTGGATGGCCGCCGTCGATGCCAACTCGACTCTCGGTTGGACGGATGATCGTTGCCACCACCAACAAGTTCACCGTCCTCAAGAAGCTCGCGGACGACATCTACGTACTCCTCCAGCCTGCGCGCCTGGGCTCCTCATTGCCTGCCACCCTAATCGGCCTCCATGGCGGGAACCTCTTTCAAGCACTGGTGGCCCTGCGACTGCCCGCCGACGCCACGAAGAATGTCCACCTGGAGATCGTGCTCGCCGCGAGGCGCCTCTCCCTACAAGAATTAGTCGACCTACACATCCACATGTATGAGCAAATCATGTACATAGGTATCTACAAGGCCAGTGAGGACGCTACGACGTTGGCCTTCCTCAATCGGCTGGAAGCCTTGGATGCCTTTGCTGAGAAGCACCTCGACCTCGCCACAAAAAGCCACCGCTCCTTAGCAGCGGTCGGTGGCCCGGCGCACTAAGTTGAGGAGGAGGAGGTCGTACGTTGATGGATGCATCTTTCTTCTTGCCTTCTGTAACCACCACTGCGATCGCATCATCATCGTGGCCTTAATTCTTATTGTGTTGTTGCATTCTCGTTCCAGTCAATACCGACATGTGCGATCCATTTGCTTAATTATATGCATCACTGTAACTAGTACTCCATCCGTCAATTTATAAGTTGTGCTTACCTTTTCCATCAACCCGTTACAGCAGCGGGCATCTTACTAGAAACACTAGAACATGTCGGACCGTGTGTGACCAAACCGACGATCGCCAACCTAGCTACTACATTACCACCTTATCTGGTGGAAATAGCCCCGCCCTAGCGTTTCCCATCGTTATTTCTATCTATCGATCGTGCCAAGGAGCAGAACCAAAATGTTACAATTTATACATGTTTCTCTACTCCTATACTCCTATAAAAGACTCGGTTGGTGATGGTGGTGTGACTGCCATCCGTCGTTTCTGACCATTAGATCTGCATCTAACGGGTGTGAGGTAAGTTGTGGCATTTTTGCAATAATAGCCCACTTCTCTGCTCCAATTTGCAGAAAACCCCTTATTATCTTGAAAGCAACCACATCCCTCCCTCACCTCATCAAAACAGCCTGAGAAATATATTTTGAGTGAAAAGTACTCCCTCCGTTCCTAAATATTTGTCTTTCTAGAGATTTCAATAAGTGACTACATACGGAGCAAAATGAGTGAATCTACACTTCAAAATATGTCTATATAATCTGTATGTGATAGTCCATTTGAAATCTCTAAAAAGACAAATATTTAGGAATGGAGGGATTAATATATTAGGAGTATATCAAAACAAGAGTGATTTCTTTCAGTTTTGTGAACAAGTAGTACTATTCTACTACTTTGGATCCGTCGCAACATGTTACCTCGACGGGGATATGCACATCCCCTATAATAAAAATATCATATTTCTTCTTGACAGTAGGAAGAGGAAATTCAAAACCTCCAAAAATAATCGATGGAACTTTTCCAACGGAATAGATACTATAAACTTGAGGTTCTTTCCTCAGGAAGTGTACCGTATGCTCATTACCATTAACATGAAAAGTGGCATTGCCTTTGGTGCAGTCAATAAAAGCCCCTGCAGTATTCAGAAAAGGTCTTCCAAGAATAATAGACATACTATCGTCCTCGGCAATATCAAGAATAACAAAGTCCGTTAAAATAGTAACGTTTGCAAGCACAACAGGCACATCCTCACAAATTCCGACAGGTATAGCAGTTGATTTATCAGCCATTTGCAAAGATATTTCAGTAGGTGTCAACTTATTCAAATCAAGTCTATGATATAAAGAGAGAGGCATAACACTAACACCGGATCCAAGATCACATAAAGCAGTTTTAACATAATTTCTTTTAATGGAGCATGGTATAGTGGGTACTCCTGGATCCCCAAGTTTCTTTGGTTTTCCACCCTTAAAAGTATAATTAGCAACCATGGTGAAATTTCAGCTTCCGATATCTTTCTTTTATTATTAATGATATCCTTCATATACTTAGCATAAGGATTTGTTTTGAGCACACCAGTTAATCGCATACAAAAAAATAGGTATAATCATTTCAAGCGCTCAAAATCCTCATCATCCTTTTTCTTGGATGGTTTGGGAGGAAAAGGCATGGGTTTCTGAACCCATGGTTCTCCTTCTTTACCATGTTTCCTAGCAACAAAGTCTCTCTTATCATAATGTTGATTCTTTGATTGTGGGTTATCAAGATCAACAGCAGGTTCAACTTCTACATCATTATCATTACTAGGTTGAGCATCATCATTATTTTTGCTAGGTTCATGTTCATTACCAGATTGTGTTTCAGCATCAGAAATAGATATATCATTTGGATTCTCAGGTGGTTCAACAATAGGTTCACTAGAAGTTTGCAAAGTCCTATCATTTTTTGTTTTTCTTCCTTTTAGAAGAACTAGGCTCATCAGTATTATTTCTCTGAGAATCTTGCTCAATTCTCTTAGGGTGGCCTTCAGGATAGGTTCCTGAGTCATTCTCCAGTTCTAGTAGCCATTCTAACAGCGTAATCATTTTTCTTACTATTCATTTCATTGAGCAAATCATTTTGATCCTGAAGTACTTGTTCTACTGAGAGGTAACCATAGAAGCATGTTTGGTAATGAGTTTAAGTTCACATCTAACATTAGCCATATAATCACCCAAGTGTTTAGTCATATAAGTATTTTGTTTTAACTGTCTACCAAAATAAGCATTAAAATTTCCTTGTTTGACAATAAAATTATCAAACTCATCCAAGCATTGTCTAGCAGACTTATAATGAGGAATATCACCTTCATCAAATCTATAGAGAGAATTTACCTTTACTACCTGTGTCGGGTTATCGTGGATCGGGAGGTTCTTCAATAGGTAATGGATTAAGATCATATGTTTCTTCAACAGGCGGTACATTAAGACCATGTATTTCTTCAATAGGAGGTAAATTCTTAACATCTTGACTTTAATACCTTTCTCTTTCATAGATTTCTTTGCCTCTTGCATATCTTGGGATGAGAAATAGAACACCTCTCTTCTTGAAGTTGGCTTAGGAATAGGCTCGATGGTGGCTCAGAGCTGGCTCGGGAGGTGCCCAATTATTTTCATTTGTCAACATATTATTCAATAGAATTTCAGCTTCATCCGGTGTTCTTTCCCTGAAAAGAGAACCAGCACAACTGTCCAGGTAATCTCTGGAAGCATCGGTTAGTCCATTATAAAATATATCAAGTATTTCATTTTTCTTAAGAGGATGACCAGGCAAAGCATTAAGTGACTTGAGAAGCCTCCCCCAAGCTTGTATATTTCCTTTAACGCAGCTTGTTTCTTATGAGCAGGAAAATATTTAGCAGAGAAGTAATAAATCGTATCCTGGGGACTAGACACACAAACAGGATCTAGAGAATTAAACCATATCTTAGCATCACCCTTTAATGAGAACAGAAATATTTTAAGGATGTAAAAGTAGCGAGATCTTTCATCATTAGTGAACAGGGTGGCTATATCATTTAATTTAGTAAAATGTGCCACAACAGTTTCAGATTCATAACCATGAAAAGGATCAAATTCAACCAAAGTAATTATATCAGGATCAACAGAGAATTCATAATCCTTATCGGGAACACAAATAGGTGAAGTAGCAAAAGCAGGGTCAGGTTTCATTCTATCTCTAAGAGATTCCTTACTCCATTTAACTAATAGCCTCTTAAGTTCGTTTCTATCTTTGCAGGCAAAAATAGCTGCAGAAGATTCCATATCAAAAACATAACCCTCAGGAATAACAGGCATATCTTCATCATCAATTTCATCAACATTATCAGTTTCAATAATTTATTTCTCTCTAGCCCTAGAAATTTGTTCATCAAGAAATTCCCTAAGGGGCACAGTAGTATCAAGCATAGAAGTAGTTTCATCATAAGTATCATGCATAGCAGAAGTGGCATCATCAATAACATGCGACATATCAGAAAGAGTATTAGAAGGAGGTTTAGGTGTCGCAAGCTTACTCATAACAGAAGGTGAATCGAGTGCAGAGCTAGATGGCAGCAGGGTCCTAATGGAAACTAAGGGATATTAAGGCCTCCTTTTAATAGAGAACCGGAACAAAGCATTAGCACATACTGAATACATGAACTCCTCAAACTATGGCATCACCGAGAAGTATCCCGATTATTGTCACTTCGGGGTTGTCGGATCATAACACATAATAGGTGACTATAGACTTGCAAGATAGGATCAAGAACACACATATATTCATGAAAACATAATAGATTCAGATCTGAAATCATGGCACTCGGGCCCTGGTGACAAGCATTAAGCATAGCAAAGTCATAGCAACATCAATCTCAGAACATAGTGGATACTAGGGATCAAAACCTAACAAAACTAACTCAATTACATGATAAATCGCATCCAACCCATCACCGTCCAGCAAGCCTATGGTGGAATTACTCACGCACGGCGGTGAGCATCATGAAATTGGTGATGGAGGATGGTTAATATGACGACGGCGACGAATCCCCCTCTCTGGAGCCCCGAACAGACTCCAGATCAGCCCTCCCGGGAGGTTTTAGGGCTTGGCGGCGGCTCCGTATCGTAAAACGCTATGATTTCTTCTCTCTGATTTTTTTCCCCCCCAAACCAAATATATAGAGTTGGAGTTGGCGTCGGAGGGTCTCCAAGGGTCCACGAGGTGAGGCGCGCCACGGAGGCGCCCCACCCTCGTGGACAGGTGTGTGAGCCTGGTCTTCATCTTTGGTGAGGATTTTTTATTATTTTTCTAAGATGTTCCGTGGAGTTTCAGGTCATTCCGAGAACTTCTGTTTTCTGCACATAAAACAACATCATGGCAATTCTGCTGAAAACAGCGTCAGTCCGGGTTAGTTCCATTCAAATCATACAAGTTAGAGTCCAAAACAAGGGCAAAAGTGTTTGGAAAACTAGATACGACGGAGACGTATCAATTCCCCCAAGCTTAAACCCTTGCTTGTCCTCATGCAATTCAGTTGACAAACTGAAAGAGAAAAAGAAAAACTTTTACAAGGTCTGTTTGCTCTTGTTGTTGTAAATATGTCGAGCCAGCATTCAAGTTTTCAGCAAAGATTATGACTAACCACATTTGCAATAATTCTCAGGTCTCATATTTACTCATATCAATGGCATAATCAACTAGCGAGTCATAATAATAAATCTCGGATGACAACACTTTCTCAAAACAATCAAAATATGATATAACAGGATGGTATCTCGCTAGCCCTTTACGAGACCATAAAACATAAATGCAGAGCACCTTTAAAGATCAAGGACTGACTAGACATTGTAATTCATGGTAAAAGAGATCCAGTCATACCCAATATAAATTAATAGTAATGAATGCAAATGACAATTTGTGCTCTCCGACTAGTGCTTTTAATAAGAGGGTGATGACTCAACATAAAAGTAAATAGATAGGCCCTTCGCAGAGAGGAAGCGAGGATTTGTAGAGGTGCGAGCTCGGTTTTGAAATAGAGATAAATAATATTTTGAGCGGTAGACTTTCATTGTCAACATAACAACTAAGAGATGGCGATATCTTCCATGCTACACACACATTATAGGCGGTTCCCAAACAGAATGGTAAAGTTTATACTCCCCCTCCACCAACAAGCATCAATCCATGGCTTTCTCGAAACAACGAGTGCCTCCAACAATCAACAGGTCCCAGGGGGAGTTTTGTTTGCAATTATTTTGATTTAGTTTAGATAAAGCATGGGACCGGGCATCCCGGTGACCAGCCATTTTCTCGTGAGTGAGGAGCGGAGTCCACTCCTCTTGAGAATAACCCGCCTAACATGGAAGATAAGGGCAGCCCTAGTCGATACATGAGCTATTCGAGCATACAAAACAGAATGTTTATTTGAAGGTTTAGAGTTTGGCACATACAAATTTACTTGGGCAGCGGTAGATACCGCATATAGGAGGGTATAGTGGACTCATATGGAATAACTTTGGGCTTTAAGGGATTGGATGCACAAGCGGTATTCGCTTAGTACAAGTGAAGGCTAGCAAAAAGGCGGGAAGCGACCAACTAGAGAGCGGCAACAGTCATGAACATGCATTAAAATTAATAAACATTGGATGCAAGCGTGAGTAGGATCTAATCCACCATGAACATAAATATCGTGAAGGCTATGTTGATTTGTTTCAACTACATGTGTGAACATGTGCCAAGTCAAGTCACTTAAATCATTCAAAGGAGGATACCACCCCATCATACCACATCACAACCATTCTAATAGCATGTTGGCACGCAAGGTAAACCATTATAACTCATAGCTAATCAAGCAAGGCACGAGCAACTATGATCTCTAATTGTCGTTGCAAACATGTTTATTCATAATAAGCTGAATCAAGAACGATGAACTCATCATATTTACAAAAACAAGAGAGATCGAGTTCATACCAGCTTTTCCCATCTCAGTCAGTCCATCATGTATCATCATAATTGCCTTTCACTTGCACGTCCGAACGATGTGAAAAATAATAAGAGTGCACGTGCATTGGACTAAGCTGGAATCTGCAAGCATTCAATAAGCAGGAGAAAACAAGGCAATATGGGCTCTTGGTTAAATCAACAATAATGCATATAAGAGCCACTTTAACAATTTAATCATGGTCTTCTCCTATCGACCCCCAAAGAAAAGAAAAGAAATAAAACTATTTACACGGGAAAGCTCCCAACAAGCAGAAGAAGAACAGGAAATCTTTTTGGGTTTTCTTTTTAATTATTACTACTACAGCAAGAAAGTAAACTAACTAGGCGCTACACTAATTTTTTTGTTTTTCTTAAAGTTTAACAAACACACAAGAAGAAAGCAGGAAAAAGAAAATAAACTAACACGGATATTACAGTGAAAGAGTATGAGCACCGACATCTAGCAATGGGTGTGTGTGAACATAAATGTAATGTCGGTGGGAAATACGTACTCCCCCAAGCTTAGGCTTTTGGCCTAAGTTGGTTCATTGCCAGGGATGGCCTGGCGGATACCCGTAGGTGTTGCCTTCTAATGGCGCATCACTGGTGCGCCACTAGCATCACACCATTAGAATTAAATTCTAATGGTGCACCACTGGTGCGCCATTATTGTGTGTGAACATAAATGTAATGTCGGTGGGAAATACGTACTCCCCCAAGCTTAGGCTTTTGGCCTAAGTTGGTTCATTGCCAGGGATGGCCTGGCGGATACCCGTAGGTGTTGCCTTCTAATGGCGCACCACTGGTGCGCCACTAGCATCACACCATTAGAATTAATTCTAATGGTGCACCACTGGTGCGCCATTAGTAACAATTTTTTTCAAATTTTTTTCTAGAATTTTTTTTCAATTTTTTTCGTTTTTTTCTTAATCTCATGTCACTATGGCGTAATCTCGGGTCAATATGCTTAATCTCAGGTCAAATCGCACTTCGTGGTCAAACTTCCCGAAAGGTCACCCATCCTCACACTACTCCAGCCCAAGCACGCTTAACTTCAGAGTTCTATCCAACACCAGCAACAGCTCACTTCACAGGCACTTGTTGATATATCTAGCATATCAATCCTATTATACCTTGTTGATGTCTATGACTTTGTTCATGTTCATGACTATGATGAAATTTCGAAAAATATTTCAAACTTCCCGGTATTATTACGTATCATTTTTTGAAAAAAAAATTCAAAACCAATTTTTTTCTGTTACTAGTGGCGCACCACATCCACGGTGCGCCACTAGTAAGTTTGAAATTTTTTGAATTTTTTTGCCTCTAGATCTTGAAAGCCCCGTAACTTTTTTCTGTTAGGTTTTTGGGGATTTTGAAAATGTTTATCGGGGTTCCCCCAGTTAAATTTGGATGTAACTTTTCGAGTAGATGATTTTTCATATAAAAAACTTTTTAATCTGAGTTCGTATGCAAAAGTTATGCCCATTTTACAAATTTCCAGAGAGATTTTGCAAATAAAGTCGAAATTCATATTTGTAAATTTTCCCAACAACTAGACCACATATCACATAGGTAACTTATTTTCTTTTATTTTGTTGACATTTCCATCATTTTCTTTTATTTTTTTTAAACTAAGGCGGTCCACCGGGAGGGGGGGGTGCATTCGGTGTTGGGCCATGTTAGTAATGGCGCACCGTGGGGTGGTGCACCATTACTAGTTAAACTAGTAATGGCGCACCACACCCACGGTGCGCCATTACTAGTTTTGAAAAAAAATAAAAAAAATGAATTTTTTTTGAAAAAAACTTAGTAATGGCGCACTGTCCACAGATGCGCCATTACTAACAATTTTTTATTTATTTTTTTACTTTTTTTTCAAAACAACTAATGGCGCACGGTGGGTGTGGTGCGCCATTACTAGGTCAAATAGTAATGGCGCACTATCCCACGGTGCGCCATTAGTAACATTATTTTTTCAAAACTTCTAATGGCGCACCTGTATGTGGTGCGCCATTGCTATATACTAATGGCGCACCACACATGTGGTGCACCATTAGTGTCCATTTCATCTATAGCTGTTTTCCTAGTAGTGCTGACTGCCACTGGCTGGCAGCTACCTCCGGATCCCAAGAATAAACAGACTGGCGTGGAGGCTCATATTGTGGTTCCGGCTCCGGGGCTGGTGCAGGATTCCGATAGGCTTGAACGACCACCCACGGAACGAGATAAAGACCTTCAGACAAGTTAAACAAAGAAGGAGCAGGCAAAGTAATAGTCTCAGGGTGATGTTTATCAAAGTACAATTTATATTTAAGCTCCCCTTCCTTGCCTTTAACAATAAAGTCATGCGCTAGCATACTCTTATAATCTAAATAAGCACTAGGCAACAATTTTTATTCTTTCTCATAAAGCCTAATGGGTATGTTAAAATGTGCAGCTAGGCGCGAAGCATAAATACCTCCAAAAATGGGGCCTTTAGTACGGTTCAAACTTAACCGTTTAGCAATAATTCTGCCCATACAAACAGAGTTATTGAGGTATAAACCATGGAACAAAATGATAATATCGGGAACACTAAGGTTTCCACAGTTTCCGCGACCAATCAAGCAACGACTAGCAAATAAGGCAAAGTAGCGTAAAACATGAAAGTGTATGCTAGTGATTCTTGCATCAGAAACCTTCCTGGTTTCTCCCACAGTGATAGTGTTAATAAATGCCTCCATTTCATTACGATGTGGTTCATCTAGGGTACCCTCAGAGGGTATTTTGCAATCCTTGCAAAATTCAGCTAATGGCATCTTCTTAACAACGTCATATAAATGAAATTCTATTGAAGGAGGTGATTCCTTAGGAAAATAGTAGAAGGTTTGCACAAAAGTATTTGTGAGTAACAGAATCTTGATGGCGTTGGTCATGGGCCCGAAGTCGGTGAGGCCAGCATTCTCAACCAATGAATAAAAATCCTCATAAATTCCGGCTTGTCTCAAGAAGTCATTGGAAGGTCATTCACACGGCCGGACCTCCGCGGTGTGAGGTAAATTATATTTGGGCCTCTGTGCTTCTTCATTTTGTTTTTCCTTCGAGCTTTGGCTCGACGAGCCCCTCAAAATTCTCTTCATTATTTTCTGAAATAATCTGAAATTTTTAGTAACTTCAAACAAAAGTGATGCAACTTTAATAAAATTGATAGCAACTACTCCTACAAGTGCCTAGAGAATATATCATGCATTAGAACTATTTGGAACCATATAAATTTGACATGCAAGCTCAAGAACATGGTCACCTATGCAGCACAAATTTGCAATGAATAAAGCACTAGAACAAAAACTAATTGGACCAATGGAGGAGTCACATACCAAGGAACAATCTCCCCAAGCAGTTTTGTGAGAGGTGTTTGAGCAAGGAGATCGAAAATCACAACAACGGGGGCTGGAACTCGTGTTTGAGCCAGATATTCGTGTTTGTGGGAGGAAGAAGAAGAAGATGGGTGCAGGAATAAGTGGAGGAGGGCCACCATGGGCCCACGAGGCAGGGGGGCGCGCCCCTGGGGGATAGGGCGCGCCCTCCACCCTCCTGGCCAGGTGGCAGCTCCCCCCGCGGTAATTTTTGCACCATAAATCCTCAAATATTCCCGAAAAAATCATATTAAATTGGCATGGCATTCTGAGGACTTTTATTTTCGGGATATTTTTATATTGCACGGATAAATCAGGAAACAGACAGAAAAATACTAATTTTACTTTATTTCAACTAAATAACAGAAAGTATAAAGAGGGTACAGAAGGTTGTGCCTTCTAGTTTCATCCGTCTCATGATCATCAAAAGGAATCCACTAACAAGGTTGATCAGGTCTTGTTAACAAACTCATTCCGAATAACATGGAACCGGAGAAATTTCGAATAACACTATGTTACCTCGACGGGGATATGCACATCCCCTATAATAAGAATATCATATTTCTTCTTGACAGTAGGAAGAGGAAATTCAAAACCTCCAAAAATAATCGATGGAACTTTTCCAACGGAATTGATACTATAAACTTGAGGTTGTTTCCTCGGAAAGTGTACCGTATGCTCATTCCCATTAACATGAAAAGTGACATTGCCTTTGGTGCAGTCAATAACAGCCCCTGCAGTATTCAGAAAAGGTCTTCCAAGAATAATAGACATACTATCATCCTCGGGAATATCATGAATAACAAAGTCCGCTAAAATAGTAACATTTGCAACCACAACAGGCACATCCTCACAAATACCTACAGGTATAGCAGTTGATTTATCAGCCATTTACAAAGATATTTCAGTAGGTGTCAACTTATTCAAATCAAGTCTATGATATAAAGAGAGAGGCATAACACTAACACCGGCTCCAAGATCACATAAAGCAGTTTTAACATAATTTCTTTTAATTGAGCATGGTATAGTGGGTACTCCTGGATCCCCAAGTTTCTTTGGTATTCCACCCTTAACAGTATAATTAGCAAGCATGGTGGAAATTTCAGCTTCCGGTATCTTTCTTTTATTAGTAATGATATCCTCCATATACTTACCATAAGGATTTGTTTTGAGCATCAGTTAATCGCATACGTAAAAAAATAGGTCTAATCATTTCAGCAAAGCGCTCAAAATCCTCATCATCCTTTTTCTTGGATGGTTTGGGAGGAAAAGGCATGGGTTTCTGAACCCATGGTTCTCTTTCATTACCATGTTTCCTAGCAACAAAGTCTCTCTTATCATAACGTTGATTCTTTCATTGTGGGTTATCAAGATCAACAGCAGGTTCAACTTCTACATCATTATCATTACTAGGTTGAGCATCATCATGAACATCATCATTATTTTTGCTAGGTTCATGTTCATTACTAGATTGTGTTTCAGCATCAGAAATAGATATATTATTTGGATTCTCAGGTGGTTCAGCAATAGGTTCACTAGAAATTTGCAAAGTCCTATCATTTTTTATTTTTCTTCCTTTTAGAACAACTAGGCACATCAGTATTATTTCTCTGAGAATCTTGCTCAATTCTCTTAGGGTGGCCTTCAGGATACAAAGGTTCCTGAGTCATTCTACCAGTTCTAGTAGCCACTCTAACTTGACATAATCATTTTTCTTATTATTCATTTCATTGAGCAAATCATTTTGAGCCTTAAGTACTTGTTCTACTTGAGTGGTAACCATAGAAGCATGTTTGCTAATGAGTTTAAGTTCACATATAACATTAGCCATATAATCACCCAAGTGTTTAGTCATATAAGTATTTTGTTTTAACTGTCTACCAAAATAAGCATTAAAATTTTCTTGTTTGACAATAAAATTATCAAACTCATCCAAGCATTGTCTAGCAGATTTATAGTGAGGAATATCACCTTCATCAAATCTATAGAGAGAATTTACCTTTACTACCTGTGTCGGGTTATCAGGATCAGGAGGTTCTTCAATAGGTAATGGATTAAGATCATATGTTTCTTCAACAGGCGGTAAATTAAGACCATGTATTTCTTCAATAGGAGGTAAATTCTTAACATCTTAAGTTTTAATACCTTTCTCTTTCATAGATTTCTATGCATCTTGCATATCTTCAGGACTGAGAAATAGAACACCTCCCTTCTTCAGAGTGGGCTTAGGAATAGGCTCAGTAATTGGTTCAGGAGCTGGCTCGGGAGGTGCCCAATTATTTTCATTTGTCAACATATTACTCAATAGAATTTCAGCTTCATCCGGTGTTCTTTCCCTGAAAAGAGAACCAGCACAACTATCCAGGTAATCTCTGGAAGCATCGCTTAGTGTCGGGGAGGCTGATCGTACCCACGGACACCTATGGGGCCGGCGGACCAGGCCCCTTGTGGTTCGGAGGGGGGTGGAGATCGCACGAAGAGCGGATCGAGGCGAGGCACACGAGCGGTTTACCCGGCTTGAGCTCTCGGAGAGATAAAACTCCTACTGCTGCTTGTTTGATGTATTGTGTTCTTGCTAAGGAGCGATGAGAGCTACAAAACCTAGCGTGAGTGTATATGGTCTCGAGTGAGTCGAATGAACCGAACCCCTCCTACGTTGCGCATGGGCCTCCTTTTATATGCTCAAGGGGTCTCCGACAGGTGGCAACATAGATGAGGGTACAAATGTAAAAACAGGAGTTGGTACACCTACTCGAACAGTGTACAGTGCAAAATACCTAACTTTCGGCGGCAAGGGACAAAAGCAATAAATGCCCGTTAGTGTCGCCCAAGCGATTACCTTGAGAGACCGTCAGTGCGCCTCTGCCGCCACGATGGCAAGCTTGTCGGCGCCGCTTATCGCTGCTCAAAGCTGGCTGCCTGACCTCTCGACCGCAGCGCCCATGGAGCGGTCCCATGGCGACACGTCATTGGGTGAGCTGGAGCGGAGATGGAGAGAGGCTGCTTGCAGCGGCAAGCGCCTTGCATGGCCGAATCCTTGTCGCGTCCGGAGACTTGTCGCGCTCGAGCCTTCCCGGCAAGCTCCTCTTGCCGGGGCCTTGTCTTCTGCATGCACAGGTGGCCTTCCCGACAAGCTCCTCTTGTCGGGGCCTTGTCTTCTTAATCAACTACTTTGTTCTTAAATGGCCCCAAAGGAGCCACGGAGGATCTTGGCGGTGACGAGGCAAACCCTGCCGCGGGGTGCTACAACTGTCCGTGTGCAGTACGAGATACTAGGGTACCCCTACTCTAGTACACCGGCAGAGCCCGGGCTGGGCATTACGCAGTGCCGGCGCTTGTCGGGCCAGGCCCAAAGCGTACTGCGGACACCGCGCGGCCTCGACCACGTCGCAACTTCGCCCGGACCCACCACGATCCCCACTGCAGCACGCACGGGACGTGGCGTCGTGCGAAGATAAATGGCGGCGTGATCGTGGGGTTTCTTTATTAGTATAAGCGAGCGTCCCCCCTCCCCTCTTTATAAGCGAAGGAAGCAGGGGCAGGCCATCCACTCTGCCGCCGCTGTCTTGTCAAGAAAACCACCGCCCCTCCCTCTTCTTCTCCGGTGCGAAGAAGAGCAGCGCCGCCCTTATACGCCTGGCGCTCTCACCGCCGTCGGCCTCCTCCGCCGCCCTCGCCATGGCTCAAAGCCGACAAGGAGAAGGCGTCAAGTCGGCAAGGCGCAGCGGCTTCATGGCGCTGCGCAAGGCGAGCCATCTTCCCCCGCTCGGCGCCAAAGGGAGCTGCGGGGCGTCTTCTACCTCTTACGGTCGACGGAGGCGGCGTGCGCATCCAGCGCGAGGTACTCCCGCCTCCGCCTCTGATTTGGCCTCAACAGGTACCCTTTTCGCCCTTTTCTTCTATTGCGGGCTTTGCCCGCCCCTTTCTGAAGTTCTTTTGCGACATCATGAACACGTTTAGCCTCCGCCTCCTTGATTTCACCCCCAACGCCGTCTTGACCATGGCAGTTTTCGGCGCATTTGTGCGAAAACTTTGTCGAATCCACCAAATGTGGCACTCTTCCGCCATTTCTTTGTGCCCAGCGTCGAGAGAGAGAGCCACTTGCGGAGGGATAGCACAGGTCTCTAGGATCGGCAAGAAAGAGGCCTACCTAGAAGGAGAGTTCCGCAACAAGTGGGAGGAGTGGAGAGCCAACTGGTGCTTTGGGTCGTGAGGAGAACTCCGCAGCCCTTCACCGCCGTCATCAAACCCCAATAGTCTTGGCGGCAAGGATTGGAGTAACTTGGCGCGGAGGATGCAGCTGAAGATAGCTGTGACCCGGATCCTGCGCCTCAGGCTTGCCGGGTTAACCGTAGGCGCAGTTGGCGCAGACTTCCTTCGTCGCCGCATCGCTCCCTTGCAGGAAAGGAGGAGGCCTGCCTGGGAGTTCCAAAATGCGGCAGACATTATGAGGCTGCGCCCGGGCTTGGCTGGAACTTCACCGTCATGGAGCTGGGCCAGCGATGCTGCTCGAGCTGTTCAAGAAACGACCCGACCACCTGAGTGGTTTAGGTTGCCGTGAAGTCGTCCCATTGTGCAACAACTTCGGCACTCAACCGCATCCGGCGCCATGATGCATTGTCGCGACTCCACAGGATCGTCCCAACTGGCGAGAGCCCCGGCGAGGTCGTGCAGCAATTCTTGACGATTTGGAAGAAGTGCCGATCCGCTCCGACGAGCGAGAAAAAGCTCACCAGCGACACCACCGGCGAGGAGATGGCGCGGATTGCCACCGAGGTGGAGGAGGCGGCGGCAGCGCTGCCGCTGGAGCCTTTGGGTTCACCGTGGAGGAGGCGGGCGAAGGCGGCAAGCCTTGCGGCGAGGGAGATCGTCGGCGAGGGCGAGCTTGTCGAGCCCGAGGCGGGTCGAGTGGACCCGCCGAGGGCGCTTCTTCCCCACCGCCAAGCGACTTGCCGCCCGTGAGCCCGGCTCCGCCCGAAGAGGCGTCTCCGCAAGGTTGGAGACGAAGTGGGCGGGCAGACTGCCCACAAGGCGGCCACAGCGCTGGCAGGCTCCACCGCTGACAAGCGAGGTTGCTGTGAGGCGCCCACACTGCAGCGACAAGCTGGGCGGAATCTTCTCGAGCCACCGCCGGCGCCTCCGCCAAGCGGCCAAGGGAGCCCACTCCCGCCTCGTCGCGCCGGAGGCGAGGAGTTGACTTCTCCGCTCAGCTCCGAGGAGGAAGGCGAAGAGTAAGCTCTTGAGATTTGTACTTGTATTTCTTCAATTTTATTGCTTCATCTTGAATCTGATTTGCTTCGTTACGGACTCTTTCCTTTTTCGGAATGGCCCGGAAGAGCGTCGAAGAGGCCAAGATCCCGACGGTCGTCGTTGAGGACGATTCTCCCGTGGCGACAGGGGACGCGTCCGAGACCGCCTTGCCGGACCCGGCAACCCTTCCTCTGAGCAGCCCCCAGCACAGCCCCCAGAGTAAGTGTGCAGTTTTCGCCTCACTATTAGGTGTGCAGGGGTGCCCTTTCTTTGTTGAGTTGATATCTGACTGTGTGCTTGTGTAGGAGCAGAGCAGCCTCATCAGGAGGGCTCGGAAGCCGCCCCCGAGACCCTGTCTGCTGCCACCACGCCGCCAAGGGAGGAATCTCCGGCAAGGGAGCGCCCTCCGACAAGGGAGGCCACTCCGGCAAGGGAGGCTACCCGGCAAGGACAGCGCCCGATGACCCTCCGGTGGTCGAGGCCATGGCTGCAGATCCGTTGGTGTAATCGCCTTACACGAAAAATCTCCTTGGGTGCCTTTCTTTTGTTTTTCTTTTTGAAGATTTGCTTGTTGCTCTTTCTTCGTCGGCCTTGAGCCGATGGAGGTCGAGGCCGTCGGCGAGGAGGAAGCGCTGCAACACCGGCGAGGCCGCCGTCGAGGAAGAAGAGGTCGTGGTTGTGGAAGAAGAGGCCGTCGCCGACGAAACTTTGATGGCGAGGAGGCCACCAGGCTGCCGACGCAGAAGGCCGGCGAGGGGTCGAGGCGATCGCCTGACGGCCCTGAGGCAGCAGGAGCGCCAAGCGCTACACCGACGGTGACTCCCCGCCCGGCTCTTTGCGGCAGACTCGAGGCCCTAGCCAGCGCCTACTTGAAGGCGGCGAGGTGTCTTCATCAAGCTCCCACAGGAACCAAGCTCGAGGCGCGGTCGAGGAGAGACCTTGACGGCGAGCTACTCGCCTCCCATTGGGCTGGTTGGTGGGCCAGCGCCAAGCAGCAGCGGCGAGTCTGAGGAGGAGCATTCTTGAAGAAGCTTGTTGTCGCTCTACCGCGCCCGGCAGGCCAAGTTGGAGACCGGGAAGCACTTGTCGCGGCGGGAGGCGGACATGGAGAAAGCGTAGAGGAGCTCGGGCGCCAACAAAGGAGCCCTCCGCGGCGTGTGAAGCCTTGAGGGCAACTTGCGGAAGGCGCCTGGCCTTCATCCTCGAGAAGGCCCCGGTGAGGAGCAGCGGCTGGCTGCCGAGAAGCTCTCCAGCGGAGGAAGCGAGTTGGCGCTGGCGGAAGGTCAACCTGGACAGCCACGAAGAAGACCTTGCAGCAGCGAGGAGTCACTTGGCGGGCGCTCAAGGAAGCGAAGGATCTGCCGCAGCGGCTGAGGCCGCCAAGGAGGAGTTGAAGGCGAAGGTGGCACAGTGGAGGCCACCCTCAAGAAAGCGGTGAAGAGCTTGCCGTGCTCAAGCGTGGCGCAAGAAGGGCGCTTACACCCTTGGCAAGGCTGCGAGTCGTCTCACGATAGAGGCAAGGAGCTCGGCGCCACCAAGGATTCAAAGGCGGATCTTGAGCTGAAGGCTGACCACTCTGGCCTTGAGGCGTTGGGCGGCGCCCGAGAGGCGGGAGGTGGGCTTGTTGGAGGCGATCAAGGCCAAGGAGGAGCTGTTGGCGAATCTTGCCTCCATCGAGCACCTTGAGGGAGAGCGTGGAGCCTTTGGGTGAAGGTCTTGTGGACACCGCCACGACATCCTAGCGAGTGATGGAGCTGGGGATGGCGGACCTTGCATACTCCTCCGACGAGCATCTCAACCCAGCGCCAAACTCAGCTTATTCTTCAAAGGCGTGGTGGCGGGTCTCCAGCGACTCCGATAAGAGGTCCCGAAGCGGTGGCGAGGAATCGCGCCCGGTTGTGCGAGAGCCCTCGAGAAGGTGTTGATAAAGGTGGCCTTCATAATCCGGGCCTCAACCTTAACAGGCGTCCTCGGATCCTTGCATGGGGCGCCAGCGTGGAGGAGCTCAAAGCCCTTATCGCACCCATTGTGGACAAGGTGAACAAGATCAAGCGGATCGATGGCGACCGCATAGACTAGGCCGCCAACTTTATCTTTCCCTTGTCGCTGCTGATCATGTTTAGAACACTTTGTTAGATCAGCGACAAGTTATTTTGTAATATACTCTATCTTAGGCGATCAATGCAACGTTATTTCCTCTACTTGATTCTTTCCTTTGTACGTTTCTTCCTTACGCATTTGGGGGACTTGTCGGTGCGGGCACTTTTGCATGGCTGAAGTCTTGAGCGTCGGCAACCTCTTTGGCGATGCCGCCTCCGACAAACAACCTTATCGCGACCAACCGCAGCTCACTTAAGTTGTTGGCGGACTCGAAACAAAGTAAAGGCGCGACTAGCCCGGCGAGTTGGTTCCCTCTGCGCCGCAGGTTTTCCATACACAGTACTATCGTTCGAGGAAGATAACTTAAAAATTTAAAAATTGATTGCTCAAACTTTGGCAACTTAGCTTTTCTGTCTCTTGCTTCCCGATGAGGTGAAACTTCCTCGAGCGGTGTCTGGTGCATAGTATTATGGAAATCTCCTCGAGCGGTGCCTGGTCCATAGTATTATCTCCTCCTTCCCCCCTGGTTAACTTGTGCGCGGGGGAGCCTTCCTTTCTTTGAGAAAAGAAAAAGAAGAGGAAATAACGTTATGGAGCCGGCGGCTCGATTACGCTTACGGGTGTGGTTGCTGCACAAAGTGTTAGCCAAAACATGCAATAAAATAACGAAATCATGAATTTGACAATTTATGCGCAACACATGAGCTTTCTTGATGCCGCAGGGGTCTGCGCCGGCTTTGTACAAAGGATTACATGCAACAACGGCAAGACTTGTACAAAAGGTGGTTGCGAGCAGGTTCCGACAACAGCGCCCTCTGAGTAAAACTTACGAAGATGCTCAATGTTCAGGGAGTTGCTCACGGAATGCCATCTTCGGTCTCAAAGGCGGACAGCGCCCGAGCCTAGTGACTCGTTTCACCCGATAAGGGCCTTCCCACTTTAGGCGTCAACTTGTTTGAATTCTTGGCGGACTGAGCAGCGCCCGAAGAACAAGGTCGCCTTCCTCGAGACTTCGGCACTAACTCTGCGGCTATGGTAGCGGCGCAAAGCTTCTTTGGTAGCGGCGGCTCGCCTGACGGCTTTGAAAGGCGATCCTCCTCAAGGAAGCGGTAGCGTCATCTTGTCGCAGCTGCTCTTGCTCAAACTCATCATAGCGAGCACTTTCGAGGCGATCCGTATCTGAGTTCCGTGGGGAGAAGCGCCTCTGCTGCATAGACTAGAGCAAAGGGTATGCGGCGGTGGCTCGATTTGGCGTCATCTGATCGACCAAAGAACCACCGGCGACTCCTCGATCGATTTCTTCCGCACTTGTGCAGCCTATCGAAAGTCCTGGTCTTGAGCCCGCCTGACACTTCAGCATTTGCCCTCTACCTTGACCGTTGCTTCTCGGGTGAGCCACGGAAGCAAAGCAGACCTTGGCGCCAAGATCTTGGACGTACTGCATGAAGGTGCGACTCGTAAATTGCGTGCCATTGTCGGTGATGATCCTGTTAGGGATTCTGAAACGGCAAACAATCGACTGAAGAACTTGGTATTGTTGTCTTGCTGTCACCTTCCTCCTGCTTCCACTTCCGGCCACTTTGTGAACTTGTCGATGGCGGCGTACAAGTACTCAAAGCCCCCGACAACTTCGGGGAAGGGGCGAGGATGTCGAGCCCCAGACCGAAAATGGCGGGGATAAAGGGATCGTCTGGAGAGCTTGAGCTGGCTGGTGTATCTGTTTGGAATGGGCCTTGCGCTTCACACTTGGTTACTTGTGCGATTGCATCTGGAGGGCTGTCGGCGGAAGAAACCTTGCGGAAAGCTTTGCGGCAAGTGCTCTTCTTGCCAATGTGGTGACCACATATGCCTCCGTGTATCTCTGCCAGCGACTTTTGTCCATCTTCCACAGGAATACACTTCAATTTCACACCGTTGAGTCTTCTTACATGCGGTATCTTTGTCGACAAACTGGTACATACTTGTTTGCCGGGCTACTCTTTCCGCTTCTTCTTGCCCTTGAGGAAGCTCTCTGTCTGAAGGAAATGGACAATCTGTTGTGCCCATCTTTGGAGCTTGCGGCTCGACAACAAGGATTAAAGGCACATCTGCTGCGGGAACATCGGCTTCCACGGCAAGAACACTGCGGCCTACTTGGGCTTGATGCTCCCGACAAGCTTGCGGAGCAAGACTTGTCGGAAGCGTCTACTTCAATGAAACAAACCACAGGGCTGTCGGGCAGACTGCTCCTCAACTGCCTTTATTGGTGTTGAGCTTTGGGACCTTGCAGCAGCGGCTTGGGGAAGCTCAGCCGGAAAGTAGTCACGGAAGGTCAACTTCCTCTTCTTGCTTTGTCCAGTTGATGGTGTTACGGTTGGTGAGTCGACTTGAGCACGAAAATCCCTGGTTCCACGGGCAACTTAAGTCGCGGCGCACTTTGGCGAGGCCGTCGGCAATATCATTACGAGCTCTCGGAACATGTTCCATTTGCGGGCCGTCAAAGTGCTCTTCTAGCTTCCTCACGCCGTCGCGTAGGCTTCCATCAGCGGACTACGGTAATCTTTGTTCACTTGGCGGACGACAAGTTGCGAGTCACCCGACAATAAGCTTTTTGATCCCAAAGGTCCCGCTGCGATCCACGAGACGGCGAGCAAACCTTCATACTCTGCGGTATTGTTTGTCGCTTGCTCCTTGGGAAAGTGCATACGGACTACGTGCTTGAGGTGCTCTCCGGTGGGTGCGATAAGCAACCGCCTTGACACCGGCGCCTTGCAGCGAAGGCACCATCAAAGTACATCAGCCACTCTTTGCTTGCTTCTTTGGCGGAATGCTCGTCTCCGGAATCTCTTCATATGGTGTCGGCGTCCATTACGCTATGAATTCTGCCAGCGCTACGCTTTGGATAGTTGATGTGCTTTCAAACTTGAGGCCAAAGCTTGGCGGCTCAACGCCCACTTTCGACAATCATGCCCGTTGCTTACGGATTCAGCGGTATCCTCTTCGGCGGAAAGTGGTGACAAGCTGTGATCTCATGTGCTTGGAAGTAATGGCGCAGCTTTCTCGAGGCCATGAGGAGGCGAAAAGCAATTTCTGCACACGGAGTACCTTGACCTAGCCCCCTGCGAGGAGGCCGACAAAGTAGACTGGCGCTGCACCATCCTTTTACATGTATCTGGTCATGCGTCTTCGCGGACTAAATCCTTGTCGGGACCAGAACTTGTCGTGAAGCCCCCTTGTCATTGGATGTGCTTGCCGTGGTTCTTTGGCTCGTCATCCGCCTCCCTCTCCGCTACTAACGCGGCACTAACCACTTGATTGGTTTCCGCTATATATAGCAGCAACTTCTCTTGTGGCTTAGGTGCGACAAGTGTTAGAGTGGAGGACAGGTATCTCTTCAAGTCCTGCGGCGCAGCCTCCGCCGGGACTCCATTTCATTGGACCTGCCTTTCAAAATCTTGAAAAAGCGGCGGTAGCGCGTTCAGCAGAACCTAGAAATAAACCTGCCGAGAGCAGCCGCATAACGGCAAGTCTTCGTACATCCTTGGCGCCTTGGTGCTTCAATCTGCTCAATGGCCTTGATCTTGTCGGGATTAGCTTCAATCCCTCGTTGAGACCACGAAGAACCGAGAAGCTTGCGAAAGGGACTCCAAACACGCACTTCTCGGGGTTGAGCTTGAGGTTGATCTTGCGCAGATTTGCAAAGGTCTCGTCCAAATCTTGAACGAGTTGCTTTGTCCTTGCTTTTGACCACTATGTCATCCATGTAGGCTTCTACATTTACGTGCATTGCGGCTCAAAAGCGTCATGGACTACCCTTGCAAATGTTGAACCAGCATTCTTCAAACCCGAAAGGCATCCGTATGAAGCAGTATGTGCCACATGGTGTGATGAATGCGGTCTTCTCCTCATCTTCTTCAGCCATGAAGATGCTGATGGTATCTGAATATGCATCAAGAAGCGAAAGCAAATCACATCCGGTAGTGGAGTCAACAATCTGGTCAATGCGGCGTCAAGGGAAATGGATCTTTGGGACAAGCTTTATTAACATCCGTGAAGTCAATACAAAGTCTCCATTTTCCATTTGCCTTCTTGCCGCGACTACTGAAGTTGGCCAACCACGTGGGATGGAGCACTCCTCGACAAGGCCTGCTGCTTCCGGTTTCTTAATCTCTTGACTATGAATTCTTGGCGCTCCTTTGCTTGCTTCGACTTTTTGCTTGGCCGGGCGCGCATGAGGACAAAGCGGCGGCGGTGCTCAATTACTCACAGGAACACCGGGGATGTCAAGCGGTTGCCATGCAAACACGTCGACATTCGCCCTTGAGGAAAACAGCGGCGCGCCTTCCTATTTAGGGTCGAGAGAGGCAGCGATGGTGAAGGTACCACCGGTGCCGTCCTCCTTGGCGGGCACCTTCTTGGTCTTTGGCGGAGCCACCATACACTTGCACTTGCGGTGGAGCTTCGATGGTGCGTCCTTGTGATGGCGCAGCACTCCGAAGAAGATGCGCTTGCGGAGTAAGCTTGTCGAGCCCTTGCCGGACTTGGACTTCGTCTTCTTCCCCGGGAGCTTCAGCGGCAAGTGTCGGCAATCTGTCGGCGGCTGCTGCATCCGGTTTGTGTTGTCGGCACAGATAAGGGCATCCTTCTTGTCGCCGTGGGCGAGAGATGGCGCTTATCGGGCACGGCATCTTGAGTAGAGTTCTAGGCGTAGTGAGGCTGCCATGAACTTGGCGAGTCTTTGGGCGGCCAAGTATCCCATTGTAGGTAATGGGAAATCGGCTGACGTCAAATGTAACCCTCTCGATCCTGAAGTTCAGCTCGGCGCCAAATATTACCGGCAGCGTAATCTTCCCCTTGACTTGCTCCTTCCCGGATTGATTCCTTGGAAGGTACGGTCTCTTCGAGCTTCGCTGTCGAGGATTTGAAGCTTACGGAGCACCGCGGAGGAATCAATTCAAGCCGGCCCGCCGTCAACTAGCATTTTGGTGACCTTGAGGTTGCGGACGGTTGGTGAGACCAACATCGGCAAGCATCCGACCGCATGATTATCGCGATCGGGGTAGTCCTCAATATCAAAAATGATAGGCGTCTTTGAACCACTTGAGGCTTGCGTGACTCTACGGATGGTTCCGCTGCATTGACCTCCGCATCCATTGCTTGAGTTGGCGGTGGGAGGTATCTTGGGAAGCACCTCCGTCATATGAGAGGACCTCTGTGGCTTTACGAAACTCCTGCTCATCGGCGTCATCATCTTCCATATCTTCGTCGTCGTCATCATCTTGATCCTTATCGGCGGCATGAGAGGTCTATCTCCTTACCGCATTGCTTGGCCTTGCATGGCGTCCTCCCGGCGGGGCGTTTCTTGCTTGCTCCCCGGCACCTTCTGGGCCTTCTCCTTGTCGCGCGCCTTTCGTACTCAGCTCTCTGCTGTTCGACAAGCTGCTTTCGACTTTCTTGCAGCTCTGAGGTCGTGGCCCTTAGTGCGGTGGATCTTGCGATCTTGCTTGCGGAGTTGTCCTGCTTGTCGGCGGCCGCCACCGGTAGTGGTTGGCGTCGTGACAACCTCCTTGCGAACCACCAGCCTTGGCGTTCTTGTCGCCACCTCCGTCGCCCGAACTGCTCAGCAGTTAGCACTTCCACAGCTTTCTTCTTCCTGTTGCCTGCGCCCGGCCCTTCTTTGCAGGCGGTGTCCTCCTTGTCGAGATCCTGCTTCCGCATTCTCTCACAGGAGTCTCCTCCCTTCTTGGTAGCGTGCACACTTGTCGGCCAAGGCGTACAGCTCAGCGGCGTCCTTGACTTTGCACATCGCCATCTCCTCCCTCATCCTGCGGTTTCGCACATTACGATGAAATCTTGGCGATTACGGCGGCAGGTGGACATCACGGGATGTTGTAGTGCACTGGCTGAATCTTTGAATGAACTTGCGCGAGGACTCTCCTTCATACAGGCGAGCAGATGAAGGTCACTCTCTTGGCCATGAGGTTTGTGGCGCTGTGAAAGCGTAACAAGCGATGTACGAATCTGCCAAGAGGATATGGGTTTGTCTGGCAAGTGCATGAGCCAAGATCGGCGTTGGGCTTGAGCACGGCGGGAAGTAGTTGGCGAGGATCTTGTCGTCCCGTCCCCGCAGCCTGCACCGTGATGGTGTAGATCTTGAGAACTCCGACGGATGCGTCCTGCCATCATACTTCTCCGGCTTTTGCTCCCCGGTTTGAAGTTTTTACTGGCTGGGCCCTTTGGACTTGCCGCAGCTCACGAGTGAGCAGCGGGGCAACCTACAGCGTCTGACAAATCGCTGGCTCCTCCGTGGCGCGCATGTCAGCGAAGGCCCGGCGGCAGCCGGATGACGTCGCGCTTCTCTTGGCGCTTCGATCTGATTCGGCGTCCTCATTGTCGCTCATGAAGAACTTGGCGCTGATCGCGGGGAGCTCGTGGATCCGGCGGCAGCGGTGGAGTCATTGTCGAGGTGGATCCGGTGAGTCGGCGATCTTGGCCTTCATGGCGGAGAAGTGCCGCAGTGGTTGCACCTCCGGCGATGTCGTCGCCACCGGCTCGTGCCTTGTCGTCTCGCCGCAGCAATAGCGGCGTTGGTTGCCAGCGGGCGTCGCCGTTAGCAAAGCCGATGAGGCTACGGATTGTGGCCCTCCACTCGTCGACCTTCTCGGCCGTTGGAGGGTAGTCGAGAAACGGTGAGCTCGCGAGCTTCTGCTGGAGTAGTGGGTGGCATTGGCGAGCGGTGCGAGGCGGGATATGCTCGGACTTCTAACTACATTAGAAGGAGCAGCACCTGTCCGAGGCGACCGTATCTCACTCGTGCCCGGCATGTTGCAGCGCATGCTGGTCTTGAGGTCTCGATCCAGCGAGCGTATGGCATTATGGATGCCATGGCGCTGTTGGTCCAGCGTCTCTGAGATGGGCCAGCGGGGGATCTTGTGAGCGCCCGAGGTTTGCGGGGCCTTGTCCTTGGACTTGGCAATGTCGCGAGCACCTTCGTCGGCGCCCGTTCCTCCGCTAGCGTCGCCCCACCACCCGTTTGCTGCGGTGAGGAGTGGAGTGCAGCAGACGGCTCTGCTGCGCCGTAGCCTTCTTCTTCGGTGGCATGTTGAGGAGATGTTGATGGCGCTGCTTTCGTGTGAGCGTCGGATCGGATTCACACGGCCTCGGCGCCCCTTCTGGCGCGCCAAAGATGTCGGGGAGGCTGATCGTACCCACGGACACCTATGGGGCGGCGGACCAGGCCTTGTGTGGTTCGGAGGCGGAGATCGCCTGAAAGCGGATCGAGGCGAGGCACCTGAGCGGTTTATCCAGCCCGGAGCTCTCCGGAGAGATAAAACTCCCTCTTTGCTTGTTTGATGTATTGTGTTCTTGCTAAGGGCGATGAGAGCTACAAAACCTAAGCGTGAGTGTATACGGTCTCGAGTGAGTGAATGAACCGAACCCCTCTCGTTAGCATGGGCCTCCTTTTATATGCTCAAGGGGTCTCCGACGGTGGCAACATAGATGAGGGTACAAATGTAAAAGCAGGAGTTGGTACACCTACTCGAGCAGTGTCTGAGTGCAAAATACCTAACTCTATGACAAGGGACAAAAGCAATAAATGCCGTCGGTGTCGCCCAAGCGATTCTGTGAGAGACCGTCAGTGCGCCTCTGCTCTCCACGATGGCAAGCTTGTCGGCGCCGCTTATCGCTGCTCTCCAGCTGGCTGCCTGACCTCTCGACAGCGCCCATGGAGCGGTCCCATGGCAACACGTCGGCTGGGTGAGCTGGAGTGGAGATGGAGAGGCTGCTTGCTGACAAGCGCCTTGCCGTGGCCGAATCCTTGTCGGCGTCCAGGAGACTTGTCGCTCTCGAGCCTTCCGGCAAGCTCCTCTTGCGGGGCCTTGTCTTCTGCATGCATGCACAGGTGGCCTTCCCGACAAGCTCCTCTTGTGGGGCCTTGTCTTCTTAATCAAATACTTTGTTCTTGAATGGCCCCAAAGGAGCCACGGAGGATCTTAAGCGGTGTGAGGCAAACCACGCATGAGGGGTGCTACAACTGTCCGTGCACGAGTACGGGATACTAGGGTACCCCTACTCTAGTACACCGACAGTTAGTCCATTATAAAAGATATCAAGTATTTAGCAGAGAAGTAATAAATCATATCCTGGGGACTACGCACAGAACTAGGATCTAGAGAATTAAACCATATCTTAGCATCACCCTTTAATGAGAATGGAAATATTTTAAGGATGTAAAAGTAGCGAGATCTCTCATCATTAGTGAACAGGGTGGCTATATCATTTAATTTAGTAAGATGTGCCACAACAGTTTCATATTCATAACCATTAAAAGGATTAGATTCAACCAAAGTAATTATATCAGGATCAACAGAGAATTCATAATCCTTATCAGGAACACAAATAGGTGAAGTAGCAAAAGCAGGGTCAGGTTTCATTCTATCTCTAAGAGATTCCTTACTCCATTTAACTAATAGCCTCTTAAGTTTGTTTATATCTTTGCAGGCAAAAATAGCTGCAGAAGATTCCATATCAAAAACATAACCCTCGGGAATAACAGGCATATCTTCATGATCAATTTCATCAACATTATCAGTTTCAATAATTTCTTTCTCTCTAGCCCTAGAAATTTGTTCATCAAAGAAATTCACTAAGGGAGACGCAGTAGTATCAAGCATAGAAGTAGTTTCATCATAAGTATCATGCATAGCGAAGTGGCATCATCAATAACATGCGACATATCGGAGCGAATAGCGAAGCAGGTTTAGGTGTAGCATGGCTTACTCATAACGAGAAGGTGAATCAAGTGCGAGCTAGATGGCGGTTCCTTACCTCCCCTCGTAGTTGAGGGATAAATTTTTGTCTTAAGCGTCTTTCAAATTCTTCATAGTGTCCAGCAGATATAAATCCCAAGTGACTCAAAGAATAGAGAGCTATGCTCCCGGCACTTGGCCTTGAGAAATTAGTCTTGATAACCCACACGTGTAGGGGATCGCAATAGCTTTCGAGGGCAAAGTATTCAACCCCAAATTTATTGATTTGACACAAGGGGAGGCAAAGAATATTCTCAAGTATTAGCAACTGAGTTGTCAATTCAGCCACACCTGGATAACTTAGTATCTGCAGCAAAGTATTTAGTAGCAAAGTAGTATGATAGTAGTGGTAACGGTAACAAATGTAACGATGAAAAAGTAATATTTTTGGTGTTTTGTATTGATTATGCTTGATGTAGCAGGGAGAAAGTAAATAAGCGTAAACCAATATATGGAAGCTCGTAGGCATTGGATCGGTGATGGATAATTATGCGGATGCGGTTGATCATGTAACAGTCATAACATAGGGTGACCTGAGAACTAGCTTCAATTCATCGATTGTAATGTAGGCATGTATTCGAATATAGTCATACGATGCTTATGGAAAAGAACTTGCATGACATCTTTTGTCCTACCCTCCGTGGCAGCGAGGTCCTATGAAACTAAGGGATATTAAGGCCTCCTTTTAATAGAGAACCGGAACAAAGCATTAGCACATAGTGAATACATGAACTCCTCAAACTATGGTCATCATAGAAGTATCCGATTATTGTCACTTGGGGTTGTCGGATCATAACACATAGTAGGTGACTATAGACTTGCAAGATAGGATCAAGAACACACATATATTCATGAAAACATAATAGATTCAGATCTGAAATCATGGCACTTTCGGGCCCTAGTGACAAGCATTAAGCATAGCAAAGTCATAGCAACATCAATCTCAGAACATAGTGAATACTGGGGATCAAACCCTAACAAAACTAACTCGATTACATGATAAATCTCATCCAACCCATCACCGTCCAGCAAGCCTATGATGGAATTACTCACGCACGGCGGTGAGCATCATGAAATTGGTGATGGAGGATGGTTGATGATGACGATGGCGATGAATCCCCCACTCCGGGCCCGAGCGGACTCGAGATCATCCCTCCAGGAGGTTTTAGGGCTTGGTGGTGGCTCCGTATCATAAGCAGCGATGATTTCTTCTCTCGATTTTTTCTCTCCGAAAGCAAATATATAGAGTTGGAGTTGGCGTCGGAGGGTCTCGAGGGCCCCACGAGGGTGAGGCGGCGCCCCACCCTCGTGGAGCGAGGTGTGGGCCCCTGGTCTTCATCTTTAGCGAGATTTTTTATTATTTTTTCTAAGATGTTCCGTGGAGTTTCAGGTCATTCCGAGAACTTTTGTTTTCTGCACATAAAACAACATCATGGCAATTCTGCTGAAAACATCGTTAGTCCGGGTTAGTTACATTTATATCATACAAGTTAGAGTCCAAAACAAGGGCAAAAGTGTTTGGAAAAGTAGATACGACGGAGACATATCATGGTGGCGTGGTTCGCGACTCACTCGTTCGAGATGAACCGGCCGGTGGTGGCGTGGCCGTGGCGAGGGTGCCACAGCTGGGCGTCGGGGCGTTATGAGGCGTAGATGGCCACACCGGCGGGTACTACCTGTAATCTGAAGTACTCGGTGAGGATTGATGCCGAGAGCGAAATGTGTCACAACCCATTTGGATGAAAATTCGATGGTGCGAGATGCTGAGATCGAAACCTGGCAATGAGCGAAGCAAGCGGCGTCCAATAGGGTGTGGCTGTGGTAGAAAGTTGATGGTCGCCGTAGTTCAGCTGACCCGCATGTCATGCACACAAAGGCAGAGGAGCGGTGGGGCCAAGAGGGATGAGGCGCACGTCGGGTGGATGAGGATCCCCTGACGTGAACAATCCTACCATTCTATCACTGACATGTGGGGCCTGCAAGTGTCGGTCCCACCAGTCAGCGAAGGAAAGGCAGGGTAAGGCAGTGATAGCCACGTCAGATGATCCATGTCCACGTCGGGGGACGTCGTGCTTAAAGGTAGGGTTGGAGCGGCGGCGTGGGAATCGCGTGTGGGTGTGGTAGTGGTAGAAAGAAGAAACGTGATGGTCGCCGTGGTTCAACTTCCATGGACAAGCTTTCATGTCTGCTGGCACATGTATATCAAAACTAGAGTGTTTATATTTCAAGCACGTGAACAAGTATTATTCTACTACTTTGGATCCATTGCAGCGCCGCAGACGACACATTGGTAGTAGTAGTGTCTATCTCTATCTCTAGAGGCCTTCCCTCATTCATCCTTTTCTCTCACAAGATAAACTACTCATACAAATGCATCTTGATATTCCGTGGAGCATGCGAGGATGTTTCCTTGGGGGTCTCTCGGTAGCGGCGTGGCCGTGGTTGCAAGTTGGCGCCCTTGAGATGCCCGACGTTGAGGGGCACTTTCGGATTTCCTCCGATGGCGGAGTAAGATGAGTGCGATCACGTAGTAAATGCATTCTAAAGACTACTTCGTGTCCATTTCCTAATGCTCCCTCGCCTTTGTTTCATAGGTTAGGCTCGGTGCGAGTGGAGATTGGCTTGCATATGTACGGGAGGGTACCAACATCAATTTGCACAACATTTACAATGGTGACACCGTTCCCGTAAAACCTTTGTCCAACATTGGGATCAACCATGCAACGGGCCACCGCATGAATTGCTATCATAGAACCACGGTGAGATTGAATAAGATAGCACGAACCTTGCACATGGCGGTCAAAGGTGGACCATGTGGTCCGCGGCCGATTTGTTGCCGTACGAGTACGAAGACGCTGTGCTCCTTTCTAACCTCATCTTTGCAGTGACAAACCAGGGGACTTGTTTCGTATGGGACACATCCTACGATATACTCCCTCTCTCTTAGTTTATTTGTTTTGAATCTTTTTGTTTTATAAGTTTCAAATTCAAATTTAGAGGGGCAGTGGGGCCAAGAGGGGTGAGCCGAGGTCGGGGGATGTGTGGTGCCATGGTTCATCCGGCGTCATGGGAATCGCGTGTGGCTGTGTGTGGTGCCATGGATGCTCGCCGCATTTAAGGTGGCCCACATGTCATGCACACAAAGGCAGATGGGCGGTGCGGCCGAGAGGGTTGAGGCGCACATCGGGGGACATGGTGTTGTGGGTTGGAGCGGTGTCGTGGGAATCATGGTGGCGATGGATGAAAGCGTGATGGTCGGCGTGGTTGAACTTCCATGGACAAGCTGTCATGTCTACGGACACATGCATTGCATCTTGATCCTTTGGAAGGAGTAGTAGAGAAAGCTAGGCGGATAAATAGTTCCCTATAGTCAAGCGGACCCACGCTACTACTTGTTCCAAAGACATGCACACCATCGAAATAGTCCATCTAGCAGCATATTCTTCTTCTTCTTCTTCCAAAGACATGCACACCATCGAAATAGTCCATCTAGCAGCATATTCTTCTTCTTCTTCTTCCAAAGACATGCACACCATCGAAATAGTCCATCTAGCAGCATATTCTTCTTCTTCTTCTTCTTCTTCTTCTTCTTCTTCTTCTTCTTCTTCTTCTTCTTCTTCTTCTTCTTCTTCTTCTTCTTCTTCTTCTTCTTCTTCTTCTTCTTCTTCTTCTTCTTCTTCTTCTTCTTCTTCTTCTTCTTCTTCTTCTTCTTCTTCTTCTTCTTCTTCTTCTTCTTCTTCTTCTTCTTCTTCTTCTTCTTCTTCTTCTTCTTCTTCTTCTTCTTCTTCTTCTTCTTCTTCTTCTTCTTCTTCTTCTTCTTCTTCTTCTTCTTCTTCTTCTTCTTCTTCTTCTTCTTCTTCTTCTTCTTCTTCTTCTTCTTCTTCTTCTTCTTCTTCTTCTTCTTCTTCTTCTTCTTCTTCTTCTTCTTCTTCTTCTTCTTCTTCTTCTTCTTCTTCTTCTTCTTCTTCTTCTTCTTCTTCTTCTTCTTCTTCTTCTTCTTCTTCTTCTTCTTCTTCTTCTTCTTCTTCTTCTTCTTCTTCTTCTTCTTCTTCTTCTTCTTCTTCTTCTTCTTCTTCTTCTTCTTCTTCTTCTTCTTCTTCTTCTTCTTCTTCTTCTTCTTCTTCTTCTTCTTCTTCTTCTTCTTCTTCTTCTTCTTCTTCTTCTTCTTCTTCTTCTTCTTCTTCTTCTTCTTCTTCTTCTTCTTCTTCTTCTTCTTCTTCTTCTTCTTCTTCTTCTTCTTCTTCTTCTTCTTCTTCTTCTTCTTCTTCTTCTTCTTCTTCTTCTTCTTCTTCTTCTTCTTCTTCTTCTTCTTCTTCTTCTTCTTCTTCTTCTTCTTCTTCTTCTTCTTCTTCTTCTTCTTCTTCTTCTTCTTCTTCTTCTTCTTCTTCTTCTTCTTCTTCTTCTTCTTCTTCTTCTTCTTCTTCTTCTTCTTCTTCTTCTTCTTCTTCTTCTTCTTCTTCTTCTTCTTCTTCTTCTTCTTCTTCTTCTTCTTCTTCTTCTTCTTCTTCTTCTTCTTCTTCTTCTTCTTCTTCTTCTTCTTCTTCTTCTTCTTCTTCTTCTTCTTCTTCTTCTTCTTCTTCTTCTTCTTCTTCTTCTTCTTCTTCTTCTTCTTCTTCTTCTTCTTCTTCTTCTTCTTCTTCTTCTTCTTCTTCTTCTTCTTCTTCTTCTTCTTCTTCTTCTTCTTCTTCTTCTTCTTCTTCTTCTTCTTCTTCTTCTTCTTCTTCTTCTTCTTCTTCTTCTTCTTCTTCTTCTTCTTCTTCTTCTTCTTCTTCTTCTTCTTCTTCTTCTTCTTCTTCTTCTTCTTCTTCTTCTTCTTCTTCTTCTTCTTCTTCTTCTTCTTCTTCTTCTTCTTCTTCTTCTTCTTCTTCTTCTTCTTCTTCTTCTTCTTCTTCTTCTTCTTCTTCTTCTTCTTCTTCTTCTTCTTCTTCTTCTTCTTCTTCTTCTTCTTCTTCTTCTTCTTCTTCTTCTTCTTCTTCTTCTTCTTCTTCTTCTTCTTCTTCTTCTTCTTCTTCTTCTTCTTCTTCTTCTTCTCCTTCTTCTTCTTCTTCTTCCACGAGGACATGTTGGACGCTAAAAACCTGCATCTCGATCTCTTTTGCCATTTGGAGCCGCTGGACCGGAGGGCTATGGTTTGGAGAATTAGGATTAGATGGCTAGTCTAACTGAAGAAGATGATTATTTATAGGGGCTTCGGAATTACTCCAGGAGGATGTGAAGAGGTTAAAACAATGTGAATCTTGATTGTGGTTTGGATGCAAATGAAGATCAAGGAGTAGTGAAAAAGCCGAGGAAAATCGGTTCCCGATGGAGAGGTAAATGGGAGAAGTTATGCACATGCACGAGGAGAGCTGCGGTGGTTTGAGTGCTACATGCAATGGATAGGACGGTCTCTTCGGTTGCCTTTTCTCTCTCCCACGTGCATAGAATGGCCCACTTGCATGCTGTAGTTTATTGGCTGGAGTCTGGCTGCAGCTGAAATGCGTACACTAATTAATGGTGTGAATGCGGGGCATGGAGGGAAATGGGCGCATGCAAAAGGGTATATACACAGACTAATTAGAGAAATGCTCAAAAAAGTTATGCGCAGACAAAAGAGGACCGGAGGGAGTACTACTCATGTTCCTACTATGGTTAAGGAATATGCGGTTATCCTGAAAAAAGAGAAGTCCTTCTTCGCGCTTCCGCATGCACGAGAATTTTGTTCTGCTCGCAATATGGATGATAGCTGGAGGATGAAGTGACCCCAGAGGCATGCTAGCACGGGAGTGTACTCATGTTCCTACTACTCCTATAGTCCTACTACTAGTAGTAATAGAACTGTGGTACACTTGATGGTCAAAATACTATTATTCATCCGGTCCTCACAGTGAAGTGACAAGACCCTGCACCCAAGGTGACACCAGTCCAGGCGGCGTGTCCGGGTTACCAAAGTCAGCCTCACCTTGTGCACTGTGCAGTCACTGTCACCGCCGCTATATAGCATGCCTCGCCTCGTCTCCCTCTCCCCTAGCACCACTCCATCTCCATCTCCGTCTCACCGGAGATCCTGAGGTCACTCTTCATTATCTCACTGTGCCCCCGCATACCCTCGCCTCGCTCGCCTACCCCAGTACCACTATTCCCTCGCTAGCCGCTCCAGCATTGGCAACCTTCTCCCCCGTAAATCAAGCCCCCCAAAACCCCACCTTCCAAACTCCACCATGGCCGAACGCGAACCGCGCAGGATCCATATGAGCCGCGATTGGAGCAATCTCCCCAGTGACGTCCTCGACCTCTGTTGTTCGTGTATGGATATGTTGAGCGCCCTGCTGCTGGCTGCATGCTCGAGGGGCATGCACACGGCCATCATTGAAGCGAGGCCAAAGCTTTCCAAGACACCCTGCTTGCTGCTATCTGGTCTTACGAGATTGGCTCACCATGATACGGAGGCATACATGATGCCCCTCAACTTCAATCCGATCTCCATTAGCCGAAACTTCTTTGTAGGTATGTAGTGGGTCGCCGTATATCATTTCCCTTGACTTCGATCCGATCACCATCACCCGAAACTTCTTGGCATGTATGTACTGGGTCGGCATGAACTCCCACTGGATGGCTGCCTTCAGAGAAGATGCTAAAAAGTTGGTGCTCGTGAACTTCCAGACCTCCCATGAGATTTTCCGTTGGATTATATAGAGTTTTACCATCGCGGTCCTAGTCATCTAGATTACCACGTCAGTTGGACGGACCTTGTTTTGCAGAAGATTGTAATCTGCCAAGTGCCCACATGACATGCGAATTACGCAGACTTCAAGCTAATTGCCTTGTTCGACAGCGGACTCGCCTATCTTTACGCCGGTGCCTTATTTAGCTGGAGACAACTCAGCTCACAGTGGATCATCGTCAAAGCTGATACACACTTTTGTGATGCTATTGAACACAATGGCATCATCTACGCGATTGACAAAGCAGATGGCACCACGTACTGTTGGGATGGCGCGTGTAAGTTGTTTCCATCTCATGTTAATGATGACGCCATGACAGTGTTTGAACTTTTTGTGATGATTGGCATATCCCTGTTTGAGCAGAATTTGAGTAGAACTATGGCAATGTATTAGAGACGCCGTCAATCAGCTATATTTGGAATGAGTTAATTCATGCGATTGTGATCATGTCATTACAGCCAATTTGTACCCCTGAATAATCAAACGGTTAGGAATCTATGGATATTCTTCTTATTTAACAGTAATCTATATACTACTACTAAATATGAGTGTGTATCAATGGCCATGTTAGTTTCCTCATTTTCATGATGTAGAAACATGCACCACACTGTTGGTTTCATCTAACCATACATTAGGGAAGTAAATGTGCATATGGAGAACTCTACATTTGGAGATAGTGAAATCCTGTAATGCTTACCATGTGTACATACCTATATTAAGCCCTTGACAATCAATGGCTAGAATAATATCCTCACAAAAATTTGCCCACAAAACACGAGTATATAACAATGCATGGTGCATTAGTTACCTTGAAGAATTTGTTTGTGAGGATAGAACATGATTACATAACATGCATGACATGGTAGTTTCCTGTGAAGAATCGATTGCGAGATAACATGAGTATAAACATGCATGGCACTTCTATATTTTCGAACCCAGTATGCATTTCCCTGTATTTTCCTCCCAGCTCCAACAGGGACATATCGATGTTGTTTCTTGCATTATCCAACTGATACTCTGAACAATGTTGATCTTACATTAACAATGCATGTCCTTTTTGATATGATGTAGTGTCCCTACAGTTACTGCCCTTTGTAATCACACCACCTTTGCCAAAAATAGGGAAGCACAACTGGTTCCTCGCTCGATCAGACAACGGCAAAAGACTGATGATCATTCAGACACATGAGCCGGAAAAGTTATATTGCAAAAATCCCACTGTATACAAGCACCATGAAATACGTGAGTATCTGGACAGTGGTTGTTACGTCTATGAGCAGGATACCAGCTTGTTGGGGCCTTCAGGAATTTTTAGTTGGAGGCGGGTAAACAGCCTTGGTTCACACTCTCTGTTTCTCGGACTCAATTATCCGATTAACCAGGAGATCACCGTTGGCAAGGACCTTGATGGCAGAGAGGCTCTGTTTGCTATGGAAAACTATGTCTACACGGCGAGCCCTAGGAGTTCGGGAGAAAACTCCCCTAATTTTCAATGATACGACTGCGGACCAAAAGAAGGTGAGAATGACAAAGGCATCCGGATTAACTTTGATCCTTGGATGTCTCAATTACGACATGCAGTGATGTGGTTCAAGCCTTCAGGTTGATAGGTAATTGGGCTGTTGCATCGAAAGGGTGGAGTACTGGTGTCTCCGGATCATTGGTCGCTGAAGTGGGGCTGCAAATTATGATGGTGTTGGATCATCTCTTCGAATGACTTTGTTATCTTTGCTGCTTGTTTTGGATGGGTAGTTCTTTCTTTTATTATGCATATTCCTTGTCATTTGGTCATCCTCGTCTATGTCACTCTTACTATGTAATAGTTTCCTTTGTTTAGAATGTCATTCTTGTCTGGATCACGAGAGTTTGAGCGCTGCAAATGGGTGCGTTTTGGTGGTGTAGCAAGACTTCTTATGAACTATCATGTCTTGATGTTTATGTCAGTAGTAGTCACTAGTCAGTGTTTGAATGTTGTATATATCATTGTTTCGAACTGTTTATTGTCTCGAACTACTGGTGGGCTAAATGAGGGCATCGCCATTCTCGAGTGTTCAGAGTGTATCTCCATTTTCAAGTTATATAATTTGAGCTCAGTGTCTTTTCGATGATGTACACTTGATTGGGCCAGTGAGGTGTCGTTGAATATGGGCTGAGTAGTAATGGAATGCCAAACAGGTCAATTATGACTCTCAGGCCGGGCTCTTAAAAGATCCTCAAAAAAAGGCCGGGCTCTCCAAAAAAGAAAGAATAAGGACTCTTAGGCCGACATGTGGGCGCCACCGGTGTTTTCGTGCGCTTGGCGCCGAGAAACATATTGGCGTGTGTTCAAAATTCAAGCTACCTTTTCATCCCCAATCTCCGCCCCTCCCCACCTCTGGAATCTTGATTCCTACTCCAGTTCCCCAAATCCCCCTCACAGCCTCCTGTACTCAAGGTCACTATCGTGTCACCGGTCAACGCGGATCTCCGAGCCGGAGATCCTGAGGTCAATCCTGCCTTCGGTCGCTGCGTGCTATCGCTCAACAGTGGCATGCCGGCGCTTGACGACCAGTTTGCCAGGAAAGTGCTGATTATAACCATCAACGGCGGCCGGCCTCCCGTCTCGCCAGACGACCTTGTCAAAGCTCTTGGCATTGCGCGGCATCCAAATAAGTGACTTGCTCATCGAAGTCATCCGCCATCGGCTGATTTCTTCGTCGAGTTCCGGACAACTTTCATTGCGATCGTGAGTTCAAATCTTCCGGCGTTTGTTACTGCGATGGCCTTGTTGGTGAGCTTTGATCGGTGGCACCCAGGATGGGGCTCGGTGCTCTCTGAGATTGAGTTTTTAACAAAGCTTACCTTCCACGGCATGCCTCAATGTGCTTGGAATAGCGAGTCCATGAATGAGCTTATCAACAACCTTGGAGGTGAGCTCGTAAGTATGTTTGTTCCTCCAAACAGCTGGGCTCTGACAGTTATGGCATGGATGAAGAAGCCGTCCTCCATACCGAAGGTGATTGGTGTTGAGATACCGGTGCAGGAGCCAGGGTTGTACTATTCGTCGCCACCAAGGCCGCCGCAGACCACGTTAGGGATGTACCTGTATCGAGTGTTCGTGCATGTTGAAGAAGTGGTCAATCCATCAATCGAAGTCACGCCGCCCGATGGTGCCGGGGTCCATCGACGGCGTCCATTACAGTGAGTCAACATCGGACTATCCCGTGTTGCTCGGAATGATGGATGTACAGGGCCTACTCCATTCTTGGCGGAGGCCACCGCTTCTTTGGGAGAAGAGGTAGGGCTGGCCGCCTGGATGTGCTCTAATTTGAGGTAACAACTGAATCTTGTCAGATACTAGTTAAATCCGAGCTATGGGTGTGAAGCACTGATGTGCCAGTACATTTGATTGTGACCTGTTCTAATTTTGTACATGCACTTTTTTTAGAAAGGGATGTACGACAACTTAATGTGCTAGCAGAACTTATTGTGTTGTCTGTCTATTTTCTTTGCACAGCATTCAAGATATTTCCATGTCATTGATAAAGACGATGAACCGTTATGTACGAGTTTGTTGGTTTCAACATAGCCCTACCCATAGCGATCCACTACTTCCATCCTGATTGTGCCTCCTGCGTGAAAATTTTTGTATGCAAGTTCAGTTTGCTATGATGTTCCATATGATTGTGTCAACTATATAAGTTTTTACTGAGCATGAGCAATGCATATGGCTGAAAGATGTATTTACGAGCATCGACCGATGGGTCTCTCTCTCTCACACACACACACGCACACACGCACAAGTGGGACCCATTGAATTATTTCGTTTCTCGTGACAGCTTTTAATTAGGTTCTACTGTAATCTAACTTTTTTCTTAAGTTATTAATTGAGGTCAGTGACTTCAAAAAGTTGTACAGAAGTCTTGTTTGGGCCTTTCCGGCGTCGCTGAATGTGGGCTGAGTAGCCATGTTAGGTTGTACTGTACTACACAGGCCTTTTTTTTTTCAACATCAGCAATGCAACTGGGCCGACAGTTGTACACAATATCCGGGTCAACTTGTTATTCTCCGCCCCGCTGGGCTGCAAACTTTCCTAGGAGGTATGCATTAGGCTTAACAAGAAAATGGACTTTAAGAAATAATAAATGGGATGTAATTATAATAACTGGGTAGTAACTATAAAAAATGCACCAAACGCGTAATTAGTTTAAAAAATATATTATTTTTGGAATTTGAAAATTTTAATTTCATTACTTGTTGCGCTGCAATATTTCGTTGGATTTTAACGTAATACAACTTTATTTTGAAATTATATTTAATCCGACTAGAAATTTGGGATAAAAATATTTTGGATCCCATAAAAATGTGGGAATATTTTTTGAATTCTGTTTTGAGCGGTTGGTTGAAATTATTAATCGTTGTCCTAGCTAGAAAATGGGATGTAGTTTTATCAAAATGTAAATGGGCTGTAGTAATTTCCATTAGAATTAAAAAATGGGCTATACTTTTAACAAACTGTAAATGGGCTGTAGTAAATTCCAATAGAATAGAAAATGGGTTGTACATTCTTACAAATCGCAAATGGGCTATATGTTCTCTGCCACACAATTGTGGGCCTTCTAAGTTGACGCGTCCCTTAAAAAACTAAGTTGACGCGTATGCTAGGCTTTGTAGACAACACACGGTTCTGGCAGCTGTGGCCGTTGGATGTCCATCCAACGGATGTCGTGCTTCTTCTTCAATCTCGGATATACTTGCTTCAACCGCCCAAAAAATGATTCCTCCCCCTGACATCTGCGGCACACCATTTCGGAGGCTGACCTGTGGGCCTACAAAGTTGATGCATACCAAGGGCTTTGTCAACTTAGTCAATAGAAACGATTCTAGCTGCAGTGACCGTACGATGTCCATCCGACAGTCGTAGTGCTTCTTCAACTTCTGGTCTTCTTGCTCCAGCCGCCCAAAGCAGCGCTGGTCGTGTCGTGTGCTCCTGCCTCCCGTGGCCGGCTGTGATGCCGCGGGGGCCTCACCGCCCCCTACTACTCCCACCGCTGGCCAGGCCATCCCTCTACTCACCCACACCACCTATTATTCTGCGGCGATGGCAGACTCGCACCGCAGCCGAACCACTGAACCCTCGCACTCCTCTCCGCACGGGCTTCCACTTCCGCGTCTTCCCCGGCTCCATGTCGTCCCCTTCCTAGGCCTCGCCGTCGTCCACCGCCGTGGTGCTCTCAGCATGGCGTGGTCAACGTGGTCAAGGAACGGCTTCCATCGGAAGTGGACTGTACGTGGAGAGGCTGACAGCTGGGTCCATGGCCGCAGCAATGAAGTGCCTCCTTATTACGTGCAAAATAATTATTCTTCCACCTGACAGCGGGGACCTACTGGACAGGCCAACGTATTTCGCGAAAAAAATGTTTCCCCCGGACTACTGGGACCCACCAGCTACATCTTCGCATGCAAGGAAGTGCATCTGGGCAAAAAAACAATTCGCCCCCTGACTGTTGGGTCCCAGCAGCTACATCTTCGCACGCAAGGAAGTGCCTGACAGTCGGGACCCACCTAGTCGAAGCGTACGTAGCGTTGGCATTCTGGTCACGAACGTGTACGTACATACTGGTCGATGTAGAGGCGCACACGTGTCATAGTAGAGGCGCGCACATAGCATGTACACGTACGTACAGCAGCCAGTGTGCAAGAAAGAAAATACGGCCACATATGTACATACGGGCAGGGTCTCGAACGCCTACTCGCGCATATGTACGGCCAGGGCTCATGTACATGGCTGGGTCGGAACGGAGAAACTGCATCGTCGTCGTGTTCATGGGGAGCCAACCGGCTGGGTCGGAACGGAATGCGTCGTCGTGTTCATCGGGAGGGCTTGGACGGAACAGCTGATGGAAACGAGGCCTGGCGTACCGCAGGATGGAGGAAACAACCTTGTGTTCGACCGGCCATGTTTGAAACGGGATCCTATTCATCGGGAGGGGTCTGGCGTACCGCAAAACGGAGGAAACGGACCTCCTACGGTCGAAACGGGGGTCCTGTTGATCGGGAGGGGTGTCGCGTATCGCAAAACGGAGGAAACGGACTTGTGTTGGAGCTCTACGGTCAAACGGGGTCCTGTTCATCGGGAGGGTGTGGCGTACCGCAAAGCGGGACTCCGCGGATACTGTTCATCTCCACCGTCGACCCCCTCCGGCCTCCACGGCTCTGATTCATCCTAGTCGACCTCCTCCGGCCTCCACCTGCATCGTTCATCCACGGGCTCCTGTTCATCCAGCCTCCACCGCGTGCTACTCCACGGCTCTTGTTCAACCAGCCCTCTCCACGGGCTCTGTTCAACCACCCCTCCACGAGCTCTGTTCATCCAGCCCTCCACCGTCTACTGTTCATCCAGCCCTCCACGGGGTGGTCCTGTTCATCCGGCCCTCCACGGGGTCCTATTCATCCAGCCCCAACCGGCTCGATCAATTGGGGTCCTGTTCATCCAGAGACAACACCAACACCACGGGGTCCTGTTCATCCACCCCCACCGGGAACTGTTCCTTCAAACCCCCCAGCAATGCTCACTGTTCATCCAGAGGCAACACCACGGGGTCCTGTTCATCCACCCCACCGGGAACTGTTAATCCAAACCCCCCAGCAATGCTCACTGTTCATCCAGAGGCAGCATCGATCGGCTTCAGTTAGCAGCAATAAAGATGGAATCGCTCGATCGGGTTCAGTTAACAGCCATCAATCGATCACTCGGGTTCAGTAACGCATAGCCTACAGTGCAATTGCTCGGGTTTAGTTAGAGCCCAACACCTCGCTCGGGTTCAGTTAGAGCCCAACGCCTTGCACCCACGCGCATGCGTGTACGAGAGAAACGCGCATCGCTCGGCCCCGACCACCCACCGTAACCGGGAACACCCCGATATTTTCCTCGCCCTTGCTTCTACCACAGTTTTTTCCATCGTGGACGGCCCAAAGAAAGTCATGCATCTGCATCTTCGGCCCGCCCAGGACGAAAAGCCCATTTTCGTTCATGATTTTTTGTCATAGAAGTAGGACCCCACCACATCTAGGATGATACTGTGTTTTGTCACAATTATTGTCATAGAAGTGTCATAAGTATGACAGGAAAAAATTCATTCGGCCCAAAATGTCACGGATGTGTCATTTTTTTGTAGTGGTGGCACTTGCAGCTGGAGCGCCTTGCCGTACTGGATCCTGTGCACGGGCATGGGAAGCACGGTGTTGATGTGGTGGGGGAGCACCGGCGGCGGGCCTTCGTAGCCACAGACGGGCACGGGGCATTTGCAGGGCGCTAGCGGACACACGCTATGGTGATCGGCGAGCTTGTGGTAAGTGACGTAGAGCCCACAACCTTCGTGCGGGCACTCCACCCTCACCGAGGAGAGGACGGCGTCCACCGCCGTGTTCCGCACGTCGAAGCCACCGCCCTTTTCGCGACTTCGCACTGCCGCTGGTTCCCGGGGTGCTTTCGATGCGGCAGTCGCGCAAGCAGTGCCCTCCCTTGCACTGCACAAATCAATCGAACAACACATCAATCAAGAAACATGCACCTTGCTCGATCAGCCGAACAGACGAGGTGTATTCGAACCTCATACACTGGAGGCTTCAAGGGGCGGAGGCACAAGGGGCAGTGGAGCAAGGTGAGGTCCATCGAGACCATAGAGAGCTCCATCGTCGGGTCCTGTTCCGTCTGCATGATTTCGCCCTCCTCGTGCACAACCATCTCTCACTTTATTAGGGCCGGGGCATTACAAAACTTTACCATCACATATTCATACTACTTCAAGGTGCATTAAATCAACACATGCAAGTATCAAAAGGAGATTCACGGCATGCATGCTTTGTAATTAATGCATCGGTAAACGCAAATTATTGAAATATATCGAGTGCAGTGCTTTGATGTATCGCGTCAACTCGTACAAGACCGAGAAGTTTGATTACTACAACGCCCTCTCGCCTTAAACGCACCTGCCTTTGGCTGCATGACAGGTGGGCTACCGACCTGTTGGGCCCACCTGTCATGGACGCAAAGGCAGGAGCAGTAAGTCAATGAAGCTGCATCCCTCCCTCGCCCATGAGCGTGGTGGCTGGCAGGACTAGGAGAAGCTTTCGTTTGCTACACGCTCTCCCTCCTGTACGCGGTGGACATGCAGCTGTTCAATCGGTGTCAGATGTCTAGAAGCATACTGTAATACTCCTCCACGGCAATAGTACTCCCGAAGAGGCGAAGAGCCATGCGCAGCCCGGACGCTCGTGTGGCAGTTTCATGTGTAGAGTAGTCTAGGATAGCGTGTATCGTGCATGTAAGCTTAAAATCATAGGGGTCGGCTCCATGCTATATTTTTTGATTAAAATAATCTTCTGGCCCTACCTGTCATCTGATTCTAGTTTGCACGCTCATCTGGTGAAGACAGGAATATATATTTTAATTTGTGGTGGGGTAAATGTTAGAGGTTGCAGCAAATGGAGTATTGTACACTGCGGGTCTTTCAGCCAAGTTTAGAGGCAACCATGTGGGGCCAGTGCTATGATGTGTCGCGTCAACTCGTACAACGAGGAGAAGCTTGATTTTATTACTACACGCCTTCTCCCTCGCCCATGCGCGTGGTGGCTCGCAGACGAGGACAGGCTTTTGCTTATAGTACTACAACAAGCTACCCCTCCCGCTCGCGGTGGACGGACATGCAGCAGTGGATTCGATACTGTAGAAGCAATAGTAGTAACATCATTGTTCGTCTTCTTGAAGAGGCAAAGAGCCAAGTGCAACTCGAACGTGGCAGCTGCGAACCTTGGAGCACGCATATAGCCAGGCTCTTGCATCAGACAAAATTGCTATGGGAGCCCACTATTGTAGTACTCCCTCCGTCCGGAAATACTTTTCATCAAAATGAATAAAAGGGGATGTATCTAGATGTATATTAGTTCTAGATACATCTTTTTTATCCATTTTGATGACAAGTATTTTCGGACGGAGGGAGTACTTGCTAGTATAGCCTCGTAAACCAGAAAGGAGTATTTGCCTTTCTAGAGATTTCAACAAGTGACTAGACTACACCGAGACGGAGTACATATGGAGCAAAATGAGTGAATCTACACCGTAGATAAATACGTAGTTCTCTCGTTTTCCTCTCGGCCTTGGTCGCGGTGCACAATATTGAGTATACTAGTACTATCATCTTGAAATTTATGAAGTCACCATAGGCACCTCGTCGTCGACGGGAACGTCTCCTGACACGCGATAGACGCGAGCGGCAGTCGCCTCCATAGGTGCTTGAATGCCAAGGAGGGAGAGGGTAGCAGTTCCCGAGATGTTGAATGGTCAATGATGCATCCTCAAATTACTCTACATGCACAGGGAATTAATTGGAGAAGCAGAATAGAGCCAGCACGATGTGAATGCAACAGAGTTTGGATTCTCATATAAAGGCGCCCCACCACTCCAATCCATCTACTCCTTAGTCTCTGTGCAACACTGCTCACTCCAATCCAAGACCAAGTGACCAGAAGCCAGAAGCACCTATGGAGGCGATGGTCGCGAGCGGCAGTCGGCTATGCCAAATCATCCAAGGCGTCGGCCTGCGGCCCCGCACCATGCAGCGTTTCCAGCGGTCTTTGGCGACCGAGCGTCGTAGCCCTCGGCCGATGCCGACCGCCTCTCACATGGACGACATGATGGTCAACTCCATCCGCAAGTTCGCCGCCATCAAGAAGCGTGTAGCGAAAGCTCCTACTAGTCCTGCCAGCCACCACGCTCATGCACAAGGGAGGGACGTAGCTTCATTGACTTACTGCTCCTGCCTTTGCGTCTATGATAGGTGGGCCCAACAGGTGGTTGGTCCACATGTCATGGAGCCAAAGGCGGGTGCAGTTAAGGCACCGGAGCTCAGTCCGCGAGGGAGAGGGCGTTGAAGTAATCAAACTTCTCGGTCTTGTACGAGTTGACGCGGCACATCAAAGCACTACACTCGATATAAGTCTTTTTACACATTTCAAATGGACTACTACATAAGGATGTATGTAGACATATTTTGCTTCGTATGTAGTCAATTGTTGCAATCTCTAAAAATACTTATATTTGGAAACGGGGGGAGTACAACGCATGCATGCATGCCATGACTTCCCTTTTTATACTTGCATGTGTTGATTTGATGCACCTTGCCAAATTTTGACTGTAAATTTAACTAACCAAATTTTCATGCATGTCACAAAAAATTACAGGGCTGTTTGGATTGTGACTATGTTTGTCTTATGTTGCCACATTATTTTTCCCACACTTGCCTAACTTGAGTTGCTCAAATTGTTAGACACACTTTGACTTGCCTAAGGGAATCTTGCCACACTTTTTGTGTCTATGACATGTGGGGTTCACTGCTAATAAAAAAATTCTTGTCTTAGGTGTGGCTAATAAAAAAGACTTATATTTAGGAAAGGAGGGAATAGAAAATATAAATAATAATGCATGTTGGGGCAACCCACGTTTCCGATAATTTTAGTCGTGGGCTTGTTCACAATTTTTACCAGGGGGTGGTTGTTCATTTAATGGAGGGACTTGTACCAGACTTGAATGATACAAAGTGCGAACTGGCACTCCGTAACACCACTTGGAACAAGCGGGTAGCTATCTCAAAAAACAATCAACAACTAAAAAACGGTGACCTAGCATGTAGTACACCATTTTAAACGATTGTTTTGATGGAGTGAAAAAGGAAAACTACCCCACTACGTATATATAGGCCGGAGCCTCCGCGCTTGCTTGCTAGGGTTGCTCTATTCACACACTCTCATCCTCTCCAGATCTAAACAAGATAGGGGTGGTAACACTGTCTTTCTCCCTTCAAAAAACACTGTCTTTCTATCCTCACAGCTGGTTACAGATCATGACGTATCCGCCTCCGCCGGTGAAGGGGAGGGGAGGAGGGGCAGCGTTTAGGCCGTCATCGACAGCGAGGGAGGAGACCCACTGCCGGCCGCACCGTTAACTCTGGCCGAGCGCCGGCTCGGGAGGTCCTCCGATCCCTTCGTTGTTTCCCTAGTGTGGGCAGATCCGGCCTCCCTCCGCCCACCTATCCACATCCCGGCGACCTTCAGGTATATCTTCCTTCAAAACCGCCTTAGCTCCACTTCCCCAGCTCGCTACGACGCTGCATGTGCATCATTTTCTACCTCTCATCCCCTCTCGATCGGATGGTCCAACGTCACCTATTTTGTTTTCTTCTATTGTTAGAGATAAAGCTACTTCATGGAGTCGAATCTTGTACTTGGTTCAAACAAGAAATAAAGTGGGGGTGGGGGAATTTAGTATGTATTACATCGGACTTGCTACAAACAGAAGGAAAGGGGGTGAAAGTAGTATGACCGGGTCATCCAACCAGTCTCTTGGTCGAAAAGGGAAATATAGGGGTAACGCTGAACACAGTGGTATGACCAGGACTAGATTTGCTATCCACACATAGGGGTAGGTGGCTAGAATGAACAAAAATGGGACCAACCCAGATATGTTTCTTGGATGTTTGTTTCTCGGGGCAACAAACTCTGAATCACCACTTTATGCCCCTGTTTAGGTACATGATGCCGGACTACTGGTACACCCACTATCCCATGCCCTTATACCAAATATTTAGCTGTTCTTAATCTACTGCCCCTGGTAAAATGAAGCCATGCCGCTGTTATAAGCCATGACAAGTTTAGCCAAATGTTTTTGCTTGTAATTGTTTGAGACTCTGACTGTTTCCTCTGTAGCTTTTTGTGTAAACAGGGATATCCATTTCACTGGTTCTTTGTTGTGACCTTTTGGTGCACTGCACAAAACTCTTCTTAAAAGAAGTGACTTTTGTGCTTTGTTTCAACTGTAATGTCGAGAATGGAGCAGTTGGTTCATTTCGTGGAACCGCACAAAGGGAGATCTGTGTTCCAATCCTCATCATCCATATTGGCACCATAACCTTCCTTTAGGTAAGAATGATATTTAATGCATGTGTTCATCTCTATTTTGTGACTGACATGAGAAAATAATGCTATTTTTTACTAGTACACTTGTACTCCCTCATTGAAAAAACCAATTCTGAAATAGAAGGCCAATCATGTACTTGGTTTCACCAACTAGTGAGGAGAATGAGAAACAGAGCATGAAGAGGAAGAAGAAGAAGAATAAACAGTGCCAAGGCGATCTTGCTGAAGCCAGAGGCCTCGGTCGAGGCCATTCAAGGGCTCCGGCAACGACTACCTTACATGTGAGACGATCCTCCAGGGAGCCCTTCCACTTTTGTTGTCTCACTTAATTAATTAGGAGTACTTAAGTACCACTATTTTATTGCTGCCTAATTTTCCTGTCGGAGTTAAACAAATCTTTAGTAGCACCCTATGCTGAATCATGTACGTGTGTATGTTTGTCTATGGAGGTACATCATGTGGTGGAGCAGGGAGGGAATATTATTAGTGTCATGACATAATAATGCTATTGTTTCGCATGTCAATTTATTGCCATTGGTTCAATGAGGCAATGTTTTGCGTATTGTCCATCATGAATTTGATGCTACTATTAGAGTAATAGCTAATGTCTTTCTATCCTTTCTCACTAAGCTAATGAAGGTTTCACCTTGTTCCTACTTGTGCAAACAGGGATCATGTTGTGCCAATCATACATTTTAGTGGAACTACACAAGACAATACAATGAACTGTATCCCAGCCTGTGCTTTAATTCTGCTAGAAGTTCTTGATAATCTTTCGATATAATCTCAGCACTGGTAAACAAGAGTGATTTCAAGCATACATTTGAAGTGCACAAAAATATATACTATTGAGTGATTCCAGTGAGTGCTTTATCATATCCTATGGGACTACATGAATAAGCTTTTTTCCTCAGGTTGGTACGGGCCTAAGGCCTTCATCCATATTAGTTTGTTGTCATCTCTATTTGTATCGTTACATCTTGTCATGAGAAACTCCTTTATCTTTGCACGTTAAAGTTTTGCAACCTATGATACATGGCAATGCTTTGAGTGTTGAGCTAATTGGCACTGATTAAATAAACTAATACCTCTCTTTAAGAAAGACTACTATGTTGCTAACTTTACCCATTAAGATAATGAGGGTGCTTCTATTTGTTAGTGTATGTTTCATCAACTAGTCCCACTATTATAGTAATCTCACTCTCTCAATATATGTGCCAACAGGGATGCTCGATATTGGTGGACGCACAAAAACTTTGGGTGCTTCATTGCCTCGATAACTTCCGTCCTTTCCTGTCAGTCGCTAATCTGGGCCTGCTTTCTTCCTTTGCTGTCAGTCGCTTCACTTATCTCGGCTTCCAGTCAAAGAAAAAGTAATTGATATGCTACCTCACACAGGTTGGTACTAGTCTTTATCCTGATTATTGTGCTTGTCATGTATTGGTAATTTGGTATTGTGCTACTGTTTGCCGATTTTATAAAGGAGTAACTTGGAGCCTGAACTCGCAGGAAAATCATTGCATTGGGTGATTTTAGTAGAACTGCACAAAAAGATCAGATGGACAGATACTTATGTTGCTCCTATGTACTCCAAAGTTCACTCAGACAAGCATCGATGTTAACAAGAAGTGCCTATGTTCATTCAAGTATCAACCGGCGTCAACCAGTTGTCAAACTCCAAGTATTAGGAGAGTGAACGCTAAAAATATTACTTGGCGCATAGCCCAGAAAAACACAGTCCAGTCTTTGGTCCCGACTTGTGCCTTTTGGTTATCGGCAGATATGGTAACGAACTGTATGGCATGGAGTCTAAAGATTCCAGACAAGTTGGTTGACGCATATATTCATCTGGCACTTAATTAGTCTGCACACTAGGGATGCTCCATTTCAGTTGAACTGCACAAAAAATTTGGGTGGTTCAGTTTCTCAGCCACCTCCGACTGAACACCATTTACCAGTCTGCAATGTAGAATTTTGGCGAGCTACAGGACCAAGATGAGCCAGTAAACTAGTTGGATGAAAGTAGTGGCCAAGTTTCTCAAACCTCCCTCGGCACGAGGCCACTATTTGAGGATAAACCTACAAGCAAAGTTCAGATTATCTGTGATGCCTCTTATGTACTTGAAAGTTTACTCGTACAAGCATTAGTTTTAGCAAGAAGTACCTCCGACTGAACACCATTTACCAGTCTGCAATGTAGAATTTTGGCGAGCTACGGGACCAAGATGAGCCAGTAAACTAGTTGGATGAAAGTAGTGGCCAAGTTGCTCAAACCTCCCTCGTCATGAGGCCACTATTTGAGGATAAACCTATAAGCAAAGTTCAGATTGTCTGTGCTGCCTCTTATGTACTTGAAAGGTTACTCGTACAAGCATTAATTTTAGCAAGAAGTACCTCCGACTGAACACCATTTACCAGTCTGTACCCTAGGTAATTAAAGTTCGTCCATGGATCATATTGGATGTGATCTCAATTATTTGGATGCATAAACATACTGAACATGTGTATATCTGAATCTTTTTGTGAATTATCTATGAATATTGTTGTGTGATCTATCAATCATTTGGATCCACAGACATGCTGAACTTGTGTATATATGAATCTTTTGAGTTGTTGACAGTGAATGTTGGCTATGAATATGAACATGTCCTGTGAACCTAAGTTTGATACGAATGTTTACCTTTTCTGTGGTGCTTGTGTGTGAACTGTTAGCATGCCTACTATGGGGTATGGGACGTGTGGGTGCCAACGGCACACCTTCTTCCCGGGAAGAATTGCACCTGCTTTGTTAGGGTAGCAACGGCACATCAACTCTTTTCAATCTTTTTGCTCAGTCTTGCCCCCTCCCCCGCTCAACCCCTGTCGTAATGTTTTCGGCCTCAAAACAAACATAGTAGTGCGTTGTTTTGGGGGCTTGATGAAAAATCGAGTGCTGGTTTCTGTAGGTTGGCCCGCCCAGCAAATGGGCTGCTGGTCCATGTAACATCCCAAATTTTCAATTTGGAATGTTATACATTAGATCATCATGCATGTCATATTTTCTCGCATTTTCCGATCCTAGAAAATTTCACGCAACTCAAGGACCCTCGGAGAGAGTTGGAAGTTTCATTATTTTCATATTTGGGATTTCTCAAATTTTGGAAATAGGATCATTGGATTTATTTAATTATCTTCATAAAGTTTTTCCTACAAAATCTCAAGAGAGGGAATAATATGACTTTCCCAATATTTAGGAAAAACGAAGATATTTTAAATAAATCAAATTTGGGTTTTTGAAGATTTATTTTGCTTAGGCAAAAAAATGAGCATTTAAAATTTTATGCATGTTGCAGTTTTTAAAAGTTCATTTTGTTCGACTCATTTTAGGAGTCGGGAAAATTTGTTTTATTTAATTTGGAGCTCATTTGGTATTTTTTAATTCATTTGGTTTAAATTTTTATTTAAAAAATCGCCCCCTGGACCGAGCCAGCCCGGCTGACCAGCCGAGCCCAGCCCAGCGCCCCAGCCCACCTCCTCCTCTCCTCGCGCACCCGCCTGAGGCGTCCCGCCGCCGCCGCCGCCCGCCGAGTCCGGACGGACACGCCGGACCCGTCGCCGCCTCCCCAAGCAAACTGGCCCCCCCCTTTATAACCCGACGCCCCTCTCTCTCACCTCGCCCTTGGCCGCCTCCCAAGCCGAGCCGTGCCGAAACGCCGGGCCGCCGCCGTCGCCCCTCGTCGCCCGAGCACGCCGCCGTCGCCCGAGCCCTCGCCGACCCGCCGCCACCCACCGACCCGCCCGACCAGCGGAGACCCGGAGCCAGCCGGGCGAGAGCCACCGGAGGTAGCCCCGCCGCCGCCCGATCCGATCCGATTCCGATCCGGTTTTCCCAAAAGACCCGATCCGTTTTTTTTTTGCAAAGTTCGGTTTTTTTTTAAAACCTAGATTGGTTTTATTTTTTTCGGTTTTCTTATTTAGCGAACGTTCACCGACTCGTTCGTTTCAATGAACGTGTTCGTTGGATTAGTTCTGTTAACGAACGTCCGTTATTTAATTCGTTCGTCGTTTTCTTTTAAATCGGATTTAATCCGTTATTTTTGATTCGATTTACGATCCGATTTTCAAAACTGTTTTATTTCTTGCTCGTTTATCGGAATAAGGTGATTCAAGCTACCGAGTTTCAGAACGAAACCGCCGTTCCGACTACCCTACTTTCACAGAGTTTTGCTACTGTGAAATTTTGACCTGATTTCAGATTGCTAAACCGAGTCGTTCTCTCTCGAGTTCCGACTTTCGATGCTTTATTTGACTCGATTCTTTTGCAACCAGGGTTCTTAAGTTGAACTATCTGGTTAGATCTATTCGAGATTTCCCTGTGCATTAGATGAGTACTTATTGCATGCTTGTTGTTTGTCTGCGTTAGATCACCGGAGTGCGCCGCTTGTTATTTGAATCTCTAGGACTCGCGGATCATCGACAAGGCAAGTAACACTTTGATCATACCTTTTCTACTACCCAGTTTTATGCATTAGATCAAACCCTCAAACACTTGCATGATTAGGATCTAATCAAATTGTGGGATGGGAAGTAGATTGAGGTAGTACCTATTACTGTTTTACTTATGAAACCTTGGGAGTTACTTCTACGTTTGCTTGATTATGCCATGCTATGCTAGTAGACGTGGATTGGGTGAGTGAATATCCATGACAGATGTGAGATTGTTAATTAATGGTTTATCTAAGGTGGCAACTTAAACACACATCAGGGTGGATTGAGGCACTGGTTTCTATCAGGACTTACTGTATTTCTTCGGACCGCCACCTGTGCTCTAAGGGATCATAAGATTATTCAAACTAGAAACTTCCGTGTGCAGCCACAAGCCAATTATGGGCTCTGGCGTAGTTGACTAAGTTGTGCGAACTCTTACGGGTAGGCTAGCTGATGTAGGGGATGTAGGTTGGTATGGTCTACCCACATGTAAGGTGCTAAGCGCTTACGAAAGACTATGTCTCGGTCATCCGTTTCTCAAACACCATGAAGTGCGAGAACCAAGCGGAGGCGATCGAGTCTTGTGGGGAAAAGTGCGCAAACCTCTGCAGAGTGTATAAACTAATCATGATTAGCCGTGTCCCCGGTTATGGACGAATCTTGAGTATCTAGTACTTGAATATCATGTGAATCTCAACATGTTACTTCTAATAATAAATGTTATTGGGTTTTTAATGAGTATTTTTAATTGGGATTAAGGATGCTGTCAACCATTCTCAATGTTTAACAACCACCATGATAGTTAAATAAAACTATTCCGTTGATGTAGGGAAAAATCAGCTTTATGCAAAAATGTAAATCAGAGAGCCTTACCACCAGCCATATATGCATGTAGTATAGGCTTGTTGCTTCATTGTTCTCTATGTGTTACATTGCCAAAGATATTCCATGTCTTGACCGTTTTGGGCTGCAACTTTTCATGTTGCAGACTTTTCAGACGTCGAGTAAGGTGTTAGGCCGTGGTTCTATACTCAGTGATGCCGTTGGAGTTGATGGACTCACTCGTTTTCCAAGCCTTCCGCTGTTAATATTAGATGGCCTTAAGCCATATTATTGTGTTAAGTTCCCTTGTGGACAACGATGTAATAAGTGTGTGATTGCTACTCTGTTATAAATCCTTGAAGCATCAGGTCGTGTCAAGACATTCGATCCAGTGGATGACATCGAGCACGAGCGCTAGATCCATTCGGTGCAGTCGCGACAGAATGGTATCGAGCACACGTTGATCAGAGGGACACGACCACTAAGATAAAGCCATAGATCACTATTCTCTTCTCATTTCTAACTCCTCATCTTTTCTACTCTCTTTAGGATGATTTGGACGCGAAGATCAAGTACACCCAACCGGATGAAGGCACACCTTTTGGATTTCACTTGAAGGAAGTTACCAAGTACACGAACATTGGATTACCAAGCTTCACCGGAACTTTCAACGCCACTACTGCTCAAGAGGAGCTGGAAGATTCACGCTCACGTTCCAGAAGGACATTCGCCCCAATCACCAAGCCTATAGATAGTGTTTTGATTGCACCAACTTGGAGTCCGGGAAAGAGCATGGCAGCTCACATCACCATGGGACGCATTGGAGAAGTTTACCAAGAAGACCTCAAGGACACAATCTACCAGATTTATGGACGCCGAGACGACAAATGGGAAGTCGCCAACACTAAGAAGGATAGATCCATTGCAGCATTTATCCAGAGTTAAACCAAAGCACATTCGACGCCAGGAGAATCGGATGTGCAATGATATGTTGGAGTTGCGAGAATGCAAAGGGAAGGATCATCGAGCTTGAAGAAGAACTAAAGACAACTCGCAAGGACTATATGGGCGAGATCGTAGCTCTAGCAAAACACAATAACGATCTTAAGTACGAGGTTGAAGAACTCAAGAAGAAGTTGGCGCCAGGAATGAAGACCAAGATGTCGATTGCCCAGCGACTACATCAACATCGACGACACCGATTCGGATCCAAGTGAACCCGACTTTGAAGACGGTTTGGAGCGGACATTATGGAGTCTTCCACGGTTCAAATTAGTAGAAGTCCCCACATATTAGTAGTATTCCTCCATGTAAACATTATAGTACACGCACTTTTGCGATAGTTAGATCGTTGTAAGCCTTTGTTTGATTGAGTGAAGTGATTTTGTGTTTTTGCTCATGTGCATTTGGGTAGTGATTCCCCTTAGACCTCATTCTATTCTAAATTCTCATCTTTTCTAAACCCATCGATGCCTCCAGACGCGACCCGGATTTGTTTTCCCGCCAGAGATCACCCAATTGATTCAAGAAGAGAATCACCTCGATTCAAACATTGGTGCGAGAACTGTGGCAACAACAACAACAACCCACCGCCACCACCACTGCGGATCATCGACTCGCTTTCCTTAGATCGAACCCGCGGTGTATTCCAAAGAGCACCGAGCCAATTGTAGCAGATGACTAGCTCCGCAAGATAGGAAGGAGCTGACCACTGCAGGATGCACGGATGGAGAAAGAGTGAAGTTTGCAGCACATCAACTTGAAGGACCCGCAAAGAAGCATGGTGGGAGAATTTCACAGCCCACTTACCTCAGAGACACCTTTGTCACATGGGATCAATTTCAGCAAGCTTTTCAGACCGCCCATGTTTCAGCAGGAGCTATGGCCATGAAGAAGCGTGAGTTTCGCAACTTACGCCAAGGAGGAAGGACTGTTGGCAAGACGTGGATGACTTTAGCAAATTAGCACGTTATGCCCCGGATGACGTTGCTACGGATGCAGCTAAGGTGAGAAGTTTCTAGAAGGACTGAATGATGAGTTCAGCATGCCGTTGATGGTAGCCGGTTTCAATAACTACCAGGGAGTTAGTAGACCGAGCCCTCATGATTGAAGGAAAGCAGCAAGAATTGAGAACTGCAAGCGGAAGTATGGACAAGGGAAGTATAACTCGAGCTCAGCAGAAACCTCGTTATACCCCTAAATCAGGAATTCGGCCAAAGATACCCATGGAGGAGGAAATTCGCATAACCATAACAAAGCACCAAGAATGGGAACGGGAATGGAGGAAGCAACGACGTAATCGCACCAACCCGTCAACACCATCCAAAGTAGACCTCGAGTCATGTTACTTGCTTTAAGTGCCGCAAGATCGGGCATTATGCCAATGACTGTCCCGAAGGCGTAATGGAAATGGCAATGGAAGCTCGGAAAGAAGCCCAACCCTTTCAATAGAGGACAGGTGAACCACCTTGAAGTGGAGGAGGTTGAAGATCACCGATGCAAGAATCGGTAAGTTTTTGGTTAAGTCATTTATCGCAGCTTGTTCTTTTCGATACTTGGTGCATCGCATTCATACATATCAAGGGATTTGTGGATAAGTACAAGTTACCAACCCAAGCCCTTAGGTCACCCATGCTAGTAACCTCACCCGGAGCAGCAGTACATGGCTAGTAAATGGTGTGATCGATCGCCATTAAGGATTGGACACTATGTTTTCCCCTCGGACCTAATAGTTCGGAATCCCAAGGATTGGATGTGATATTAGGTATGGATTGGTTATCAAAGTATGGAGGAAACATTGATTGCTCCACTAGATCAATTTTGCTCACCACACCTGAAGGAAGAAGGATTAAGTATGTATCACGGCACGAGCCGAGGAGAGCACAAGTTAATTGCTTATCAGGAGTGGTACAGGAAGAAGTACCATGGTGTGAAGGATTTTTCCGATTTATTTCCTAAGAGTTGCGGGGAATGCCACCGGATAGAGACATTGAGTTTTTGATCGAGTTGTTGTGAACAGGCCCTATATCGAAGCGACCGTATAGGATGCCAAAGACAGATTTGGCGGAAATCAAGAAGCAGATTAAGGAACTTTTGGATAAAGGTTTTATACGCCCAAGCTCTTCACCTTGGGGATCACCCGTTTTGCTAGTGGAGAAGAAGGATGGATCGTTAAGAATGGTTGTTGATTATCGTGGATTGGATGAAGTAACAATCAAGAACAAGTACCCACTACCTATGATAAATGACCTGTTTGATCGCTTGCAAGGAGCCAAGGTGTTTTCCAAGATCGACTTGCGATCAGGGTACCATCAGTTGAAGATTCGGGAGCAGGACATACCCAAGACAGCATTTACCACGAAATATGGACTATACGAGTATACCGTTATGTCATTTGGATCGACTAACGCACCAGCCTATTTCATGAACACGATGAACAAAGTGTTTATGGAGTTTTTGGATAAGTTCGTCGTGGTGTTCATTGATGACATTTTGATTTTCTCAAAGAATGAAGAGGAACACAAGGAACATTTGCGATTGGTTTTGGAGAAACCGAGGGAACACAGGTTGTATGCCAAGTTCGGCAAATGTGAGTTTTGGTTAAAGGAAGTTGGATTTCTCGGACATATTATATCCGGAGAAGGGATAGCAGTTGACCCCACGAAAGTTGAGACCGTAACCAAATGGGAAGCACCAACGACCGTTGGAGAGATTCGGAGTTTCCTTGGACTCGCAGGATACTACCAAGATTCATTGAGAATTTCTCAAGGATTGCTAAGCCTATGACAGAATTGTTGAAGAAGGAAAATAAATTCATATGGACTGAGGACTGTGAGGCAAGTTTTCAGGAGTTGAAGAAAAGATTGGTTACCTCACCAGTTTTGATATTGCCAGATCAGACTAAGGATTATGAGGTATATTGTGACGCTTCACGTCGAGGACTTGGAGTAGTGCTTATGCAGGAAGGAAGAGTTGTTTCGTATGCTTCACGACAACTTAAGCCCCATGAGTTGAATTATGCCACTCATGATTTGGAGTTAGCAGCCGTAGTGCATGCCCTGAAGACGTGGAGACATTTTCTCATTGGAAATCATTGTGAAGTATATACGGATCACAAGAGTTTGAAGTACATCTTCACACGTATGAAATTGAATCTCGGACAAAGGAGATGGTTAGAGCTTATCAAGGATTATGACATGAGATTGCATTATCACCCCGGAAAGGCTAATGTCGTAGCAGACGCATTGAGCCGTAAGAGCCACGTCAATACCCTAATGATGGGAGGAATACCCAATGAGTTAGCCGAGGACCTTCGAGAGCTATGTTTGGAAATAGTACCGAGAGGCTATGTAGCAGCATTGGAGATTCGATCAACGCTGATGGACAAAATCAGAGAAGCCCAAAAGTCGAGATAGGGAAGTTGCCTCTATAAAGGAGAAAATGAGCAAAGGAAAGGCTAAAGGATTTCGTGGAGGACGAGCACGATACCCTATGGTTCAAGACCGTGTTTATGTGCCCAATGACCCGTAGATCAGGAAGTTGATTTTACAAGAAGCCCATGATTCACCCTATTCGATTCACCCAGGAAATACCAAGATGTATTTGGATTTGAAGAATACTTTACGGTGGACCGGAATGAAGAAGGATATTGCGAGTATGTAGCAATTTGCGATGTATGTCGAAAAGTAAAGGCAGAACATCGAAGCCAGGATTGTTACAACCATTGCCGATACCGAATGGAAGTGGGATAAACTAGGCATGGATTTTATCACAGGATTGCCAAAGACTCGCTCAGGGATATGACTCGATTTGGGTTATAGTCGACCGTTTAACAAAGGTAGCTCATTTTATTCCAATCAAGACTACCTATAGCAGTGCTAAGTTGGCAAAGATATACATGACCAGAATTGTGTGCTTACACGGAGTTCCGAGGAGCATCGTATCAGATAGAGGAACCCAGTTTACCTCGAAATTTTGGAACCTGTTGCACGAAACATTGGGAACCCGATTGGAATTCAAAGATGCCTTTCCACCCATGCAACCGATGGATGCACCGAGAGAGTCAATCAGATTTTAGAAGACATGCTGAGAGCTTGTGCCCTAGATTATGGATCTAGCTGGGATGACAATTTGCCGTATGCAGAATTCTCCTACAACAACAGTTACCAAACCAGTCTGAAGATGGCACCTTTCGAAGCTTTGTATGGAAGAAGGTGCAGGACACCCTTGTTATGGGACTAAACCGGAGATCGTCGGTTGTTCGGACCAGATTTGATTAAGGAGTCTCAACAGAAAGTTAAGTTGATTCAAGATGTGCTCAAGATAGCCCAGTCCGCACAAAAGAGCTATGCCGATTCAAAGCGCAGCGATTGAGTATGAAGTTGGAGACAGAGTATATCTCAGAGTATCCCCGCTTCGAGGAGTTAAGCGTTTTGGAGTTAAAGGAAAGTTAGCACCACGTTTCGTTGGACCGTATAAGATTTTGCAACGCATGGGAGAAGTTGCGTATAAGTTGGAATTACCAGAAGGACTGTCGAGTTCATGATGTATTCCATGTTTCTCGATTGAAGAAATGTCACCCCGAGATAGCAGAGGTACCGTTAAGAGACACAGTACCATTGGAAGCAATACTGATTGAAGGATGACTTGACATATGAGGAAAGACCGATTAAGATTCTCGATTATGCCAGCAGAGTTACCCGCAGCAAGGTTATCAAGTTTTGAAAAGTTCGGTGGAGCCACCACACCGAGGATGAAGCCACTGGGAAAGAGAGGAAGTTTTGCTCAAGGGCCACCCTCACCTATTTTCTAGTTAACCCGAATCTCGAGGGCGAGATTCATCTTATAGGTAGGTTTGTAACATCCCAAATTTTCAATTTGGAATGTTATACATTAGATCATCATGCATGTCATATTTTCTCGCATTTTCCGATCCTAGAAAATTTCACGCAACTCAAGGACCCTCGGAGAGAGTTGGAAGTTTCATTATTTTCATATTTGGGATTTCTCAAATTTTGGAAATAGGATCATTGGATTTATTTAATTATCTTCATAAAGTTTTTCCTACAAAATCTCAAGAGAGGGAATAATATGACTTTCCCAATATTTAGGAAAAACGAAGATATTTTAAATAAATCAAATTTGGGTTTTGAAGATTTATTTTGCTTAGGCAAAAAAAATGAGCATTTAAAATTTTATGCATGTTGCAGTTTTTAAAAGTTCATTTTGTTCGACTCATTTTTAGGAGTCGGGGAAAATTTGTTTTATTTAATTTGGAGCTCATTTGGTATTTTTTTAATTCATTTGGTTTAAATTTTTATTTAAAAAACGCTACTGGACCGAGGCCCGGCCCGGCCAGTGACCCAGCCTGTGCCCGGCCCAGCCCGCCCACCTCCTCCTCTCCTCAGCACTGAAGGCGTCCGCCACAGACACTGCCGCCGCCGCCGAGTCCGGACGGACACGCCGACCTCGCCCTCCCCCAAGCAACCGTCGCCCCTTTATAACCCGACGCCTCTCTCTCACCTCGCCCCGCCGCCGCCTCCCAAGCCGAGCCGCTGTCGCTCGAACGCCCGCCATTGCCGCCCTCGTCGCCGAACACGCCGCCGTCGCCGAGCCCTCGCCGACCCGCCGCCACCCACCGACCCGCCCGACCCGGGAGACCGCTGGAGCCAGCGGCGAGCCACCGGAGGTAGCCCCGCCGCCGCCCGATCCGATCCATTCCGATCCGGTTTTCTCAAAAGACCCGATCCGGTTTTTTTTTTTGCAAAGTTCGGTTTTTTTTTAAAAAAAAACTAGATTGGTTTTATTTTTTTTCGGTTTTCTTATTTAGCGAACGTTCACCGACTCGTTCGTTTCAATGAACGTGTTCGTTGGATTAGTTCTGTTAACGAACGTCCGTTATTTAATTCGTTCGTCGTTTTCTTTTAAATCGGATTTAATCCGTTATTTTTCAGATTTGATTTCTGATCCGATTTTCAAAACTGTTTTATTTCTTGCTCGTTTATCGGAATAAGGTGATTCAAGCGCCTGGAGTTTCGTAACGAAACCGCCGTTCCGACTACCCTACTTTCACAGAGTTTTTCTACTGTGAAATTTTGACCTGATTTCAGATTGCTAAACCGAGTCGTTCTCTCTCGAGTTCCGACTTTCGATGCTTTATTTGACTCGATTCTTTTGCAACTGTGGTTCTTAAGTTGAACTATCTGGTTAGATCTATTCGAGATTTCCCTGTGCATTAGATGAGTACTTATTGCATGCTTGTTGTTTGTCTGCGTTAGATCACCCGGAGTGCGCCGCTTGTTATTTCGAATCTCTAGGACTCGCGGATCATCAGCAAGGCAAGTAACACTTTGATCATACCTTTTCTACTACCCAGTTTTATGCATTAGATCAAACCTCAAACACTTGCATGATTAGGATCTAATTAAATTGTGTGATGGGAAGTAGATTGAGGTAGTACCTATTACCTGCTTTTACTTATGAAACCTTGGGAGTTACTTCTACGTTTGCTTGATTATGCCATGCTATGCTAGTAGACGTGGATTGGGTGAGTGAATATCCATGATGATGTGAGATTGTTAATTAATGGTTTATCTAAGGTGGCAACTTAAACACACATCCGGGTGGATTGAGGCACCTGGTTTCTATCGAGGACTTGCCTGTATTTCTTCGGACCGCCACCTGTGCTCTAAGGGATCATAAGATTATTCAAACTAGAAACTTCCGTGTGCAGCCACAAGCCAATTATGGGCTCTGGCGTAGTTGACTAAGTTGTGCGAACTCTTACGGGTAGGCTAGCTGATGTAGGGGATGTAGGTTGGTACGGTCTACCCACATGTAAGGTGCTAAGCGCACGAAAGACTATGTCTCGGTCATCCGCTTCTCAAACACCATGAAGTGCGAGAACCAAGCGGAGGCGATCGAGTCTTGTGGGGAAAAGTGCATAAACCTCTGCAGAGTGTATAAACTAATCATGATTAGCCGTGTCCCCGGTTATGGACGAATCTTGAGTATCTAGTACTTGAATATCATGTGAATCTCAACATGTTACTTCTAATAATAAATGTTATTGGGTTTTTAATGAGTATTTTTAATTGGGATTGAGGATGCTGTCAACCATTCTCAATGTTTAACAACCACCATGATAGTTAAATAAAATTATTCCGTTGATGTATGGAAATATCAGCTTTATTCAAAAATGTAACATTAGAGCCTTACCACAAGCCTTATATGCATGTAGTATAGGCTTGTTGCTTCATTGTTCTCTATGTGTTACATTGCCAAAGATATTCCATGTCTTGACCCGTTTCGGGCTGCAACTTTTCATGTTGCGCATTTTTGAGACGTCGAGTAAGGTGTTAGGCCGTGGTTCTATACTCAGTGATGCCGTTGGAGTTGATGGACTCACTCGCTTTTCCAAGCCTTCCGCTGTTAATATTAGATGGCCTTAAGCCATATTATTGTGTTAAGTTCCCTTGTGGACAACGATGTAATAAGTGTGTGATTGCTACTCTGTTATAAATCCTTGAAGCATCAGGCGTGTCAAGATTATCGATCCAGGGATGACACTGAGCACAGAGCGCTAGATCCATTCGGGTCTGGTCGCGACAGTCCACCACGGACTGGAAGGCTAAAAATACAAGTTGTATGGTGCAGAGGCAAGTAAAAAAACGCCATCGAGAGCCATCAACTGAAGAAAAAAATCGCTCTTGATGTGCTTATTCAGTCGTGCCGCCGGCCCCCTCGATAATCCAGTTCGCTCGGGGATCTGGTATCTTTTTTTCCAGAGGGCGAACAAGTATCAGCTAGGCCTAGGTTTTGTATTTTAACATGCGTAGCCCACGACATACGGTGACAGTGGTTTCAACTTATTTTTTGAGGTCCATACCGGCCTATGGGCTTTCTCTTAAAGATCGGCATCCCAATGTATTTTTTTAACCACATTATATATATTTATATTATTACTATTATCGTATATTTTATACAGACTTATATATACATTATAAAAACATCCCACGTGTTATTAACTTATAAAAGTAAATGTTTAACACAAGTTGGCAAGGAAAATCCTGGTTGTTTTTAACTCACGGGCAAGGAAAATCCTGGTGATTACATACAATAGCTTGCGAAGATTTTAAGGACCAATGTAATAATAACGCACTCATTTTTATTTTGAGCAATAACTCACTAATTTGTTAATTATCTATATAAAAAATGTGCCTCTTCGATTTATTTTTGATATTAATTGCTCCTTCTAACATAACAATATATATATAACGAGCCCAGCTAATTCGTGTATTTGAAGGAAGTGCAAATGGGTTGGGATTTCTTAGATAATATAAATGGGCTGCATTGATGCGAAATTATTTGTTCACCCAGCCCAGCAAATGGACTGTACATTCTAGAAAACATGGGTTAAATATATGCCACATTTTTGCAGGCTGACATGTGGGCCAATAGGTCGAAGCCTACGCAGGGCGTTGTCAACTTGGTCGGCATGCACCTTCACTCTCGTATTATTCCTCCAGCGTCACCGGGACCGCCGGGCCGGCCTCCGGCGGCTAGTGGCTCTACTTAGCACGCATCGCTGTGAAGCGCTACCCCACCACCGGCCAGGCTATCCCTCCACCCCTCCACACCTCCTGTTATTCTCCACCGACTGCAGCCCCACGCCGCACCAGAACCAGTTATAACCCTTCTCCTCCACTCAATCCGCGACTCCATTGCCGCGTCTTCCCATCTTCGAGTTGTTCCCGTCCGGGGCCTCGCCGTCGTCCACCGCCTCGCTGCGCTCGGTGCGGCGTGGTCAACAAACGAGAGTCGAGAGTCATCGGAAGAGGACTGTACGTGGAGAGCCTGATGGCTGGGACCCACGAGGTCCATGGTCGCACGCAAGGAAAGTTCCTCCTTATTAAGCTGAAAAAAAGTGTTTCCACCACCTGACAGCTGGGACCCACAGGTTGTATCTTGACACGGAAGGAAGTGCCTCCTTGTTATGTGAAAAAAATTATTTCTCCCGTTGACAGCTGGGACCCGTCAGATTTGGTGGCTGACTTGTGGGCCTACTAAGCGGACGTGTACGCATGGCTTTGTCAACTTAATCAACAAATGATTCTAGCAGCTGGACAGTTAGATGTTAATCCAACAACCGTGCTCCTTCTTCAACCTCTGTTCTTGCTCCCCGCCTCCCGTGCGGGCACTACCACGGCTGTGCCGCCAAGACCAACCCGATTAAGTTTCCCACTCCTCTCGATCTACAACTCCACTGCCCCGTCTTCCCCGTCTCCGGGTAGTTCCAGTCTGGGGCCTCGCCCTCGTCCACCGGCGCCGGCCGCCCAAACCAGCGCTGGTCGTTCCGCGTGCTCCTGCCTCCCGTGGCTGGCTGTGATGTCGTGGAGGCCTCACCGCCCCCTACTACTCCCACCGCTGACCAGGCCATCCCTCTACTCACCCACACCCCCTGTTATTCTGCGGCGACGGCAGCCTCACACCGCAGTCGAACCAGAGAACCCTCGTACTCCTCTCCACGCGGGCTTCCACTGTTGCGTCTTCCCCAGCTCCGCGTCGTCCCCTTCCTAGGCCTCGCCGTCGTCCACCGCCCTGGTGCACTCGGCGTGGCGTGGTCAACGTGGTCAAGGAACGACTTCCATCAGAAGAGTACTGTACATGGAGAGGCTGACAGCTGGGTCCATGACCGTAGCAAGGAAGTGCCTCCTTATTACGTGCAAAATAATTATTCCTCCACCTGACAGCGGAGACCCACTGGACGGGCCACCGTATTTCACAAAAAAACATTTCCCCCTGACTGCTGGGACCCATCGGCTACATCTTCGCACGCAAGGAAGTGCGTCCAGGCAAAAAAACGATTCGCCCCCCTGACTGCTGGGACCCACCAGCTACATCTTCACAGCCAAGGAAGTGCCTGACAGTCGGGACCCACCTGGTCGAAGCATACGTAGCGTTGTCATTCTGGTCGCGAACGTGTACGTACATACTAGTCGATGTAGAGGCGCACACGTGTCGTAGTAGAGGCGCGCACGTAGCATGTACACGTACATACAGCGGCCAGTGTGCAAGAATGAAAATACGGCCACATACGTACATACGGGCAGGGTCTCGAACGCCTACTCGCGCATACGTACGGCCAGGGCTCGTGTACATGGCTGGGTCGGAACGGAGAAACTGCGTCGTCGTCGTGTTCACAGGGAGCCAACCGGCTGGGTCGGAACGGAATGCATCGTCGTGTTCATCGGGAGGGCTTGGACGCAACAGCCGATGGAAACGAGGCCTGGCGTACCGCAGAACGGAGGAAACGGACATCCTACGGTCGAAACGAGGGTCCTATTGATCTGGAGGGGTGTGGCGTACCGCAAAACGGAGGAAACGGACTTGTGTTGGAGCGCTACGGTCGAAACGGGGGTCCTGTTCATCGGGAGGGGTGTGGCGTACCGCAAAACGGGACTCCACGGGATACTGTTCATCTCCACCGCCGACCCCTCCAGCCTCCCGAACTCTGTTCATCCACCGTCGACCTCCTCTAGCCTCCACCTGCGGTTGTTCATCCACGGGCTCCTGTTCATCCAGCCTCCACCGTGCGCTACTCCACCGGCTACTGTTCAACCAGCCCTGTCCACGGGCTCCTGTTCAATCAACCCCTCCACGGGCTACTGTTCATCCAGCCCTCCACCATCCACTGTTCATCCAGCCCTCCACGGATTGGTCCTGTTCATCCAGCCCTCCACGGGGTCCTGTTCATCTAGCCCCAGCCGGCTCGATCGATCAGGGTCCTCTTCATCCAGAGACAACACCATGGGGTCCTGTTCATCCACCCCCACCGGGAACTGTTCATCCAAACCCCCAAAGAACGCCACTCGCTCATCCAGAGGCAAGATCGATCGGCTTCGCTTAGCAAAGAAGAGCGGCGAATCGCTCGATCGGGTTCAGTTAACAGCCATCGATCGATCGCTTGGGTTGAATAACGCGTAGCCTGCAGTGAAATTGCTCGGTTTCAGTTAGAGCCCAACGCCTCACACCCACACGCGTGCGTGTACGAGAGAAACACGCATCGCTCGGCCCCGACCACCCATCATAACCGGGAACACCCTAATATTTTCCTCGCCCTCGCTTCTACCACGGTTTTTTCCGTCATGGACGGCCCAAAGAATGTCATGCAGCTGCGTCTCCGGCCCGCCCAGGATGAAAAGCCCATTTTCTGTCATGATATTTTTTCATAGAAGTAGGACCGCACCACATCTATGATGATACCGGGTTTTGTCACAATTATCGTCATAGAAGTGTCATAAGTAAGAAATTTTTTTCGTTCGGCCCAAAATGTCACAGATGTGTCTTTTTTTTCTAGTGATTACTCACTCCCTGTGGGGAGCATCATGGAATTGGCGATGGAGATGGGTTGGGGATGACGAAGAACGAAGATCCCCCTCTCCGGAGCCCCAAACGGACTCCAGATCCGCCCTTCCGAGGAAGAACATGGCTTGGCGGCGGCTTGATACGTCTCCAATGTATCTATAATTTTTGATTGTTCCATGCTATTATATTATCTATTTTGGATGTTTAATGGGCTTTAATGTACTCTTTATATGATTTTTGGGACTAACCTATTAACCTAGAGCCTAGTGCCAGCTTCTGTTTTTTCCTTGTTTTTGAGTATCGCAGAAAAGGAAAATCAAACGGAGTCCAATTGACTTGAAATTTCACGGAGCTTATTTTTTTACCAGAAGAAGGCCATGGAGTAAAAGAGTTGGGCCAGAAGAGTCCCGGGCTGCCCATGAGGGTGGGGGGCGATCCCTGGGCGCACCTCCCTACCTCGTGGACAGCCCGGAGACCCCCCTGACTTGTTCTCGACGCCAATACCTCTCATATATACCCAAACTTCCAGAAAGAAACCTAGATCGGGAGTTCCGCCGCCGCAAACCTCCAGAGCCACCGAAAACCAATCTAGACCCGTTCCGACACCCTACCGGAGGGGGAATCTCTCTCCTGTGGCCATCTTCATCATCCAGGCGCTCTCCATGACGAGGAGGGTGTAGTTCACCCTCGGGGCTGAGGGTATGTACCAGTAGCTATGTGTTTGATCTCTCTCTCTCTCTCTCGTGTTCTTGATTTGGCACGATCTTGATGTATCGCGAGCTTTGCTATTATAGTTGAATCTTATGATGTTTCTCCCCCTCTACTCTCTTGTAATGGATTAAGTTTTCCCTTTGAAGTCATCTTATCAGATTGAATCTTTAAGGATTTGAGAACACTTGATGTATGTCTTGCATGGGATACCCGTGGTGACAATGGGGTATTCTACTGATTCACTTGATGTATGTTTTGGTGATCGACTTGCGGGTTCCGTGACCTTGGGAATCTATGCATAGGGGTTGGCACACGTTTTCGTCTTGACTCTCTGGTAGAAACTTTGGGGCACTCTCTGAAGTTCTTTGTGTTGGTTGAATAGATGAATCTGAGATTGTGTGATGCATATCGTATAATCATACCCACGGATACTTGAGGTGACATTGGAGTATCTAGGTGACATTAGGGTTTTGGTTGATTTGTGTCTTAAGGTGTTATTCTAGTACGAACTCTATGATAGATCGAACGGAAAGAATAGCTTCGTGTTATTTTACTACGAACTCTTGAATAGATTGATCAGAAAGAATAACTTTGAGGTGGTTTCGTACCCTACAATAATCTCTTCGTTTGTTCCCCGCTATTAGTGACTTTGGAGTGAATCTTTGTTGCATGTTGAGGGATAGTTATATGATCCATTTATGTTATTATTGTTGAGAGAACTTGCACTAGTGAAACTATGAACCTTAGGCCTTGTTTCCAAGCATTGCAATACTGTTTACGCTCACTTTTGCTACTAGTTAACTGATAACCCACAAGTATAGGGGACCGCAACAGTTTTCGAGGGTAGAGTATTCAACCCAAATTTGTTGATTCGACACAAGGGGAGCCAAAGAATATTCTCAAGTATTAGCAGCTGAGTTGTCAATTCAACCACACCGAAACTTAATATCTGCAGCAAAGTGTTTAGTAGCAAAGTAATATGATAGTGGTGGTAACGGTAACAAAGTAAAGACAACAAAAGTAATGTTTTTGGTATTTTTGTAGTGATTGTAACAAAGAGCAACGAAAAAGTAAATAAGCGTAAACCAGTATATGGAAAACTCGTAGGCACCGGATCAGTGATGGATAATTATACCGGATGTGGTTCATCATGTAACAGTCATAACATAGGGTGACACGGAACTAGCTCCAGTTCATCAATGTAATGTAGGCATGTATTCCGTAAACAGTCATACGTGCTTATGGAAAAGAACTTGCATGAAATCTTTTGTCCTACCCTCCCGTGGCAGCGGGGTCCTATTGGAAACTAAGGGATATTAAGGCCTCCTTTTAATAGAGAACCGGAACAAAGCATTAGCACATAGTGAATACATGAACTCCTCAAACTATGGTCATCACCGGGAGTGGTCCCGATTATTGTCACTTCGGGTTGCCGGATCATAACACATAGTAGGTGACTATAGACTTGCAAGATGGGATCATAAACACACATTTATTCTTGAAAACATAATAGGTTCAGATCTGAAATCATGGCACTCGGGCCCTAGTGACAAGCATTAAGCATAGCAAAGTCATAGCAACATCAATCTCGAACATAATGGATACTAGGGATCAAACCCTAACAAAACTAACTCGATTACATGATAAATCTCATCCAACCCATCACCGTCCAGCAAGCCTACGATGCAATTACTCACGCACGGCGGTGAGCATCATGAAATTGGTGATGGAGGATGGTTGATGATGACGACGGCGACGAATCCCCCTCTCCGGAGCCCCAAACGGACTCCAGATCAGCCCTCCCGAGAGAGATTAGGGCTTGGTGGCGGCTCCGTATCGTAAAAGGCAATGAAACTTTCTATCTGATTTTTTTCTCCCCGAAAGCCAATATATGGAGTTGGAGTTGGCGTCGGAGGGCCACCAGGGGGCCCACGAGGTAGGGAGGCGCGCCCAGGGGGGAGGGGCGCGCCCCCCACCCTCGTGGACAGGCTGTGGGCCCCCTGGTCTTCATCTTTGGCGAGGATTTTTTATTATTTATTCTAAGATATTCCGTGGAGTTTCAGGTCATTCCGAGAACTTTTGTTTTCTGCACATAAAACAACACCATGGCAATTCTGCTGAAAATAGCGTCAGTCCGGGTTAGTTCCATTCAAATCATACAAGTTAGAGTCCAAAAATAGGGCAAAAGTGTTTGGAAAAGTAGATACGATGGAGACGTATCAACTCCCCCAAGCTTAAACCCTTGCTTGTCCTCAAGCAATTCAGTTGACAAACTGAAAGAGAAAAAGAAAAACTTTTACAAACTCTGTTTGCTCTTGTTGTTGTAAACATGAAAAGCCAGCATTCAAGTTTCAGCAAATATTATGAACTAACCATACTAACAATACCACGTAGGTCTCACAATTACTCATATCAATAATATAATCAGCTAGCGAGCCATAATAACAAAACTCGGATGACAACACTTTCTCAAAATAATCATAACATGATATAACAAAATGGTATCTCGCTAGCCCTTTCTGAGACCGCAAAACATAAATGCAGAGCACCTTTAAAGATCAAGGGCTGACTAAACATTGTATTTCATGGTAAAAGAGATCCAGTCAAGTCATACCCAATATAAACCAATTATAATGAATGCAAATGACAGTGTGCTCTCCAGTGGGTGCTTTTTAATAAGAAGGGTGATGACTCGACATAAAAGTAAATAGATAGGCCCTTCGCAGAGGGAAGCAGGGATTTGTAGAGGTGCCAGAGCTTGATTTTGAAATAGAGATAAATTATATTTTGAGCGGCATACTTTCACTGTCAACGCAACAACTATGAGATGGCTGTATCTTCCATACTACATGCATTATAGGCAGTTCCCAAACAGAATGGTAAAGGTTTATACTCCCCCTCCTCCACAAGCATCAATCCATGGCTTGCTCGAAACAACGAGTGCCTCCAACATTCAACGGGTCCCAAGGGGAGTTTTGTTTAATTATTTTGAATTGCTTTGATCTTTTAGGATCATGGGACTGGGCATCCGGTTAAGCCCTTTCTCGTGAATGAGGAGCGGAGTCCACTCCTCTTGAGAATAACCCACCTAGCATGGAAGATATAGGCAGCCCTAGTTGCACATGAGCTGCTTGAGCATACAAAACAGAATTTCATTTGAAGGTTTGGAGTTTGGCACATACAAATTTACTTGGAACGGCAGGTAGATACCGCATATAGGAAGGTATAGTGGACTCATATGGAACAACTTTGGGGTTTAAGGAGTTTGGATGCACAAGCAGTATTCCCGCTTAGTACAGGTGAAGGCTAGCAAAAGACTGGGAAGCGACCAACTGAGAGAGCGACAACAGTCGTAAACATGCATTAAAATTAATTTACACCGAATATAAGCATGAGTAAGATATAATCCACCATGAACATAAATATCATGAAGGCTATGTTGATTTGATTCAACTACATGCGTGAACATGTGCCAAGTCGAGTCACTCAATTCATTCAAAGGAGGATACCATCCTATCATACTGCATCATAATCATCTCAATAGCATGTCGGCACTGAAGGTAAACCATTATAACTCATAGCTAATCAAGCATGGCACAAGCAACTATAATCTCTAAATGTCATTGCAAATATGTTTACTTCATAATAGCTGAATCAGGAACGATAAATCATCATATTTACAAAAACAAGAGAGGTCGAGTTCATACCAGCTTTTCTAATCCCAATAAGTCCATCATATATCATCATTATTGCCTTTCACTCGCACGACCGAACGGTGTGTATAATAATAAGAGTGCACGTGCATTGGACTAAGCTGGAATCTGCAAGCATTCAACTCAAGAGAGAAGACAAGTAATATGGGATCTAAGTTAAATAAACGATCATGCATATGAGGGCCACTAAGCATTTTCAATATGGTCTTCTCGACCCCCAAAGAAAGGAAAAGAAATAAGAACTATTTACACGGGAAAGCTCCCAACAAGCAAAAGAAGAACGGGAAATATTTTTGGGTTTTCTTTTTAATTCTACTACAAGCATGGAGAGTAGACTAACTAATTTTTTTGTTTTTTCTTAAGGTTTATCAAACACACAAGAAGAAAGCAGAAAAAGGAAAATAAACTAGCATGGATATTACCGGTGAAAGAGTATGAGCACCGACATCTAGCAATGAGTGTGTGAACATGAATGTAATGTCGGTGAGAAATACGTACTCCCCCAAGCTTAGGCTTTTGGCCTAAGTTGGTCTATTGCCAGGGATAACCTGGCTGATACCCGTAGGTGTAGCTAGGGTCGTACTGCGATGCAACGGCTACTGGCTCCTGAGCTGCAGCGTGGCGTCGAGCTGCCTCTGCTCTCCTCTCCTACTCATCTGCCTCCTCTCTGGTAATAATATATTTTCCTCTCGCCTGAAAATCAAAGAAGGCAGGAGCAGGAAGAGTAACACGGACAACATGTCGTTTGTTAAAGATTAGTCGATACTGGAAAGGTGGTCCAGTCCTCTCAATGAACTGGTGGGAAAACATAGAATCAAGATCTAAATAAGAAGGGGGTAACTCCATATCACCCTCACGAATGTCTACATCAAGAAAATTAGCTAAGCGGGTTGCATAAATTCCTCCAAAGAAATCTCCGTTACGTCTATTATGATGCAACCTACGAGCTACAATGGCTCCCATATGATAAGATTGGTCCCCTAACACGGCACTTCCGAGAATGCTTTGAGATCGAGGCACACATGTGACATGCTTCATCCTTAGCATTTATGCATCTACCAATGAAGAGAGCAAAATAATGTATAGCAGGAAAGTGAATGCTCCCTATGGTGACCTGCGCTATATCTCTAGATTCCCCCACAGTTATTCTAGCAAGAAAGTCTCTATATTCAGATTTAGGGGGATCCCTGATACTACCCCAAGATGGAAGTTTGCATGCAAAAGTCAAATCTTCTAAGTCCATGGTATAAGATTTGTCATAAAGGTCAAACATGACTGAAGGAGAATTACGCGAAGATGAAAAATCAAACCTCCCCACAAATGAACTTGTGAGGTCACGATACTGGGGGCATTTATCAGCTTCAAAGTCCTCAAGACCGGCATTACGCAAATATGCATAGAATTCTTCTTTAATTCCCACTTGATTCATAAAATTTTCCGAAGGCCATTCACAGGGCCTCACGGGAGCGTCTCTTGGTGGTTCCTCATCACCATCACGCATTGCAAGCCTGGAACCTTGCTTCCTTGAAGAACCACCTTGGAACATCCTCCTAAGCATATTGTTTCCTCAAGGAACAATCTCCCCAAGCAGTTTTGTGAGAGGTGCTTTGAGCAAGGAGATCGAAAATCACAGCAACGGGGGCTGGAACTCGTGCTTGAGTTGGTTTTTCGTGTTTGTGTGAAACAGAGGAAGAAGATGGGTGTAGGGATAAGTGGAGGAGGGCCACCATGGGCCCACGAGGCAGGGGGCGCGCCCAGGGGGGGTAGGGCGCGCCCTCCACCCTCGTGGCCAGGTGGCAGCTCCCCCCGCGGTAATTTTTGCACAGTAAATCCTAAAATATTCCTGAAAAAATCATATTAAATTGGCATGGCATTCTGAGGACTTTTATTTTCGGGATATTTTTATATTGCACGAATAAATCAGGAAACAGACACAAAAATACTATTTTACTTTATTTTTACTAACTAACAGAGAATATAAAGAGGGTATAGAAGTGTGTGCTTCTAGTTTCATCCATCTCATGCTCATCAGAAGGAATCTACTAACAAGGTTGATCAAGTCTTGTTAACAAACTCATTCCGATAGTCATGGAACCGGAGAAATTTCGAATAACACTATGTTACCTCAACGGGGATATGGACATCCCCAATAATAAGTATATCATATTTCTTCTTGACTGTAGGGAGAGGAAATTCAAAACCTCCAAATATAATCGATGGAATTTTTCCAATAGAGTTGATACTATGAACTTGAGGTTGTTTCCTTGGAAAGTGTACCGTATGCTCATTACCATTAACATGAAAAGTGAGATTGCCTTTGTTGCAATCAATAACAGCCCCTGCAGTATTAAGGAAAGGTCTTCCAAGAATAATAGACATACTATCATCCTCGGAATATCAAGAATAACAAAGTCCGTTAAAATAGTAACGTTTGCAACCACAACAGGCACATCCTCACAAATACCGGCTGTGTATAGCAGTTGATTTATCAGCCATTTGCAAAGATATTTCAAGAGGTGTCAACTTATTCAAGTCAAGTCTACGATATAAAGAGAGAGGCATAACACTAACACCGGCTCCGAGATCACATAAAGTAGTTTTAACATAATTTCTCTTAATGGAGCATGGTATAGTAGGTACTCCTGGATCTCCAAGTTTCTTTGGTATTCCACCCTTAAAAGTGTAAATAGCAAGCATGGTGGAAATTTCAGCTTCAGGTATCTTTCTTTTATTAGTCATGATATCCTTCATATACTTAGCATAAGGATTTGTTTTGAGCACATCAGTTAATCGCATACGCAAAAAGATGGGTCTAATCATTTCAGGAAAGCGCTCAAAATCCTCATCATCCTTTTTCTTGGATGGTTTGGGAGGAAAAGGCATGGGTTTCTGAACCCATGGTTCTCTTTCTTTACCATGTTTCCTAGCAACGAAGTCTCTTTTATCATAACGTTGATTCTTTGATTGTGGGTTATCAAGATCAACAGGTTCAACTTCTACATCATTATCATTACTAGGTTGAGCATCATCATGAACATCATCATTAACATTTTTAATAGGTTCATGTTCATTACCAGATTGTGTTTCAGCATCAGACATAGAGATATCATTTGGATTATCAGGTGGTTCAGCAATAGGTTCACTAGAAGTTTGCACAGTCCTATCATTTTTCTTTTTCTTTCTTTTAGAAGAACTAGGCATATCAACATTATTTCTCTGAGAATCTTGCTCGATTCTCTTAGGGTGGCCTTCAGGATACAAAGGTTCCCGAGTCATTCTACCAGTTCTAGTAGCCACTCTAACAGCATAATCATTTTTCTTACTATTCATTTCATTAAGCATTTCTTTTTGAGCTTTAAGTACTTGTTCTACTTGAGTGGTAACCATAGAAGCATGTTCGCTAACAAGTTTAAGTTCACCTCTAATATTAGCCATATAATCGCTCAAGCATTTAATCATAAAGGTATTATGTGTTAATTGTCTACCAAAATAAGCATTAAAGTCATCTTGCTTAAAAATAAAGTTATCTAACTCATCCAAGCACTGACTAGCAATTTTAGTAGGAGGGACTTCAGCTTTATCATATCTATAGAGAGAATTTACCTTTACTACCTGTGTCGGGATATCGGGAAGTTCTTCAGTAAATAAGTAATTGAGATCATATACTTCTTCAACAGGCGGTATATTAAGACCATGTATTTCTTCAATAGGAGGTAAATTATTAACATCTTCAGCTTTAATACCTTTTTCTTTCATAGATTTCTTTGCCTCTTGCATATCTTCGGGACTGAGAAATAGAACACCTCTCTTCTTCGGAGTTGGTTTAGGAATAGGCTCGAATTGGCTCTGGAGCTGGCTCGGGAGGTGCCCAATTATTTTCATTTTTCAACATATTATTTAATAAAATTTCAGCTTCATCCGTGTTCTTTCCTGAAAAGAGAACCAGCACAACTATCCGTAATCTCTGGAAGCATCAGTTAGTCCATTATAAAAGATATCAAATATTTCAGGTTTCTTAAGAGGATGATCAGGCAAAGCATTAAGTAACTTGAGAAGCCTCCCCAAGATTGTGGGAGACTCTCTTCTTCAATTTGCACAAAATTATATATATCCCTCAAAGCAGCTTGTTTCTTATGAGCAGGGAAATATTTAGCAGAGAAGTAATAAATCATATCCTGGGGACTTTGCACACAACCAGGATCAAGAGAATTAAACCATTTATTAGCATCACCCTTTAATGAGAACGGAAATATTTTGAGTAAATAAAGGTAGGGCGATCTCTCATTATTAGTAAACAGGGCAGCTATATCATCTAACTTACGAAGATGTGCCACAATAGTTTCAGATTCGTAGCCATAAAAAGGATCAGATTCAACCAAAGTAATTATATACGGATCAACGTAAAAAATCATAATAATCCTGATCGGGAACACGAGATAGGTGAAGTAGCAAAAGCGGTCGGGTCTCATCCTATCTCTAAAAGATTCTTTACTCCACTTAACTAGCAACCTCTTACGTTCAAGACTATCCTGGCAAGCAAGAATAGCTTCAGTAGATTCAACATTAAAAAGATAACCCTCAGGAATAGCAGGCATATTATCATCATTACTAACATCATCGTGTTCAGTTTCAATAATTTCTCTTTCTCTAGATCTAGCAATTTGTTCATCTAAAAATTCACCAAGGGGCACAGTAGTATCAAGCATAGAAGTAGTTTCATCATAAGTATCATGCATAGCAGAAGTGGCATCATCAATAACATGCGACATATCAGAACGAATAGCAGAAGTAGGTTTAGGTGTCGCTAGCTTACTCATAACAGAATGTGAATCAAGTGTAGAGCTAGATGGCAGTTCCTTACCTCCCCTCGTAGATGAGGGATAAATTTTTGTCTTAGCGTCTTTCAAGTTCTTCATAGTGTCCACCAGATATAAATCCCAAGTGACTCAAAGAATAGAGCTACGCTCCCCGGCAATGGCGCCAGAAAAAGGTCTTGATAACCCACAAGTATAGGGGATCGCAACAGTTTTCAAGGGTAGATTATTCAACCCAAATTTGTTGATTCGACACAAGGGGAGCCAAAGAATATTCTCAAGTATTAGCAGCTGAGTTGTCAATTCAACCACACCTGGAAACTTAATATCTGTGGCAAAGTGTTTGGTAGCAAAGTAATATGATAGTGGTGGTAACGGTAACAAAGTAAAGACAGCAAAAGTAATGTTTTTGGTATTTTTGTAGTGATTGTAACAAAGAGTAACGGAAAAGTAAATAAGCGTAAACCGGTATATGGAAAACTTCGTGAGGCACCGGGATCGATGATGGATAATTATACGGATGTGGTTCATCATGTAACAGTCATAACATAGGGTGACACAGAACTAGCTCCAGTTCATCAATGTAATGTAAGCATGTATTCAGTAAATAGTCATACGTGCTTATGGAAAAGAACTTGCATGACATCTTTTATCCTACCCTCCCGTGGCAGCGGGGTCCTATTGGAAACTAAGGGATATTAAGGCCTCCTTTTAATAGAGAACCGGAACAAAGCATTAGCACATAGTGAATACATGAACTCCTCAAACTATGGTCATCACCGGAGTGGTTCCGATTATTGTCACTTCGGGTTGCGGATCATAACACATAGTAGGTGACTATAGACTTGCAAGATAGGATCAAGAACACACATATATTCATGAAAACATAATAGGTTCAGATCTGAAATCATGGCACTCGGGCCCTAGTGACAAGCATTAAGCATAGCAAAGTCATAGCAACATCAATCTCGTAACATAATGGATACTAGGGATCAAACCCTAACAAAACTAACTCGATTACATGATAAATCTCATCCAACCCATCACCGTCCAGCAAGCCTACGATGCAATTACTCACGCACGCCGGTGATCATCATGAAATTGGTGATGGAGGATGGTTGATGATGACGACGGCGACGAATCCCCCTCTCCGGAGCCTCGAACGGACTCCAGATCAGCCCTCCCGAGAGAGATTAGGGCTTGGCGGCTCCGTATCGTAAACGCAATGAAACTTTCTATCTGATTTTTTCTCCCGAAAGCCAATATATGGAGTTGGAGTTGGCGTCGGAGGGCCTGAGGGCCCACGAGGTAGGCGGCGCGCCCGGGGAGGCGCCCCCACCTCGTGGACAGGTGTGGGCCCCCTGGTCTTCATCTTTGGCGAGGATTTTTTATTATTTATTCTAAGATATTCGTGGAGTTTCAGGTCATTCCGAGAACTTTTGTTTTCTGCACATAAAACAACACCATGGCAATTCTGCTGAAAATAGCGTCAGTCCGGGTTAGTTCCATTCAAATCATACAAGTTAGAGTCCAAAACAAGGGCAAAAGTGTTTGGAAAAGTATATACGACGGAGACGTATCATTACCTTGCTGTTTTTATATTTTTAGATTAGAAAAACCTATATCTACCATCCATATTGCACTTGTATCACCATCTCTTCGCCGAACTAGTGCACCTATACAATTTACCATTGTATTGGGTGTGTTGGGGACACAAGAGACTTTTTGTTATTTGGTTGCAGGGTTGCTTGAGAGAGACCATCTTCATCCTACGCCTCCCACGGATTGATAAACCTTAGGTCATCCACTTGAGGGAAATTTGCTACTATCCTACAAACCTCTGCACTTGGAGGCCCAACAACGTCTACAAGAAGAAGGTTTTGTACTAGACATCACGGCTCCGTCTCGTGGAACTCGATAATTCTTTCTCCCTAATTTTTTCCTCCGAAAATAGGAATTTGTAGTGTCAGGGTTGAGGTCTGCGGGGCCACCAGGTGGGTACAACCCACCTGGTTGCGCCAGGAGAGGGGGGGCGCGCCCTGGTGGGTTGTGCCCACCCAGGTACCCCTCTCCGGCAGGTCTTGGCTCCAGAAATTCTCTTTTATTCCATAAAAAATCCTTGCAAAGTTTCGTTTCATTCCGAGAACTGTTATTTCTGCACAAAAACAACACTATGATAGTTCTGCTGAAAACAGCGTCAGTCCGGGGTTAGTTTCATTCAAATCATGCTAATTAGAGTCCAAAACAAGAGGAAAAGCGTGAGAAAATGTAGATATGTTGGAGACGTATCAGCGATCCGTTAACAGCAATGACCAATGGCGATTTTCCACGTGTAAAATTCTCATTAGCCGGGGAAACACGTGTCAGCTCGTCATTGGGTCAGAGAGACGCCTATGATATGTCGACACATGCGACCGCCCAACACTGGCCCATTTAGCTTACAAAGGCCGGTCTGTTTGCCTTGGTCAAAAGCTAGCAGGCCAGCCCATGAAAAGCATGTTAACGGCCTGTTCACATATAGCCCATTTTACGGCCCGGTAACTCACGGCCCGTTATGGCGTTTCCGAAATCGGCCCAACAGCGTCATGTGGCCTCTAGGAAACCATATCGATCCTTTCACCAAGGCCTCAGAAGTTCTCATCTTTTCTCATGTCATCAATATAGTTGTCAAGTTGTAGTTCAAGGTGTATCAAGTTAGCACTTGAAAAGTCTTTGGGGGTAAGACTCAGCAAGTCTTCGTACCTTGTATGCATCAAAATAAACAATTGAGTTTGAGGGATTCAATACCAATTTTGGAAGCAAGTTTGTGTACCTTTTGTGCATCAAAAGGAGCATATGATTTGGTGAGATTCAAAGAAGACATACAAGATAGCAACTTCATATTGATCTCATCAAACCGATTTCAAGCTCTTGAGTAATTTGATCAATGAATCCAACGAAAACTTCTCTTCTAAAGCGATCATCATTTGTTTGGGGTTGAGGAAACAGTGTTATCTTCCATAAGGCACATACTTATCTTCCATTTTAGGAACTTGAATGCCATGCTTGTTACAAATAGTGTGACCTTTTGAAGAAATGCATCCCACCCATTAAACGTTAGTTCTTATATTCTATTTTTTGACAATCTAACAAGTGCTATTGCAGCAAGAATATTTTAGTCTCTTCTTTGCAAACAACAAGACAAATCACTTGTGTATCCAAGAATGACAAGTATCAAGTGTGCAATTAAAATTCAATCAAATGACTTAAACACTCCAACGATAGTATGAATTTTTGGCCAACCACTGTTTGTGAAGCATCTTGTCTAGGATTTATGAGCACATCATGGATTGTGGGATACATAGCAATAATGTTGAGAACAATTTTGTGATGAGAGCCCCATCTACCATCACTGGGCCTAGGTAACACCATCTCTTGATTCAAACCACTCCTAGTTTGTAACTCACCACATTTTTAAGTAGTTTCATGATAGAAGTCTAGCATCTTGAAGCATGTCATGGCGCTTACAAGACACTCCAATAACATTCAGTAATAAAGGCATTTGATCAATAAACAACACACAATCATCATTTCCCTTGGCAGTAACAACTAGAACTAGCTGGAGTTGATGTGTGATACAATGAATATAATAAACAGAAGGTGCCTCTGTCATGATCAATGTTTTTGGTCCTTTAATTTCTCATCTCATGTTAATAGCCCTATCATACCCTCGCCCACGAATTTGAGTTATAGTTAAGTCATGATTAGCAAGTAAAGTTTTAATTGCTTCCTTAAGTGACAATGAAGTCATGTCACTCACATGAACAACTCCAAGAAAGTGCTCACACGGTCTTCTTGCTTTATCAACAAAACACAAGCACAAAGCTAGTTGTTCTTTATGTGATACATCACTAGACTCATTAGCTAGAATAGCATAATGTTCATCCCAAGTTGTTCAATAATTTGCTTGCTAGTATGTAGTGCACAACATTGAATAATATTAATATGATTTTGTATCTAATGAGAAGTCAATTTGCAATTACCTCATGAATTCTTCAAAACATACTTATTCACCTCATCACTATTTGTTGCAAGCCATTTCAATAGCTCAAGGAAGTTTCCTTTGTTGCTAGACTGTTCACTTTCATCATTCCCGCGAAATTACAATCCTTGATGAAGAAGAAACTGCAAGCATCTAAGCGAGTACTTTAACTCATCCTGTACAGACGTAGATACTCACTATTCACCTTCACAAGAAGATCGTCAATTGATTCACATGGATTAACAAATAAGTTATATCTTTCATGAGCTGCATTGTGCACACTTGTTGGACAACCAACATGTTTATCAAGAGCATCATCTCTATTCCAATTCCTCCAACCACCATCAGTAAATGCATTAGTTACCTTACCATTGGTTTTCTCTCTTTGAACAAGTAGCATACAAAGCAAAATGCAGATTCCTCCTCGATACTATATTCAAGCCAACTATGATTATGAAGCCACAAAGGATTGAATGAACGACGTTAGAGCATCTATAGCCGGACTAGGAAAAACCGGGCCCTCAAACGCCCGCGAATGCGTCCGGGCATGTCTGCATGCAGTGAACGGCCAGTCCTAAAATTTTCTCATCTGCATCTGGATACCACATACTAGAAATCTTAAATCCATACAATAGCATGAAAAGGAAAAAATCTACACACTACGTAGATCAATTACCCTGGTCCTCGTCGGAGATGTCCACTATCTCCGTGCCCGGCTCCGGGTACATGGGCGGCATCCACTACTGCGGCTCCTCTGCGTAGGCCTCTGCATCCATCTCTGCTTCGACCTCATCGAAGAGCGCGTCGGTCGCCGCCCGTTTCTGCTGAATGAACTGCCGTTGGCCTCCACATAGGCCTCATCCTAGATGGACTCCAGGATGGCCTACTGCTTCGCCATCTCGGCTGCTTGGGCGACGGTGAACTCCGCCTCTGCGTCCTCCATGTTGAAACCCGGAGCCGGTGCCAGTGTCAGCTCCTGCTCCAGCTGCTCCGCCTCGTCCTCCTCCGGATCCGCCACCTCCATTGGAGTCGACTGCTGCTTCTCACCCTCCTCCTCTGCCGCCTGCTCCTCCTCCGCCCGCTCCTCCTCCGCCCGCTCCTCCTCCGGCTCCGGCGAGTCCATAGGCAGCCCAACAGGGATGCGGGTGGTGCGCAGCGCGCCTCGTCCGGATTTCCTGCTCAACCTGGTACCGGCGCTCCGGCGTGAGCACATCGTACGTGGTTATCTTCTACCGGGCCATGATGAAGCCGGAGTGCGTGGGAAGAGCGACGGAGCAGAAGAGAGGAGGTGGATGGGGTCGGGCTGGCGGCACGGAGAGGAGGTGGATGAGCTAGGGTTGGGGGACGCCGGTCGGCTTAAATAGCCAGATTTGGCCTCGGCCAGTGAGCCGGAGCAGTGTCACGAGGCGTTCACACCCCGCACCAGAGGAGACGTCCGTTGGACCACCGGGTTTCCGGGCAATTCCGCGTGAGACCCCATCATCAATCCGACGTGGCGGACGCGCCCGAGCGCCCTCATATACGCCCCATATTTGGGTTGGATGTGATAGGTATCAGTTAGCTCGGGCGTTTGAGACCCGTTTGAGACGCCCATCTAAACTGAAATTTTGTGACCGGTCAGTGACCGGGCCGTCCGTCCGGGCGATTGAGACTGCTGGTTCGGGGTGTCCGGCTGTAGTTGTATCCAAATGTTACACTTTGAAAGGTTTTGCACCAAAGCATAACATGCGTCCAAGTTGTGTTCTGCAGAGCATTTAAGCTTTTTTTTTTTGAGATTGCAGAGCATTTAAGCTCGCTACCACTTCTCTGCTCACCTCAGTGGTGTTCGCCAGCCAACACAAACAGTTGCGCTCTGCAGTCGTTTGGATGTTTTTTTTTTCTGCGGGAAGTCGTTTGGATGCTACTTCGCCACACGACAGCAGCGAGCAGCTGGCCTGACCTCTTCACGTCATGTGTGCCCGTGATGCGTAACATGGACATTACGGAAAGAATTAACATCGCAGAACACTAGTCCTTATCTGTGACCAGCACAGCAGCAATCCAATGTTTTTGTACGGTAACTCCTCTGTACCAAGTAAAAATGTCCAAGAATCTGTGGGCTTACCATGCAGAGGAGGGAGAAACTAATTCCACAGTTGCGCATTTACCGAGCGAGCCATGGTTGGACATATGCCTTGCTGCATGGAGAGCCAGGATAGGCCATCCATATATACCTTGCTTGATGCCACCGCCATTGTCGGCGTCCTCCCTCCGTCCTTTATTGCCACCTGCACAGGGCTGCTGCTGCTATTTATGTCGCTCCACCAGGGCCAGCTACGGTGACCACTGCCCAAGCCTGAGGCTCCGCGGCTCTTCCGCTCCACTTCTTCTGCCTCCCTCTGCTTCTCCCGGATCCTTGCGTCCCCCTCCCTCTGCTTCTCCCGGATCCTTGCGTCCCCCTCCCTCTGCTTCTCGACCACTCCTACGGGCATCTGATAGGAAGAAGAGAGAGGTCCGGCCTTGCGTCCCGTGATGATGGCATTTGGGCTGCCCCGCGCGGCGGCGGTGGTGGCGCTGGTGCTGGGCCTCGCCGCGGCGTCGGCCGTGGCGGACGACGTGGAGATGGTGTTCCTCAAAAGCGCGGTGGCCAAAGGAGCAGGTATCCGCGTCACTTCGTTCCGTTCCCTCGCTTGCGCCACCATGGCATTCTTGTGTTCTTGTTGCTCGGCCATGGTTACCATTTTCTTGGCGCAGTGTGCCTGGATGGGAGCGCCCCGGTGTACCACTTCTCCCCCGGCTCCGGCACCGGCGCCAACAACTGGATTGTTCACATGGAGGTAATTAGTTGGGCCAACGTAATTGAACGCTTGCTAATTTTTGCAACGATGTAAATATTCTTTTGGAAATGAAACGATATCTTTTTACTAACATTATTTGGTTGGAAGGGAGGAGGGTGGTGCAAGACCCCTGAGGAGTGTGTGATCCGGAAGGGCAACTTCAGGGGCTCCTCCAAGTTCATGAAGCCACTCTCCTTCTCAGGGATCCTAGGGGGCAGCCAGCAATTCAATCCCGGTATGGCATTTGCCCTTTTGCCTAGCCCTCATGCAGTCACAACTTCCCCATCTGAAACAGATCAATGTGGTGCCACCTTTTACGATTTTCTTGTTGAATCACGCATGATTTTTCTTGCAGATTTCTACAACTGGAACAGAGTCAAGGTCAGGTACTGCGACGGCTCATCGTTCACCGGCGATGTTGAAGAAGTGGACCCTGTATGTTCTGGACTTGGATTGTATGCATGCATCTTCATCTATGTGCAAGACATGTATCCAGATTGATCTCGTGTTTGCAATGCAGAAGACGAACCTGCACTTCAGAGGGGCCAGAGTTTGGGACGCCATCATCGAAGATCTGCTTAACAAGGGGATGAGCAAAGCAAAGAGTGTATGTGCACCTGCTGTTAACTAGTACAGTTTCAGACTATCGGTAGAGTAGCAGTTAGCCTGTTGTGGTGCATAAATTCCAATTTGCAGATCTTCTTGCATGAACCTTGCGATGCTGAAAAATGAGGTGCCGCATTATCACACCTTTTCAGGCTATTCTTTCTGGGTGCTCAGCCGGAGGTCTATCGGCAGTACTGCATTGTGACAAATTCAAAGACCTCCTTCCACCGTCGGCATTCGTAAAATGCGTTTCTGATGCCGGTTATTTTATTGATGGGTAAGTTTCATACTCCTGGTGTTCTATCGGTTATGAATAACCATTCGTGTCAAGTGATCGTTGCCGTTGTCATTGCAGGACGGATATTACCGGCAACAAGTTTGTCAGAACATCCTTTAAGAACGTTGTAACCCTACATGTATGTTGTCTTCTGACCTTACAGTACTGGCCATATCCTAATGATCTGATGCTTGATCTTGCAATCGCCAGCTTTATAATTCAGTTCACTATCTGCATTTTATACCATTTTTCCAGTGACAGTTAAATGCACCTTTTATTTTCGTTGGTTCTTCTTCCCCCACTATCATGACCTTCATGACTGATCACCTGAATAATAATTTAAGAAAACTGCATGCGAACTTTCGCCTTTTCGAGCCAGTTAACCGTTTTAATCTCTTGCAGGGATCGGTTAAAAATTTGCCATCTTCATGTACCTCGAGGGTATCACCTGAGCTGGTCAGTATTATTCACTTAAGATTGAAGGGGACGCTCTTCTCCTAGCTACCATTAGCATGTGCACTAACATGAAAGGAAAAAAAAAATGTATATGCAGTGCTTCTTCCCACAGCATGTCCTCCCAACAATGAAAACGCCGCTATTCATACTTAATGCGGCGTATGATTCATGGCAGGTAAGTTTCATACCTTTTCCCAGCACTGCACAATGGCAGTAGTGTTTTCTTCTGCAGTACAACAAGCTGCCGAGTAAAAAGAATAAGATTCGTAACAAGCTGGCGGCTGCATTGCAGATCAGGAACATCCTGGTGCCTAGCGCCGCCGATAAGAAGAAGGAATGGGCCAAATGCAAGGTTGACATAAAGGGCTGCTCCTCCAGCCAGCTGGTGACCTTACAACGTTAGTGATCCTTCCACCTGCCAATGGTCTTCCTGGATGATCCAACTTTGATGTTCATCTGGCTTGTTTGATCATGTTACTTACCTCTGCTGTTTGTTATTTTTGGCACAGATTTCAGGGACGAGTTCCTGTCAGCGCTCCCTAAACCGGAGCAGTCTCCCAAGATAGGCATGTTCATAGACTCGTGCTTTGCTCACTGCCAATCCGGAGCCCAGGACTCGTGGAATGCCGACGGTTCCCCTTCGATTCAGAAGATGGTACGTCTAGCAGTTTTGAAATTGGCCCAACAGTTTTCTGGCGATTCAGTTTCAAACAATTTTAAATCAAGCGAGATTCGGTGAAAAATGTGTGAAACCCCGGTGGCAGCTTAGCTTATCTGTGATCTTTTCATATCTGTTTGCAGAGAATTGGCAAAGCTGTGGGGGACTGGTACTTCGACCGGGCTGTGTCTCAGCGGGTTGACTGCCCGTATCCCTGCAACCAGTCCTGCATTGACAATGAAGATGACTGAGCAATTGGGCCTGAACTTCATTTTGGAAAAGAAAAAAAAAGTGGGCCTGAACTTCAGTTAGATGATGCAGGAATAACATGGATTAGACCACATCCATAGCTACAGATAGAATAGGTGATTCTTCATAGACGGTTGCTTACCCATTCTGTGTTTGTTGATGCTTACTGCTACTGAGAATAAAATGGAGGAGTTGTGGTGTGAACTTGCTGCGTGAAATGGTTATTTAGAATTGACAGGAAACCATACTTTCTATTTATTGTTTCAGAAAATCACATCTTTCAAAACTGATAGTCACGGGCCACACGTCATTAGCACATCAAGTGTTCGCGCGGCGGGGGGGGAGGGGGGGGGGCGGAGGGGATTATATTCTTCCTAAAAAATACAACTGTAAGTTCTTTAAAATAAATGAAAAAACTCATGTATGTAGTTAATTATCAGTAGAAACTCACCCTGTAAAATTTGTAAGATTATAACTATTTGCGACCTGTGAAAAACATGGGATGAATTTCTGCACTAGTTACATAACTTGTACTTGACAATAACTCATCCCATAATTTTTTCACAAATTTCAAATGATCATATAATTTACCACAAATTATAGGCAACATTTTCTACATCACACCAATATGACGTGCATTTTGTAATTTTGCAAAACTCAAAATTATATTTTTGCTAAATTTCAAAACATGAACCGAACCAAAGTACAATGATTTAATGGTAAGTACATATGCTCGTCTAATGAAAATAAATAAACTCAGACAAACAAATTAAAATCACAGTATTATTTAAATAAAAAATCACTTATTTGAAATAATTAAATAATTATAATCACACTGTTTTAAAATAATGAAATAATTGAAACCATTGTTTGAATTAATTGAGACCGCCTTTTGGAAATAATTGAAATTGATGTTTTTTAAAATAATTAATTAATTGAAACCATATTTTAAAAATAATGAATCACTCTTTTAATAAAATGGAGTTCTTGAAATAATTGTCTTCATATAATTAAAATCATTGTTTTGAAAATAGGCTAAGGCATGTGTACCCATACATTGCTAGCTAAGGCCACGCTGTTGACCATCAAATTAGAGCCCTCGGGTTTTTTTTTTCTTTTAGGGAACCTCGTCGCACTTTATTAGATAGTAATGTTCAGAGGCATTGACACAAGTTCATGTGGCTCTTCCAGCCACATATGCCTACCAGCATCAACTACAAGAGAAAACTTTGCTAAACTATCAGCTTCTAGACTCGTGAATTGCTTGTTCGCAAAAAAAACGACATGCTTCAAAATGAGCACTGCTATAGGGACAACAACCTTCTGCCCAATCTTCGCACGATGGGTTGAATCAGCCGTTAGATTGCATCATCTTGCGAATCACCGCCGTTCAAATTAGGCATCGTGCATGAACTGTCTGTGGACCATCGTGTGCAGAGGGCGTCAAAATCGTTCTTCCTGGAGTTCACCTCTCTGATCACCACCACGTTGCAGTGCGCTCCTCCAACATTGGCTTCAACATCTTCAATAACCGAACTGTTGATTCCTTTCCAACTTTTTTTTAAGACAACCTCGCGAAACTTTATTAACCCGTCACAATGTTTACAGGGACGAAGGGAAGATCTCTTGGATGGCCTAACCAAACATGACGGCCTAAACCCAGAGTAAGAGAATGTTTCGCTAGATTGTGAGCTTCAAAGTTTGAGCTCCTAAATTCATGAACTATATCACAGGAAATAAAAGAAGACGATCTATCTAACACTTCCTTCAAAACCGCTCCATAAGAAGCACGGCCGTCACGTTTCATGTCATCGATTACCATCTTGCAATCCGAAGCAATATGGACGCGTCGAATATACATATCATCAGCAAGTGCCAACGCTTCCCTTATAGCCAACGCTTCAAGTGTGGGGGGGTCATCAATGTGATTGAAAACCATCGCCGATGCTCCTAGAAAGACACCGTTCTGATCCCTACAGATTGCTGCTGCTGTCCCGTGCCTCCCCCTCCTTGAAACTGCACCATCAATATTGATTTTTGCACTCTCCATTACAGGTGGCTTCCACGAGGATGCACGCACCGGTCGGTGTCCCCTTTGGTTTTGGCTTCTCCTACTCCCTCCGTCTAGGTGTGTAAATCATCTTACGTTGTGCACCGCGACCAAGGCGAAGAGGAAAACTAGAAAACTTAATGTCTTTTTGCTAATTAATAGCATTGCATGCAATGAACTAACCACTGCATGTCATGTTTGGTAGTCTCAAGTCATTGAAAGCTTGCACGACCCACATCTCTTATTGGTTGATATGTCACAAAACAAGAAACGAGGAGGGAGTGTATCGTGCATAAATGTTTTGGGATTATTTGGTTTTCGTAAGAGGCAAGAGCATTAGAGACCCAGAAACTTGTGTTGGATGTGATGGTTTAGTCAATAAACTTGCAAAAGGTGATCAACTCATCCACAAATTTGCAAACTATGTGATGGTTTAGTCCACAACCAATCAGAGACGGACAATTGGCGCCCAGCTGGCTGCTGCGTGGCACACCGGGTCGGACCGGCTCTTTTGCGGAAAACCCCTCAACATTAATGGAAATCATGCTTGCAGTCCCTGTTTCCGTCTGCATTGGTTTCCGTTAACGGAAACGCTGCTAGTACAAGTTTAATCTGGACGAAGACTTTTCATGGGGTGGACTTTTTCAAAACGCTGCTAGTACAAAAAAATGCTTGTTGACGCGGACAACAATCATCGTACGTGTTATCGGCTCAAAGCAATTGGCATATGTGTCATCAGTGCAGAGTCAAGCCCCATGAAACGGATCGGCCGGCTATAATTAGAAACACGTTCGGTTGGGCTTATCGGTATCTTTATCGGTTCGTTAACGTACGTGCGGTAATTCCGTCTTCACCTAACAATGGAAATGGATGTCGCCCGCTTGGCCGAGATCGGCGCGCCCGCCACTTGCACGGATGGCGTCGAGCTCAGCTCCCCCGCCGGGCGGCGACATATCGCCTCGTCACGCGGGAGCGAGGTCCAAAGGGATGGAGATAAGGCGCACGAGATTCCCTCGTCTTCGTCTTGCAGACCAGGTGGGTTAACGAACGAACGGATTATTAAACAAAGAATGGCGAGGAGGAGTGTGACGGACATATAAAGAAAGAGAGAAACGATTAATGCGTGCGTATGGGGAGGTGAGGACGGTGCATAGGGCGCCGGCATGGATGGTGGTGCTACCTTGCGGGGAGCAGGCTCGAGGGCGATGCGGCGTGCTCGATGATCCCCAATCGCCCAGCCCACCCAGTAGCCGAAGAAGAGCTCCGGGTTCTTCGCCTCCGAGCAGGTCACCGCCTCGCCCTTCCCTGCAAGCAGATAAGTGACCACGCATGAGATGAGAACGCCGGCGCGTGTGCATGCCGGCCGAGGTCGGAAGGGGTGGCTGATGGATCGGCTCATCTATGTATGTATGTGTGTAGTACGTACCGGTTACGACGTCGAGCTCGTAGACATTACTGATCTGGGGGCCGTGGTGAAACGCCTGACCGCTTATGACGGCGTTGGAGAGGGTGCCGCCCACGGACAGGTAGAGGTAGTCCGTCCATGACTGCGGCGCTAGCCCGCCGTGCGAGAGCGTCGGTCGAGCACGCCGATCCACAGCTTCGCCGCCCCACACGTCCACGTAGTGCCCGCCCAGCCCGGCGAGTACACCGACAATGCACGCGACGACGCCTTGCCCCGCGGCTCATGTCCACGACCACGGCGTCGGGCACTGCGCGCCGCTCACCGATGGAATGGCCATGGCCGCGCCGACACACGGATGTCGCGGAAGACCAGACGCCGCCCGGACCAGCGCAGCAACATCGCCCGCCCGCTCGGGTGGTACACCGCCAAGGGCTCGCCACGGTGAACCCGCCGAAATCGCGGGACGCCTCGGACGTCGGCCGGTCGGTCTTGGCGGCCGCCGCCCACGTGGCCACCGAGCTGTAGCAACTCCACGGGCTCTAGCGGCAGGCCCGCAGCCGAGATGAGGCTGTATATCTGGAACACCGTGAAAACCAAGCACGGTGCCATTGCCACTATTTATGTATCCTTTGTCTATCTTTCACTCTAGCGTGGATGCGATCCTTGCGATCGAGTAGCCGCTGCTATATGTGCTTGCACGGGGGGATGGAGACGGCGGGAGGAAGAAGGAAGGAGAGAGCGAGAGGTGTGTGGTTTCCGTTAATGTTGAGGGGTTTTCCGCAAAAAAGCCAGTCCGACAAGGTGTGCCACGAAGCAGCCAGTTAGGCGTCTGAAAGGACATGCGTGCTCCTATGTGTGGTTTTGGTAATTGATGACATTCTCTATGGACTAATGGTTGCATTGAGTTATATTTGAAAGATTTGTCCATAGGCATTTCTTGAAGTCCATGCGTTGGTTTCAAGGAGTTTATGTGTTGACCAAGGTGCTATTAAGGAATTATCCAAAGATTGGTCATGTGAGTGTTGAGCTTATTGCAAGCATGTCTTGAAGAAGAAGATTGTGTGATCATTCACGTTTACCTTCAAGACATCATCCAAACTAAGAGAGTTGGAAAGATTCAAGGTTGATCAAGACTAACTCAAGAGTGAATCAAGTTGATCAACTCACAAAGCGTAAAAGATGTACCGAGAGGGATCAAGTGATCCCATGGTATGGTAAGCATTGTCCATTGCACTTTGTGTACTAACCCATGGTCTATGTGAGAGTTCTATGTGGGGTTAGGTACATGTCCATGGGCTTGCGTCAAGAGGAAGATATCATACAACCCATGGAAAGGATGACATCAAGTAGTGATTGTCATCAAGATTGTCATGTGCAAGTTCAAGTGTAGCATCACGAAGAGATCAAGTGCTTGAAGCTTGCCATCCATTATGGTGTCAATGGACTTGTGAAGATGTGTCAAGAGTGGCTCACCCATAGTGGAGTATGGGGAGCAATCATCTAGTCTCCACCGACCCAACGCAATCAAGAAAGGTGGTCCATCTTGCGGAGGACAAGATCGTCATCATCTAGCTCAAGTGGATCATGTGCAAGACAAAGGTTTGCCCTTGATAGGTTTTCTATTTTACCGGTCTCATGGTGGTAGTTGGGAGACCGGGTTATAGGATCGATAGCCGTACTATCAAGGGGAGCTCTCAAGTGAGTAGCTTGATCATATCGTTCGTCGAGAGCTCGAACCATTGCATCCTTGCATCATGTTTCTTGGTTCTTGTTTGATTCTCTTTGTGACTCTTAGAGCTTATGGTCATCTTGATGACAAGCTTGAGTTCATCGAAAAAGGAGTTTGCATGCGTCTTCTATGATGTTTTCGGTGTTGGAGGTTTTACCGGTCTTATCCGAGGAAGGGTTCTCACCATTTTCTTTTGGGACTTTTCTCATTTGCTTATTATTGGTATTTCTATCAAGATTGTGTTAGCCCTTGTCACTATCTTTCCAACAAACTTGGTTTCGTCGAATTCGGAGTCCGAATGCAGAAGTTGTGGTAGTTTTGGTGTTCTCAAAAGGCTGCAGCGGTACTACCGCGGGTAGGAGCGGAAGTAATTTTTTACTACCGCCCTTGGGAGCGGTACTACCACTCTTGGGAGCGGTACTACCGCTTGGAGCAGTACTACTGCGGCTACTTCCGTGGCTACTTCCGCTCGGGACCAAAAACTCGTCACAAGTCAGCGGTGGTAGGCACGGATGTAATTTTTTAGTACCGCTTCCCTTAGCAGTAGTACCGCTACCCCTTGCGGTAGTACCATGATGTCAAGCGGTACTACCGCTCGGTGCGGGCTGTGAGCATAACGGTTGGATTTTTTCCCACCTATAAAAGGGGGTCTTCTTCCCCATTGAACCTTATCCTTTTTAGCTCGTGTTCTTCCCCCATTGTTGACCTTCTTCGAGCTTGCTAACTCTCAATCCCTCCAATGATTATTGCTAGTTCTTGAGGGAAAAGAGAGAGCAGATCTAGGTCCTCGTTTCCACCAATCACTTTCTCCTCTAAGTGAGGGGAACCCCTTGGATCTAGATCTTGGAGTTCTTCGTGTTCTTCTTTCGTGCTTCCTCTCATTTTCCTCCCTAGCATTAGTTGCTTTGGTGGGATTTGGGAGAGAAGGACTTGGGCACTCCGTGTGCCCTTGCCATTGCATTTGGTGCATCGGTTTGAGTTCTCCACGGTGATACGTGGAAGTGAAGTTTGAGAAGCTTATTACTCTTGGGTGTTTGGGCACCCTAGAGCTTGTTCCTCTTGGGTGCCTTGGCGCCCTAGGCGGTTGTTTGTGTTCGAGCTCAATCATTGTGGTGTAAAGCTCCGGCAAGCGTCGGGTCTCCAATTAGGTTGTGGAGATCGCCAGAGCAATTTGACGGTACCGTGACCGCCCCCAAGGGTTGCCAAAGTGTACGGGTTCGGTGACCGCCCCCAAGGGTTGCCATTTGTACGGGTTCGGTGACCGCCCTCAAGGGCCCCTTAGTGGAATCACGGCATCTTGCATTGTGCGAAGGCGTGAGGAGATTACAGTGGCCCTAGTGGCTTCTTGGGGAGCATTGTGCCTCCACACCGTTCCAAATGGAGATTAGCATCCGCAAGGGTGTGAACTTCGGGATACATCGCCGTCTCCGCGTGCCTCGGTTATCTCTTACCCGAGCTCTTTACTTATGCACTTTACCTTGTGATAGCCATATTGGTTCTTGTCATATATCTTGCTATCACCTAGTAGTTTATCTTGCTTAGCATAAGTTGTTGGTGCACATAGGTGAGCCTAGTTGTTGTAGGTTTTGTGCTTGACAAATTAACCGCTAGGTTTGTTCCGCATTTGTTCAAGCCTAAACCGTAATTATTTTAAAGCACCTATTCACCCCCCCCCCCCCTCTAGGCGACATCCACGATCTTTCAATTGGTATCAGGGCCTCGTCTCTCTTTGTTAGGCTTAACCGCCTAGAGAGTAAAGATGTCGACTAGGGGATTAGGATTCTCTGACACTCTTAGTTTCGATGGCACAAATTTTGATGTTTGAGTAATTCGCATGCTTAATCTCTTTAGGGTCATGGACCCAAATTTAGAGCGAATTGTAGATATGGGTTTTTCTCCTCCAAAGGATCCCCAAAGATTATCTTTAGAGGATGAGAAAAACTCTTATCTCAATGCTCAAGCTTCTAATGTGCTTTTCGATGTTTTGAGCAATGTAGTTATATTTCAACTCATGTCGTTCTGGGATGCTCATGAGTTGTGGACAAAGCTTCAAGATAAATATGGCGTGTCCAAGATTTGTAGGGATGATTGTTCTCCCTCCACCTCCGGCCGTATAGTCTTCTCAACTTCTTCTACTTCACCTACATGTGGTTTGCCACAAGGTAATGATATGGTGAGTAGTGTCGGTCATTGCAATGATGATAGTGTGCTTTTTGTGGATGATTCTTCATCACTATATTATTGCAATGCTCCGTCTTTGGGCCTTAGCACTTGAAAGCACTCCAAATGTTTCACTTGCTTGTGTTGATAGTCCTTGCATATCATGTAGAAATTGCTTGACTAAATCTCATGATGATATGCTTGCTATATCTTGTTGCCATGATAAAAATGCATGTATTTCCTCGAGTTGTTGTGCTAACAATGTAGATGAAACCCAACACTCCATGGAACAAGATGTGGTCTTGAATGGTGCTTCAAAGAATCCTATATCATCATCTACTGCATTTTGCCTTATGGCCAAGGCTTCAAAGGTATCTCCCAATATATCTTGTGATGATATTGATGATGGCAAGAGTGATGATGATGTTGATTATGATGAAGAGAGTGATGATGTTGCCTCCTTAAAAATTAAGGGGGAAATGATTTTTAAAGCTCTTCTTAAGAATAAAATTGCTCGTTCCAACTTCATGGAAATCATGTCTATTGCTATTGAGGGCAAGAAATATATTAATGAGTTGGAATCTCGTCTTGAGGAGCATGAGGTCACCATTGATGAAATGGAAGGTCATGAGCGTGATTGCGCTAATTAGATTGCGGACCTCTCTCAAGCTCTTGAACTTGAACAAACCACCAAGGAATCTCTTGAGGAGACTTTTGCTCTAGAATTATCTAGAGTGAGGGAATCTCGTGATAGAGCTCTTGACGTGGCCAATGATTTTGAAACTAAAATGAGGAGCTTGAAGTTGTGCATGCTAAACTCCTTGAGGATTTTGAGCACCTCGAAAATGGCTCAAGGGTCATTAAGAGTGAGCTCATCAAACTCACCGAGTCTCATGCTCAACTTAAAGCTTCATATTCAAAAGAGCTTGCCAAGTTGTCTTCTCCTCTTGTTGCTAATGATGATGCTTGTGCTACTAACTCTATCTCTTGTGAAGCATCCATATTGAAGGAGAATGTTGAGCTAAGGGCTCAACTTGAGTTGCTATCTAGCAATTATGGGATGTTGGAAGAAAATCATGTAAGGCTCACAAGCTCTCATGATGATCTTCTAGTATCCCATAATGTGCTAAAGATAGCTCATGAGGCCATGCTTGCTAAGGTAACATCTAGTGAGCCTCATGTGTATACTAGCACTACTTCTAGTCAAAATGCTATATTGATATGTGCTAGTCCTTGTAATTCATCTACTCACAATGTTGGTACATCTTGTGATGAATTGATTTCCTTGCCTTGTTGCTCTAACAATGAAGCTTATACTTCCTCTAGTACTTGTATTGAGACTAACCATGTAGAGGAAATCAAAGAGCTCAAGGCCCAAGTCACTTCTTTGAAGAAAGACTTGGAAAATAGTCATGAAGGGAAATCCACACTCAACAATATCTTGAGAGTGCAAAAATCGCCCAATGACAAAGGTGGACTTGGATTCAACTCCAATAAGAAGAAGAAGTCCAAGATGAACAAAAAGAAGGGCCAAGAACAAGTCAAGAAATCGGCCAAGATTGTTTGCTTCAAGTGCAAAGTAGAAGGGCATCATGTTAGATCTTGCCCATTGAAGAAGAAGGCCATTAGTGTCAAGCAATAAGGAAAGAGGGCACAAGTTCAATCCCATGATCAACCTCAAGTTGAAGAGAGGCCACTTCCCAAGAAGACTCAAGTTAATGCTTCTCTTGTTGAGAAATCGATTGAGAAGAAAGTGAAGAGTAGACGTTGCTACTTATGTCGTGAGAAAGGCCACGTCGCTTCTTCATGCACTAGTGGTAACTTATCCAACCCAATTATTATTGATGATGTCTATTCTCTTGGGAAGGATAAGGTTGGCAATGTGTTTGCCAAGTTTGTTGGTACTCAAAGTGGTGTCAAGAAAAGAACCATTTGGGTGGCCAAGCCTATTGTGACTAACCTCTTAGGACCCAACTTGGTTGGGGACCAACTAGCTCAAACTTGATCAATAGGTGTTGTTGGAGGTCATTGGAGACTTGGCTACATTATGAAGATTTAAGGGGTCCTCATCATTCATATTGTGTCAAGCCAAGTCATTCGGATTATCTTTCTATCATATATCCAATGTTCCTCCTTGCGGTAACTCGTGCTTAAATTGCTTACATTAAAAGTTGCTTGTCCCTTAGCATGTTGTGGTTTTGTATCTTGCATGTGCTTGTATATGTTGTTCTTCCAAATTGCTTATCTTGAGAAATCAAGTATGTGCATGTTGGTTTGCACATCATGTACATGTGTGTTGTGTGTTGAGCCTTTTGCATCTTGTTTATTTCTTAGTTGGCTCTTGTGAGAGATTAATGGAATATCCAATTATGGGGGAGTGATGTGCTTTGTGCACCTCACAATCCTATAAATGTGTGTACATGAGTAATACCATCTAGTATTGATATTTCAAGAGTATCTAGTCTCTAGGTGGTATATCTCTCATGAGAAATTCAAATTCTAAATTGTCCATTAATTATCTCTTGTTGGATCTTTTTAATTGCCTCTTGTCTATCTTTAATTGGTATCTCATTATGGGGGAGTAATATGCTATGTGTGTATTACTAGCCTGGAAAATGTGTACATTTGAGATATTGTCACCTAGAATTGATATTGTAAATTATCTTGTTCCTAGGTGGCATGATAGCTCTACAAGTTGCAATTTGCTTGTGTTTGGTGTGAAGATGATGTCGGATATCCTTGCTATCTACCACCGGGAATTGTTTTCATTTACTTCTTGTCTTTTGACAATTGGTACTCACTTTTGTGGTAGAATTTATTGATCATCTTTACATTGGCTTTTGTTTTTATTTTGCCTTTTCTCTTGCCAAGGTTTGTGTCAACTCCCATTGTCTTCCCTACCACTTGTGGAACTTGTTTATTTCTCGTCCTTGTCTACTGTTTTCTAGATACAGTGAAAGTGGTGATCCCACCTTGTGCATTTTGTATTCAAATGCAAATTCTCTATAATGCACTAGTCTTGGGGGAGCTATCCTATTCTCTATAGAACACTCTTCTTGCGATCCTTATCAAGTGTATGTTGGTGGAAGGCAAGCCGTTTCGTTTTGGTACTTTGTGCTATCATGAAACTTTGTAGAGAGCTTGGTTTGTTTGGAACCATCCTCTCTTTTGGGAGTTTGATATCTTTTATTTTGAGTGTATCAATGGATATCTCATTCCTTGATGTATCTTTTATGGATATCCTCCAAGTGATGTTTTATTCATTTGGTATCCTTTTCACTTGGCACTTCTTTGTCTTTTGGTTTCGGTTTTGAAGTCTTGAGCATGCATGTTTTCTTCATGTATTTTATTTGGCATGCTTTCTTTCTTTGACTCAATATATGGGAGAAACTCCACCTAGTCTCAATTTGGATGAGATGTGCATGATATTCATTTTCATATCTATATGCACATATTTATGTGGAGTTTGTCATATGTATTGGTGTTTCTAACTATTTGGTCCCGATGAGTTTGGGTACCGTTTAGTTTGTGTTGTTCTTATAGGAACATTTGGAGATGCATTGGATGCTCGGCTCACTCACAAGGAAGGTGTTGTCACCATGTGCATATTGGAGTCAAGCTAGGATGATCAATGAACTACTATCTACCTTCAATTGGTATCTACTACATCCTTCCAATGGTATCTCGGTAATAAGTATCATCATCTACTACATGCACACATTACCTGCATCAACCTTGTGTAGGTTGTATCATGGCATGTATTTCATTCTTTCTTGTGATACTTGTTTCCTTTCTCAAAGCATCTCAACACTACTAGGAAAAGGGCTATAGATGGAAATGACACTAATGGCGCACCGGAAAGATGGTGCGCCATTAGTATATACTAATGGCGCACCTCCATACGATGCGCCATTAGTGTCTAAACTACTAATGGCGCACCATTCCTTGGGTGCGCCATTAATCTAAAAAAATTTTTTAACTAGTGCGCCTGTCCAAACATACTAATGGCGCATCCTGCCCGAAAAGCGCCATTAGTAGTTGTAACTACTAATGGCGCTAACGCATCTTGAGTGCGCCATTAGTACCAAATTTTTTTAAACTAGTGCGCCTGTCCAAACATACTAATGGCGCACCCACACCCGATGCGCCATTAGTAGTTGTAACTACTAATGGCGCACCAAGGTGTGGGTGCGCCATTAGTATAGAAACTTTTTTAAACTATTGCGCCTGTCCAAACATACTAATGGCGCATCCTGCCCGAGTGCGCCATTAGTAGTTGTAACTACTAATGGCGCACCAGGGTGTGGGTGCGCCATTAGTACCAATTTTTTTTAAACTAGTGCGCCTGTCCAAACATACTAATGGCGCATCCTGCCCGAGTGCGCCATTAGTAGTTGTAACTACTAATGGCGCACCAGTGTGTGGGTGCGCCATTAGTATAGAAACTTTTTTTTTTGAACTGTCCAAACATACTAATGGCGCATCCTGCTTAGGTGCGCCATTAGTAGTGGTAACAACTAATGGCGCACCATGCAAGAGGTGCGCCATTAGTAAGTGGGCAACAACAAGATATTTGGGACAGCCTCTCCTACCCACACACTCACTTTCTCCCCACTTCATTCTCTCCACCTCCTCCTTGTCTCGGGTGCCTCCTCTTTTTCACCTCATTTCCACCATAGATTCATTCAAATTAAGTGGTTAAATTACCTTGTTTTAATAGGTAAGTAAGGGGAAGCTATATTTAGGTTGTTCTCCTTACAACAATGTGCACATGCACTTTTACGGCCTAGCTAGATCTATGTATGTTCGTGGTGTTGCATATGTTTGTGGTGTTTGCATATGTGTTTGTGTTTGGAGGTGTACGGTATTTGAAATGCGATAGTTGCCAATTTTTGCCGGAATGTTGATTCATTTCCGTTTGGCGAGAATTTTGGCATTAAGCATCCTTTTGGTCCTATTTTTAGGGAAAGTCATGCCAAATTTTTTCTTGGTTCTAAAATATCGTTTTGCTCTACCCTTGACGACCATAGTCCGCCACGATGACCGAAGGCATCGTGAATAGGTTTGAGGTCCGCGAAGGCCGAGATGCTTCAAAAGAACGAGGCGGAGATAAGATGTCCGTGTCGAAGATGCAAGTGAAGAGCCTTATTGCGGACCCGGATTCCGGGCAGGTGCGGGACCACCTGCCGTTGCGTGGTTTCATGGATGGCTATCGGTGGCAAGGTGATGAAGATGACTCCGAAGTCGTCCATGCGGGCCGGGCAAGAAATGAGGAAGGGCAGCAAGACAACCACCGCGGCTCGGTAGGCGAGAAGACGAAGAATCCCGGCGATGATCACGATCGTGATCAGTACCACGATCATCATGTAGAATATGCAGGACATGATGATGAGGAAGATGCGGAGCGGCGACGGGCATGATCATGAAGATGATGATGCGGCGGAGCGACGACGCTGGACCATCGATGGGCTGGGTGCAGGACCCTCATATTCAAGAGCTGCTTCTCAAGCGAGACGGATAACGCAAGAGCTGCCGCCCGAGAGAAAGCCAAGATGGATCAACTTGAGTTAGACGCGGTTACTCCATTGTATGAAGGATGCAGGCCGAGGATACCCGCTGAAAGTAACGCTCATGGCCACGGAGATGAAGGTAAAACACAAAATGACCGGCGCGTAGCTTCGGCGAGAACATGTCATTACAGCACGAACGTCTTCCCAAGGGAACAAGTGCCCGACCAGTTTGGAGGAGGCGAAGAAAATCGTGTGTCCTCTGGATTTACCGCCGCGTGAAATACCATGTGTGCATGAACAATTGCATCATTTATCGGGACGAGCACGCGGAGTCTACCATATGTCCGGTGTGCGGCGTCACTCGATACAAGAAGAGGAAGAAAGCTCCTCGAAAAGTGGTGTGGTACTTTCCGATCACTCCTCGTCTGCGGCGCTATTTCGCGGACCCTAAGGTAGCAAAGATCCTGCGTTGGCACGCGGATAGGGAGGAGAAGAAGCGGGAAGATGACGCAAATGATCCGGAGATAGATAAAAAAGACAAGATCTTTGAGTCACCCTAAGGATGCGAGCGGTGGCAAGCGTTGAACTTCGAAGACTCGGAATTTGGGAACGATCCAAGGAACATCGTGCTGGGCGCGAGCACCGATGGAGTCAATCCATTTGGCAGCGGAGAAGCACACATAGCACCTGGCCCGTGTTTGTGTGGATGTACAACCTTCCCCTGGTTTGTGCATGAAGAGGAAGTACATTCACATGAGTATGCTAATTGAAGGGCGAAACAACGAGGAGCGACATCAATCTGTATCTAGGTTTGCTGAAAGAGGAGCTTGACACGCTGTGGAAAACGCCAGCCAATACGTGTGACGCCGCGGAGATAGAATATTTCCCTATGAGAGCCGCCGCTCACGACGGTGCACGACTATCTCGATTACGGATATGTCGCGGGCGAGTAGTCCACGGATTTTTACGGATGCGTAAGGTGCATGGATGACACAACGTATCGCCCGACTAGATAGAGATCCGGGTCTTGAAAACCGTGTTCATGGGACATCGAAGGTGGCTTCAGCGACGATGACCCGTGGAGGAAACGCAAGAGATCTGTTCGATGGTGAAACCGAACCCGAAAACGCCCGTGTACGAGAAGCGGCGAGGAAATAGACAAGCTGTTGGAAAATTGGAAAGACCGCCCACCGCCGGAAAGAAGCAAAAAGGCGCCAGAGCCGGAAAGAAGCGAAAGGCGCCAGAGCAGCTGCTGAAGGTATGGAAAGCGAGGTCTGTTTTACGGGACTTGCCGTCTTGGAAGATCCACCGTGTGCCTCACAGCCTTGATGTCATGCATATCACGAAGAAGCGTGTGCGAGTCTGCTTGGTACCCTGCTCAACATGCCGAGAGGACCAAAGATGGGCGAAAGCAAGGGCGGACTTGAAATCAATGGGCATCGAGGCAGAGCTTCACGCTATATATGATGATGATGATGATGATGATGATGATGATGATGATGATGATGAGGCGAAGCAGGACACGAAGAAGTCATCGCAAAGGCAAAAGGCCAAGAAGACCGGAAATGACTACCCTCCCGCGTGCTTCACTCTAAGTCGAGGAGGAGATCGAGCAGTTTTTCACCGCCTCCTAGGAGTAAAACTTCCTTACTGATTCTGTGAGGAAGATAAGCAGATACCTAGACCAGTGAAGCGAAGTTCAGCGGGATGAAGTCTCACGGTATCACGTCGTTGATGACGCAGATACTTCCGATTGCAATCCGTGGGATCATGGACGCGCACGTCCGGTAAACGCTATTTGGCCTATGCAACTTCTTGACGTCATCTCTCGGAAGTCGATTGGCGTGAGGCAACTCGAGAAGGCTACAGGAAGAGATCGTGGTGATACTATGCGAGCTTGAGATGTACTTCCCGCCCGCATTCTTGACGTTATGGTGCATCTGCTGGTCCATATAGTGGAGGATATCATCCAACTCGGGCCGACGTTCCTGCCGCGGCATGATGCCGTTCGAAAGGATGAATGGTGTCATCAAAGGATACGTTCGCAACATGTCACGCCGAAGGAAGCATAGCCGGGGCTTTTCGACCGAAGAGTGCATCTCCTCTTGCCACGAATTATCTAGGCATCGAGAACCCGTTGGTACGCGTCAGCGGGCACCTCGGCGGGCTCATTGGATGGGGTCACCGTGAGGGTCGCCGCGAAATGCATGTCGACTTCGAGGGTCGACTCGCCGACTTTGAAAGAGCAAACCTAGTCGGCGCTACAACACATAGACGTGGTCGATCCTTGGGTGGTAGAGCACAAAACCTTTATTAAAAAGGCGTACAATGACCGAGGCCAGCGGAGGACGGACGGAGATACACTCAAAGAGCACAACTCATGTTTCACGCGTTGGTTCAAGCGAAGCTTACATCTTACCCTTTACATGAGGATTCTTCCGCGGAAGAACAACTCATATTCGCCTTGTCACGGTGGCGCCGAGCACAACCTGATGACCTATGAGGCGTCACGATATCATGACTACACATTCTACACCGAGGCCAAGGACATGAAGAGCGATGGTTATCGAACTCCGGGGTAACGATGGAATCCTACACGGTAACGACAAGGGCAGATACTACGGAAGGATCGAGGAGATCTGGGAGCTGAGCTTCTGTTGGAGAGAAGGTCCGATGTTCCGTGTCGAGATGGGCCAAGAACGTCATAAAGAAGACCGGTATTTCACCACCATGGTTATACGAAGCCAAATCCAAGACCATGGTATAAGCGTCACCCATGAAAAAATGAGCCATGGGTCTTGGCTTCCCAAGTGGACCAATGCTTCTTCATTACCGACCCGCCAAAGCCCGGTCGTGTTGTCGTGAGGAGAGGCAAAAGGAAGATCATCGGAATGGATGGAGTAGCCAATGAGCAAGACTTCGACAAGCACGGCGACCGAGGATCGAACATGACGACGATGATGAAGTAGCAGCATACACCACAAGAAGAAGCGGACCACCCTACCTAAAGGGCGTCCGTTCCACGGAAGAACTCCATTTGCGAAAAAGAAGGGCAAGAAGATTGTGAGCAGATAGCTAGCTAAGATCGATTGTATTTAAATCGTAGCCTTCATTTCTCGATTGTATTTCATGGGTACTTTTGAACTATCATGAATATTTTTAAATTTCATGGACACTCGATCTCGATCCCCTCCATCTCGATCGCTATCCCACCTCGCCAGATCCGGCCCCCTCGCCGAGCACCCCCAGTCCACGGCCGCCGACCCCCCGCACCCTCGATTCCCTCCATCTTTTAAAATGGCTTTTTAAATGCTCTTGTCTTATAAAAAAAATGCTACTGTCTTATAAAAAAAATGCTCTTGTCTTATAAAAATAAGTATCAAACAGCTTTTTAAATGCTCTTGTCTTATAAAAAATATTACTGTTATTATTTAAACAAGTTTGAACATTTTAACACAAATAAGTATCAAACAGCTTTTTAAATGCTAAAAGAAAATTTGTGGAGCCCACCTCGATCCCCTCCATCTCGATCGCTGTCCCACCTCGCTTGAGATCCGGTCCCCTCGCTTGAGCACCCCCAGATCCACCGGCCGCCGCCATGACCCCCGCACCCTCGATTCCCCTACTCAACCGCCGCTTGATCCCCCTTCGCCCGATCCCCCTTCGCCCGATCCCCTTCCTGATCCCCCACTTGATTCTCTCCCTCTTAGTATTGTATATTCCTCTTGAATTCTTTTTGGTTCTAATTTCAAATTTGTTTGAAATTGTACATTCATATGCATGTATGTAGTACCGTAGAATATGTGAAACTCCTTCAAATTTAAAATAAAGCACAAAAGAAATAAAACAATACAAATTAAACAGAATACAATACTGATTAATAAGAAAACAATACAAATTAAGCAGAAAACAGGTTTGGGGGGCTAAAACCCTAAACCTGCAGCGGCCTTTAGTCGCGGTTGGCAGAACCAACCGCGACTAAAGGTGAGGGCGTGAGGAGCATAAACCATAAAAAACCCTTTAGTCATGGTTGGGCAGGCGACCAGCGACTAAAATAGCAACAATAAGTATTTTGTTGTAAGTAGAAACAAAATAAAATAAATAAAGCAACAAAGAAAACAAAAAAGTGTTTTCAAATTTGAAAACTAATGACACTAACAGAAAGTTTATAATTTTTCTAAAACTAAAAGCAAAAGAATTAAAAATAAAGCAAAAACAACAAAAAATAAATAATAATGCAGAAAACAAAACAAAAAAGCTGGAAAAGAATAGTGCCGCCTCTGGACCCCCACACTTTGAATACGACTAGAAACCCTACATGGGCGAGATTCAGGCCCTTGAGGCCAAGTAGGCCCACAGGCACATAGCTAGTGACAGATTAGGCCGAAGCCTGCAGTTGAGAGGAGCTCGAGAGGGTGGGCGCGGCAGCGCTTATAAACCACTCTCGAGCTCTCTCAACTAGCGAGTGGGACTAAACTTTTAGGCGTGAGGCAGCACAAGGCCTTTGGTCGCCAAAAACCCTTTAGTCGCGGTTGGGCGAGGCGACCATGACTAAAGGTACCTTTAGTCATGGTCTCGTCGCCAACCGCGACTAAAGAGAGAAGCGAGGAGCATAAAAAACCCGCCAAAAACCCTTTAGTCGCGGTTGGGCAAGGCGACCGTGACTAAAATAGCAACAATAAGTATTTTGTTGTAAGTAGAAACAAAATAAAATAAATAAAGCAACAAAGAAAACAAAAAAGTGTTTTCAAATTTGAAAACTAATGGCACTAACAGAAAGTTTATAATTTTTCTAAAACTAAAAGCAAAAAGAATTAAAAATAAAGCAAAAAACAACAAAAAATAAATAATAATGCAGAAAACAAAACAAAAACTGGAAAAGAATAGTGCCGCCTCTTTGGACCCCCACTTTGAATCGACTAGAAACCCTACATGGGCGGGATTCAGGCCCTTGAGGAGGCCAAGTAGGCCCACAGGCACATAGCTAGTGACAGATTAGGCCGAAAGCCTGCGGTTGAGAGGAGCTCGAGAGGGTGGGCGCGGCGGCTTATAAACCACTCTCGAGCTCTCTCAACTAGCGAGGTGGGACTAAACTTTTTAGGCGTGAGGCAGCACAAGGCCTTTGGTCGCCAAAAACCCTTTAGTCGCGGTTGGGCGAGGCGACCGCGACTAAAGTACCTTTAATCATGGGTCTCGCCGCCAACCGCGACTAAAGAAGAAGGAGCATAAAAAAACCCGCCAAAAAACCCTTTAGTCGCGGTTGGGCGAGGCGACCGTGACTAAAATAGCAACAATAAGTATTTTGTTGTAAGTAGAAACAAAATAAAATAAATAAAGCAACAAAGAAAACAAAAAAGTTTTTTCAAATTTGAAAACTAATTGCGATAACAGAAAGTTTGTAATTTTTCTAAAACTAAAAGCAAACAGAATTAAAAATAAAGCAAAAAACAACAAAAAATAAATAATAATACAGATAACAAAACAAAAAACTGGAAAAAAATAGTGCCGCCTCTCGGACCCCCACGGCTGAATCGACTAGAAACCCTACATGGGCCGGGATTCAGGGCCCGCAGGAGGCCAAGTAGGCCCACAGGCACATAGCTAGTGACAGATTAGGCCGAAAGCCTGCAGTTGAGAGGAGCTCGAGAGGGTGGCGCAGCGGCGCTTATAAACCACTCTCGAGCTCTCTCAACTAGCAAGGTGGGACTAAACTTTTAGGCGTGAGGCAGCACAAGGCCTTTGGTCGCCAAAAACCCTTTAGTCGCGGTTGGGCGAGGCGACCCGCGACTAAAGGGTACCTTTAGTTCTTGGTCTCGTCGCCAACCGCGACTAAAGAAGCGTGAGCATAAAAACCCGCCAAAAACCCTTTAGTCACGGTTGGGCGGCGACCCGATCCCCCTTCGCCCGATCCCCTCGCCAGTTCTCTCCCTCTCGCCCCGCCCGCCCGCCGCCGCTGCCTCGCCCTCGCCCTCGCCTCGCCCTCTCCCTCCATCGCCCTCTCCTCGCCCGGGCGCCGCCCGGACGCGCGCCCGACGCCCGCCTCGACCCGCCCGACCCGCCCGCCCGGGCGCCGCCCAAACCCCGCCGCCCGGGCTCGCCGCCCAGACGCCGCCCGACCCGCCGCCCGGACCCCGCCCCAACATATTCGGCTCGGTCTTGATGCGCACAAAATGTAGGCCCTTGATAGGTTGTTTGGACAAGCATTTCCCTCCTTGATGTGTTTGATTGCACCTTGATTTTGTTTATGTTCTTTTCTTGTACCCAAGAAGCTGCATCTGAATTATGTTTGATCAACATGATAGAGAGAATAAGCGACACATGCAGCAGATTGTTGAAACTAGTCATGCAATTGAGATCATAAGCAACAAACATCATATCCACGTCGATCACTACTAACAATAAAACAAATACTAGCCCTAAGAGAGAGAATAAGTTATGAATAAATATTTTATTTTTTATTATTGCAGCCAGCTACCACTATCTTTTTTCGTTCACGATACATTGCGCCAAGCAGATTGTATATACTTGTACAATAACTCGTACAAGCTCACTGTACAAGTCCCGGCATTTATTTTTCTGGACACGGCAATAGACGTGGCTTCATTTACTATCCTTGCCACAAAAGCCAGTTTCCCATACTCTACATGATTACATTGTGGTTTGCACATATGCCTTCTTCGTTGACTCAACTTCTCTTTATTTTCATTTGGTTACGTGCTTCTTTTGCTTCTAGTCGGGGAGTTGGGTGGAAAGGAGTGGATCGAACTGCGATCACACAAGATCTGCTAACGTGCTATCTTGGTCGAAAAACTTAGGTAAATTTATCTTTTTGTACATCTTTTTTCTTGGTTACTCAGTTTACGGAAAGCTGCATTGTCTATTCATTTTTGAACTGTGAAGGACAATAGGAGAGGCTCCTACAGTCTTGTATTAATAAAAAAAATTTAAAGATACATGGTATGTATAAGGTATAGGGTCTTTGACCTAACCAAAAGATAAGATACTAGTACAAGGTTTTTAGGTAATTTGTTGCACTAGGGAGCTTATGAAATCCTCAAGCTCAGACTTCCTCCCTATATCTCAACAATGGCAAAATCATGATTAAATCTAGAGAGCCAAACATTTTGTTTCGTTCTTTCCACAAGTACCAAACAGCTATAGTACACACCTACATGAACATGGGTCTGTCCCAGGCCTGTTTGGCAGCAGTTAACAATCCTCATATGAGATGAGAGGATTTTTTTAATTGGCTTCTTGCAGTTTTGAAAATTCAGTTTATTGATTCTTTGAAAATTCAGTAAATTCAGTTAGGCACACAAATTTCAGAACTTTTGTGTGCCCTTGTACTTTGTGTTTGTAGAAAACCATGAGTGTCAATGGGACTAGAATTCACTTGTTCTTATATGGGTGAAACTTCACTTGTTTTTAGGCTAGTGTAGGGTGTTGCTTTATTCTGTCATCATTTGTAACTATGTCACAAGTAAATTGTTCCTTCTTTTGTATTTGACAAGTAATGACTGTTGATAAGTCGAGGCATGGATTAAGCTGTTTCTTTGTTGTAACATACTGTATATAACTCCACAATGAAATAGAATACATATTGATGTGCTTTTAAAACTTGTTCATGTCTTGAACTACTAATGCCTTGTGATGCTCTGAATTACTTGTGATGCCTCTGAATTACTTGTGATCACATTGAGAAAGACTTGTAAAGATGATGATCATCTTTAACGAGAAAACAATTTGTGATGATTTTGCTAGTTTGCTGGGTTTTGTCTCCGACCATCGTGTCGTGATGATATTGCAGGTACCCGAGAGGCCCTTGAGTTTGCCGGAATGTCGATTAACTTCCGTTCCGGCAAATTCGGGTACTCCATATGTCCTATTTTCAGCAAAGGTCATGCTGAAATTTTCCGTGAATTTTAGCATGACTTTGCTAAAAATAGGACATATGGGGTACTTGTGACTAATGCATGGGCCGGGGTATCTTAGTAGTTAATTAAGTAGGATCAAGTGCCCGGCGTACTTGTGACTAATGCATGGCTTTTAGGGTGCCTCGGTGTCGATAAAAACCGAAATGATGAAAAGTTAGGCTTTTAGGGTGCCTTGGCGTCGAAAAACCCTCAATGATAAAAGCTTAGATTTTAGGATGCCTCGGTGTCGACAAACCCTAAATGATGAGACCATGATCTTGTTCCTTGACAATAACCAACTTTTGACCAAACTTTGTTTCTATTTAGAGAGAAACATGGCCCACAACGATGAGGCCGGGGGTTGAGGCGGCAAGGCATTAGGGAGCTGTCCCGGAGATGGAGGAACAACCTCACTTGTATGAGGCCGCCGCCTTCCCCACCGATCCACGAGACCACGGATGGTGCCGCCGAGGATGACCACACCGATGCCACCACCGATGGTGCCGCCGAGGATGCCACCATCGATGATGGCGGCGCCGCGCAGATGGCAGCCAGCCCGAAGAGGCAACGGAAGGACGGCGCCCGATCGTGCTCCGCACCCTCAAGGAGGAAGATTCTTGAAGTGGACTCCAACGGGAATCCAACAGCGCCCGAACGAATAGTCAAGGGTACTCGCTTCAGCTCGGGTGCATTGTCCGGAGCACCGTCTCGATCAACACCGAGAACACGAGGCATCCCGACCGAGGAATTTGCGCAACCTCCTCTTCACGAAGCTGCACGAACGATACAAGTTCCCGCTGAATTTGAAAACACAAGCCTCAAAGGGAATAAAGTGAACAATGCTGCCCTCACGAAGATGAGCAAGGCCCTGTCTACTTGGAAAAGCAATGTGAAGAGAATGATCGAGAAAGGTGAGAGTTATGAGAAGATCAAGGAGAAAAATCCTTCGATCACCGAAGATGACTACAACGACTTCAAGATCAATTGCTCGAGCACCGCAAGCTCCCAATCAAGTGAGTGGGGAAACAAATGCGGAGCTGAACATAGGGGAACACACACTCGGTCCCGTGGTTCTGAGTGGCGGAGCCTATATGGGACAAGGAGGAGGCGGACCGTGCCGAGCAAGGCCTACCGCCTCTTCGATACATACGGCGGTGACAAGCGGACCAGGAACTTTGTCGGGGCCCGGTACAAGAAGGACCCGAAAACAAAGGAGCTTACCACGGATCCGAAGACCGGGCAGCTTGAGCTTGTTACAGTAAGGAATACACCCAGCGTAATTAGCTCCATATGGTTGCATTCTAATTAATGAAGCCGAATTTCTAAATGGTTCACATTCCTTCCGCAGCGCATCGAAAGCGATGGCGGTCGACTCAGAGCAACCCTTGGGACACCACTCTAAATAGGGGTTGAATGTAATGAAGAACAAGGATAAGCTCGATGGCCGGCGTCACCGGTCGTGGTGGCCGCAAAGGCTTGTCGACAAAATGGGGTCATACTATACATTTGGTGTGCGGAAGTAGAAAAAGACCAGCTCGGAAAGCCAGCGCGAGAGGTTCAAGAACTCAAGGCACAGTGGCGCGGATTCGGAGATTGTCCAAGAGCAAGTGGAACAACGACTGGAGCGGCGATCACCGCCCTTGTGCCTACCTTGATCTCGGGGTTGAGTGCGTGGATTGCGGGCGGCCAACGAGGGCCGCCCGATTCCTAGCTTCACGCGGCCAACCTTTCGCATAATGCGATGGCGGGGCCATTGGTGCCTCCAGCGGGCGGTATTGGTGTCTCCGACGCCGCACGGAGCTTAATGCACCGGGTGTACGCCGGCCGGCACCTCTGCAGCAAGCGGCCCCTCCGTCCACTGCCGCCCGCCGTTGGCGGTGCCTCTACATTAGCCGAGCTCGGCGCCATCATCACGGTAACTAATTAAGCCTCTCTCGGCCGAGGACTTCATCTTCTTGCCTTTGATCGGGCATCCCCGACGCCCTACATGTTTTCGCGAGGCGCCGCCGACGTTCGTGCACTCTCCTCCACTTCGTGAACAACGAGTTGGTCGATGTCGCCAAGGGCAAAATCGTTCAACCGGCAACCCCTTGTTCCACGGTACCAGATGCCACCCAACTTGTTTAGGGTTCAACTGGTTCGGTGCTGCCAGCTGCGACGACTTGTTACCTCCGAATCGACCCGTCGGGGCCGGCGATGATGACGTGATGACCCTAAGCGCTGCTCGAGCTGGCCCTCGCTTTGGCGAAGAGCCAGATTCGTTTGGGGCGGGGACACCACCCCAAAGACAACACCGCGGTCGTGCGGCGCCAAGTCGGCCCCATGGCAAGACCGCCGTAACGGTGCCGGACTTCCCTATGCCACTGGATCCAAACATGCATATGGCACAGGATCAGAACAACGATGACGACGACTATGATACATTTGGCATCGTAGATCAGTACTTTGCCGAGCATGGGTGCGATGGCGACTTCATGGGGCCTCCTTCTCAAGAACCAAACCCAACAAAAGGCGTGTGCGATCTAGCTCGTACCGCGGAGAAGCCAAGTTGCAACAGGCGCCGTCGGCGTTCAGCTCTCGAGAGACGCCTCCGGTGCCGACTTCACCGAGCCTCGGATAGGCGAGGTGCAAAATATTATCAGCCCCAACACACTCAAGAAGGCGGTCTGTGAGCAAAACTCGGTCCCATTACGGGAGAAGAAGAAGGCACGCAAAAGAAAGACTAAGAAGGGTGCGAGCCAGCCCGGCACCGAGTACGATCCGTGCTCGGGGCGGGCCACCTTCATCGCAGGATATCTCGAGGAGGGTGCATGTGGCGGGTAGGGCGATGCTACCGACAAATATGCTCAATGCTGCAACCGGTGCTATGCGCGGAGTCTGCATGATGGTGTTCTTTCTTTGGAGAAGCGGCGTCTCAGGGAGAAGGATGTGGCATACCCGGTTTTCGCGGCCAAGGTGCCAGAGGGCAAGGGCTTTGTGGATAACTCCATCGGGCGTATGATCGTCCTGCGTTTTGATGACATCCACGCTATGTTGAACCTTCATCCGCTGCACTACACCTTCGTTCGGCTATTTTCGCTGAGTATGGAGATGCGGATCATTCGCGACAAGACCGGACATCGTGATAGTCGACCCCTTCTACATGCGTGCCAAGATCTTGGGCAGCGCTGGGACCGCAAGTCGCGAAGTTCTTACCTCGAAGGCGTCATTCGGCAAACCAAGAAAAGGATAACTTCCTCGTGCCTTACTTTCCCGAGTAAGTCCTCCCTCAACCGCCCGTAACATATGAATTCTTACATTTCGATCGTTTTTCTTTTAACATTCCGTGTTTTCTGCGGTGACACACGTTGCACGCTCATCCTCCTAAGCCCTAAATATTCCATGGCCACGTATTTCGACCCGGACCGTCGATTGAACGTAGACTACACAAATGTCAAGAAGGTTCTTGATGATGTTCTCCCCGGCTACGCCAAATCTGGAGGCACCTTCACCAGGCCTATTCGTAAGTACGGCAAGCACGTGTTCTCCCACAATCCGACGTTCTGCTGCGTCAAGCAGCCGCCTGGCGGTCAGAAGGGTGCCTACTACGCCATCCATCACATGCGGGCGATCGTACGGGACCATCATCAACTTCTGCGTAAACTCCAAGATTGGGCCGCGAGCGTGTCGGCAATCCAGGACGCGGACCTCCGACAAGAATTCTTTCGCATCCAGTCGGAGTTTGCGGAAATCATCCATCAAGATGTCCTTCGTACCTCGGGGCAGTTCTACCTCGAAACCAACCGTCCAACAAAGGTGACATCGACACAATGCTACAAATGCAGGATGACAACGCCCGTTCTTTCATGACTCCCACGATAGACGGCGGCTTCATCCACGCCTCCGTCCCTTGAGTCGAGTTGTCTAGTTCTGAAACATCGATTGGGTCATGTTGTAATTAAACTTTAATGAACTTGTAGTATGTCTCTTTGGTTTCGAGAGTCGTTCAACTTAGATGTAATCGATGCTATTAATGTCTTGCTTTTCTCTTCCGATCGCTCTGTTGCATACTTATATATTGCTTATGTATTGTCTGCGTGAATTGGTACTAACGTTTCGTTTGGCTAGTGCATAGCGATGCCGACGTATGTCGTGTACAAAGGTAAGGTTCCCGGAGTCTACGATGATCGGGAGGAGTGTCGGAGACAGGTTCACCGATTCAGCGGTATGAGTTACAAAGGGTACACCACTAGGGCCGAGGCCGAATCTAGATACGCCCGCTATCTAGCGGGAGAGGGAGGAGCGTTGGAGGAACCGGATGAAGACGAGTTTCATCGTGATGATGCTCATCGTGATGACCGCAGCTCTCTTCTATGTGATGGTAGTTTAGATGATCGATATCGACTTGTAATGCGAAGATAAACTTCGCTACTCGCGGTCTCGAGACTTGTAATATAATGTTCTATCTTTGTTCGGTCTTTTCAATTCGGAGACTAATATGATGAATTGTATTCGGAGACTAATATGATGAATTGTATTCAAGGACTAATCTTCTATTGTATTTGATGAATCTATTGTTGATGTGTGCTGTCTATATTTTGTCAAATTATACATTTTGTAACCTGTGCAAAAAACAGAAAATAAAAAAATAAAAAACCTAATATTCATACTAATGGCGCATCATGATAAAGGCGCCATTAGTATGACATCTGCATACTAATGGCGCATCACCAGAAGTGCGCCATTAGTATGTCATGATTACTAATAGGCGCATCCGGAGGTGGTGCGCCATTAGTATGCCAAAGCACTGGTATACATGCCCACAGGAGGCATACTAATGGCAAGACTTGCATATACTAATGGCGCAGGGTGGTGCGCCATTAGTATACCAGATACTAATGGCGCACCAGCTGGTGCGCCATTAGTAAAAATTACTAATGGCGTGCTGTCAATGGCGCACCTCTGATGCGCCATTAATGGCCATATTAGGTGCGCCATTAGTAGTGGTATTTCTAGTAGTGCAACGATGATCTCATGTTGCTAGTTGTGATGTCTTTGATGTTCACGCGGTAGGAATTCATTTATATACAATAAGACCATATCTAGACAAGTGCTATGCTTTCAAGCAAATATCTTATTGGTATATTTATGACTTCCTTGTGGATATCCTGTTCCTTCATGTTGTAACTATTTCGGGTGTACATCCCTCTTTGTAGATATATATCATCATGATTTTGTCTACCTAGAACCTTATACACTTGAGAGAAATTACATCTCTAGTTGATATCCTTTCTTTCACGTCCACCTTGTCTTTCTTATGTTATTTCTTTGGTGGCTCCGTGAAAGCTTTTGCCTTGAGTGCGTGTCATCTATCGTTGCATCTTGATGCACTCTTGTGTGGTGAAGATTATTTTCCTCTTGCTTATCTTTACGAGGCGTTTGCCATCTTAATTGGTACCCCTCGTCTTGATGAGCCTCTCATCGTCTATCTTCACCACGGGTTGTCACAGGCATAGGTTCTCTATTTTCTTATTAGTAAGCTTGTGAACCCATTTGCTAGTTGTGTGTGAGAATGAAAGGCTTTGCACCATGTATCTCATTCATTCGAGACTATTTTGATGCTTATGCTCATCCGTATATTAGTCTTCTCATGTGCTTTGCCATGACTCACACACATCATTTTGGTTGAGCCTATTCTTAAGTTGCCTCTTTTACAATGTTGCTCAACCATGTGCTTGTTGCAAGCGCTAGGCTTAGTTTCCTATATGCTCACTTGCACTTGTTGTAAGTTTCTATTGATTCTGGGGGAGCTATGATGCTATTTTATGCACTTTGTATCCTAATACAAAAATTCTTGATGTGCACAAATCATGGGGAGCTTCTCTAGTTTCTTTAGAACACTCCTCTGCTCATATCATAATATCTTTATTCATGTGGCACGTAGGTTCATTGGTCTAGTTGGTTCAATTGGTATATTTTGATAGCTTGCTTCAATTGGTATCTTTTGATTGCTTGATTGCTTGTTTCTCTCTTTGTTATGTCTTTGTGGCATATCACTCTTTTGCAATCTTGGTGCCTCAATATAGTTGGTCTTCCTCCAAGTATTACCTTTGGATATGTGTATGGCATTCCACTCTCTTGTTGAGAAATACGCAACTTTTGGAGGAACACCTTTTATATTGGTCTTCTTAGCTTTTCGCCCATTTGTGGCAATCGATGCCAATGGGGGAGAAGTTTCAGAGAGTTTTGTGGAGAAGTCTTGAGTTTTATCCTTGCTTTGGTTTTGTTCCTAAGCATTTGCATCTCATACGCATGCATTATTGGTTGTTGCATTGCATGGTGATGCATAATTCCTTATATAAACTCTCTTGAAAGTGATTGTCATCAATTATCAAAATGGGGGAGATTGAAAGGACATGAGGTGCTCCCATGTGTGGTTTTGGTAATTGATGACATTCTCTATGGACTAATGGTTGAGTTATATTTGAAGGATTTGTCCATAGGCATTTCTTGAAGTCCATGCATTGGTTTCAAGGAGTTTATGTGTTGACCAAGGTGCTATTAATGAATTATCCAAAGATTGGTCATGTGAGTGTTGAGCTTATTGCAAGCATGTCTTGAAGAAGAAGATTGTGTGATCATTCATGTTTACCTTCAAGACATCATCCAAACTAAGAGAGTTGGAAAGATTCAAGGTTGATCAAGACTAACTCAAGAGTGAATCAAGTTGATCAACTCACAAAGCGTAAAAGATGTACCGAGAGGGATCAAGTGATCCCATGGTATGTAAGCATTGTCCATTGCACTTTGTGTACTAACCCATGGTCTATGTGAGAGTTCTATGTGGGGTTAGGTACATGTCCATGGGCTTGGCCAAGAGGAAGATATCATACAACCCATGGAAAGGATGACATCAAGTAGTGATCGTCATCAAGATTGTCATGTGCAAGTTCAAGTGTAGCATCACGAAGAGATCAAGTGCTTGAAGCTTGCCATCCATTATGGTGTCAATGGACTTGTGAAGATGTGTCAAGAGTGGCTCACCCATAGTGGAGTATGGGGAGCAATCATCTAGTCTCCATCGACCCAACGCAATCAAGAAAGGTGGTCCATCTTGCGGAGGACAAGATCGTCATCATCTAGCTCAAGTGGATCATGTGCAAGACAAAGGTTTGCCCTTGATAGGTTTTCTATTTTACCGGTCTCATGGTGGTAGTTGGGAGACCGGGTTATAGTATCGATGGCCGTACTATCAAGGGGAGCTCTCAAGTGAGTAGCTTGATCATATCGTTCGTCGAGAGCTCAAACCATTGCATCCTTGCATCATGTTTCTTGGTTCTTGTTTGATTCTCTTTGTGAGTCTTAGAGCTTATGGTCATCTTGATGACAAGCTTGAGTTCATCGAAAAAGGAGTTTGCATGCGTCTTCTATGATGTTTTCGGTGTTGGAGGTTTTACCGGTCTTATCCGAGGAAGGGTTCTCACCATTTTCTTTTGGGACTTTTCTCATTTGCTTATTATTGGTATTTCTATCAAGATTGTGTTAGCCCTTGTCACTATCTTTCCAACAAACTTGGTTTCACGAATTCGGAGTCCGAATGCAGAAGTTGTGGTAGTTTTGGTGTTCTGAAAAGGCTGCAGCGGTACTACCACGGGTAGGAGCGGAAGTAATTTCTTACTACCGCTCTTGGGAGCGGTACTACCGCTTGGAGCAGTACTACCGTGGCTACTTCCGTGGCTACTTCCGCCGGGACCAAAAACTTCGTCCACAAGTCCAGCGGTGGTAGGCACGGATGTAATTTTTTAGTACCGCTCGCAAGCAGTAGTACCGCTTCCCTTAGCAGTAGTACCGCTACCCCTTGCGGTAGTACCATGATGTCAAGCGGTATTACCGCTCGGTGCAGGCTGTGAGCATAACGGTTGGATTTTTGCCCACCTATAAAAGGGGGTCTTCTTCCCCATTGAACCTTATCCTTTTTATCTCGTGTTCTTCCCCCATTGTTGACCTTCTTCGGGCTTGCTAACTCTCAATCCCTTCAATGATTCTTGCTAGTTCTTGAGGGAAAAGAGAGAGGAGATCTAGATCCACGTTTCCACCAATCACTTTCTCCTCTAAGTGAGGGGAACCCCTTGGATCTAGATCTTGGAGTTCTTCGTGTTCTTCTTTCGTTCTTCCTCTCATTTTCCTCCCTAGCATTAGTTGCTTCGGTGGGATTTGGGAGAGAAGGACTTGGGCACTCCGTGTGCCCTTGCCATTGCATTTGGTGCATCGGTTTGAGTTCTCCACGGTGATACGTGGAAGTGAAGTTTGAGAAGCTTATTACTCTTGGGTGTTTGGGCACCCTAGAGCTTGTTCCTCTTGGGTGCCTTGACGCCTAGACGGTTGGTGGTGTTCGAGCTCAATCATTGTGGTGTAAAGCTCCGGCAAGCGCCGGGTCTCCAATTAGGTTGTGGAGATCGCCACGAGCAATTTGATCTGCACCGTGACCGCCCCCAAGGGTTGCCAAAGTGTACGGGTTCGGTGACCGCCCCCAAGGGTTGCCATTTGTACGGGTTCGGTGACCGCCCTCAAGGGCCCTTAGTGGAATCACGGCATATTGCATTGTACGAGGGCGTGAGGAGATTACGGTGGCCCTAGTGGCTTCTTGGGGAGCATTGTGCCTCCACACCGCTCCAAACGGAGATTAGCATCCGCAAGGGTGTGAACTTCGGGATACATCATCGTCTCCGCGTGCCTCGGTTATCTCTTACCCGAGCTCTTTACTTATGCACTTTACCTTGTGATAGCCATATTGGTTCTTGTCATATATCTTGCTATCACCTAATAGTTTATCTTGTTTAGCATAAGTTGTTGGTGTACATATGTGAGCCTAGTTGTTGTAGGTTTTGTGCTTGACAAATTAACCGCTAGGTTTGTTCCGCATTTGTTCAAGCCTAAACCGTAATTATTTTAAAGCGCCTATTCACCCCCCACCCCTCTAGGCGACATCCACGATCTTTCAGCGTCAATTGTCCGTCTCTAATTGGCTGTGGACCAAACCATCACATACAAAGCAAGTTTCTGGGTCTCTAGTGCTCTTGCCTCTTTTCGTAAGGTGACTTACACACCTAGACGGAGGGAGTATTTATGATATCCAGCTCTGAAATAAAGCTCCGAATAAATGCATCAATTGCTTGCGGAGACTTGAATATGTCCTCGTGAATAGCCTTTCTTCTGTCTCCCAATATCGCCCAAGCCGATTCCTTTCCAACTGTTGCCACGCGGTGGGTGGTGGGCTTGTGGCACTGGGCCTACGGAGTGGTAGTACATTCCAAGCCGTGATCCTTCCAGAATCAATCGATCGATCGACCCGGAGCACAGGAGCAGTCACGGGTTGAGCCCGTGAAACGGAATCAAGCCCTGCCTGCCGTTGGTTGAATGGCGGCACGGCTTCACAACAAAAGGGTCCAAATGCCCCTTCACATGCGCTTGTTCCTTGTGATCCTCGGTCCCTTTCTGCTGCTCATCTTGAGCGAATTGCCGCATAAACTACAAACTTTGATTGGATGGGTCATCATCTCCCACCCACCGCTAGCTAAGGCTTTGGCCGCCCGGCCGGCCGGATATAAAGCACGCCGGAGCGAAGGTTTATCAGCTACGTAGCTACTAGCTTCTTCTCAGCTCGCACGCAGCTCTAAGCTGCCTGCCATGAAGAAGACAACGCTGTTTCTTGCGTTGGAGGCGCTACTGGTCGCCGCTCTGCTGCTTCCCGGCCAGTGCCAGGGGTCCCAAGGAGCCAACCTCACGGTGACCGGCACCGTGTTCTGCGACGCCTGCTCCTCCAGCTCCTTCTCCAACCACAGCTACTTCTTGCCAGGTTCCAATGTCGTACTACGCATTTCTTCCCTTGAATTTGTCTTGTTATTATGCGTTTCCTCAGATTTCCTCCCGTGTTCTGAAGCGGTCTCCCTTTTGTTCGTCAGATGTGAAGGTCAGGATCGACTGCGCGATCAGGGCGAGCACGACGTCCAAGGAGGAGATCAAGATCACGGCCGAGAAGACCACCGACAGCCACGGCGCCTACCGGCTCGACATCCCGGCGGTCGCCGGCCTCGGCTGCACCACCGGCGGCGAGGCTGCGTCCTTCTGCCGGGCCGCCGTGCTGGACAACCCCTCGCCGCTCTGCGACGTGCCGGCCGTGACCACCACCGCCGGCCACATCTCCTTCTCGGCCCGGGACCCCGACGCGTGCCTCTACAACCTCAACTCCCTCTACTACCGCCCCGGCAACAAGGCGGGCCAGTGCGACGGCGCGGGGGCGTCGATGCCGGCGGCCGCGCTCAACACGTCGCTCTTCTACTGCCCGCACTGGCCGTGGCCGCCCATCCCGTTCTGCACGCCCCGCCCCTGGTTCCCGCCCATACCCTTCTTCACGCCGCCGCCGCCGGCGTTCCCCTTCCCATTCCCGCCGATACCGTTCTTCACGCCGCCGTCACCTCCACCGCCGGCTTTCCCTTTCCCTTTGCCGCCTTGGCCCTGGACGCCACCGGCGTCGCCACCGCCACCATCGTTCCAGTTCCCTCATCTGCCACCGATTTTCTCGGCACCATCTCCGCCGCCGCCCCCGCCACCGCCGCCTGCATTCCCGTTCCCTTTGCCGCCGTTTCCACAGCTACCTCCATTTCCGCATTTTCCGCCTCTGCCGTCGTTGTATTCGCCACCGCCTCCTCCGCCCCCGCCCCCGCCACCACCTCCGCCGCCTTCCTTTCCTTGGCCTTTCCCGCCATTACCCTTCTTCCCTCCAACTTCAAGCCCTTCGGTCCCATCTCCTCCACCTTCAAAGCATTACCGCAAAGATCCGAGCACCTGGTCCTCTTCCAAAATCCAACCATAGATAAAGTAATAATAGTAATGAGTACATAATAGCAATTTGTTATGCTCGTGCTGGGGACGAATGGATAACAGTTTTGCTAGAACTCATCTAGATGAGATATAATTTGGTCTCATTCACCTTTTATAGCCATTGGATGTGATGCTATAAGATGCGTGTGTGCTGACGTGTGTTGTATCTGTTCTTGTTTTTCAGGTGAATGAGACCAAATTATATCTTATCTAGATGAGTTCTAGGTACTCCCAGTGGATAATGGGTGTACTAGGCAGATGAACTCCTCTTCTGTTTGATTCACAGTGAGTCCGTGCCTATGTCAGATTGTAAAAAGAAGACTTGATTTCCTCTTTTTGAGATGAAAATACTCTCTTTAGAGAGAAAATGCAGTTTTATTGCGGCTTAATAATACAGAATTACCATTTCCCAGGTTACTGAATTTTTTTTTCCGGCTCCATTTGAATTTCTATCGCGGCACGATTCTGGAAACACTCCTCCTTCGCTAGAAAGATGGCATGAGGAAGTAAGAAAGTAAGATACATATTGCAATGATTACCGTGTATATATTCATCGTGCAAATCATAATATGCATGAATGATTGAATACAACTGACTAAGCATATGTAGTTCCAGGGATAGTATAATAGTTTTTGCTTGTAGCTTGAAGTCAAATGCTAGATATATATAAGAAAACAGAGAATTTTAAACCCAGTTGCGCCCCATCAGCATTATTCTGGAAATAATAACGGAGAGAAAATTGTTCATCGACGACCCATAGTATGCAATACATATGGGAAGTTGGGAACAAGGAGGTTCAGCAACACAATTAATATGCAAGGAAGTTTTCTAGAACCTGTCCTAGTGAAGAGATGGGTTAGCTAGATTACTGGCACCAGAGCAAAGAGTGAAGAGATTGGGCGACCCACGACAAGTAGGGAGAAGGCGCCTGCAAGAACTGTGGGGTCGAGGGTTACCCGCGAAACAACTGCGCCAAAGGTCCAGAACTGAGAAGCGCAGATGTATGTTGAGCTAGCATGCATGACTCGAACATTTGATGGAACGATGTAATGGTTTCAGAAAAGATTTTCTGGATATTTGCTTATCAGTGTTGTTGTGCTTAATATGTACTCCTACCTCATGTATTCTATTTGTACCGGTTGATCGGTGGTCAGGTTGGAAGCTGTTGTTTGGATGAGCTGCAACTTTGTAATGAGCACAATTTCAGGAGCTGGTACTACAAGATCAGATATTGTTGTAGCATGGAATATATGAGACAGATTGCTTGGTGTACTGCTCTCCAAACTAAATGATGTTTGCATTGAATGCTAGCTTTTCTACAGGTGCCATCAGTACTCTGCTTATCTGTGGATGGGTTTTGCATTAGTTTGAAATATGGACTCCTGCGCACCATCTACAGATAGATAGTGAGAGGCTGGGAGAACTGAAGGTACAGTCTGGTTCAGTCATCCACCCAGCTGAAGCTGTACATCTCCAAAAGAAATCAATAGATGGCTCATCTCACTTCTCCCTCCAGTGCCTCCTCTGCAATCTCGGGAGCGGGTGCAAGGTCCACTGATCACAGTGCTTTAGCGGAGGTGAGGACTCAGGCATTGGCATGACATGTGTTTCAGACTGCAATCTTCTTCTATCAGTTAAAAATTCCATTGGGTCCAGGAAGCGCTGCCGTTGGGACAGAATCTTGCACGGGATGGCTCGCATCGTGTGCGACCGTCTGAGCCCGGCTAACTCAGACAAACGGCGTTGCATTGAATTCTGCACAGGTGTGGGCCATGGGTGCAGAATGAGCACCAAAATAGTACAAAACAAATACCTGGGCTTGTACGCTGCCAGTTGAGAATCTCGGAGTGGAAGGAGGTAGATAACGAGCACAATTGAGCTCGAGGTCAGAACATTACTTTCGAAACCCACAGCACTCCCATGCCAGACAGTAGCAATTGAGGTCACAGCACCGTGCCTCTCTCATGATGAGGCAATGGCCCTGCTCATACACTTGGAGCCAGAAGTACCAAGCCAAGACCCTCCTATTGAGATGAGATCACTTGTGTGCAGTGGCAGCCAACAGACTGGCTCCTTGGCCACATTTCTGCTCAACCACAGCGAGGTAGGCGCTGCAGTTCGGCACCCAGACACGAAGCAGCATCAGCAAGGCAGCTGTCATGTGAGCCCTTGAAAGCCGAGACAAGCGCTTCTACTCGCATCAGAGCTGGCACCGATATTGCGAGTATCATTCCTTGGGCTAGATACTGCCTGCAAGAGAATGCTAGGCTGTATAGCAGACGAGTCAGCTGGAGGGAGACACCATGCTTCAACGAGTCCAAAAGAGCGCTCAGTTTAAGAAGATTTGTCAGCAAGCCCATCGTGGCCTCTCGAGGTGCTGCCTTGAGCAGCAACACCACGCAATCTGACGCCAAATCGCTTATCTGTGGATCTGAATTTCCAACCACCTCGAGAAATATACCCATACTGCCACAGAGGTCGCATATATCCATGATGCAAGATTGCTGATCAACAGCAATGCTCATGCTGAAGGCGCTGTCAACAAGGAGTGCTGGTTCTTTGGTAAGGGCGGTACTTCTGTTGCTGCCGATGCCACGGATAATGAAAGCTCTGCAGAGTTCCAAGGCTGGTTCCAAAAACCATCCATATCTTTGGCAGTCACAAACTCAACTAGATTCCCTATTCTTCTGACAACTTGAAGCTGTGAAAGGGCATTGGAGTCCATGTCAGGAGTAGATGCTAGAGCAAGACAAAGCTTCACATTGCTTAGGTTTGCATTTGAAAGATCTACAAGCAAAAATTCAAAGCACTGGGATACTGTCGCTTCATTCAGGATATTCGATGATCCGATCCCTTAACACAACCATGCTCCATCAGCATTACTAGAAGTTTCTGTGCATACATAGGTATTGGATCTTCATCCTCTGCAAATGAAGGGTACAGAGGGAGTCAGCTAACGTTTGTTCGTCTGCAGTCAATGAAGAATCACTGAAGATCACAATCATCACATCAGACAATATCTTCAAGAGCCATGCTTCGGTACAACCCCCCTCCATAAACCGTATAAGAATAGTGTCATTTGATAATAACGTATAATACACACCTCCCTATGTGAGGCGTACGAGACAAACTGGCGCACGTCCCCCCTCCATCCTGGGCCTGGCCCATTTATTATTTTTTAAGCTTCAAAAAATAGGTGGGGCGTACGAGACAAACTGGCGCACGTCCCCCCTCCATCCTGGGCCTGGCCCATTTATTATTTTTTAAGCTTCAAAAAATAGGTGGGTGAGGCAGTATCGAACACCCAACCTCTTGGTTTATATCTACCTGCACTAACCAACTAGGACAGCGCATCTCTTGTGCCTGGCTTCTTCGTTTATTCAATTTATCTCTTGTGTCTGGCTTCTTCTTTTATACTTCTTGTTGTGCATCTTATCAGTCTGTTTTTCTTTTTGCCTTTTTTTCTTCACTTTATTTTTATTTATTTCTTCTTATTTTTCTATTTTCTTTTTTCATTTTTTTAAATTCGTGAACACTCTTTAAATCCGTGAACTTAACTTTTTTTCATATGAATGAATAATTTTCAATATCGCAAACTTTTATCAATTTCATGATTTTGTTAAACTTTTTTACAAATTCTTTAACCTTTTTTCAAGTCGATGGACTTTTTTGAATTTCACAAACTGTTATCAAATTTATGAACTTTGCTTTGTCAAAATTGAGAACTTTTTTATTTTACGAACTTTTTGTTCAGATTTGTGAACTTTTTATCAAATTCTTAACCTTTTTCAAACTGATGAACTTTTTTCCAATTCCACAAACTTTTGTCACACCAGTAAGCTTGCCTTGCACGTCTCGGCTAACACATGTAATCATATGTAGGATACCCTTCCCTAAAAATAATAGGTTAACCTTTTGAAAATTTGAAATTTCACACGAAGTGTATAGTACCTACTCCCTCCGTTCCAAAATAGATGACCAACTTTGTACTAACTTTGTACGTACTAAAATTAGCACAAAATTGAGTCATCTATTTTGGAACGGATGGAATATTTCTTGGCATACATAATTTGAAATATCATTCTTCATAAATCAATATTCCTTTCACGTACATTTCTTGAATACCTTCTTTACTCAAGAAAACAACATGAATACTCTTTTTATTGCATGAGCCAAATTTAGAGTACATGCTTTCTGACATGCCATCTATTTAGGAATAGACATAGTAGTTCATAACCAGGCTGATAGCAAGTCCATCACCCAATCTCCTCTGCTGAAGCAAGGTTACTTGCAAATTGCAATGCAGCACGTACTTGTACGTGAATGGTTGGATGGACTCGCATGACCTGACTCCAAGCAGAAACAAGGAAAAAAGAATCAGAGATTCATATGAAAGTCCTAAGACGACAATAGCACCGCAAAGATGGAAAAGCAATCAACATGTTGTAGATATAATATTTAATTAAATGGATGTGATTGGGTGGTCTTGATTTATCGCTGTACATATGTTTGAGTGTACATAGGAAAGAAAATTGTCTACTTTTCTGAAATTGATAAACCTTTTTTCATCCTGTTGACTTTGTGGCAGAAATTTTTCAACACCAACACAAAAAACCAAAAATCTAGTTTTTTCATTTTCGGTATCGTTTCGGTCTTTGACTTGTCGATTTTTAAGCCCACACCTAGCTCAAAGGACAACAAAAGTTCATAAACTGAAAACGTTCACAGATTTGAAAACAAAGTACATGATATTAAAATAATATTTTCGAATTTGAAAAGTTCATGAATTTAAGAAAAGGTTCACTATTTAAAAACAGTTCGTGATTTCTTTAAAGAGAATTGAGACCAAAATAAAATTGAAAAATAAAAAAGAAAATGGGACAAACAACCCCCCCCCCCCACCCCCCTCCCCCCAAAGAAAACCACAAATTTTCAAAATTGTTCATGTTTCGAAAGATGTTCGGAAATTGTTTGTGTTTCGAAATCTTGTTCACTTTCAAAAAAAAATTGCTCAAATTTCGCTCTCAAATTCCAAAACTATTCGGCATTTTAAAATTGTTCGCATTTTTTAATAAAAGTTTCCCATTTTTTCAGAAAATATTTCATATATATGTGTACGCTACTGTGTATTCTTATATATTTCTCGCTAGGAGATAACACAAGCGGTGGTTGGTTGAAGTGGCTATCGGCATGTGTTGTTTAGTGGGAGGTCTTGAGTTCAAATCCTCATAACCTCTACCTTTTTCATGTATTTATTTTTAGGTTGAGCTTATATTGGACGTGGTAGCTTAATGGGCCGGCCCAGCACCTATGCAATTTGTATACGAGATGTAGACGTGCTTTAATAAAAGACCAACTGCTAAAAAAATGTTAAAAAAGACCATCCTGCCCTTTGTTATGAAGGGGTATGAGATAATCTGAGCCTTCGATGTGTTTAGGGGTTGTCTTGAGAGAAATTGGATCTTTTGCCCCTCTTTACTTCTCCATTTGATCATTTGCCCCCCTGAGAGGCTACCGGATGGGGCCCGGGGCCACTGTCATTGAGACAATCACAGGGCAAAAGATCAACTGCTAAAAAAATGTTAAAAAAAGACCATCCTGCCCTTTGTTATGAAGGGGTATGAGATAATCTGAGCCTTCGATGTGTTTAGGGGGTTGTACTGAGAGAAATTGGATCTTTTGCCCCACTTTACTTCTCCATTTGATCATTTGCCCCCCTGAGAGGCTACCGGGTGGGGCCCGGGGCCACTGTCATTGAGACACTCACAGGGCAAATCATCCAACCCCTTGTAAAGTGGGGTAAATCATCCAATCCCCCGTTGTACTGAAGCGGGAGGTCTTGAGTTCAAATCCTCATAACCTCTACCTTTTTCATGTATTTATTTTTAGGTTGAGCTTATATTGGACGTGGTAGCTTAATGGGCCGGCCCAACACCTATGCAATCTGTATACGAGACGTAGACGTGCTTTAATAAAAGACCAACTGCTAAAAAAATGTTAAAAAAAGACCATCCTGCCCTTTGTTATGAAGGGGTATGAGATAATCTGAGCCTTCGATGTGTTTAAAGTGGGGCAAATCATCCAATCCCCCGTTGTACTGAAGCGGAAGTGTATCTTCAAACATAGGAATTTGGTATCACAGTTTTTTGTTGCCCTTGTATAAGATGAATAAGCTCGGAAGGAATCGACTTGTAAATATTTTGTGTTCCGTAACTATAACTGAGGACTCCTCCATAGCTGCCTCTAGAACTCGCAGTAATGTCATTTGGAAATCATCCAGAGCCTGGAAATATAATTGAACCTATAAACCTCGCTATGCAACCCGCCTCCCTGGAGCAACTGCGTCGCGCAGTCGTTTTCGTTCGAGCGATTTCACGGTAACAAGGATTTTTACGATGCTGTCAAAGTCCTGGCCGTCGGTTCTTCTTCACTTCTTCATTTTTCTTTTTTGTGCATGACAGGTGGGCCTCAAATGTCCTTGGGCCCATCGTTCTCGTGCGTCTAGTGTGTGTCCTGCGTGAGAGAAGGGAGGGAGGTGGGGTGGAGTAGCCAATCCAGCCCCTCTCCCTCCCTCTCCACGGCGCCGCCGCCTCGCCTTTTCCGTCCCGCTCTCCAACACGCCGCTTTCTTCCTTCTCCTTTGTTCTCTCCAGTAGCGGCAAAGATCTCGCCAACAAAGGGAGACGACGGCGGCGCTCGATCCGATCAATGAAGAGAAAGGATGAGAGGGAGAGAGACAAGGAAGGAGAGGAGGAAGAAAGAGAGAGGAAAGAGGAGAGGGAGGTGTGGCGACGGATGAGAGAGGGTCACCGGAAGGAGCGTGACAACCTGCAGGCAAAGGGCGCGGCGGCGCCGCTCGATTTGATCTGCGGGAGAGAGAAGATGGGAGGGAGAGAGAGAAGGAAGAAGAGGAAAGGAGAGAGAAAGAGAGGAAAGAGGAGAGGGGCGACGACGGACGGGAGAGGATCACCGGAAGGAGTGCCGCCAGCTCATCGCCTTTCACGCTTGGCTATAGCAGAGCTACCTCTGTACAACCCACACGCATGCAGGTTCGTCCTCCTTCCTTTCTGCTACTCCCCTCTTTTGATTAGTGAAGCTGCAACTACATGTCCCTCTATCTATCCCCCTATCCTCACTCACGTTTCCTCCCTTTGTCTTATGGATGAAGCTGCCGGCTGCAGGGGTGTTGCAAGGAGTTAGAGGTCGTGCGCCGGCCGGGGCAGCAGGAGCAAGGATCTGGCCGCCTCTCTTCTCTGCCAGTTCCCTCCTCTTCCTTAAGCTCTCGAGACGTCAACCTGTAGGTGTAGGTGCTTGTGTCTCAACCATCTTCTTTCCTGTATCCTCACATTTTTTATTTCTGATTCATGTGTCACCATATTATTGGTAGGCTAGAGTTTGTCCATGTGTTGTTTATGCTCGTGTTTAATCTCCAGAAAAGATGGCCCACACTACTTTACATGGAGCTGCTGCTGTCCAGTTCAGAGGTATATGTTTTCTAGCTGAAGCATTGTTTGAATTTCTATAGCCCAGGCTCCAAGTGAGATTAATTCTTTCATTTTGTTGTGCTAATTTGAGTGATTTAGTTCTCATAGAAACAAAATTCTGATTGATGTACTAACAAATGTGTATGGCATATTATTTTTAGGCAAACCGTTGTTTAATAACGAATATGCGGAAGCGTTTTTATGGATGTGCATTTCCCCTGAATCTGGAGAACTATTCAACCTGTCACGGGCATTTTTGGTGGAATTCAATGCTTCAGCAGGTATTCTTGACCTCTATATTCCCTATCATGTTTATTTAACAAGTAAATATTCAGTGATTCTCAATTTTGCCTTTTTAATCTATGAATGCAATCCTTAATGTGATGGTAAATGTATTATACATTTTTTGTCGAGCAAATACTGATACATGCCATGCATGTTATGGGCGGGTTTTAAAAAAGTCTTCCTGATTGTAGTATGCCAGCTTTAATCAAAGTTGTTTTAGTTACCCAGCCTTCTATTTTCATTGCTTCTGTATGATTCTTGAAAACAGAGTATGGGCTGTGTTTATCAAATATATGCTTCAGATGTCAGTTCTGTTGCCAAATGATCTAAACTTGATTTACCCACTTCTAGAACAGAAAATAATATGGTATTTACCTTCCGTGGATTTACTTGAACGACTGTACAAGTATCTCGGCTTGGTTTATTTCCATCTCCAATTTTATTAATTGTTTGCCAAGATATTTTTATGGTGTTCTTACTCCTGATTTACTCACATGTTTGATTTGTAGTCTCTTCGTATATAATCAAGTAGATGTAGCTAAACAAACGTATATCTTGCCATGCTTTGGTGAAAGTATTAAAGTTTGTCTCTGGTTTTACTTTCCATGTGCTATCCATACCCATGCTTTATGTAGTTAATTAATAAACTCTCTCTAAATATGATGATCCCATGAGATCAGACACGTTCATGGGGTGATCTTGTAGCTGAGTTGAAAGTCAGAGGGTTTGTGCTATGGGTGATAAGGAATAGTCATAACCTTATTTGTTGGAATATTGCCGAAGATGATCCAAGCTAATTATTTTAGGCACTTGATCTGTTATATTGCCATAAACTGATTTTGTACTACGCAAACATGAGGATCTTTTAGTAGGTAGCCATGTCAAAAACAATATATATGTCTAGCATCTAATTTGAGATGAAGTTGTCTTGCTCAATTAATTTATAGTTTTCTAGATGTTCTGGATTTCAGCTTGGGAGCAAGTAGAAATACCTGATTTGATGCTTATGCTTCTGAATTTTTTACATTTCGCGAGAGCTAGGCGTACTTCTCAGTGACCTTGCCGTCTCCAACCCATCCGTGGGTATTTCAACTCCCCTTCCGTTCTTTCATTTTCCGTGCACATTTGCTCTACTCTCACTTTTAATTTGCCTGGTATTCTCTCATTTTCTTAATGATTTAGTTTTGCTTGTTCTATCTCCTCCCATGTGCTATTTAGAGTTCTTTTCTCTGTTTTTAATTTGATTTTTACACCCTATTTTATTTGAGCTTTTGGCTACCACATAATGAATGGATTATTGCTTTATTTGGCCTTTATTATATTGTTTCCCATCTACTATATGGTTCACTTTGCTAGCTATAAAAATCATTATGGGTTACTGCCTGGTGGACCTCTGAATATTTTTCCACCTCAGCTTGATTGACAAGCTCACCGGCAGGAAATGTAGTATGAGATGATTTTCTTTAATTTCTCTAGCTTTTCTTATTGGTATGTGCAGAAAGGACAAAGTCTTGTATACTTAATATCAAGTCTTATTCATCTACATTTTTGGAATACCATTGAAAATCTTGAATTAGTTTTGCTTTGATGGATAATCTATCACTAAACAGAATATAGCTTCCAGCCTTCACATGTAGAGACTAATTTAGTACTTGGGTTGGGCTGTCCTATTTTCTGTGTGGTCGAATAGGAAAGTTAAATGTACAATTTATTTGCTCTGCATCATTTATTGTGCCACATAGAAGTACATCTTTTTCTTATTTCTTTCTAATGCAATCATCAATACCGCAACTTCGTAATCTTCCCAATTTTTGTTCTCTTTTTGGTCATACATTTGATTATTATGGATTTTCTAAAGATGGTGGTGGGGGTTGCACGACATGTTCCATCTGGTTTCAGGAGTGCGTGCTGCTCCTGAATTTTTTTCTCGGGTTGTCTCTCTTTGTATTTCCACCTTACTTCTGATATTTTATTTATTGCTAATCATTTGATTTAGTGTACAATCATATATTTGTCACCCATGGCTCCTGATTAGAGAGCTGGACATGCTTGGTTGGAGTCGTCGTCGTCCTGGTTGGGAAGATGAGCATGCTCATATAACAAAGATTAGCGTATAGTCCTTCTATGCCTTCTAATTAGATAGTTTGGCTTGAGTTCAGATGCTTACAATCTCTTGTCATAGAATTTTATAACTGCTTCTCATGGAAAGCAGCCCTCTCCCAAGCTGCACTCCTCTTCGTCGCCCCACACCGTCGTGCTCCGCACAGCTCAGCCTGACCATGATGCTCTCAAGCTGCAGAAGCTCATAGCGCAGCCAACGGTGGCGACCTGCTCCCAAGCCACGCTGCTCTCCGTCAGCGCTGACGGACTTGGTTTGTTTTTCAACGTAGGCATCAGGTATTCGAGACGTTTAAATCTGAACGCAACACCAAGGTATCACATATTTCTTGTAAAATCTCAGTGTAAGAGTTGTTCCTTCAAGTAAGATTTTGATTGTGTTTTTCCCTTTTGCCTAGCAAAGGATATATGATGCTTCTAATTTGTAGGCTGCTAGCCTGACCATTGCCGAACAATACAACAAAGCATTGCTAAACCTGATAAAAGCAAACATGGAAGCCCTCCCTAATTCATCAATCTACAGAGATCACAGTTGATTCTCTTGCAGACCAGTTAATTAGATTATGAATTTTGTTTATGTTATATCTTATCTAAAATGCTTAGTTTCTAAGTTTATCTCAAAACTACACGCTTCCTCCTTGCTTATTGGAGAAGATGTTTGTATGCTTTCTCTCGTGTGCATGCTTGTGTAGTGTCATCATTTTTCAGTGCACTGCACTACCTGTTTGGGTTAGTTCTTTGGATGTTCTGTGTGCACATGTGGTGCTTGCTGCTTCCTAGCTAGGGGGTCTAACAGTGATTGTGTAGACTACCAAACAATGATTGCTGCTTACTGATTGTAGGCCGTGGCAGAGCTTGAAAGAAAAAGCTGCGCGGGCCAGACTAAAGAATAACACAGTTATTTTTAAAATTTTAAATGTGAAACCTATGTTGAAATTTGTAAAATGTGGAGAACAATTGGGCAGTCAATTGAATTGAAAAATCACACTATCTAATGAAACAATTGTAAGAAAATATATTCTTCTCTGAGTGTGAGTGGCCTTGCTCGTGGCTACAACGTTGCAATTTGTACAAGACGTAAGGAACAACTGAGTGGAAAAAACTTGGCTATTAATTATCAAATGGCAAATCTGGAACTTAGGGGGGAAAATGAGCTCAGTTGTGTGTTCGAGTCTGATGCTTGCACAGGAGAGCAGGCGTAAGAGGGAGCGCAGGGGCAGTGGACCGACACGACAGCGCGACTGTGGCTGGGAGGATGTCGCAATTTCTAGCTAAGACGGCAGCGACGCCGACACTACCTCCTTGCCAGCCCCTGGCTGTGCGATGCGAGACAGCGAGAGGACACGCTGCTACACAGTTACAACTTTGGATAACTGGATCAATCTATGCCTTGGTTAGTGGACTGCAAGCTGGTTCGACTCCATAGGTAAAAAGAAAACTCCAAAAATCCTAGGTGAGCCACGACCCAGGTCGGCCCCAACAAAGTTCCCCCCTGATTGTAGGCATGGTCACTGTAGCCATAGAAACGATATTCCTTTTGGATTGGTCGAGCATAAAACATGTTCATACAGATTTTGAATCTGAATTTATTGAACTCTCTACATGGTTGCTGCATTCGAATTTATTGTTCCGTACTGGAAGTTCCTGAAGAGCTTTAATCGTCCATTTTTTATTTTGAATGAGATTTAAGATTCAATACGGCAGTGAAGATGTTAATGAGAGGTCTGTCCATTTAAACTGAACTAAAATTTGGTTTTGTACAATGTTTACTGACTATTACCTCCTGTTTTGTTGGCGATCTGGAATGATTAAAGGTATTAATGAAGTAGACCCCATTAGGTGGACTGGTTCAAAGTGGAAAAACCTGCTGGTAGGCATTTCAGTCGGTCATATTAAGCCTTTACGTCTTAGCAATTCAGGACGCCATTATCTTCGGGCTGCCTTCCAGTATTTTAGATAAAAAAAATTCTGGACCTTTTATATTACTTGGCCATGAATCTGACTTAAAATGCTCCTAATGAGGCTCGAAACACTTGAAAATGATCGCAATGTGCTAAGACCCACCCTCAGTCCCTCACATTCAGGTTTATTCACCCTTAAAGTTTTGTAAAGAGACTTGCCATTCCACCTTACATCCTTACCGAAATAGAGTGTTTACACATAGCCTGAAATGCAATTTTTTAGATTTTAGGTCTGCATATTCTTTTATTTAGATTTTATCCTTCAGGTAGAGGTACTTTCTAAAATGTAGAATGGTGATGAAAATGCCTTCTTAGAAAATGAATTGATGCCTTAAGAGTTGATAATAGAATGTTATGTCCTAATTTGCTCTAGCTGTAGAATCACTGAAGATGCATTAAGAGTTGTGCCTCTTTATCAAGCATGAATTTCTCATTATATTTATCTTAGTCCTGAAATGGACCTTGCTCATGATGTGTTTGTTTTACATGATAATCCTCAAATTTCTAAATCATAGCTCTGTGTAGTGGTACTATATACTGTATACATACTTCCAAAGGAAGATCACATTTCTGAAGCACCTTCCTCAGGTTTTGATATTTCTCTGTTTGCAGGGTGCAGGTTTCTTTATGGTCTACTACTTTATTACAAGAGAAAACATTTCTCTGAAAGGAGCTGCTCGACCTTAACAACAAAATGGACGAAGTTCTTCACGTAGCAAACATAGATGAAGGAATGTATGCCTTCACCTTCAGGTGCAAGGCAAAGCGCCTCTGCCACTGTCTAACCATTCACTCCCTATGAGAACACCATCGTATACCTTGAGTGTCACATATATATAGCTTGTGTACCGGACTTCACGTTTATAATACTCTTATGCTATCTCCACATTGCTTCACCTTTCCTTATGGATTACCTCTTAGTATAGATATTATAGATCATCCATCTGAACTACTATAAGTATGAGCACAAATAGATAAGCCTATATTTCTCTCTTCCTTAAGGTGCCCTACAATATGCACATAATACACGGTTCTAATTGGCTTTTTGCGCCATTGGCGCAACGGGTCATCTAGTAAAGTATAAAGTGTACACAAATGACCACAAGAGACCAGAGTTTAGTGAACACATGGCGTAATGCGAAGACTCTGAAGGCAAGACAACATCAACACTAGGATGAGTTTATTTTAGACAATGCAGTGCAAATATATAATGAATGGTCTCCATATTTTGTCATCAGGTTTGTTCGTCATGGTCAGTTATGTGGAAGTTGTATCATGACATACAAAATTAGCTAGCTATGCATATGTCAGCAATGAGCAGCAGATACACCCTTCAGATATAGGATATAGTTGTCAGCAGTAAAAAGCAAAGTCTGATTTGACTTTGAGCTGTAGACAGATACCAGTATGTCCTAGACCGCAGTAAAAGTTTGCACTGAGCTGTCCTAGCTTCGCTATCAAGTATTGGTAGCATAGTCGGTTTGGTTAGAGCATCTCCAACAGCCGCGCTAAACAAGCGCCACGCCGCAAATTTGGCCAGTTTAGCGCGCGCGCAACCCGGCGGGTGGCTCCAATGGCGATGCAATAACATGCTGCGGTATAAGGAGTTGGGCGCGCGGTCGGATTTGCTATCTCGCGCGGTGTATTTGTGGCGTCCACTTTCGCGCGCGGCACACTCGAGCACTCGCGCTGCACTCTCTCTTATCCGCCTCCTACGCCCCGCGCGCGCCGGCGCCGGCAAACTGCACCCCATGGACGCACTCGCCGGCACCCCGCTCACCCCATCCTATAGCCGCGACCCCTCCACCGCTTCCGCTGCCGCCGCCGCAAACCCTAGCCCTGATGGCGTTGGTCTCGCCTCCGCCGGAGCTCCTCCGACCATCGGCCTCGCGCGCGGCCTCTTCATGCTGCCGCGGATGACCTCGGCGGCGGGTGGTGTCGCGCCGGCGCCGGCCCGAGCCGCCGCCCCCTCCTCAAAGCTCCCCAATGCGGCGCGGCCAAGGAAGGGCAAGACATCGGCGAAGAAAAACAAGGTGGCGGACGACTCCGGCACCTCGAAGGCAAGGAGGAAGAAGCTTGCAAGGCGTGCGATGGGCGCGGCGGCTACCGAAGCACCGGCGAGCTCACTCGTTGAGCCGGTGGCCGACGCGCACAACATGTTCGACGAAATGTCCCCAAGGTAAAAAAATTCCAACTTTTCATTTTTTGTTATTTTTTTAATGCATTCACATATAGATAGCTTATTTGCATTGTTCAAAAAACTTTGTAGTCTCAATGATGATGCATACATGTCAACGATGGGTGTTGGCTCCAACAATTCGCATTGGTCTCAAACAAATGACATGCATTTCGAGGTGGACGAGGAGGGTGAGGGCATTGTCGACGCACCGAAAGGAAGAGCGGGCAATTACACCAACGCCGATGACATCTTACTATGCAATACTTGGTTGCAAGTGTCGAGGGATCCATCCGTTGGAGGTGATCAAAGTAGAGATGCTTATTGGGGGCGGATGAAAGAACACTTTGATGTTTTCACAACGTGAGTGGAATTGACCGCTCCGAGAGATCACTTCGGTCCCGATGGTCGACAATCAACTCGGATTGTCAAAGGTGGGCGGCCTGTCAAAAGACGGTTGACAAGTTGAACCCAAGTGGCACAAATGAGGACGATAGAGTAAGTGGCATTTCATACATGTTCATCATACTTGTTGTTGGTGCTAACTTGCTTTGTTTTCATGTAGTACAACATTGCGCAAAACTTGTTCAAAGAAGAGGAGAGGAAAACCAAGAAGGGGAAGATCAAGAAAGGAAGGGTCTTTACCTTGCCCCATTGCTATAACGTGTTGAAGGATGATGAGAAATGGAAGAAGCGTGAAGATTTGGATGATTTGCATTTGAGCAACAAACACAAGCGAACAATTAAGTCGGATGATGATGAGGAGGAGGATGATGCATCAAGTGATGACGGCAAGAGAAGCCCCACACCCAACTCGGTTTCATACTCGAAGCCAAAGCGACCGAATGGGTGCAAGAAAGACAAAACCAAAAAGAAGAAGAGGAAAGGAGATGCTGAGCTCAAAAATGCTATGGAACCTATTGTGAAGGCAAGAAAAGAAGCCAACGAGGTGAGGAAAATGGCAAGGACCCTAGATGCCGCGGCCGAGGAGAGGAAGGTGGCTTTGGAGGAGAGGAAGATGAGCAATGAGGAGCGAACTAGATTGTTGGAATGGGAGAAGCACTTGTTCTTCTTGGACACATCTAACCTAAATGCGGCGCAAAAGGAGTATGTCAATCTTGCCCAAGAAGAAGTCTTGATCCAAAAAAGAGCCATGGTTCGTGCAATGGGTGACGGTGGCCTCGGCGCCATGGGTGGCGGTGGCCTCGGCGCAATGTGTGGCATGGGTGGCTTCAGAGGTACCGTGGGCGGTTTAGGTGCAATGGGAGGCATGGCTGGCTTTGGAGCACCCCCCGACGCTATGGCCACCATGGGAGGCATGAGTTTTGCTTCTCTCATGGGAGGCATGGGTGCACCTCCGGACGCCATGGGTGGAATGTCTTTCGATGTGCCTCCTCGCACACATTCCCATGAAGATGCCGTTGAAGATCTTGCCAACACCGTCGGAGCTTCACGTGATGCGGTGCGCGATGAGGAGAGGGAGGAAGATTCATCTTCGGAGGCGGAAGAATCGTCTTCCGAAGATGAAGACGAGGAATGATGTGTCTTTCATTTGTGTATTGAACTTGATTTGCATTTTAAACTTGGTTGGATGAACTTGTGGGCATGATTTTGAACTTGTGGGCATGAAATTTTCTTCATCAACTTGTTCGTGTGAAATTTTATATGTCATGTTCATTGCATTTTGAATGTTTCAACTTCATTTTGTGTTCAAAATGCCATATATGCAATGCCCCGGCGAGTCGCGCGCGCTGCATTTTTTGCGCGCTGCTGGAGCGGCGCGCGCGCTGCATTTTAGCGCGGCTGCTGGAGCCAGCGCTGCGCGCCGCGCCAAACCAGGCGATGGGCGCGCGGCAAAGCAGTTTTTAGCGCGCGGCGCGTTCGGCGCCTGTTGGAGATGCTCTTAGTCCTATAAAAGGACATGCACCCCTGTTTGTAAAAGTAAGCTTGTGCTGTTGATATAAACCTACAGAGCTTCATACTAGTTCCTTGTGTGCATGTGTGTGAGAAAACAGTGAGTGAAACCTGGTTTGAGAACCTAGCAGTTCTAAAAAGGTTGGGTCCAGATAGTTATAGGCCATACCTGAAATGGTGTCTCCAATATCTTCATAAGATTATCCAACTGGAGCAATACTTGACTTGTCACAACTCTGTGATTGAAGGATACACTCCCAAGAAGATGAAGGATAACAGGGAACAAATGAATTGTGCTCTTTGGATGAGCACGTCCCGTTAAAGCAGTAATAGGTCCATGACATTTGCCACCATGACCTGCTGTATATCACTGGATGCAGTGTCAAGAATGCATGGGACCAACAAAGCAACTAACTGAACAAATGCTTATGTACATTGATGAATGAAACCATCCTTCTCCTTTCCCAATCTATCGACTGCTGATAGCAGCTTTGCATTGCAAAAGAATTGTGGAATCCACCTTCGACTGTTCTTGCAAAGAAGAGCAGCAAATAGAAGAGTTTTTCCACGCAGAATGTCAGATCCCTGTTCCATCAGAGAAATAAGTCCAGGGACCAACTGTTTCTCTTGGTTAACGACCGAATATAGCGGTTCATATTTGGTATGGTATGACTGTTCACTAATGCCGAATTCAGAAGATTCAGACTGATCTGTTGCTCACGTGGATTGCCCTTAAAGAGTGTGCATGTGATATCCTTGAACGATAGCTTCTCCAGTATTAAATGAGTACATGACGAACTGAATCGAGCTAGGCGGCTCAAACAAGAAATTGCAATAAGCCTTGTATTCTCCTGCTTCCTAGTTGCTTTATAGATGTAGCAAAGATGACTAATTGCATCTTGGGAAGCAAACCACGATGTCCAATCTGTTCCTTGGCTACATATATTATCAATTGTTCGTAAGGCATAAAGCTGGGCCAGATCGTCTTCCCCTTTATGCAAGATAGATGACACCAATGTGATTACAGCACTAGGGACCTGCATAGTTTGCCGAGTTAATCATGGGAAGACAGTAGTTTGAACTTGTAGCTGCAAATCAAAGAAAATGAACCACTCATATGTATATCTAGGCTAAATGACCACATATAGCTAAGATATTTATATAAATATACTCATGTTCCAGTACATACCCTTTTATGTACTTACAATAACTGCAAAAGCTCAACACACACATTAAAAATAAACTTGCGTCTAGACACATGAATAAAGAATGGAGCATGTATTGGAACGTGAAGTCAGTATCTGCCATCCATATATGTATATGTGTGCATTTAGTTCCTTCAGTTAATATACTTTCGACTCCTAATGAATTTCTACTTCAGTGCATTACGGCGGGCACAGAGAATATGCTGCCATAGAAGAATCAGTACCAACCATTAGAGATGTTGGAATCTAATTCCCACTAGTAGAACGCCCATGCGTTGCTATGGGCATTTTAAAAAAATAAGATACTTCTCACAGAGTTAAAATAACCAAGAACTATGCATGTCTCAGCTAACACACATCTTTTTTATTGATAATCAGACCATCAAACACAATAATATGTTATTGTCAACTAAAAAATGTTATTGAACCCAACCGGTAGTTGAATGGGTAGAAGGATTGTGTTACCCATCCATGTCTGTGTGGTGGTGGTGGTGATGTGCGTACATTGTTGTCCGTATTTCTTTAAACCTTTATCAAGACACGGAACAATTTTTATTATCTGACCTTTTTCTTAATTCGAATACAAACACATCATAGAAATGGAGTTCATGTCGCTATTCTCATTCCTTCGCCAGTCGATATTCCGTGGGGAGCACATTTGAGCCACCGCTAGTTTATAATAATCTTGTATACAAATGCATGATTTCTAATATCTCAACGTTCCAACCTCCTAGACATGGAGACTGCCTAAAGAAAGTATTATTTTTACCATTATCGCCTCTTTATCTGGTAGAAGAAGACATCCTTTTTACATAAGTATGACATAATTTCTAAAACACATACAATGATTTTATTTTCATTATGAATAATTTATTTGTACGTGAGTCATACAAGTTTGGTTGCACACTTGCGGAACATCCAATGATTTCCAAATTTAGTTACAGACCAAGCATGGCATGAGAAAAACTAACAATGATGTGTGCCTGAGCATCTTTTCACCATGAAAAAAAAGGCTGTTTGGGAGTCTTGATCGTCACTGCAAGTAAGCTGGTTGATGCATTGCGAACCCTTGTGCTTTTCTAGAAGACAGAGACCAAAATTGGACAAAGAATTTGAACCGTATGTACCAGTTTCCAAATTGAGGCCCTGATATTGATATGTATGTGTGGTGTTTTTTCAAGTAAGCCTGAAATGCAGGTTGTATTGACATGTAGAAATGGCTTTTCAAGTATGGCTGCAATACAGTTCTAAAACACAACACATTTATTATATACCCCCACAAAACCAGATGAGGTACCAACAGTTTCAGTAACATATTAACTCACTGGTGTTATTAATTATAATCCCGAAAATCTGGGTGTGTACTGGTCCAGAAAATTACTTAAAAAATAATTGCACGTGATAGCAGAAACTGGTGGCATACAATAACGGTAAGCAAACTTTACAAAGTAGTCATGATATATATGAAAAATCTTCCGTACATTACAACAGATCACCATATACGAATAAAATTAGTTGAAAGTAATTGGACATATTATGACATGCTCAAAAAAAATCATTAACTATGCAATTTAATGGGAGCTTGGAGTATCACACCGCAGATGTGCTTCGCCTACTTGTTCCTCAACGAGAACATTGTACACACATGTAGAAAGAACCAAATCAATTTACAAATAGAATAAAGAATGTTCACAAGATTTTACATGTTCGTTGTTCTTGGTACAAATAAATAGGATCAGCAGTTCCTTACTAACAAATCGAAAACCAAGAGTTCATTATTGTATGTTCCATCAACCTCTATGAGATCCCGATGATATGCAAAATAAATAAAAAAGTTAAGAGGAAATCATGATTTTGTTTCATTCAAGCTATACACGGAGTACATAGCAATCATGGATACCGATTTTAATTGGCTTACATAATTCGTTACCTTCCGGGAGCCTCAAATTTGATTGAAGATCCAAAGTAGTCAGGTTGGATGAACACGTTTGTTCAGTGATGGCTATTGAACACAACTTGCCTACCATCGACGTACATAATGGATGAACCTACCATCGACGTACATAATGGATGAACCTACCATCAACGTACCATTATGAACGCAGAATTCCCTTTAACAGTAGATTATATATATAGGTAAATGTGCCCGTGTGTTGTAATGTGAGAAATAAAATCCTCACACGCCCCCAAAGATCTATCCATGTTACCACTTCTTTTCGCTGGCACAGAATTTAATAGATCCAATTGCTATTTCTTTCGAATCTGAATTTTAATGCTACTGGAACATAAATATCAGAGTATCATGGTTCACTTTTGCCCTTACCTATACACCTAAATCAAATAAAAATGCAAACATGGCAATTAGAACAGAGGAACACCAAAGCAGATGTAAACTCTAAGATCTAAGTCTGTTTTCAGATATGTGTCTTGTGGAGACAACAACCAAGTGGGTATGCTAGCAGCTAGATTATTACAGAGACAAACGGCAAACCACATATAGTAACATCGATATGGCTATTTTCCTAGACTACTGGCTGCAAGGATTTGCTAGTCATGAATAGAACATTCTAAAGTAACCACATAAAATGTGAAGCTGGTAGTTCACACAAAATTAGAGCATTGCATTTGAAATAGGCATTGAGGTTGGTGTCTCACCTTGGATGCTAGCCATACCATCAACTACAAATCTGCCTGCTTTGATATCCTTCCGAAGGATACTGTAGTATGTTGGGATACATAACAAACAATAAATTAGAAGTTAGATCCATCAGTGGATATGCTAGGATGGTCAAGGAGAATATATTTTCCAATCACTTTGTACTTTTGCAACCTCAACTACAATTTATGGAAGTTCATTAGCCGTAACATCATTCAAAGCTTGTGGCACTATAAAACTTCATCACTAAAACCAAAAATGATCGCATGTGTGATCATAACAGTGGACTAAAGTATCACATTAACGGCTCAGCCTGAAATTTTTAATTGCCTTGTTGCACTCACTAAATCATGAACAGTACCAATACAAAGTTTCAAGCTTTCTGTATGAGATGGACGTATTACCTGAATTCATACTTTAACTTGTTCATAATACAGGATATACACAAATATTAGGACATGAACTTCTTATTTGAACTTGCAGTGCCATGGAATTCACAATCCAAAATATTTAATATCTTTCAGTTTCCATTATCTAGTTTTGACTTCGATAATCCAACAATTGGCAATGAATTTAAGTTGTTAAAAGAGTGTGACCATGACCATGATTATAGGAGTACAGAATCTTCGGAACGCCTGCGCATGCCATTGAAGCTCGTTGCCAGCTCGCCCACGCCTGCTCGCCGACAGAGCTCGTCTCGCCTGCTCGGTACCATTGCTCCGACAGGCTCCGGATCTTGCTCCCCTCTGCATACCAATGGGAATGTCGACGACATACATCCGCTGGACCGAGTTGACCTGCGTCGGCTGTGGGTCGCGGATCGACGGGAGCTGGTGCACATTCTCATCGCCGAAAACCACAAGGACAACCTCCGCCTGCTCCGACACCAGCACCACATGATGGACATGGTCGGCACGCAGCAGCCAACAGCAAAGGTGCCATGGCGGAACCTGCGCATCGAGGCGCATTACAGGATGACCCTTCTGCTAGCACTTGCTGGAAATCTTGACAAAATGGGATATTAACCTCCCCAAGCTAGAGGACCCTTAGCAAGTCTGTATTGAATTGTACAAATTAGTTTAGTAAAATATTGGTCAGCAAAAATTTACAGGGAATGCTAGAAGATAAGATATTATCAGACGTAGTATTGCATCAAAATAGCAGTTCCTTGCAGTTATACGCTTCTTTGCTCAAAGATCATCAACACAGGATCTTTTAGAAGATATCTAAATGAGACATTTGATGGTTCTACATCAGCGCGTGCACGTAGAAGCTAATATTTGAGAGCAAGCTAGAAGAACTTAAACAAACTTTTCAGCATCCCGGCTGCATTCAAAATAGCCTAATATGATTTATTATGCAAAGTAGGGTGTATTACCTTGAGCCAAATTGATGTTTATCTCAATTCCTAATCTGAGAAATTGGCCGATGAATACCTGCGAGAAATAAATATTTCATCGGCTTGTGAAGAATCGGATGCCCCTTGAAGGAAGATTGAGAGCCAATAACATGTAGAATACCACGAGTTCTGATTGAGTAATTTGAGCAAAGTGAAATCTGACGGGGACACGGGTCCAAACTCAATCATCACTGAAGTTCTTATTGAAACAAGTCAAGAAACAGAAAAACTCAAGCACTGAAGTTCTTATTGAAATGGATATTCTATTACAGTCACAGTAACTTTTGAATCCTAGGGGAACATAGAACCTAACAACCTAACAAATCCGTACCGTATATTCCCTTATGGAGTTGACGCTGATCAACGGTGGCTCGGACAGGCTGGCGGCTCCTCGGTGTGTGGGCGTGATGAGAAGGGCTGTGTTGTTGCTACATTTTGCCACACCATTCTGCAAGCACCCTAATTAAAAGGTAAGCAATTTTTATCAGCTATTGAAATTTAGTCAGCGATTATTTTAAAAAATCCAAAAAGGAGAAGGTATTAGTAGTTAATTTAAGGTGTAAGGGAGACCATGTTTCCGTAACTCACAACCAACCTTGCAGCCTCGCGTGGCTGTTCATCGACAGAATAGATCGAACTACTATGGTGAGAATGCATTCAAAAGATATGTGTACCTGTAGAGAGTATGGACCTGGGACTACCGATCGATGGCTTGACACGCCGGAAGACCACGGGCTGACACAAACGTCATGGATGAGCTTCTCAACCAGGCGGCTCCTCCCCTCGCCGGTGCTGCAGACCCGTCTCGAACCACAATCACAGATCAGTGGTCTTGGCACGCGTCGCACCTTAGATCGATGCAGCGGTGGCGGCGCTTGGTACGTGCGGCGGCGTCGGGCCGGGCAGGTAGGGTGGAGTGGGTCGTCGATGGCTGTCAATGCACGACGAAATCTGGCAGGCGGCGTGTGGTGGAGTGAGGGGAAGGAGGTGTCGTCCTGGTGATCCGCGACGGCCGCGTTCTGGTATTCCGCGATGTATCCGAGGCGCCGGCGGCGGTGGCGTCCTGGTGATCCGCGATGGCGTCTGGGTCCGAGTCGGTGTCGTTGATGATGATATAGTTTTCCGGGCAAGTGGAATCGTCATATTCTCCTCCTCGCGCGGGGTCTCCCATGAAAACTCCTAGCTTTCTGGTCAGGTCATCATTCTTCTCCACTAATACTTCGATTTCCTCCATATAATCTTCACGTGTAGCTTTTAGTTCTTCTTCCAGCTCCGTGATCTTGGTCAAGGCCTTCTTCAGATCTATCATGCCTACGCGCATCTGGTTCTCCTGGCGTCGAATGTGCTGGTTTAATTCCTGGATAAAAGCTGTGATTGATCTATCCTTCCTGGTGCTGATCATCTCCCATTGCTCATCTCGGCGCCCACAAATCTGGTAGATAGTATCCTTGAGATCATTGCGGTAAACTTCTCCAGTGCGTCCCATGGTGATGTGGGCTGCCATACTCTTTCCTAGACTCCAGGTTGGTGCATCAAAGGAAAACTCTATGGGCTTAGTGACTGGCGCGAACGTCCTTCCTGAAACTTGAACTTGAATCATCCAGTGCTCCTCTTCGGGTAAAGTGGCGTTGTAGGTCCTGGTGAAGCTTGGTACTCCGATGTTCAGGTATCTAGTGACTTCCTTCAAGTGGCGTCCAAAGGGTGTATCATCCTCCAGTTGCGTGAACTTGTTCCTTGCATCCGCCATCCTAAAAGAGTAGAAAATATGAGGAGTCAGAAAAGAGAAGAAATGAGTGGTGATCTAGGGCTTTTTAGCTTAGTGGTCGTGTCCTACAATCAGTGTGTGCTCTGATACCATCTTGTAGCGACCAGACCTCAAACAGTCTGATCTCTGTGCTTCAGTGTCATCCCTGGATCAGTAATGCTGACACGCATAGTACTTTGAAGGATTCGTAACAGAGTAGCAATCACACACTTATTACATCGAACATCTCAAAAGAGAACTTATTACAATAAATATGGCTTAAGGCCATCTAATACGATAACAACGGAAGGCTTGGAAGATAAGCGAGTCCATCAACTCCAACTGCATCACTGAGTATAGAACCACGACCTAAAGGCTCCTTACTCGACGTCTGAAAAGTCTGCAACATGAACGTTGCAGCCCAAAAACGGGTCAGCACATGGAATATGCTGGCAATGTAACACATAGAGAGTACGAACAGAAATAGGCTATACTACATGCATATATGGCTGGTGGAAAGCTCTATGGTTACAGTTTTGCGTAAAGCCAGTTTTTCCCTACTGCAAAGGAAATAGATTTTATTTAACTATCATGGTGGTTGTTAAACATTGAGAATGGTTGACAGCATTCTCAATCCCAATTAAGCATCATCATTAAAATCCAACAATATTAATTAAAGTAACATGATGAGATCCACATGATAATCCAAGTACTAGATACTCAAAACGTCCATAACCGGGGACACGCTAATCATGATTAGTTTATACACTCTGCAGAGGTTTGCGCACTTTTCCCCACAAGACTCGATCTCCTCCGTTGGGATTCTCGCACTACATGATGTTTGAGAGAACGGATGACGGAGACATAGTCTTTCATAAGTGCTAGCACCTTACAATGGGTAGACCATTACACCTACTTTCCCCTTCATCTGCTAGTCTACCACTGTAAGAGTTCGCACGACTTAATCAACTATGCTAGAGCCCATAGTAGCTTGTGGCTGCACACGGAAGTTTCTAGCATGAATAATCTCATGATCCCTTTGAGCCTGGGTGGCGGTCCATAAAAAAAATAGGCAATCGCTGGAATACCCAGGTACCTCAATCCACCCAGATGTGTATTTAAGTAGCCACCTTAAATAAACCATTAATTATTAATCACGCATCTGTCATGGATACACTCAAACCCAATCCACGTCTACGAGCATAGGATGGCAATATAAGCATAACGTAGAAGTAACTCCCAAGGGTTTGGTAAGAAAACAGGTAATAGGCACTACCTCATCTACTTTCCCCAAAAACCACAATTTAATTATATCCTAATCATGCAATGTTTGAGGACTGATCTAATGCAATAAAAACTGGGTATGAAAAGGGGATATGATCAAAGTGTTACTTGCCTTGCTGATGATCCGTGGAACCTAGAGATTCGAAGTAGCAAGCGGCGCACTCCGGGTACTCTATCGCAAACAAACAAGCATACAATAAGTACTCATTTAATGCACAGGGAAAACTCAAATAAAAGATCTAACCAGAAAGTTCAACTTAAGAACTCCGGTTTGCAAAAAGAATCGAAACAAACGAAGCAACAAAAGTCAAACGGCGAAAGAAACAAGCTTCGTTTACTAATCTGTACCTAAGTCATATTTTATAAAAGCAAAAACTTGTTTGAGTTGGTTAAACGGAAAGAGGGGTTCGATACGAAACTCTAGGCGCTTGAATCGCCTGATTCCAATAAACGAGCGAAAAGATAAACTAAAACGAAATCGGATCAGAAATCTCGATCGAAAATAATCGCGGAAAAATCCGAGAAAAAAGAAAAACTGACGAACAGATTAACGAACGAACGTTCTATAACTGAAACTATACGGTGAATTCGTCCGTTAAAATGAACGAACGAGCGAACGCTCGCTAAATAAATAAACCGAAAAAAACGATCTAACAAAAATAAAAAAATAAACGAGCGAACGGCGCGACTACCTCATCGGACTCCGGCTGGACTCGGGGCTCCGTGAGGTGAGGTGGCGTCGGCGGTGTGGCTGGCGGCAATCGGCGGACTCTTGACAGCGCGGTGGCAGGCTGTGGAGGCGGGCGGGTCGAGGTGGCGGGGTGAGGCGGTGGCGGGGCTATTTAAGAGGCGGCGGCGGCTTGGGAAGGGCGCTGAGGCGTGCTCTTCCCAAGACTCGGCGGCGGCGGCGATCTCCGATCCGGAGACGGCGGCGCGGGCGGGCTAGCCTGGCTCGGCTGGGCTTCGGCCCAGTCGGGCGCGGGAGTTTTTTTAAACAATTACGCCGAACAGAAAAACAAAATCCTAGAAAAATAAATAAAAATCTAAAAGTGCCAAAACAAATTTTCACTGTCTAAATAAAATATTTAGAACGAGATGAACATTTTTTTGGACCTAAAATGCAGTTTTGAAAACGTGCAATTTTTCCTAAATTCAAATAAAATAGCCAAAAACTCCGAAATAAATTCTTATTTGATTTTTTATTAAATCCTCAATATTTCTTTATTTTGGGAAAGTCATTTTATTCCCTCTCTCATATTTTTATAACAGAAATAATTAAGATAAAATAAACAAAATCAAATGATCCTATTTTCAAAATTTGAGAAACTCAAATATGAAAATGACGAAATCCCCAACTCTCTCTGAGGGTCCTTGAGTCGCGTAGAATTTCTAGGATCAAACCAAAAGCAAGAAAATATGGTATGCATTGATGATCTAGTGTATAACATTTCAAATTGAAAATTTGGGATGTTACAAACCTACCCCCTTAAGATGAATCTCGCCCTCGAGATTCAGGTTGGCTAGAAAATAGGTGAGGGTGGTCCTTCAACAGATCTTCCTCTTTCTCCCAGGTGGCTTCATCCTCGGTGTGAGGGCTCCACTGAACTTTGCAAAATTTGATAACCTTGCTGCGGGTGACTCGACTAGCATACTCAAGAATCTTGACTAGTTTCTCCTCATAGGTCAAATCACTATCCAACTGAATCGCTTCCAGCGGCATGCTACGTCTTGAGCTTGCGTTGGTTTTCCCCGAAGAGGAGAGGATGATGCAGCACAGTAGCGTAAGTATTTTCCTCAGTTTTTGAGAATCAAGGTATCAATCCAGTAGGAGGCCACGCACAAGTCCCTCGTGCACTGCACAAAGCGATAGCTACTCGCAAACAACGCGATTAGGGGTTGTCAATCCCTTCACGGTCACTTACGAGAGTGAGATCCGATAGAGATAATATTTTTGGTATTTTGGTATAAAGATGCAAAGTGAAAAGTAAAAGGCAAAGTAAAAACAAAGCAAGTATAAAAGTGATGGAGATTGATATGATGAGAATAAACCCGGGGGCCATAGGTTTCACTAGTGCTTCTCTCAAGAGCATAAGTATTCACGCTGGGTGAACAAATTACTGTTGAGCAATTGACAGAATTGAGCATAGTTATGAGGTTATCTAGGTATGATCATGTATATAGGCATCACATCCGTGACAAGTAGACCTAAACGATTCTGCATCTACTACTATTACTCCACTCACCGACCGCTATCCAGCATGCATCTACAGTTATTAAGTTAACAGAGTAACGCCTTAAGCAAGATGACATGATGTAGAGGAATAATTTCATGCAATATGATAAATACCCCATCTTGTTATCCTCGATGGCAACAATACAATACGTGCCTTGCAACCCTTTACATCCGGGTAAGGACACCGCAAGATTGAACCCAAAGCAATGCACTTCTCCCATTGCAAGAACTACCAATCTAGTTGGCCAAACCAAACGGATAATTCGAAGAGACTTGCAAAGATAACTCAATCATACATAAAAGAATTCAGAGAAGATTCAAATATTATTCATAGATAAGCTGGATCATAAACCCACAGTTCATCGGTCTCAACAAACACACCGCAAAAACAAGATTACATCACATAGATCTCCACGAGAGAGGGGGAGAACATTGTATTGAGATCCAAAAAGAGAGAAGAAGCCATATAGCTACTAGCTATGGACCCGAAGGTGCAAGTAAACTACTCACACTTCATCGGAGAGGCTATGGTGTTGATGTAGAAGCCCTCCATGGTGGATGCCCCTCCGTGAGCTCCGGAACAGGCCCCAAGATGGGATCTCATGGATACAGGAAGTTGCGGCGGTGGAATTAGGTTTTTGGCTCCTGTTCTCATCGTTTGGGGGTACATAGGTATATATAGGAGGAAGGAGTACGTCGGTGGAGCCGAGGCCCACGAGGCAGGGCGCGCCTAGGGGGCGCCCACCCTCGTGACCGCCTCTCTGGTTCCTTGGCGAGGGTCCAAGTCTCTGGATCACGTTCGTGAGAAAATCACGTTTCGAAGGTTTCATTCCGTTTGGACTCCGTTTGATATTCTGCTTTCTTGAAATCTTGAAAAAGGCAAAAAAAAGCAATTACAGGCTGTGCCTCCGGTTAATAGGTTAGTCCCAAAAGTAATATAAAAGTGGAAAATAAAGCCCATTATAGTCCAAAACAATAGATAAAGTAGCATGGAGCAATCAAAATTCTAGATACGTTGGAGACGTATCAGGCATCCCCAAGCTTAATTCCTGCTCGTCCTCGAGTAGGTAAATGATAAAAAGATAATTTTTGATGCGGAGTGATACTTTGGCATAATTTCAATGTAAATCTTCTTAATCATGGTATGAATATTCAGATCCGAAAGATTCAAGACAAAAGTTCATATTGACATAAAAATAATAATACTTCAAGCATACTAATCAAAGTAATCATGTCTTCTCAAAATAGCATGGCAAAAGAAAGTTCATCCCTACAAAATCATATAGTTAGGCTATGCTTCATTTTCGTCACACAAAGATGTTCCCAACTTCTATACCCCGATGACAAGCCAAGCAATTGTTTCATACTTAAATAATCTCAAACTTTTTCAACCTTCACGCAATACATGAGCGTAAGCCATGGATATAGCACTATGGGTGGAATAGAATATGATGATGGGGATTGTGTGGAGAAGACAAAAAAAGTAGAAAGTCTCACATTGACGAGGATAATCAACGGGCTATGGAGATGCCCATCAATTGATGTCAACATGAGGAGTAGAGGAGTAGGGATTGCCATGCAACGGATGCACTAGAGCTATGAATGCTCAACAAAAGAAAACTAGTGGGTATGCATCCAACTTGCTTGCTCATGAAGACCTAGGGCATTTTGAGGAAGCCCATCGTAGGAATATACAAGCCAAGTTCTATAACGAAAAATTCCCACTAGTATAGAAAGACAACTTTATGAGACTCACTATATGAAGAACAAGGTGATACTTTGAAGCACAAGCGTGGAAAAAGAGATAGTAGCATTGCCCTTTTTATTTTTTTTATTTTTTTGGGCCTTTATTTTTTTCTTTTTGGCCTTTCTCTTTTTTTGGGCAATGCTCTAATAATGATGATCATCAAACTTCTATTGATTACAACATAAGGATTACAACTCGAAACTAGAACAATGTATGACTCTATATGAATGCCTCCGGCTGTGTACCGGGATGGTGCAATGAATCAAGAGTGACATGTATGAAAAATAATGCATGGTGGCTTTGCCACAAATACGATGTCAACTACATGATCATGCAATGGCAATATGACAAAAGTAAAGTGTGTCACGATGATGATGAACGGAATGGTGGAAAGTTGCATGGCAATATATCTCAGAATGGCTATGGAAATGCCATAATAGGTAGGTATGGTGGCTGTTTTGAGGAAGATATAAGGAGGTTTATGTGTGATAGAGCGTATCATATCACGGGGTTGGATGCACCGTGAAGTTTGCACCAACTCTCAAGGTGAGAAAGGGCAATGCACGCATCGAAGAGGCTAGCAAAGGCGGAAAGGTAAAAGTGCGTATAATCCATGGACTCAACATTAGTCAAAAGAACTCATATACTTATTGCAAAAATTTATAAGTCATCAAAAATCAAGTACTACGCGCATGCTCCTAGGGGGATAGATTGGTAGGAAAAGACCGTCGCTCGTCCCCGACCGCCACTCATAAGGATGCACAAGCCAGGTACACTTCATGTTTAAAATTTGTTACACAACTTTAACCATACGTGCATGCTACGGGATTTGCAAACTTCAACACAAGCATTTCTCAAATTTACAACTACTCAACTAGCACGACTTGGATATTATCACCTCCATATCTCAAAACAATTATCAAGCATCAAACTTATCTTAGTATTCAACTCACTCAAAAGGAAGTTTCACATATCTTTAATACCAAGTATATTAACATTAAGCAAATTACCATGCTATTAACGACTCTCAAAATAAATCTAAGTTAAGCATGAGAGATCAAGTTTCTTTAAAACAAATCCACCACCATGCTCTAAAAGATCTAAGTGAAGCACTAGAGCAAAAACTATCACGCTCAAAGATATAAGTGAAGCACTATGAGCAAACTATCAAGCTCAAAAGATATAAGTGAAGCACATAGAGTATTCTATCAAATTTCAATTCATGTATGGCTCTCTCAAAAGGTGTGTACAGCAAGGATTATTGTGGTAAACTAACAAGCAAAGACGCAAATAATACAAGACGCTCCAAGCAAAACACTTATCATATGGTGAATAAAAATATAGCTCCAAGTAAATTACCGATGGAAGTGGACAAAAGAGGGGATGCCTTCCGGGGCATCCCCAAGCTTTGACTTTTTGGTGTACTTGGATTATCTTGGGGGTGCCATGGGCACCCCCAAGCTTAGGCTCTTGCCACTCCTATTTCCATAATCCATCAAAAGAATTCACCCAAAACTTGAAAACTTCACAACACAAAACTCAATAGAAATCTCGTGAGCTCCGTTAGAGAAAGAAAACAAAAGACTACTTTAAGGTACTATAATGAACTCATTCTTTATTTATATTGGTGTTAAACCTACTGTATTCCAACTTCTCTATGGATCATAAACTATTTTACTAGCCATAGATTCATCAAAATAAGCAAACAACACACGCAAAACAGAATCTGTCAAAAACAGAACAGTCTGTAGTAATTTGTAACTAACGCAAACTTCTAGAACTCAAAAAATTCTAAAAAACTTAGACGACCTGGAAAATTTGTTTATTGAACAGAAGCAATTGGAATCAATATTTTATCACGTTCTGGTGATTTTTAACAATTCGGGTACTGAGTGCAAAGTTTCTGGAAATTACAGCAAGATCAAATAACTATCATCCAAGAAGATCCAATAGGTTTAACTTGGCACAAACACTAATTAAAGATAAAACCACATCTAAACAGAGGCTAGATGGATTATTTATTCCTAAACAGAAGCGAAAACAAAAACTAAAAATAAAAATTGAGTTGCCTCCCAACAAGCGCTATCGTTTAACGCCCCTAGCTAGGCATAAAAGCAAGGATAGATCTAGGTATTGCCATCTTTGGTAGGCAATCCATAAGTGGCTCTCATGAAAGATTCATATGGTAATTTTATTTTATTTCTAGGAAAGTGTTCCATGCCTTTCTTTAATGGAAATTGGAATCTAATATTCCCTTCCTTCATATCAATAATTGCACCAATCGTTCTAAGGAAAGGTCTACCAAGAATAATAGGACATGAAGGATTGCAATCTATATCAAGAACGATAAAATCTACGGGCACATAATTCCTATTTGCAACAATAAGAACATCATTAATTCTTCCCATAGGCTTTTTAATAGTGGAATCCGCAAGATGCAAGTTTAGAGAGCAATCATCAAAATCACGGAAATCTAGCAAATCACACAAAGTTTTGGGAATAGTAGAGACACTTGCACCCAAATCACACAAAGCATGAAACTCATAATCTTTAATTTTAATTCTGATTGTAGGTTCCCACTCATCATAGAGCTTCCTAGGGATAGAAACTTTCAACTCAAGTTTTTCTTCATAAGATTGCATCAAGGCATCAACAATGTGTTCGGTAAATGCCTTATTTTGACTATAGGCATGAGGAGAATTTACCACGGTTTGCAACAAGGAAATACAATCAATTAAAGAGCAATTTTCATAATTAAATTCCTTGAGATCCAATATAGTGGGTTTAGCAACATCTAGATTTTTATTTCTTTCAATTCCACTTTTATCAATTTCATCATCAAGATCTAAAAACTCCGAATTCTTAGAACGCCTCCTAGGTAAAGGAAGATCATATTCAGTTTCATCAAGATTCATATTGCTAAACAAAGATTTAATAGGGGACACATCAATAACTTTTAGATCTTCATCTTGATTTTCATAGGGATTAGAAGATCACGCTTTAATAAAGGCATCTTTGGAAGCACGCATCCTAGCGGTTCTTTCTTTGCACTCATCAATGGAAATTCTCATAGCTTTGAAAGACTCATTGATATCATGCTTAGGAGGAATAGATCTAAGCTTTAAAGAATCAACCTCAAGAGAAATTCTATCAACGTTCCTAGCTAAATCATCAGCTTTAAGCAATTTCTCCTCAAGCAAAGCATTAAAATTATTTTGTGAATTCATAAACTCTTTAACACTACTCTCAAATTCAGAGGGCATCTTATTAAAATTTCCATAAGAGTTGTTGCAGGAATTTCCATAATTATTAGAAGGATTACTAGGATAAGGCCTAGGATTGAAATTCCTCTATCTGGCGTTGTTACCAAAATTATTCCTACCAACAAAATTCACATCCATAGATTCATTATTATTCTCAATCAAGGTAGACAAAGGCATATCATTAGGATAAGAAGAAACACTCTTAGTAGCAAGTAATTTCATAAGTTCATCCATCTTTCCACTCAAAACATTGATTTCTTCTATAGCATGCACTTTTTTATTAGTAGATCTTTCAGTATGCCATTGAGAATAATTAACCATAATATTATCTAGGAGTTTAGTAGCATCTCCTAAAGTGATTTCCATAAAAGTGCCTCCCGCATCCGAATCTAAAAGATATCTAGAAGCAAAATTCAATCCGACATAAATTTTCTGTATAATCATCCACAAGTTCAAATCATGAGTAGGACAATTACGTATTCATTCTCTCCCATGCTTGTGCAACATGTTCATGATCAAGTTGCTTAAAATTCATAATGTCGTTTCTAAGAGAGATAATCTTAGCAGGAGGAAAATACTTAGAGATAAAAGCATCTTTGCACTTGTTCCAAGAATCAATACTATTTTTAGGCAAAGATGAAAACCACGCTTTAGCACGATCTCTAAGCGAAAAAGGAAATAGCTACAACTTAACTACATCATCATCGACATCTTTTTTCTTTTGCATATCACATAAACCAACGAAGCTATTCAGATGAGTAGCGGCATCTTCACTAGGAAGGCCGGCGAATTGATCTTTCATAACAAGATTCAACAAAGCAGTATTGATTTCACAAGATTCAGTATTGGCAAGAGGAGCAATCGGAGTGCTAAGGAAATCATTATTACTGGTATTGGCGAAGTCACACAATTTAGTAGCATCTTGAGCCATCGCGACAAACAAGCAATCCAACACACGAGCAAACAAACGGACGAGGAAAAGGCAACGGGAAAAATAGGAGGAGATTGGGAAAGAGAGGGCGAATAAAACGGCAAGGGTGAAGTGGGGGAGAGGAAAACGAGAGGAAAATGGCAAATAATGTAATGCGAGAGATAGGGATTGTGATGGGTACTTGGTACGTTGACTTTTGCGTAGACTCCCAAGAACGGGCGCCAGAAATCCTTCTTGCTACGTCTTGAGCTTGCGGTGGTTTTCCCCGAAGAGGAGAGGATGATGCAGCACAATAGCGTAAGTATTTCCCTCAGTTTTTGAGAACCAACTTATCAATCCAATAGGAGGCCACACACAAGTCCCTCGTACCTGCACAAAACGATAGCTTCTCGCAACCAACGCGATTAGGGGTTGTCAATCCCTTCACGGTCACTTACGAGAGTGAGATCTGATAGAGATAATTTTTTTGGTATTTTGGTATAAAGATGCAAAGTGAAAAGTAAAAGGCAAAAGTAAAAACAAAGCAAGTATAAAAGTGATGGAGATTGATATGATGAGAATAGACCCCGGGGCCATAGGTTTCACTAGTGGCTTCTCTCAAGAGCATAAGTATTCTACGGTGGGTGAACAAATTACTTGTTGAGCAATTGATGAATTGAGCATAGTTATGAGGTTATCTAGGTATGATCATGTATATAGGCATCACATCCGTGACAAGTAGACCGAAAACGATTCTCAAGATCTACTACTATTACTCCACTCATCGACCGCTTTCAAAGGCATGCATCTAGAGTATTAAGTTAAAACAGAGTAACTCCTTAAGCAAGATGACATGATGAAGAGGAATAAATTCATGCAATATGATAAATACCCCATCGTGTTATCCTCGATGGCAACAATACAATACGTGCCTTGCAACCCTTTACATCCTTTGGGTAAGGACACCGCAAGATTGAACCCAAAGCAATGCACTTCTCCCATTGCAAGAACTACCAATCTAGTTGGCCAAACCAAGCGGATAATTCAAGAGACTTGCAAAGATAACTCAATCATACATAAAAGAATTCAGAGAAGATTCAAATATTATTCATAGATAAGCTGGGTCATAAACCCACAATTCATCGGTCTCAACAAACACACCGCAAAAACAAGATTACATCGAATAGATCTCCACGAGAGACGGGAGAACATTGTATTGAGATCCAAAAAGAGAGAAGAAGCCATCTAGCTACTAGCTATGGACCCGAAGGTCTGAAGTAAACTACTCACACTTCATCGGAGAGGCTATGGTGTTGATGTAGAAGCCTTCCGTGGTGGATGCCCACCGGCAGAGCTCCGGAACAGGCCCCAAGATGGGATCTCGTGGATACAGGAAGTTGCAGCGGTGGAATTAGGTTTTTGGCTCCTGTTCTGATCGTTTGGGGGTACGTAGGTATATATAGGAGGAAGGAGTACGTCGGTGGAGCTTCGAGGGGCCCACGAGGTAGGGGGCGCGCCCTAGGGGGGGCCACCCTCGTGACCACCTCTCTGGTTCCTTGGCGTAGGGTCCAAGTCTCCTGGATCACGTTCGGTGAGAAAATCACGTTTCCGAAGGTTTCATTCCGTTTGGACTCGGTTTCATATTCTGTTTCTTGAAATCTTGAAAAAGGCAAAAAACAACAATTCTGGGCTGGGCCTCTGGTTAATAGGTTTGTCCCAAAAGTAATATAAAAGTGGAAAATAAAGCCCATTATAGTCCAAAATAATAGATAAAGTAGCATGGAGCAATCAAAAATTATAGATACGTTGGAGACGTATCACGGCACTTTATCTCTTAGCGGTATATCAGCTATTTCTGCGTGGCATTTATTCAACTGGGAAACGTGGAACACGTCGTGAACTCCTGACAATCCTTCGGGCAACTCCAACTTGTAAGCAACTGCTCCCATACGCTCCAAAACTGTGTATGGTCCCACAAAACGTGGCGCTAATTTTCCCTTAACTCCAAAGCGCTTAACTCCTCGAAGTGGAGATACACGAAGATAGACTCTATCTCCGACTTCGTACACTGTCTCCTTGCGTTTAGAATCTGCATAGCTCTTCTGCCTGGACTGGGCTACCTTGAGCCTATCGCGAATCAACTTCACCTTCTGTTTAGACTCCTTAATCAAATCTGGTCCAAACAACTGGCGGTCTCCAACTTCATCCCACGACAATGGTGTTCTGCACCTTCTTCCGTACAAGGCTTCGAAAGGGGCCATCTTCAAACTGGTTTGATAACTGTTGTTGTAAGAGAACTCTGCATGCGGCAAATTGTCGTCCCAACTAGATCCATAATCTAGCGCACAAGCTCTCAACATATCCTCTAAAATCTGGTTGACTCTCTCGGTCTGTCCATCGGTCTGTGGATGAAAAGTTGTACTGAACTCTAGTCTGGTTCCCAAAGTTTCCTGCAACTGATTCCAGAACTTTGAGGTAAACTGGGTTCCTCTATCTGATACAATGCTCCTCGAAACTCCATGCAGACATACGATCCTGGTCATGTATATCTTAGCCAACTTGGCACTGCTGTAAGTAGTCTTCACTTGGATGAAATGAGCTACCTTCGTCAAACGATCGACTACAACCCATATTGAGTCATAGCCTGAACGAGTCCTGGGCTATCCCATGATAAAATCCATGCCTAGCTTATCCGACTTCCATTCGGGTATTGGCAATGGCTGTAACAATCATGTTGGCTTCTGATGCTCTGCCTTCACTCTCTGACATACATCACAAACTGCTACATACTCCGCAATATCCTTCTTCATTCCGGTCCACCAGAAAGTATCCTTCAAATCCAAATACATCTTGGTATTTCCTGGGTGAATCGAATACGGTGAATCATGGGCCTCTTGCAGAATCAACTTCCTGATCTCCGGGTCATTAGGCACATAAACGCGGTCCTCAAACCATAGGGTATCGTGTTCATCCTCATGAAATCCTTTAGCTTTTCCTTTGCTCATCCTCTCCTTTATAGAGGCAGTCTCCTTGTCAGTCTTATGAGTTTCTCTGATCTTATCCATCAAAGTAGACTGAATCTCCAATGCTACTACATAGCCTCTCGGAACTATCTCCAAACATAGCTCTCGAAGATCCTCGGCTAACTCCTTTGGTAACCCTCTGGTCATTAGTGTGTTGACATGGCTCTTGCGGCTCAACGCATCTGCTACTACGTTAGCCTTTCCGGGATGATAATGCAATCTCATATCATAATCCTTGATGAGCTCCAACCATCTCCTTTGCCTGAGATTCAACTCCTTCTGCGTGAAGATGTACTTCAAACTCTTGTGATCCGTGTACACCTCACAATGGTTTACAATGAGAAAATGTCTCCAAGTCTTCAATGCATGCACTACGGCTGCTAATTCCAAATCATGTGTGGCATAATTCAACTCATGGGGCTTAAGCTGTCGTGAAGCATACGAAACAACTCTTCCCTCCTGCATAAGCACTGCTCCAAGTCCTCGACGTGAAGCGTCGCAATATACTCGTAATCCTTACGCTGATCTGGCAGAATCAACACTGGTGATGTAACCAAACGTTTCTTTAACTACTGGAAACTGGCCTCACATTCTTCAGTCCATTTGACCTTAGTATCTTTCTTCAACAACTCCGTCATAGGCTTCGCAATCTTCGAGAAATTCTCAAGGAATCTTCGGTAGTATCCTGCGAGTCCAAGAAAACTCCGGATCTCTCCAACTGTTGTTGGGGCTTCCCAGTTTGTCACAGTGACAACCTTGGTGAGATCCACTGCTATTCCTTCTCCGGATATAACATGTCCGATAAATCCAACTTCCTTCAACCAAAACTCACATTTGTTGAACTTGGCATATAACTGATGTTCTCTGAGCTTCTCAAGTACCAAACGCAAATGCTCCTTATGCTCCTCTTCATTCTTTGAGTAGACCAAAATATCATCAATGAACACCACGATTTAACTTATCCAAAAACTCCATAAACACCTTGTTCATCATGTTCATGAAATAAGCGAGGGCGTTGGTCGGACCAAATGACATAACAAGATACTCAGACAGCCCATACCTGGTGGTAAAAGCCGTCTTAGGTATATCCTGCTCTCGAATCTTCAACTGATGGTACCCTGATCACAAATCGATCTTGGAAAATACCTTAGCTCCTTGCAATTGGTCAAACAAATCATTGATCATCGGTAGTGGGTACTTGTTCTTGATTGTTACTTCATTCAATCCTTGATAATCAACAACCATCCTTAACGACCCATCCTTCTTCTCCACTAGAAGTGCTGGCGATCCCCAAGGTGATGAACTTGGGCGAATAAAACCTTTATCCAGTAACTCCTTAATCTGCTTTTTAATTTCCTCCAAATCTTGTGCGGGCATCCGGTACGGTCTCTTAGATATGGGTCCTGTGCCTGGCAAAAGCTCAATCAAAAACTCAATGTCTCTATCCGGTGGCATACCTGGCAACTTCTCTGGAAATACGTCAGGGAAATCCTTCACCACTGGTACTTCCTCCTGCACAACTCCTGATAAGGAATTTACTTGAGTTCTCTTCGGCTCATGCCGTGACACATACTTGATCCTTCTTCCTTCTGGGGTGGTAAGCAAAATCGACTTACTGGCGCAATCGATGTTTCTGCCATACATCGATAGCCAATCCATACCTAGAATCACATCCAAACCTTGCGATTCCAGAATGATTAAATCCGAGGGGAAAACATGCCTACCTATACTCAATGGCACTTGAAAACATCCTCTACTAGCCATGTACTCTGCTCCTGGTGAGCTTACTAACATAGGTGTTCTAAGAACCTTGGTGGGCAGTTTATACTTATCCACAAATCCCCTTGATATGTATGAATGCGATGCACCAGTATCAAAAAGAACGATTGCGATAAATGACTTAACCAAAAACTTACCTATTACGCATCCGGATGGGCTTCAACCTCCTCCACGTTAACGTGGTTCACATCCCCTGTTGAAAGGGTCCAGCTTCTTCCCGAGCTTCAATTGCTATTTCCATTACGGGCTTGGACATTCATTGGCATAATGTCCGGTCTTCTGACACTTAAAGCAAGTGACTTGGCTCAGGTCTCTCTTGGCTGGGGTTGACGGGTTGGTACGGTTCTGGCCGTTACTTCCTCCATTCCCGTTACCATTATTGGGGCCATTATGATTATGCGAATTCCCTCCCCCATGGGTATGCTGAAATTATCCTCCCGATTTCGGGGTAAAACATGGCTTCGCTGAGCTCCGTAATTGTACTTCCCTTGTCCATACTTCCTCTTGCGGTTTTCAATCTGTCACGCTTCCCTTCAATCATAAGAGCACGATCTACCAACTCTTGGTAGTTGTTGAAAGTTGCTACCATCAACTGCATGCTCGACTCATCATTGATCCTTCCAGAAATTTCTCCTGCTTAGCTGCATCTGTAGCAACATCATCTGGGGCATAACGTGCTAACTTACTAAAGTCCTCCACATACTGGCCTACAGTGCGTCCTCCTTGGCGTAAGTTGCGAAACTCATGCTTATTCATGGCCATAGCTCCTTTGAAACATGGGCGTCTGAAAGCTTTCTGAAACCGGTCCCATGTGACAGTGTCAATAGGGTGTGTGGCTGTGTAATTCTCCCACCATGATGCTGCGGGTCCTTCAAGTTGATGTGCGGCAAAACGCACTTTTTCCGCATCTGTGCGTCCTGTAGTGGTCAACTCCCTTCCTGTCTTGCGGAGCCAATCATCTGCAACTATCGGCTCGGTGCTACTGGAGAACACCGGCGGATTTAGTCTTAAGAAACGGGTCAAATGGTCAACAGGTGGTGGTGGTGGTGGGTTGTTGTTGTTGTTGTTGTTGTTGTTGTTGTTGTTGTTGTTGTTGTTGTTGTTGTTGTTATTCTTTATTCTTTATTCTTTATTCTTTATTCTTTATTCTTTATTCTTTATTCTTTATTCTTTATTCTTTATTCTTTATTCTTTATTCTTTATTCTTTATTCTTTATTCTTTATTCTTTATTCTTTATTCTTTATTCTTCTTTATTCTTTGTTGTTTATTCTTGTTGTTGTTGTTGTTGTTGTTGTTGTTGTTGTTGTTATTCTGTTGTTGTTGTTGTTGTTGTTGTTGTTATTCTTTATTCTTTATTCTTTATTCTTTATTCTTTATTCTTTATTCTTCTTTATTCTTTGTTGTTTATTCTTTGTTGTTGTTGTTGTTGTTGTTGTTGTTGTTGTTGTTGTTGCTGTTGTTGTTGTTGTTGTTGTTGTTGTTGTTGTTGTTGTTGTTGTTGTTGTTGTTGTTCTTTATTCTGTTCTTTATTCTTTATTCGCTTTATTCTTTATTCTTTGTCGCTGTCTTTATTCTTTATTCTTTATTCTTTATTCTTTATTCTTCTTTATTCTTTGTTGTTGTTGGTGTTGTTGTTGTTGTTGCTTGTTGTTGTTGTTGTTGTTGTTGTTGTTGTTGTTGTTGTTGTTGTTGTTGTTGTTCTTTGTTGTTATTCTTTATTCTTTGTTGTTGTTGTTGTTGTTGTTGTTGTTGTTGTTGTTGTTGTTGTTGTTGTTGTTGTTGTTGTTGTTGTTGTTGTTGTTGTTGCTGCCTTGGTTCTGTACTAGTGCTTGCATCAAGACATTCTGCTGTTGAATCAACTGAGTGATCTCCGGTGGGAAAACAAATCCGGTGTCGTGTCTCGGAGGCATCTGAGGGTTTTAGAAAAGATGAGAATATAGAATAGAATGAGGTCTAGAGAGAAAACACTACCCATATGCACATGAGACAAATGCAAACAAAATCACTTCATTCAATTCAAACAAAGGCATACAACGAACTATCTATCGTTACAAAAGTGCTCGGACTATACTAGATACATGGGGGAATACAACTACTGTTATGGTGGTCGACTAGAAAAACTGCTCCGATGAAGACTCCATGATATCCGCTCCAGCTTCATCAACATAGTCATCATCGCCGTAAATGCAGGTCCGAGTCGGTGTAAATGCGATGATGATATAGTTCTCCGGCAAGTGGAATCGTCATATTCTCCTCCTCGCTGGGGTCTCCCATGAAAACTCCTAGCTTTACGGTCGGTCATCATTCTTCTCCACTAATACTTGATTTCCTCCATATAATCTTCACGTGTAGCTTTTAGTTCTTCTTCCGACTGGTGATCTTGGTCAAGGCCTTCTTCGGATCTATCATGCCTCACAGCATCCGGTTCTCTGGCGTCCGAATGTGCTTTGGTTTAATTCTGGATAAAAGCTGTGATTGATCTATCCTTCACAGTGTGATCATCTCCCATTGCTCATCTCGGCGCCCACAAATCTGGTAGATAGTATCCTTGAGATCATTGCGGTAAACTTCTCCGGTCGTCCCATGGTGATGTGGGCTGCCATACTCTTTCCTAGACTCAGTGTTGGTGCATCAAAGGAAAACTCTATGGGCTTAGTAGTGGCCTTGAACGTCCTTCCCGAAACTTGAACTTGAATCATCCAAGCTCCTCTTCGGGTAAAGTGGCGTTGTAGGTCCTGGTGAAGCTTGGTACTCCGATGTTCAGGTATCTAGTGACTTCCTTCAAGTGGCGTCCAAAGGGTGTATCATCCTCCGGTTGCGTGAACTTGTTCCTTGCATCCGCCATCCTAAAAGAGTAGAAAAGATGAGGAGTCAGAAAAGAGAAGAAATGAGTGGTGATCTAGGGCTTTTTAGCTTAGTGGTCGTGTCCTACAATCAGTGTGTGCTCTGATACCATCTTGTAGCGACCAGACCTCAAACAGTCTGATCTCTGTGCTTCAGTGTCATCCCTGGATCAAGAATGTCTTGACACGCATAGTACTTTGAAGGATTCGTAAATGCAGTAGCAATCACACACTTATTACATCGAACATCTCAAAAGAGAACTTATTACAATAAATATGGCTTAAGGCCATCTAATACGATAACAACGGAAGGCTTGGAAGATAAGCGAGTCCATCAACTCCAACTGCATCACTGAGTATAGAACCACGACCTAAAGGCTCCTTACTCGACGTCTGAAAAGTCTGCAACATGAACGTTGCAGCCCAAAAACGGGTCAGCACATGGAATATGCTGGCAATGTAACACATAGAGAGTACGAACAGAAATAGGCTATACTACATGCATATATGGCTGGTGGAAAGCTCTATGGTTACAGTTTTGCGTAAAGCCAGTTTTTCCCTACTGCAAAGGAAATAGATTTTATTTAACTATCATGGTGGTTGTTAAACATTGAGAATGGTTGACAGCATTCTCAATCCCAATTAAGCATCATCATTAAAACCCAACAATATTAATTAAAGTAACATGATGAGATTCACATGATAATCCAAGTACTAGATACTCAAAACGTCCATAACCGGGTACACGCTAATCATGATTAGTTTATACACTCTGCAGAGGTTTGCGCACTTTTCCCCACAAGACTCGATCTCCTCCGTTGGGATTCTCGCACTACATGATGTTTGAGAGAACGGATGACCGAGACATAGTCTTTCAGAAGCGCTAGCACCTTACGATGGGTAGACCGTTACACCTACTTTCCCCTACATCTGCTAGTCTACCACTGTAAAAGTGTGCACGACTTAATCAACTATGCTAGAGCCCATAGTAGCTTGTGGCTGCACACGGAAGTTTCTAGCATGAATAATCTCATGATCCCTTTGAGCCTGGGTGGCGGTCCATAAAAAACAGGCAATCGTTGGAATACCCAGGTACCTCAATCCACCCAGATGTGTATTTAAGTGGCCACCTTAAATAAACCATTAGTTATTAATTTCACATCTGTCATGGATACACTCAAATCCAATCCACGTCTACGAGCATAGCATGGCAATATAAGCATAACGTAGAAGTAACTCCCAAGGGTTTGGTAATAAAACAGGTAATAGGCACTACCTCATCTACTTTCCCCAAAACCCACAATTCAATTAGATCCTAATCATGCAATGTTTGAGGACTGATCTAATGCAATAAAAACTAGGTATGAAAAGGGGACATGATCAAAGTGTAACTTGCCTTGCTGATGATCCGTGAAACCTAGAGATTCGAAGTAGCAAGCGGCGCACTCCGGGTACTCTATCACAAACAAACAAGCATACAATAAGTACTCATCTAATGCACAGGGAAAACTCAAATAAAAGATCTAACCATAAAGTTCAACTTAAGAACTCCGGTTTGCAAAAAGAATTGAAACAAACGAAGCAATGAAAGTCTAACAGCGAAAGAAACAAGCTTCGTTAACTAATCTGGACCTAAGTCAAATTTTATAGAAGCAAAAACTTGTTTGAGTTGGTTAAACGGAAAGAGGGTTTCGAGACGAAACTCTAGGCGCTTGAATCGCCTGATTCCGATAAACGAGCGAAAAGATAAACTAAAACGAAAATCGGATCAGAAATCGCGATTGGAAATAATCGCGGAAAAATCTAAGAAAAAAGAAAAACCGACGAACAGATTAATGAATGAACGTTCGTTATCTGAAACTAAGCGGTGAATTCGTACGTTAAAACGAACGGACGAGCGAACGCTCGCTAAACAAATAAACCGAAAAAACCGATCTAACAAAAATAAAAAAAATAAAACCTAGGGTTTCTAAAAAAACCGGATCGGTTTTTCTCCGAAAAACTGGCGGCGAACGACGCGACTACCTCGTCGGACTCCGGCTGGACTCGGGGCTCTGGCGGGGCGGGGTGGCGTCGGCGGCGGGCGGCGCGGCAGCGGGCGTGGGCGCGGGCGTAAGCGGCGATGATGCACGGCGACAGCGGCCGCGGAGGCGGGCGGGTCGAGGTGGCGGGGTGAGGCGGCGGCGTGGCTTTTAAGGGGGCGGCTTGGGAAGGGCGCCTCGGGAGGCGCTCCTCCGGACTCGGCGGCGGCGATCTCGATCCGGAGCGGCGTGAGGCAGTGGCGTGGCCGGCTGGCTGGCTGGTGAGCCGGCCCGGTCGAGGAGTTTTTAAAACAATTACTACGAACAGAAAAAAAATCCTAGAAAAATAAATAAAAACCTAAAAATGCCAAAACAAATTTTCACTGTCTAAATAAAATATTTAGAACGAGATGAACATTTTTTTGGCCCTAAAATGCAGTTTTGGAAACGTGCATTTTTTCCTAAATTCAAATAAAATAGCCAAAAACTCCAAAATAAATTCTTATTTTTTTATTAAATCCTCAATATTTCTTTAGTTTGGGAAAGTCATTTTATTCCCTCTCTCATATTTTTATAACAGAAATAATTGAAGATAAAATAAATAAAATCAAATGATCCTATTTTCAAAATTTGAGAAACTCAAATATGAAAATATCGAAATCCCCAACTCTCTCCGTGGGTCCTTGAGTCGCGTAGAATTTCTAGGATCAAACCAAAAGCAAGAAATATGATATGTATTGATGATCTAGTGTATAACATTCCAAATTGAAAATTTGGGATGTTACATTTTCAGTCAATCAAAATCCACCCATAACACAACAGATATAATGAAATGAGGTTAACAAATAAACTTTACCGGAGGGCTTTGACAAGATCATAAGCCAGGTCGTGCATGGCACTTTCAGGCAGCTTCTTATCCTGCATGAAAATACATAGGATGAGACATGAGACAGAATACATAAAGATAAAGCAAGCATAAAATGGGTAGCATTTGCCTTCACTGATGTTACATATAGTAAAAGGTCTACATGTCTACTCACACAACAGGTCTCTGGAACACAAACATGCACCACAGAGTAATGGCAGAGCTATGTTGGGGCCAGGGGGGCGCTGCCTTTGGTCAATTCCTGAAGAAAAAAATATTTAGGGAGGCTTAGAATAGACCTTTTTTAGCATTTGCCACCCCCCCTCCCAAACACTGAAGATTTTTGTTCCCCCCCCCCCCCAATGATCTTCTGCTAGCTCCGCCACTGCCACGGAGAATTACATCTGTCACCCTTATCAACGCTTGTTGTCTAGGATGACAAGCAAGCAAAAAAATGGGGTAGCATTTGTCTTCACTGATGTTACACGTAGTAAAAGATATGCAAATCTACTCACACAACAGGTCTCTGGAACACAAACATGCACCACAGAGAATTATGTGGGTTACCCTTATCAACACATGTTGTCTAGGATGACAAGCAAACAGAAGAAAAATGGGGTAGCATTTGTCTTCACTGACGTTACATACAGTAAAAGATCAAATCTACTCACACAACAGGTCTCTGGAACACAAACAGTACCACAGAGAATTATGTGGCTCGCCCTTATCAACACGTGTTGTCTAGGCTGACAAACAAGTACTGGTAAACAGGCTAGCAAACGCTTTGCGCTGCAACAATATAATACACTACTAAAAACAATAGATCAGCATTACCAGGATAGCAAATAAATCAAGCATTTCTTAGAGTCAACGACTATGCAGGGTGCTTTGAGTGTTTCCAAATGGAGAAAATGGAGAGCAACACTCCAGTTTCCCATCTTGAAGCAGTTAATTATCTAATCCTTTTCCAAGTGGAGCACAAGCAAGACTAAAATTCGTACTTCAATGCATGAACACAAAGTATGAAAACCGTAAATGCTATAGAAGAAAAATAGAACTAAGATCGTAAAAGCAGGTGGTTCAGGCTGACCATACTTCAATGAAATGACAAATAGTTTTCTCAAGAAAAAATAGTTTTAGTAGCATTCACAACTTCAAGTTGTCAGATTGAAGTTTCTTTCAATGTGCACAATAGCAACAATAACAAGATTGTGTGGAACATCTATTCCTATTGGAAGAACAATTAGCAAGCTGTCCTATAAAGTTTCATGTGGGTTTTCCTAGAAGTCGATAAAAGCAAGAAGTTTTGTCTCTTGTACTTCTAGTTCAAATATTCCAAGCTCCTAAACTTTAGGTGCAATTTTTTCTCACGTATCTGTGATATCTGCAGAATATATCAGTTGCAAACGTACACAAAAGGATGCTTTGTATTCCCTTCTTCAAATTATTGAAATGCATACATTGCTTAAAAGGATAAGCAAGATACCTGCTCGAGCAAGCCCTTGAGGTCTCCACCAACACAATATTCCAATACTAGCCAAAAATGTGCTGAAGTTTCATACCTAGGGAGAAAAGCAAGGCATTAGTTATGGTATGCACTAGAATGGTCAAATGTTAAGTGAACAAAAGGATAACCTCAACAAGACTAGCAAAGTAATTGTCATTGCTATGCTGCAAAATTAGCACAGGCCAAAGCAATACTTCAATATGAATCCTTAAAAACTTACCAAGAGTAAATTTCAGGACATTTGCATGATCTAAAGAATGAAGCATCCGGATCTGCAAAGGTAAGTTCAAAAGCATCGTTGGCACAAAGGGACAAACCATAAATAAACAACTTATGAGCATAAGCATTGATCAAACTTACGACAGAACATCTAAGAATGCTTACCAAGCTTGAGAATGATTCTCTATCTGGTAACATTTTATCTACCTTATTGATAATTACCCTTGGGCAGTTGCTCAGAGAGACAAAGCCACATCCAAAAGAAAAACTGGTGCTTAGAAACGACAATAACAAAAACTAAGTACAAACCCAACGAAAGAAGAGCATTTGCCAATAGTAAGTCAACAACATTCATTAGTGAGCGCAGGCTGTATCTTATCTTCATGGGCACATCCCTTGTATAATTGGGTATGAGAAATAAACTCTGTGCAAAATTATTAGGAAGTTGATTTTTTTCCAGCACTTGAAAAACTAATAATTCATGATGCTTTGTGGCAGGAGAAAAATAGCACGACATTTAGCACATCAAAGCTTATCATTATCTTAGTTACGGTTACATTAAGCCTGGGCAGTTAAGTTTCCCCTTCATACTGTACATCATTCTCAAGAAAACACTAACCATAAATCAAAATCGAGGCGGGGAGAGAGGGGCTGGCTCACCTCATTGAGGACCTTGTAGCGCTGCGACTTGTCGATGCTCTTGATGGCGAAGTACTCGATGGTTTTATTCTTCCGCCCCTTGTACACCGTCTTCCGCACCACAACCCCACCAAAAAAACAATCAGAGATCCCTTGCAATCGCGCAGCCCCAACCTGATAGGGGTGGATCCGAGGCTGGGGTAGGGGGCAAAACTGGCGGGAATGGAGGAGGTGGGGGCGGAGGGTTACCCAGTGCTTGCCGCGGCCAATGGCCTCGTAGACGTGGAAGTTGTTCATGGCGGAGCAGCAATAGCTGGAGGGGCGAGGAGGAGGGCTCCCCCTCTGGTCTCGGGCTAGGTTGAGGGCTTGTGGTCTGAGGCGGCGGCCGGAGAAGTGTAAGAAATGGGGAGAGGATGAGAGCAAGCGGGGTTTCGGTTTCGGAGGAGACGCTCCTGTTGATTTTTTAAATTTTGCATCATTTTCGTCTTCGGTTTGGCTGTGATTGTTTCACAATTCACATGAGACATTGCATGTGTCTTTTTTGTAGGGGTAAAATTGTTCTATTAGTCCGGCGGCACATGAAGCCAAACCTTACATAACTCATCATTGCTAACACTCTCTCACCCCATGATGTGCCCTACTCCATTTGTTGAACTCAGCGGTCCTCACCCATTTGATCTTGTGATTCTCAAAAGACTTGAGCATTTTTTGATCTTCAATAACCGGCCCAGCTGTTGAGAGGTTTTTGGTTGAGTCGCCGATCATGCTTGCCACGCTTTTGCTATCAGCTCCACAATGATCTTCGTGACACCCATCTCGACAGCGAATTGCACCGCCCTCCGACACACAAGGATCTCCACTAGCTCTGGATCGGAGGTAGTTGAGAAGTAGTGCCATGCAGCTGCCCGGAAGGTGCCATCGTGATCGCGCATCACCACTCCCGCACCACTCTTCTCTCGCATCTTGGACGTGACGCCATCATCGTTGGCCTTGAGCCACCCCTCCTCCGGCGGGAGCCAGCGCTCCACTAGGGTAGGGATGGGGGTCTTGACGCAAAGATCCTGCACCGCTCTCAATTCCTCCATGAAGCATGTCGCCGATGTACCAATGGCGCGCGACGCACCCATGTGTTTACCTTCCCTCGTCTCGTTTCTCACCGGTCATAGGCCATATAAGTTTTGAACCATTACCTCGCGCTCTTCCAGAGAAGCTTCAATCGTCCATGCCAGCATCCAGCTTTGCAATGCACTCTGGGAGCACAACGACGCTAGCGGGATTGCCATCGGTACTCTCATCTCCGAGCGCATCACCTTCTAGAAGCTGAATATGGACCACAATCTATGCAGCATATCTTCCTCTCTACCGCATGCAACACAAAAAACCCTGGGCTTACTTGTGACGCCCCCGATTCAATCGTACACTAATCTTGCACGCAAATGTGTACGATCAAGATCAGGGACTCACGGGAAGATATCACAACACAACTCTAAAACATAAATAAGTCATACAAGCATCATAATACAAGCCAGGGGCCTCGAGGGCTCAAATACAAGTGCTTTCGATCATAGACGAGTCAATGGAAGCAACAATATCTGAGTACAGAATAAGTTAAACAAGTTTGCCTTAAGAAGGCTAGCACAAACTGGGATACAGATCGAAAGAGGCGCAAGCCTCCTGCCTGGGATCCTCCCAACTACTCCTGGTCGTCGTCCGCGGGCTACACGTAGTAGTAGGTGCCTCCAGTGTAATAGTCGTCATTGACGGTGGCGTCTGGCTCCTGGGCTCCATCGCCTGGTTGCAACAATCGGGTAAAGAAAGGGGGAAAAGGGGGAACAAGGCAACCGTGAGTACTCATCCAAAGTACTCGCAAGCAAGGAGCTACACTACATATGCATGGGTATATGTGTAAAGGGCCATATCAGTGGACTGAACTGCAGAATGCCGGAATAAGAGGGGATAGCTAATCTGTCGAAGACTACGCTCAGCAGCCTCCGTCTTGCACATGTAGAAGAGAGTAGATCAAGTCCTCCAAGTAGAATCGCATAGCATAATCCTACCCGGTGATCCTCCTCGTCGCCTGTTAGAGAGCGATCACCGGGTTGTATCCGCACTTGGAAGGGTGTGTTTTATTAAGTATCCGGTTCTAGTTGTCATAAGGTCAAGGTACAACTCCAAGTCGTCCTGTTACCGAAGATAAAGGATATTCGAATAGATTAAATTCCCTGCAGGGGTTCACCACATAACCCAACACGCTTGATCCCATTTGGCCGGACACACTTTTCTGGGTCATGCCCGGCCGCGGAAGATCAACACGTCGCAGCCCGACCTAGGCCAACAGAGCGGTCAGCACGCCGGTCTAAACCTAAGCGCCCAGGGGTCTGGGCCCATCGCCCTTAGCACACCTGCACGTTGCGAACGCGGCCGGAAGCAGACCTAGCAACCTCCATTACAAAGGAAGTCACGTTACGCGGTCCAACCTGGCGCGCGCTTCGCCGGCCGTCACGACGCCAAGAAGGCTTCGGCCGATACCACGGCGTCGAAAGTGCCCATATCTTTCCCACGTAGTTGGTTAGTGCGTATAGACCAAATGGCGGACTCGGATCAAATACCAAGAACTCGTTAAGCGTGTTAAGTATCCATGAACGCCCGAGCAGGCCAGGCCCACCTCTCTCCTAGGCGGTCTCAACCTGCCTGCCGCTCTGCCACAAAGATCCATCCAGAGGGCCGTCGGGACAAAGGTCCTTTCAGCCCTAATCCGTGAATCACTCATGGGTACTCCTCGGTGACGACTTTAAGCACCACATGTATCATGTATAAAGTATATAGTATATACTCGTGATCACCTCCCGAGTGATCACGGCCCAATAGTATAGCACAGTAGACGGACAAGAATGTAGGTCCACAGATGGAAATACTAGCATCCTATACTAAGCATGTAGGATTGCAGGTAAAGGTAACAAGTAGTAGCAAGGACGGGCTATGCATCGAGATAGGTATAACGAAAGCGATAACATGCTACACTATTGTAATGCAAGCGATATAGAGTAGAATAGGCGATATCTGGTGATCAAGGGGGGCTTGCGTGGTTGCTATGGCAAGAGAGAGGGTCGTCAACTCCGTAGTCGTCTTGAAGCAGCGGCGGTCGGTCTCGGTGTCTAAGCGGAAGAAGAGGGGAAGAAACAATGAATATTTAAGCAAACAGATGCATGACGATGCATGACAAAGCTAAGCGTGATGCTAGGCGTGCCCTAACGCGGTATGTGGTGATCTTGGTGAAGGGGAAAACATCCGGGAAAGTATCCCCGGCGTTTAGCTGCTGAAGTGAGGAGCCGGAGGGGGAAAGTTGCGAGTTTGATAGGTTAGGGGGGTGTGGCGGACGAACGGGTTATGTATCCGGAATCGTCTCGTCGTTCTGAGCAACTTTCATGTAGAAAGTATTTTCATCCGAGTTACGGATTAAAAGATATGATTTTCTAAAGATTTAATCATTTTTTGAGTTTAATTATTTATTTAAATCCAACATTATCCAAAAAAGTGTTTGCTGATGTCATCATGACGTCAGCAGTCAACAGAGGTGTTGACTGGTCAACTGACGTGTGGGTCCCGCATGTCATTGACTGTTAATTAACCTAACAGATTAATTAACTAAACTAGGTGATTAGGTTAATCTAATCAGGATTAATTAAGTTAATTAATTCTTTAATTAATTAATTAATTAATATTTTAATTATTATTTTTTATTCATTTTTTTAAAAAAATCCTTTTTTTTAATTTTCTTTACGGGGCATGGGCCCCATCATCGTCATTGTCACAGGGGGTCTTTAGCGCTGGCGCTAAGCGGTTTCAAGTGCGGAGCACCCGGCGGCACTCGTCACAGGCGGGACGAGGCCGTCGAAGCCAAGCCAGGGCCAATGGGCGTGAGGCGAGGGGTCAATGCTGGAACTAGCCGGCGGCGACAGCGGCGTGGCTGGGGAGGCGCAAGGCTGCTACCGACGGCAGCAGGAGGCGAGCGATGGCGGACCGAGGCGCAACGGGCGCTGTGGTGTGCCGGCGCCGCAGGCGTCGCGAGGGAGGAGGGGAAGGAGGATAGAAGGGGGTCCTCAGGGGAGGCTGCAGGAGGGAGGCAATAGGCTCGGGAGGTGGTGGCGGTCCGGAGATGCTCGGGGCGGTGGTGTAGATCGACCGAGGAGGCGACGAGCGCGTGGTCGGCGAGGCGAGCAAAGGCGGTGAGGCGGGACCTCGCGACGCGGGAGAGTGACGGCGGAACCGGAGCGGACGCGGTCGTGGTCAGCGCGTCGAGGCGAGGGCGACCGGTGAGCTACGGTGGTGCGGCCCGGAGACAGAGGAAAGGAGGGGGTCCTCCACAAGAAGGTCGTAGGGCAATGGCAGCGGTTGCCGAGGAGGAGGACGGGGACGCGTGCGTTGCCGGAGATGAGGAGGCGGTCCGGCGAGGTGGAGTCGAGGACGACGGGGCGGCGACCGATCCGGGCAGTGACGGCGATCGGTCGATGGGGTTGATCCCCCCGATCCAATCGAGGGGGGGGGGCAGAGGGAGGAGCGGGGTGTGGGGAGGGGAAGTGGGGCGAGTGGGTTGGGGTTCGATCTAGGGTTTCTGGGGGAGAGTGGATAAGGAGAGGGGCGTGGCCGGCCGGATGGGCCTGGTGGGTGCATGGGCCGCCTGCTCGGACGGCCGAGGCCGGGCCGGGCCACTTGGCCGAGCAGGGGGGGGGGTTCTTTTCCTTTTCCTCCTTTTTTTCTGTTTGTTTGTTTTATTATTTCTTTCTTTTCTGTTTAAATCATGTTAAACCATTTAGCCATTTTATAAAAAGGTGTTTGTTGCACCATAATTACCCTTGTAGTATTTGGCAACCATCGAACATTTTTGTTTCAAATTTTGAAAACTTTTATTGTTATCATTAATTTGAATCTGAATTTCGAACGGTTTTGAATTATTGCGAGGATAGCAACAGTAACCGAGGTGTCATGGCATGATTAGCGTGGGATTACTGTAGCACGATTATTCGGGCGTTACATTGATCTTCCTTTTGTGGAGTTTGTCTCCTAGAGCTAGTTTGTTCTGCATGAGTCTCCACGTATGGATTTTCGCTTTGCCTGGCGCACAGGTGTCCAAAAGAGTTAACCACCCTTTGTGTTTTAGCATGTCAAGAAGGGGCCTAGCCATTCCTAAATGGTGTGCGGATCTAACAGAGAATTTGTTTTGTAAAGTTCCAAGCAAGGTAGTCTTCACTGTTCGGTCCTCCAATTTGGATTTGCAATATGTCATTGGTGTCATCGTCCAAAAATATTTGTGCCAAATTGATTCTATCCAAATTGGTCCCATGTTCATTCAGTAAATCACAAACCCTAGTGATGCCATGCACACAATCCCCGCCTAGTGGCTCTAGGATGCCTTTCTCCAGTATCCAATTATCATGATGGATATTGATCCTACCGCCATCTCCAATCCTCCACGTTGCACCTTCTCCAAGGAGGCCTCTAACTTGTAGAATACTTTTGAAAGTGAAAGAAGCATTGGTTGGGCATGATGTATTCATGATGTTTCCCTCTCTAAAAATATTTAATCTTCAAAACTCTTGCACACAGGAAAATTCAGACATGAAGAATCCTCCACGCTTGTTTATTTAATAATAGCATTTCATGAAGCCATTTCACCTTCCCGCTTTGTAGTGCACATCTTATCCCATGCAATCCAGTGTACCTTCCTATCACCATTGGCTGCACCCCACCCAAAGTTTCAAGAGATCGAGGTCACGTTTACTCACGTTTTCTTTGGGGGTTGAAAATAGATCATAGTGTAAATTTGTGTAGATCGGAGGACGGATTTGACAAGCACCTCTCTAGATGCCTTTGATTGCCCTTGGACCTTCTATCCCATGACTTCACCTTTTGAGGATTCTTACACATTCTTGAAATCCCATCTTTTGATCTACCTACCAGAGTTGGCCGGTGAAGATAACATTCACTCAAAGCTTTCGAATCATTGCCTAGAGTTCCTTTCAATTCAGCTTTTCCCTCAACCAGACTTCCTTTAATAGAAAATATAGATGACTTCTTGAGATTTAACTTCTGGTTTGAGGCCGTTTCATACACATTAAGGATGTTTTTTAGCACTAGAAAATTACTCTATGATGCCCCCAAAAGCACAACATGTTCGGAAGTAAGATGGGCTTCAGATAGGCCTGCTTCTATTTTCGGGGTCATGTAATCAATTCACATAATATGTCTATGCAACACGTGGGCTGCTGGGACGTGTTGTAGGTAATTCTTCTTCTCTCATTGAGACGAGATGCCGGGCAATCACACAAAGGAAAGTTAGGCCAGCCCAATTAGTGTATTTCACGGTTTTGGGAAGGTTCCGGGTATAGTTCTTTCGGTTCAGAAAGGTTCTAGAAGGTTCATGTCTGATTTTTTTGTTCTTCTTCCTTTTTTGTTGTTTTCTCTGCCGGTATTTATAGGATTTCCTTTTTCTTTTCTTGCTTAGATTTAATTTTTTATTTTAAAAAGGTTCATAGATAAAAAAAAAACAAAAATGAGAAGAATGATTAAATGTTCACCCCTTTATAACATGTTTGCAGAAGTCTTAAAAAATGTTCACATTTTTTCTAAATCACGTATGTTTAAACATCTCCACATTCTATAGAAGTGTTTGTAGATTTAAAAAAAGTTCAATTTTCTCAAAAGTTCACGCATTTAAAAAAAATGGTCACACACTTTTCCTAAAAATGTCCATGTATTTTTTATGTTAAAAACCTAACAAAAAATCAAAATAAACCTAAAGGAAAAGAGAACGAATATATTTAAACCTGATAGTTCTACAGGTTGTGTCACAAGCCTAAGTAGGCCACCCGGCCCAATACAGTGCCCCTAGTGCGACTCCCGGACAATCATTCGCAATTAGCGATAGATAGGAGCTCCCCACATTGCCACTTCCTTTCAGCATCGCCGCCGGAGAAGGAAGCCGAACGCAGTGGGGAAGCTCCCACAACGGTCCAATCCTAAACACTTTAGTTTGGAGGGATTATGGAGCAAATAAACAGTGGCACTGTAATGTTAAGTGGAACTAGCATAATGGTCTGTCCGGTTGTGATGATGGTTTTATTCCGCTATATCGATCAACTGGGTACTAGTAAAAATATTTCATGAAAATAAGACACATGTTTTGTAAGGTCCACACTTGTGTTTTTGACATTACATTCCATTGTATTCAAACTCGGTAGAGTCTGAAAACATAGCAACATATGATTGACATTTGACGGCTTGCCACTTAAATCAACTTCTAGATTTTGTATGGTTTACATAGCCGTTTGTATGCGATTATGCACTTAATATGACAAACAATCATATGCGTTGTTCACCCGTAATCATCATATAACCCGGCGACGACAATGGTAAAATCACTTCTATATTTTTATTGTTGTCTCATTAATGTACCAATTTTGCTCCGTATGTAAAATCTCTAAAAAGACTTATATACTCTCCCCTTCCAAAATTCTTGTCTTAGATTTGTCTAAATACGGATGTATCAAGTCACATTTTAGTATTAGATACATCAGTATCTAGACAAATCTAAGACAAGAATTTTAGGACGGAGGGACTATTTAGGAACAGAGGAGTAGTATTTTGTGCTTTCTAACTGAGATATTCGTACTGTCATACTAACAGAAGATGCAATCCTCTGTTTGTCATATTACAGAATTTTGCAGGAAATATCTTTTGAGTGATCACTGTATTTTAGCTTACTTGTTCAGGGTACAGACCTGTACATGTTGTTGCCTTAAATGTCCGAAGTTGATGCATATTGTTGTATCTGAGAGCTAGTTTTTCAAGATAGGGAGCTGAAAGTGTTCTCATTGGCCGGACTGGTGAAAGAATGCAGGCATTAATTTTCACATGGCCCCTACCTTCTGCCAGAGGCGGATGGATACACATAGCCGAAGACATGGTAAAATTCAGGAACACTGGGCGTCTGGGCCAGTGCACCCTCTCACAACGGCGTTGATGGTGTCAGAATATCTTGGATCATAAACCATTGCAGCACTTGGAACTTCTTCAACTGCAGATGGGGAGCAGAAACACACTCACGCACACACATTTGCATTTCCGGAGGCCACAATCAGACAAGTGAACGAAAGAAACACAAGCAACCAAAAGAGACAAGAAAACATGATCAAGCAATCTCTCTGCTCATCAAAGTTTTTTTTTTTTGCGGGGTTCATCAAAGATTTATTTGCCTGGAATGGATACAACAAACATACAATCAAGCTGCAACAACACGCAGCAAGACGAGAAAAGGAGGCGCATCTCCAATCTCCATCTCCCCTATCCACAAACAACACAAGGGGGGTCGATCACAACAGCAAAACGCTCCTCCCTACATGAAGCTGAACGAACAACAACGGACACGAACCAAGAAGTGATGAATGAGGGAACTCCATGGGAGGGAGACGACGGCCTCTCCCCTTACGGCGTGGGGAAGAAGAACGTCATCTCGCCTCTGGGAACGATGCTTCAACACCAAAGATACTTATACTGCGAGCATCTCCATCCACGTCCCTTCGGAGGCTCAGCACGCTCCAATTTGACCCGCTCTGAAACCCGTCATTTGGCCGGCTTTCTGAACTTTGAACGACAGTATTGATCTCCTGCAGTGACACGGATCGGGTGCACTGAACCTGGACGCCCTCCTGTAGCTTTTCCCTCTGTTGCAGCACTGTGGGCGTGTTGCCCCATCGGCGTCTCTGCTTTTCTTATTCGCCCTTTATGCCGCCTGTCCAACAGTCACGCGTAATGGGACAAGTAGCTCGCTAACCCCATTGGATTAGACAGATTATCTAACGGAAAATGCCAGATTAGGTCTGTGTGCTCTGCCGTCAGGATTACCAAATGTGTCCGAGCAGCATTTTTTGTCTATGTGATAGCTGGCCTTTAATTAATAAACTCTGATGATGAACGTGCTGTAAAAGACAAGTGAAACATTACTTTGTTTGTTTATGTGTGATGGTGATTTCACGCTTTCTTAACTGATTTCTTAAAAATAGCGGAGTATCCGACGCAGAAAAAGCTTAGTAGAGTATATATACTTCACTAAATTTTCGGCCGATCCCATATATATAATAGAGTAAATTTTTTCATTTGCATTTCATTTTTGCCACCGAAACACATTTCTTTACTTTTTTATTTTCCTCAATGACATTGGAATACATAATTCACCAATTCTTCGTCAAGAGAGCAAGACAAAGAAAACAAGAATCACAATTAGACATTTTAAAAGATATCCAATTTCCCCAACTACTCCCACTAGTTGGATTAATATCTTCTTTATGCCTTCATTTTGATCTGCGGCTTCTCGAGTTTGAACACTTCTTTCTTCTTCGATTTTAAAGAAGTAGATGTTGCTTCGCATCTAATCTTATCTCTAGCTTCGGTTCTAGCAACGAGTGCACGAACATCTATCAATTTTCGTGCTATTAATAGATCGATGTATTCTTCCCAATACAAAAACTTGCACCCATCCTACACACAAATTTGAGCAGACAATGAGCTACCGAAATTGTGCCGAATCCGGTGAACAACTGAATCAAAACAAGCACATACCCCATCATTTGTGCACTTGAAGAACACCCATCTGAGATGTTGCGGTGTGGTAGAAACTCGGCACACCACCTATCGCGTGCAGTTGTCGCACTGTATGACCGGCAACGGCGAGCCGGCAAGCCGCTGGGCCAGCACCGAGCCTGGGTGAAGGGCAGACGTGTATTTGCCGGTGAACCGCCGAGGGAGGAGATTCGAGTGGCTAGAGACGGAGCCGGTACCTGCATGCGACACGGAGGCGTTCCCGGGGATGTGCGGTCCGCTTCCCGGCCAATCCATGGCAAAGCGCGACATTTGGCGGCGAAACGCCAAATCCGGCAGCGGCGGGAGTAGCCGCAGATCCACCGATTCTTTGTCGGCGATGGGACGAGGAGGCACAAATTGAAGTGGTAGAGGACAACGACGAAGCGTACGGTGCGTCCGTGGCGGCGGGCGGGTGTCGACGGGGGGTAGGGGGTGGCGCTGGCACAGATGCTGCACAGGAGGGGTGGGGGGAGGCAGTGGAGTAGAGGCGCGGCTTTTACTCATTCGCTGAGCGGTGGAGTAAATATAGGAAGAAAGTTAGGACCAGAATAAAAAATATACTCTCTTACGGCGGATTGAGGATCGGGTAGGTGCGGGTTAGAGGAGTAAAAGACCAACTCGACACTTTCCGGTCCTGTTCGATCTTAACCAGCCTGATGGCACAAGCCACGGCCTGTGAAAAGTATAGTACTAGATGAGTAGGGCAAGTTATTGAACGGACTGTGCGTTTAAACTGTACATAAACATTGTGATTTTTTTTTTCGAGCAACCGGCAGGAGCTCTGCCTTTTCATTAAGAAGAAGAGAATTGACCAGTTTATAAGGAAAACTGGCCGAAAACCGATACATCTGCGATACATGCACACGCCAGCCCCGAGGCTACGCACCACTCGAGTCGACGACACTGTCACCCAAGTGACCAGAAACGACACCCTACAACAGAACCTTTGGGCTCCGGAGCCGCGCTCAAACATCCACACCGCCCCGAGGCCACGCACCAGCCTAGCCGATGGCTCTGCCGCCCTAGAGGCCAAAGCCAACACCCCACGCGACGAGATCTCGGCGCCGCCAAGACCGATTTCCACTCGGCCCGAGGCCGCGAACCCACCTAGTCGATGACCATGTCGCCCTGGCGACCAAAGCCAACCACCACACGAAGGAGATACCCGGAGCCGCCGCTCCGACTTCCACGCCGGCCCCGAGGCCGCGCACTCGCCTAGCCGATGACGAAGTTGCAAAGCCACAGAGCCACCACCAGCAGATGAAGGACCGGGCCTTCAAAGGCGTCGCCCCCAAGAGGGAAGCGACGAGGAACGCCGCCGACGCCCACTTAGGCCAAGGCCGAAGTTTGGGTTTTCACCTGAAGAGCCCGTGGCTGAGTTGACGAGGGAGGTGAAGGGGCTCCACGACGCCGCCTCCAACAAGGAACGACGTCCTAGGACGCGCCGTCGACGCCAAGCATCGACCAAGGTCGAGCAAGGTTTTCACCGGAGCTCACCAAACCCATCATCACCACAGCCAATCACCACCGACGGCGGCCAAGCACTCTACACCGCTCGCCACCGCAAACCGCCTCTTACACGGCCAACAAAACCACCACGACACCACACGCCGTCATGGCAGCCCCGCACCCACCGCCAAGAGCGGCGCCGCCATCCTCCCTCCTCCCTCCCGCAGCCAAACCACAGCGCCGCCTGCAGCCCACCGAACTCGAGGCTGACCCGCCGCCCGGCAACCGAGCATCTCAACCCCGCCACCACGCGCCCCAGATCCACGCCGCTGAGCAGCGGCACTCGCAGGGCCGCCAGCCTCCCGTGCTAGATCCAGCCACCACGCCTGTCGGGAGGGTCGAGCCACCGCCGCTACCGACCGAGGCGCCTTCGCTTCTGCCAGACGCAGCGAAGAAGCCCGCCAGCACCACCGCCCGATCCAGATCGAGGACGAGGTGAGCCAGCCCCACCACCACGCCGCCCGGCAAGACACGGCCCACTGGCCCGCCGAGAAAGCGCCGGAGAGCCACCGCGGCCGCGCGCTAACGCCGCATCCCGCCGCGGCCGCCCGCCCCGCATCGAGGCCACCACGCCAAGAGCGAGATTGCCCGCCGCCGCTGTGCCGCGAGCTTTGCCGCACCCTATGGCGGCGGCGAGGGGGGAGGAACGGGGGGAGGGGGGCCTCTGGCGGCGGCGGCGCGGTCACCCTCCCCGTCGCACGCGGGGCGACGCGGGAGGGGATGGGTAGCTAGTCTGTCTGGTCGATTTTTATTTAAGTAGCGGTGGTACCCGTGTCCTCCCACTGCACCGATCGATGCAAGCCATCAACACTGAAATCTTCAACATGTATCAGGAGGACGCAGCTTCGGTGTCTTCAAGGCACCTGCTTTTGGGTCACTGACATGTGGGCCAGTCACCTTTAGGGTCTATATGTTATGGATACAAAGGCAGGTGTCTTAAGGCACCGAAGCATAGTCTGTATCAGGACGCGGAAAACATTTTGTCTTGGTCTATCTAAATTTTTGATCACTTTATGGTTTCTTCACCTAAGTTCCTGTTCACTTCATCAAAGATACTGCACCAACAACACTACAGCAACCAATACGTCCACCCATGCGATCTACAGTACTATAGAGCAGTGGAGCACTTTCCTGCAGCGAATTATTAGCAAAGATTGCCCAGGATCCCAGCTCGTGTGTCTGGCCCGTGTCCTATCCTGCAAGTGTCCCGAGCTTTGCACCAGTTTGCATGGTGAGAGGATGGCGTGATCCCTGCATGCTGCAACCGCAACACTCCCTTTGCATGGGCTGATGGAAATGATCTCTAGGTAGCTGCGGGAGATAAGGAATTTGCAGCCTCGGCACGCACCTTTGCTCCATGAGCTTTTCTACGATTCGGAGCTGCAAATCTACGTGAGTAGTGCCTCCCAAAAAATGACACATCACATGAGATTCCGTTCCCTCTAGCTTCTAACCTAGGCCGCTTCATGGCTAGGTGCATTGCTAGGTTCACCTATCCGGCTCCAAGACCTTGCAAGCATTTGCATACCACAGTCCACGGGAAGCAACAAGCTTGTTACTGGACATTTTTAGTCTTTCGTCTAGACTTATAAATAGCAGCCGGCTATGTGCTCATCAGCGGGGTAGGTTAGACAAGTGAGGTGTGGTCCACGGGAGATGAGCGGAGGAGTCATAGCAAGTTTGGTTGGTTGTCAACTGGAGTTCTCCTCAAACCACTTCAGTAGCTAGCTAGCTTAACCATGTCTCAGTGCATTGACACTTTTGTAAGTGTGCGTAGTGAGCTTGACAGCCGTGCATAGTGAAGTGTTTGGGAGAACTCTGCGTGGCAATCAACAGTTTCAATAGGTTTTGAGAGTGCTTGTGTTTTAATTATAGTGGTAGGCCATGTATGAAATCCACATATATAGATGATGATGGTTAGGTGAGAATTCATCGAGTTTGGCCTCGTCGGGAGTTCCCTTCAAGCACTTCAGGAAGCATCTTTTGTAGGGCATTTCTGAAGTGTTTGGGGGAACTCTTGTTGTCACCAAGCATTTAGTAAACATATATACAGGCCACGTACCATAACGGAGATGTATTATAATATAATGGCAAACCAACTTTGGTATTACCGGGAGTTCCCTTCAAGCACTTTACGGAGCACCTCGCCAAGGTATTATGTGAAGTGCTTGGGGGAACTCTCGATGTGACCAAGCATTTAGCGGATATTGCAGGTTATATACCGCTAGAGATGTTCTAATGACAAGTCACATTTGGTATTACCTAGAGTTCCTTTCAAGCACTTCAAGAAGCATCTTTATGAGGGCTTATGTGAAGTGTTTGGAGGAACTACTGGTTTCACCAAGCATTTACTAAATGCTAGCCACATAGGATAAGACAGATGCACTAATAGCAAACTACATTCAGTATCACCGGGAGTTCCCTTCAAGAATTTCATGAAGCTCCCTTTTGAGGTATTACCTGAAGTGTTAGGGGGACTTCGCGGTTAGACCAAACATTTAGCCGACATTACATGTCATAAACCACAAGACAAGTATTGATGGGGAATCACGTTTGGTATTACCAGGAGTTCCCTGCAAGCACTTTACGAAGAACCTTTCAAAGGGCTTATGTGAAGTGTTTGACGGAACTCTTGGTGTAACCCAACATTTACTAGATACTGGTCATAAATGACAAGAGTTGTACTAGCGGTGAATCATGTTTGATATTACCATGAGTTCCCTGCAAGCACTTCACGAGGCATTATTTCATGCCATTGTGAATTATTTCGAGAAACTCTTGGTGTAACCAAGCTTTTTTTAGATGCTAGTCATAAACGACAAGAGTTGTACTAGCGGCGAATCATGTTTGGTATTACCATGAGTTCACTGCAAGCACTTCACGAGGCATTATTTCAAAATGCCATTGTGAATTATTTCGGGAAACTCTCGGTGCCACCACGCTTTACTCAATGTCTGCCAAGAACCCAAAGGGATGATCAATATGAATCATGTTTGATTTACCATGGATTCCCTGCAAGCACTTCACGAGGCCTTATTCCGAACACCATTGTGAAGTGTTTGAGGAATCAATGTTTCCACCAAGTATTACTCAATGCGAGCAAGAACTTGAAGAGATGATCAATACAAAACATGTTTGGTTTTACCATGGTTTCCCTACAAGCACTTCACGAGGCACAGTTTCAAACGCACTTGGGGGAACTCTTGGTTCCGCCAAGCTTAAATCAATTAAGGTCAAGAACCAAAAGAGACAATCAATATATGCAAGTAATGTTTGCGAACAACGGTCGGTTAGTTTGGAAACCTCGACCTCCCTTTCTTCACAGATTGTTAGTGTGGGTTTCTCAGCCTTTGGTTTTACCAAGCATTATTTTCAAACATTTGATGAGGCGCTATTACGAGGCCTAGTGTAAAGCGTGGCAGGAATTAATTGTAGGAATCACCGACACATCCTAAACGTATCTATAATTTTAAAAAATTCATTCCATAATCTTATTGAATATGTATTGTTCTTTCATTTATTTGGACTAACATATTGAGGAAGTGCCAGAGTGCCAGTTGTTTTTTGTATCTTCTATTACAAAAAATAGGTATTTTTGAAAGTATGAAAATTTTGAGAAAATTCAAGAGACATTTTTATTCATAAGAGGACTGGTGCCAACACCTGGGGCCAAGGGGATCCCATAGGGCCCAAAACCTTTGGGCCCCACATGCCACCAAGCCTTCTTTAGAAAGGCTCTCCCTCACATGTCACTCATCCCAAGCCCAGTGGCGGCGCCAGGATGATAAACCTATGGGGTCGGAGTGATTATTATCACAGATTTTACCTGGCCTCTAGTTTTTTTTGTATGAATACACATGTATATCGAAGGTTTGCTAATAAGCTGTGGGGTCACCCCACAACTATAATGTTGACTCACTGCTGCCCAAGCCTCTATTGTTGGAAATATGCCCTAGTGACAATAATAAAAGTATTATTTATTTCTAAGTTTATGGGTAATATTTATATTCTATGTTGTAACCACTATTGTTCTCAAGTCTGCGAAAGCCAAGAGGCTAAGAGAAAACTCATGTGCACGTGTAGAGTTATAAACGATAAAATAGATTTCTAGTCTTGCCTCTAGTACTAGCTCAAGTATTACATGATGGTTCTGTTTTCCTGATCATGGGCATGTGTTAAGTGTAAAGATGATGTTAGCAACATTGAGGGCACGATGGTAAAAGAACACTTGTGTTGAATTGACCCAAATTGTATGTTATACTAGAAGATGACATTATGTCACAAGTCTATAGTCCATAACACAGAGAAAGTTGACGTAATTTTGTAAATAGACAGGGTTTGAATGACAAGAATGCACAAGAATAGTGTGGGTTACTTTAAAAAATAGTCAGGGGGTAAACATAAAATGGTGGGGGCCTATCAACAAGATTGCAACGATGTTTAGGGTGTCACCAGCTCGACAAACAACAACATGGCTGCCAGTGGGCACATTGTGATTGGCCGGTGACCTTTTCGTCATATGTGTGCCAAGTTTATGCATTAAAACGTAGCATGTGCTCCAACTTTTTGACTTGTGTGCTATATAACTCTTTTAGATGAGTCCTTGCCTTTGTGTCACCGCACTTCATTCATGATGATTTATGAGAGCAAAAGGAAATGCCAAAAAGAGAAGAGAGGGTTGCGCCAAGCAAAGTGCACGGGCTCAACGACCCAGGAAGCAGGATACAACCCAAGTCAAGCTCGTCATTGGAGCAAGTGACCAAGTCAACAAGGGCGCACTATTAAATAGTTGTTGGTAGAATTGTGTAAAGAAATGTGATGGTCTGGCCCCTCGTCTCTTACCTATATGCCCGGGCGGATGGCCTGGTCATTGACTAGTCATGAAAATGCAATCCAACCGAACCTCTCAAACCACCTCTATGCATTTGGGTTGTCATGTACCTCATACACAACTCATAACTGGGGTGGACATGGGGAGGCCCAGACATGTCTGGACACATTCTCCACGTCGAATTCGACCCATGCCAGCGCACAAATACCTCCTCACTACCCGCATCCGAACGAAACCCTAGACACTTCCCACTCCACCCCAAGTCCGCTCTGATACCCCCTCCTCTCTAGTGATCTCCGCACTTCTCCGACATGACAGGAAGCGGTTTGATGTAGACCAAACCTACAACTTTAATTAATCTGGAACATATTGAATTGCAAAGGGTCACATGCCTTTTCACCATGCTTTTTGATTTCATAGGGTTGTAATATATAGGCAGTCAATTCTAGATTGTATCAGGGGCGGGGCACCTTTTTTCTCAATGTTTGTTTTTGTAGCTTGGTTTGTTCTATTAAGTGATTCGTCGTTCGGAAATAAGATGGGCTTCACATATGCCTGCTTCTATTTTCAGGGGCATGTAATCAATTCACATAACTATGTCCATGCAATCATGAGGGTTGCTCAGACGTGTTGCCAGTAATTCCTGTTTGTCACTCATCGTGACGAGATGTCAGGCAATCACACAATGAAACTGATGTGCGGATGATGCATAGCCTGTACAACAACTGGACGATGACCAATCGAGCTGTCTGCTGCACTTTGGTGATATGCATGTACAAACTGATCTATGATGTCGTGTAGAAATCGCCCGCACAACATCTTGTGCATAGCAGTGCTCATCACACAAAGGAAAGTTAGGCCACCCCAATTAGTGTTACTATATCTCACGGTTTTGGGAAGGTTCTGGGTATAGTTTTTTTTGGTTTAGAAAGGTTTTAGAAGGTTCGGGCTTTTTGTTCTTCTTTTCTTATTGTTTTCTCTCCCGTTATTTACATTTTTTTACCTTTTCTTGTTTAGGTCTTATTTTTTATTTTAAAAAATCTTCGCAGTTTAATTTTTTTTCTCAAATTGAAAAAATGTTTAAATGTTCATCCCTTTATAACATGTTCACGAAAGTCTTAAAAAGTGCTCACAAGTGTTTTATAAATTCACATATGTTTGAACATCTTCACATTTTATAGAAGTGTTTGTAGATTTAGATTTCAAAAAAAGAAAGTTAAGTTTTCTCAAAATTCCATGCATTTTTGGAAAAAGGTCACACACTTTTTCCTAAAAATGTCCATGTATTTTTATTTAAAAAAACTAACAAAACCCCAAAATAAACCAAAAGGAAAAGAGAAAGAGTATATTTAAACCCGATTCTACAGGCTGTGGCACAAGCCTAACTAGGCGACCGGCCCAATACAACGCCACTTGTGCGACAGCCCAACAGACATTCGCAATTAGCGACAGATAGGAGCTCCCCATTCCTCACGCTGCTTTTGCTTAAAAAAAAGTCCCCAACTCTCTGGAACTGTCCCTCCTTTTCTCTCCAACAGTACAGAGAGGGCGACCTTCAGGCGATCTCTAGATCCCGCCGGCTAGACCGGTGGTCCTCCTCTTCTCTGATGGCCACGCTGGCTGCCGGAGAGGTGGGGAACCCGGGTTCTCCTACCAGGCGGTGTACATAGTCCTAGCTGGTCTAGGTTTGGTGTCCGTGGTGCAGCCGTCATGGCGGAGAGGGTGGCTGCGCTTGGAATAAAGTGGCCTTGGCTCCTTCTTCGTCCATCCGTCGTCGTCTTCGGCGCCGGTGAGGGGCTTGAGGCTTTTTGGTCTCGCGGATCTGGTTCCATGGATCCTGCGAGTTGGGCCTCGGCGTCGGTCTTCGCTGCGTTCATTGGTGGGGTTGAGATGCCGAGCTGGGCTGGTTTTTCTGGCCTGCGGCGTCCGCGGCGGCATTCCTGCTGGAAGGTGGTGGTGGCTCATTCTGCACTTCGGTCCTACGGGGAGGTTGCGGCGGCGCTTGTTATCTCCAGGATGCGGGATGTGCTTTCTTTGGCTGGGGAAGGTGGTTCAGTACATCGGTGGTCGTTTTTCGACCTCTTCCGGCGTAGTATACCGATGCGGGACCGGCGTTGCACGGGGCAGGTCCCCGGTCGGCGATGTTCTTTATCTGTGCCCAAGATCTCGCCTCTTGCGGCGGGCTACAACTGTGTCGACTCACAAAGCTTCTATGCGAAGGTGCTCCTCCGGGACCAGGTGGGGTGGCTGCCGCTCTGCTTCCTCTCCGGCGGTGACGACTGCGTCGACTGGTAGCGGTGAACCTCTGTTTGGTTGATTTGGGACAGAAGCCCTCCTGTATCCTGTGTATCAGTATGGTGTTATCTGTATTTGTTGCCGTATGTGTACTGTTTTCCTACTCGTTTGAATACAGATAATCGTATGCCTACGGGTGTACGTTTTCCAAAAAAAAAAGTCCCCATGCTGCCACTCCCATCGGAGGAACCCGGACGCGGTGGGGAAGCTCCCGCAACGCTTCAATCCTGAACACTTTGGTTTGGAGGGATTATGGAGCAAATTAACAGCGGCACTATAATGTTACGTGGAACTAGCATAATGGTCTGCCTAGTTGTGATGATGGTTGTATTCTGATATATCAATCAACTGGATACTAGTAAAAATATTGTGTAAAATAAGACGTATGTTTTGTAAAGTCCACACTTCTGTGTTTGACATTACATTCTATTGTATTCAAACTTGGTAGAGTCAGAAAACGGAGCAATATATGATTGACATTTGACAGCTTGCCACTTAAATCAATTTCTATATTTTTTATGGTTTACATTGCCGTTTGTATGTGAGTATGCACTTAATATGACAAACAATCATAAGCATTGTTAATCATAATAATCATATAACCCGGCGATGGAAATGGTAAAATCACTTTTATATTTATATTGCTTTCTCTTTAATGTATCACTAATATAAGATGTTTTACAGACTTGACACAAACCGACTTATATTTAATTACAGAGAGGGTAGCATTCTGTGCATTCAAAGGGAGATATTCCTACTGCCATGCTACTAAAAGATGCGATCCGCTGTTTTGTCATATTGCATAACTAGATCGGAATCGCGCCTCGACGCGAGGGTGCCGGTTACAATGTTTTGGTCAAGCACATAATGCTAAATCGGTAGTAATTCAGGTTTAGGATATGCTATTAAATTATGACCATTGAAAAGTTACTTCAGTTTCTTTCTGCTTTCCTATAACAAATAATTTTAAACTGACATCTCATAAAAACAAATGGTTAAAGCACTGAAGCTTCAAAACATGTACTTCTCCAAAACATGTTCTACATATTCTAATTCTGATAGATCCAAGTGCAAACTTGAACTTAGAAAATAATATCAGTTTGAAAACATCCAGGAGTGTAAGTCGACTAAAACGAATGTCAAATTTAGGTCGAAGCTACAAATTGTAGAATTCACAAAAAGATATCTAATGCATGAAATTGCTGAGCCAAAATATTTTGAGCTAGATAAATCAAGTGTAAATTTTGTTTCTGTGACCTAGAACCCGAATATGTCAACGACCTGGACTGTAAGTTATGTGGCGAACAGGCCTGAGACATGTCGAGCTCCATGATGCCGGCTGGCTGGCCACCGATCCAGGCGCTGCCACGAGCCCCTTCTCCATGTGGTCTCGCGTCAAAGAGGACAGGCAACGACAACGGCTGGCCACCAGATCTAGCGATGCCACGAGAAGTCAGCCTCTGCTTTACAGTAAAAGAGAAACCGACACAGGAAAACTAAATAAACAATAGGCAACTACACCTGAAAACCACACTTAACTACCCATTGTCAAAAAAAGTATGTGCCTAACCCTATATCCTAATAGTAATGCAACGTCATGCAGGTTCATTAGAGCATTGATCATCATTCTTACTCCGGTATTCAACATCAACAATGTGTCTGCACTTACACTTGACATACCCCTGCAAGCAAATCAAACTTTAGCCCAATATAAGAGAGGCATAGCTCCACGAGCAGATAAAGCGCTGAAACTGTAAAAACATTGATCATCATGCAGGTGCAGAAAAATAGTAGAAGTAGAAATAAAAACATTGATCATCGGGACCGCGCCTTGACGCGAGGGTGCCGGTCCCAATGTTTTGATCAGGCAGGTAATGCTAAGTGAGTAGTAATCCAGGTTCTGGCGCCATATTCTTAATTTGTACTGGCTGGTGGTGCCTGGCTCAACACATTACCCGGACATGTAAACAAAGTATAAATTTTTGCAAGAGTAATCAAACATAAGATTGTCTTTATAGATAGCATAACTGTTGTCAATACATCTTGACGCATTTCTGGTCCATCCCATAGGTGCAACACACCTAATCATAAATGACATAATGACAGATCCAAAATAAAAAGAGCAAAGTAGCTACCTATGATAGATTGCTATTTGATCAGAAAGCATAATTAAAGACACAAGCAAGGAATAGTAATTGCCTATGTCAATAGGATCACAACTATATTCATTACAGAGGATAGATGCTTATTATACCAGAAGCAAGTCAGATTCCAAAATAACAAAGAGCAGAGTAGCTGCCTTTGATAGATTCTATTTGATCACAAAGGCATAAAGACCCAATTCATACCATACAATGGTTGTCCACGACAATTAAGTTCACTACAATATACCAAAAGCAAGAGATACATCATAATAACAAAAGTACATCGAAAGGTGTAGCAGCTGCCCATGAGACTGAAGCTCGTAGCAAGCACGCAACTTCCCATGCAGAGTATATATCTTGGCAAAAAGAAAAAAGGAGGTGGAGCACCACAATACATAATTTATTAGACTACAATATCATAATAATTTGGAGCAAATTTTATGCCTACTCATGATCTCAACATATGCAACTTTGGTACATGTATTTCTTTGATCATTTTTCATTTAAATAATCACCATCTTCAAATTACGACGGTGCAGTTTGGTTATAGTCAAATCAATCAACCAGCTATGCAAGTTCTAAATTGCAGGATAGGTGCTTACTATATTTTCTAAGATTGGCATGCATCTATTAGAATTAAGAAATACATGTATATGTCAGATGCTAGTGCTCGGGAGGGGGGGGGGGGGTGAATTATGCTTATGCAACGCCATGAATATCTTCTTTTTTTAATATATATATGATGCATTTACTTTGGTTTTTCAGATGTCGTGGTCAGATTTTAATCTTGACTTGTATTCTACAAAAATATTTACCTGATGTGATGTGATCCGGTGCGTTGTTGCAAATACAAATATTTTTTTAGTCAATCATTTGTACATCTCTGACCTATATGCTCTAACTATGCTTACTATGTAATTACGAAGTTATTAACTTTCTTGTCATCATCTATAATTAGAACATGACACTACTTTGATATATCCCCTTCTTGACAGAGATCCTAAATAACATCTTTGAAGATATAAAGTTCAGTAGTCTATCGATTCGTTTCAAAGGATGCAAAGAAAAACTGCAAGTAGGGGCTCACCTGCTGCTGTAGGCATTGCTTGGAGGTGCCGGCAGATGGACGGGCTGTGTTGCCCACCACATCCGGCGCACGCGCAAGCTCGACGGGGAGCAGCGGCGTGAGAGCTTTGATGGCGTGGCGACTCACCTCTTCCTCGTCCATTCTGTGCTGGCAGCCATGCTTTTCCTAAGGCTAAGGAAGAGGGAGGCAAAGCAGGTCACCAAACTAACCAGCAAGGCGAGAGAAGCATGTGGTGAGATCGAGGCATACTTACCTGTTCGATAGCGTCGTGTGGTGCGGCAGCGAGGACGACGACGACATCAGCAGCAGTGGTGGCATCTGGTCGGCGGCAACCATGGGGGTCCCCACCGGCTAAGTGGCGTGCCTTGGCGCGCATTGCCCGTCCGAGTGCCGTGACCTACATGTATAAATCTTGTACATCGAAAGAAAATTACAACACTCTTTCAAGACTAAGGAGTTTAGTATAGAGCGCAAACAGTAGAGATATACCAAAAGCATGGTAAGCTGAGTATAGTAAATCGATAGGATAATTTTTGCAAGCACATGACAAAATTTCTTCCAAAAAGCCAAAGTGGCAGTGCCAGATAGGACAAACAGTTTGCATCAAGTTTAGTAGAAAGAAAAAATATTAAAGATACTAAAAGCCTAAATTTTAATCTCCAAATTCCAGAACCACACATCATTGCCAACATACTATAATTAAAATATGAGAACTTAACATATAGGCATAAACATAACAAATAGGCCCATATCAGAACTACCAGTAGCATGACAAAATAAAAGGAGATTCATGTACATATCAGAACTGAGACTCCATATCCTATGTCTCAATACACCTCCACTGCATCAAGCATCAACCACGGTGAGAAGAAGTCCTTAATTCAACAAAAAAGGATGCTTGGATTGTTATGCGTTCAGAACCTGAAATCTGAGGATTTTAGAAGATGGAAAAAATAAGGGTTTCTACTGAAAGATAAACTTAACTGATTAATATAATGTGTGGATGTACATGCAACAATATCATTCTCCGGAACTACTATCAGATATTGGGTTTCATATGAATGCTTGTTAACAAAAGAGAAGATATCTGATTTGTACCGCATCATTGCGAAGCAGGTCGTTATAGAAAACAATGGTTCTACAAGTAGAGCACGCAAGTCACCCAAGACTCGATTAAGTAGTACGTTATTATGGATATGATCTGGTAACAAACAAAGAATGAGACATCAGCATCATTGCCTATGAGTATGGTCTTTCAGTCTAATTGCTAATTAAATCTGTCACTGCTACCATACTTGCTCCCTGTTCTCGTACACATTCTAACACATACTACTGATTGGACAGGAATAAAATTCTTAGACTAAAGTGCAAGCATCTCTTGAAGAGAAACATCTAAAACAGGAATAAAATATACGGTGATTAACGCAAGAGTAATATTTGCAGATGTTTGCAGTGTAGCTGATCATGATGTACTACACAATATCAACATGTATTGACAATGGCAAGGAGGTGCTACTGCTCTTTGATGCAACAATCTTTAATGTTTACAGATACATAGCTCTCTACTGCAGATGTTTAGAGATACATAGCGTTCTACTGCCAAAAAAATCAGAAAGATGCATAGTATCTAAAAATGAATGCTAGCTACTACATCATTTCTTCCTTCAGAGGGAGTGAACAGTGTACCTCGTCGCCCATCTCTAATGTTGCTGCTTCCTGCACCCGCTGCCGCTGGCACCACGCCTCACCTCATGGTCACCGCCGAGCAGCCGATCAGCTCCATCTTGCCAATCGTCAGGAAGTGGCCCACTCCAGCGCCCAGGAATGACAAGCATGATCCGCAAGAACCCTACAAAATCAACAAGTTCAGGGACATAGGAAAGATCTTGGTATAAAATGACCAAAGAATACAATATATAGAGTGAGAAAGGACAAAGAAGGCAAACTCAGTCTGAAACTTCTTAAGCCTTAGCTTCCCAGATTTATTATCTTATAGTAAAGTGAAAGATAATCAAAATAAGACTTCATAGATAATCAAAATAAGAACTCATTCTGCCGAATTTAAGGTCCTACTCTTATCATGAGCTGAAGGGACAAGTTCATGCCTACCATATGCACATAAAGGGTATAAAAACATGAATAATTACCTAAAATATGCAGGTGGAATTTTGAGTTTGCTCCTTTACGTTAGTAGCCCTGCCCAATGAAAATTTGAGACATGCCAGCCACCAAGATCAGGAACAGGCAAATCACGGGGGAGACAAAGTGGGGCTAGGGAGGGAGGAGCTACGACCCATGAAGCAAGCCAGAAAAATTCCTCTTGGGGTAACCAAAGGCCAACAGCTTCCAAAATGCAAGCGATCTCCAAAAGAGAGCCACAGTTAGCAGAATAAAGGTTGTGTACATGTAACTTCAGCATCCTTCCCTAATTCAGCTGCACATCAAGAAGAAAATTCAGTCAAACAGAATGTTTAGAACTTCAGCATCATTTTCAACCTAGCACTAAAAAGCAATTAAATTTCATCGCTGATATCTGTAGTGGTAGAGGCAAACTTATGTAACTCTATCTACTAATGTAAAAATGAGCACACCTAAAGAAAGCTTAGGGGTTCCTTTTCAATTTGTGCTTATTTACCCTTTATGTATGTGAGTTAAAATAATTATACGAAAAGCATGTTCTACAAGTTTTTGGATAGCAGCGACTAATGTTTGCGCAGAGACTACTTTAAATCGGCTAATCCTGCCACTCAGAGGCAGAATTTGATGAATATATATAAAAAATAAACTCAGATTGCAAAAGGGACAATAGACAAAAGGGGGTACAAAATCAACCGTCAGCCAACCAAGGTGAAGATAATGATACAAAATACTAACCTCGATACCCACGTCCCAACGAAAAGAGAAAGAACGCGAGCCATAAACCGAATTAGCAAGTTTGAGATGGAGAGGTGCAAAAACTAACAACCAGAGAATCTACTAATGATGGTAGAGCTAAAGTGACTCCCTAATGTTTGGTGGGGCTAGTATCCATTTGGAAGACCAAATGCTTAGCTTGTTGATTGCGTGAAGGAGCATCAGTATGTGTATCTTAGAACTGTTACGCATCAATTATTGGAAGCCGCAACAACAATATAAGGGCTCAACTGAATCAGCTTCCATCGAACGAATGAATAGATCTGGATTGAAACCATTTAGTTTTCCAGCACTTTGCAGAGCAGATTTCGGTCGCTCGCCAGAAACCAAGACGAAACCATGCGCACACACGAGTGCACCTCGAATCATAGACCAAAGGATAAGGAGGCCCCCGGTCAGATTGAAACTGAATAGATGGCCCCTGCCGTTCGACGGCACGCTAGCTCAGGGAGAGAGACCGAATCCCCTCAGCGGCCCGACACATATATCAATATAGGAAGAAAAAATTTGTTCTTGAATTCGAAATGCAACATTCAACTATTTAGTACAGTATAAGTATAACTGACAGCAATAAATGATTCCATGGAAGAAAATGCTAATACTTCAATTTTGTATAGCTCCTGCAACATTTTGCACTTTGCTAAACAGTATATGATTGCTACATCGTCCAATGAAGTTTTAGTTCCCTGAAGCTGTAGAACTTCTACCAATACTCACTACACAAATGTTTGGCTCAAACTAATTCCAACAAAACTGATATTGAACAACACAATGTCTCAGGAGAATAACTAACATTTTGGTGCCTTCTTTGAACACTACAGCCTGACTTTGCAGTGATGCCACTGGAGCGGAGCGACGACGCCTGACCCAGAGCAGCGTGGTCGCCTTGGCCGTCGCGAGCGCGAGCAGGCAGAGGAGGTAGCCCACCAGGAGCTCCGCAGTAGCCACCCCAGGCCGAGACCCTAACCCTGACCTCTCTCGTGAGGGCCGGCGGTGAGCCGCGCTCCTCCTGATGAGGAGAGACGAGGGCGAGCGGAGGCGGAGGCGGCGCGAGGGCGAGCTGAGGCGGAAGGGCGAGCGGTGGCGGCGTGCGAGGCAGAGGGGATCGAGAGAGAGGGAGAGGAGGAGGTGGGACGGCGCTCGAGAGATTGAGATGCGAGGAGGCAGTGCAGACGGGAAGCAGCGGCTCCACCGTGAGGCGAGGCTGATGGGGAGGAGAAGAGGCGGGGCCTGGAGGATGGTTGGCGGCGACGTCGGTGGCGGCGGATCGTGTGAGAGAGGCGCGCGGGAGGGGAGGGGAACGAGAGAGAGGGAGGGAGAGGAGGCGAGCGGGAGGGGAGAGGAGGAGGCTAGGGTTCACCACGGGAGCCGGCCATTTTATACCCCTCCTAGGCGAAATGACCAAAATACCCCGGTGGGGCACGGATATTTACATTTTGCTGCCATTACTATTCATTCCAGCAGTGTCAATCCCAGATCCAACGGCCCAGGCTTCTCCAGATCTCGATCGGACGAACGAGAACGCATCAAGGGAACCGATCCGACGGCCGAGAATCGCTGATCTCTAAGGAGGCTTGTACATCCATCCTTCTCTTATTTCTGGATTTTGCAGGAAATATCTTTTGACTGTACATGTTATTGCCTTAGAGCAACTCCAAAGGGCCGACCCATTTCGTCCCGCCAAGGCCCCGCTTGGGTCGGCGCGGACAAAAGTGGCGGCCCAACGCGCCGACCCGAACCCAAATCACGTCCGCATCGTGTCCGCGCCGACGCATTTGCGGCCTAAATTTGCGCCCCAAATACGTCGGCGCGGACGCCAGACGGACGTTTCGCGCGCCTTCTCGCTATCCGCCGCGTCCCCACATGGTGGCCGTCCAACTACCCGCTGCCCACGCGGTCAACTTAATTTATGACAACGGGCCCATGCGTCAGCGACGACGCTCGTCCTTTTTTAAGCTGACCGTGCGGCGGGGCCGTCCTTATCCAAACTCGCCGTCCATATCTGCCCACCTTTGCTCCCTCGTTGCCGGCAAACCCTAGCCACCACAACCACATCGAGATGGGCCTCTTCTCCGGCGCCAGCGGCAGCAAGGCCAAGGGCAAGTCCCCCGCCACCCCTTTCCCCTCAGAGTTCCTCCCACCTCCGCCGGCGCCTCGCCGGCAGAGGCAGCGCGTCAACGTGCCAGTGCACCAGGCGGAGTGGCACTGGCAGAACCGCCAGCCTCTGCCGTATCCGGACGTGACGCTGCCGCACGACTGGCATCTGGATCCAGATAGGATCCCAGTGCCGGCGGCGCCGCGGACGGCTCGTGCTCACGCGGAGGAGGTGCGGCGCCGGCGGGCGCTGCTGACGCCGTGAGCAGCGACCAGTTTACAAGAATCGATTTCGCCTAATCGGGCGAGGTGGTTCGCCTTCGAGCACGAGGAGGCGAGGCGACGGGCGTGCGCGAGGTCGACCGGAGGTCGCCGCCACCGGCGCCCGTCGTCCGCGAGGAGGACCAGGCGGCCCTTGCGGCCGTCTACCGGGAGAGCGAGGAGGACGAGCGGAGCAGAGCGGAGGCGGCGGAGGCGGAAGAGGAGGCTCGGTACGAGGCGGCAATGGCGCAGGCCCTTGCCCTCTCCGCGGCGGGCGATAGCGTGGTGCCGCCGATGGCCCCGCCGTCCCCCATCAAGCCGGAGCCGCAGCCGGAGCCCGAGCCCGAGCCCATCGCGCGCTTCTCCTGGAGGGGAGTGGTGCGCGAGTGGGTGTCCGCGCCACCGGTTTGGCTGGGGGCGACGCCGGCGCAGGAGCAGGCGTACCTCGAGATGTGGCGCCAGCGCCGGCTGGCAGAGGAGCGCCGTCGCGGCGAGTACGAGGAGATGCTCGAGCGCGACCTCGAGGAGGAGCAGCGCGAGGCCGAGGAGGAGGCGCGCCAGGCCGCGGCTGCACAGGCGGCCGCACACCCCCGCCCCGGCACTGCCTGCGCCGGCACATCCCGACGTGACGGCGCTCTGGAACACGGCGTTCGCCTGGGCCGAGCCGGCGCCGACGCTCATCGATCTCACGGACCCCGAGGACGACGACGACGCCGCCTAGGGCAGTGCGCCGCCTCGTAGTTTAGGCTGCGTGGACTCTCGCCGTCGTTCGTGGCCGGCTTTAATGTTTAATTAATGTTGTTTCTCTTTTTTTAATATGCATGCGTTTATTTTTTTTGACGCCGTCAAAATGGGTCTCAGGCCAGCGTTGGGCGCACGCGCCGACCCAAATGCGGAAGCGGGCATCTGTGTCCATTTGGCTGACCCAAACGAATAAAAAGCGGACGAAATTGCCGTCCGTTTAGGTCGGCCCGTTGAAGTTGCTCTTAGATGTCCAAAGTTGATGCGTATTGTTGCATCTCAGGGCTGGTGAGCTAAAAGTGTTCTCATTGGCCGAACTGGTGAATGAGTAGCAGATAGATAAACATATCCGGAGACAAGGTAAAATTCAGGAATACTGGGCCAGTGTACCCTCTCAAAACGGCGTGGATGGCGTCAGAATATATTGGATCATGAACCGTTGCAGCATTGGAAACTTTTTCAGCTGCAGATGGGGAGTAGAGAAACACAGACACGCACACACACATTAGCATCTCCGGATGCATGCCACCACAATCAGACAAGAGAGCGAAAGAAACACAAATAATCAGAAGGGACAAGAAGCATGATCAAGCAGTTTCTCCGCTCATCAGAGATTTATTTGCCCGGATACAACAAACATACACTCAAGCTGCTGCAACAACACGCAGCAGCAAGAGGAGAAAAGGAGTCGCATCTCCATGAATCTCTACGAACAACACGAGGGGGGTCGGTCACAACAACAAAACCCTCCTCCCTACCTGAACCTGAACGAACCACAACGGACACGAACCAAGAAGTGATGACTGAGGGAACTCCATGCGAGACGACGGCCTCTCCTCCTCCTCCTCCTACGGTGGCATGAGGAAGAAGAACGTCATCTCGCCTCCGGGAACGATGCTTCACCACCAAAGATACTTATACTGCAGCAAGCATCTCTTGGGAGGCTCAGCCCGCTCCAATTTGACCCGCTCTGAAACTCGTCATCTGGCCGGGTTTCTGAACTTTGAACGACAGTATCCATCTCCTGCAGTGACAGGTATCGGGTGCACTGAACCTGGACGCCTTCCTGTAGCTTTTCCCTCTGTTGCGGCACTGTGGTGGCACAACGCGCGTTGCCCCGTCGGCCTCTCTGCTTTTCTTATTCTGCCTTTATGCCGCCTGTCCGTACAGTCACGCGTAACGGGACAACTAGCTAGCTAGCCCATTGGATTTAGACAGATTTTGTAATGGAAAATGCCAGATTAGGTCTACATGCTCTGGCATTATGATTACCAAATGTGTCTTAGCAGCATCATTTGTCTACGTATAGCTGGCCTTTAATTAACACCGATTTCGCAAAAAAAAAAAACACCGATGAACGTGCTGCAAAGGACAAGTGAAACACTACTTTGTTTATGTGTGATGGTGATCTCACGCTCTGTTCACAGATCAGTAATACGAGACCAATTCGGCACTCTCCGGTCCTGTTCGATCGCAACATGGATTAACCAGCCTGATGGCACAAGCCACGGCCTCTGAAAAGTATAATACTGTAGATTAGTAGGGCATCAAGTTAGTGAAGCGACTGTACGTTTAAACTGTGCATAAACACTGTCATTTTTATTTAAGTAGAGGTGGCACCCGTGTCCTCCCGCTGCACCGATCGATGCAAGCCATGAACAGTGTGAAATCTGACGCGGAAAACATTTTGCCTTCGTCTACCTAAGTTCCTGATCACTTCATAGTTCTTCACCTAAGTTCCTGCTCACTTTATCAAAGATACTGCACCAACCAATACGTCCACCCATGCGATTAGTACTATGGAGCAGTGGAGCACTTTCCTGCAGCGAATTATTAGCAAAGATTGCCCAGGATCCCAGCCCGCATGTCTGGCCGCTGTCCTATCCTCCAAGTGGCCCGAGAGCTTTGCACCAGTTGCGTGATCCCTGCATGCTCCAACTGCAACACTCCCTTTGCATGCGCTGATGGAAATGTTGTCCGTGGACAGAAACCGAGCGACGATCTCTAGCTAGGTGCATTGCTAGGTTCATCTATCCGGCTCCAAGACCTTTGCTCCATGAGCTTTTCTACGATCCTGAGTTGTGCCTCCCAAAAAAGACACATCACATGAGATTCCCTTCACTCTAGCTTCTAACCTAGGCCACTTCATGGCTAGGTGCATTGCTAGGTTCATCTATCCGGCTCCAAGACCTTGCAAGCATTTGCATACCACAGTCCACGGGAAGCAACAAGCTTGCTACTGGAGATCTTTCGTCTAGACTTATAAATAGCAGCCGGCTATGTGCCCATCATCAGCAGGGTAGATTAGACAAGTGAGGTGTGGTCCACGGGAGATGAGCAGAGTCATAGCAAGTTTGGTTGGTTGTCAACTGGAGTTCTCCTCAAATCACTTCAGTAGCTAGCTTAACTATGTCTCAGTGCATTGACACTGGTAAGTGTGCACAGTGAGTTTGACAGCTGTGCATAGTGAAGTGTTTGGGAGAACTCTGGGTGGCAACCAGCAGTTTCAATAGGTTTGAGAGCGCTTGTGTTTTAATTATAGTGGTAGGTCCATGTATGAAATCCATATACATGATTATGGGTAGGTGAGAATTCATCAAGTTTGGCCTCGTCAGGAGTTCCCTTCAAGCACTTCGGGAAGCATTTTTTGAAGGGCATTTTTGAAGTGTTCGGGGGAACTCTTGTTGTCACCAAGCATTTAGTAAGCATATATACAGGCCACGTACCATAACAGAGATGTACTAATATAATGGCAAACCAAGTTTGGTATTACCGGGAGTTCCCTTCAAACACCTTACGGAGCACCTGTCCAAGGTATTATGTGAAGTGTTTGGGGGAACACTCGATGTGACCAAGCATTTAGCGGATATTGCAGGTTATACCGCGAGAGATGTGCTGATGACAAGTCACGTTTGGTATTACCTGGAGTTCCTTTCAAGCACTTCATGAAGCATCTTTATGAGGGCTTATGTGAAGTGTTTGGAGGAACTCTCGGTTTCACCAAGCATTTACTAGATGCTAGTCACATAGGATAAGAAAGATACACTAATAGCAAACCACATTCGGTATCACTGGTAGTTCCCTTCAAGAAATTCATGAAGATCCCTTTTGAGGTATTATCTGAAGTGTTAGGGGGAATTTGCGCTTAGACCAAGCATTTAGCCGACATTACATGTCATAAACCACAAGACAAGTATTGATGGGGAATCACGTTTGGTATTACCAGGAGTTTCCTGCAAGCACTCTACGAAGCACCTTTCCAAGGGCTTATGTGAAGTGTTTGGGGGAACTCTCGGTGTAACCCATCATTTACTAGATACTGGTCATAAATGACAAGAGTTGTACTAGTGGTGAATCAAAGTTTGATATTACCGTGAGTTCCCTCCAAGCACTTCACAAGGCATTATTTCATGCCATTGTGAATTATTTCTAGAAAATCTTGGTGTAACCAAGCATTTACTAGATGCTGGTCATAAACGACAAGAGTTGTACTAGTGATGAATCATGTTTGGTATTAATTACCATGAGTTCACTGCAAGCACTTCACGAGGCATTATTTTAAAATGCCATTGTGAATTATTTTGGGAAACTCTCGGTGCCACCACGCTTTACTCAATGCCTGCCAAGAACCCAAAGGGATGATCAAGACGAATCATGTTTGATTTACCATGGATTCCCTGCAAGCACTTCACGAGGCCTTATTCCAGACACCATTGTGAAGTGTTTGGGGAACCATCGGTGCCACCAAGTATTACTCAATGCGAGCAAGAACTTGAAGAGATGATCAATACAGAGCATGTTCGTGTTACCATGGTTTTGAAGGAAATATGCCCTAGAGGCAATAATAAAGTTATTATTTATTTCCTCATATCATGATAAATGTTTATTATTCATGCTAGAATTGTATTAACCGGAAACATAATACATGTGTGAATACATAGACAAACATAGTGTCACTAGTATGCCTCTACTTGACTAGCTCGTTGATCAAACATGGTTGAGTTTCCTAGCCATAGACATGAGTTGTCATTTGATTAACGGGATCACATCATTAGGAGAATGATGTGATTGACTTGACCCATTCCGTTAGCTTAGAACTTGATCGTTTAGTTTACTGCTATTGCTTTCTTCATGACTTATACATGTTCCTATGACTATGAGATTATGCAACTCCCGATTACCGGAGGAACATTTTGTGTGCTACCAAACGTCACAACATAACTGGTTGATTATAAAGGTGCTCTACAGGTGTCTCCGATGGTACTTGTTGAGTTGGCATAGATCGAGACTAGGATTTGTCACTCCGATTGTCGGAGAGGTATCTCTGGGCCCTCTCGGTAATGCACATCACAATAAGCCTTGCAAGCAATGTGACTAATGAGTTAGTTACGGGATGATGCATTACATAACGAGTAAAGAGACTTGCCGATAACGAGATTGAGCTAGGTATTGAGATACCGACGATCGAATCTCGGGCAAGTAACATACCTATGACAAAGGGAACAACATATGTTGTTATGCGGTTTGACCGATAAAGATCTTCGTAGAATATGTAGGAGCCAATATGAGCATCCAGGTTCTGGTATTGGTTATTGACCGGAGACGTGTCTCGGTCATGTCTACATAGTTCTCGAACCCGTAGGGTCCGCACGCTTAAAGTTCGCTGACGATCTGTATTATGAGTTTTTGTGTTTTGATGTACCTAAGGTAGTTCGGAGTCACGGATATGATCACGAACATGACGAGGAGTCTCGAAATGGTCGAGACGTAAAGATCGATATATTGGACGACTATATTCGGACACCGGAAGTGTTCCGGGTGGTTTCGAAGAAAACCGGAGTCTTGGGAGGTTACCGGAACCCCCCGGGAGAAATAGTGGGCCTTATGGGCCTTAGTGGAGACAAAGAGCGCGGCCTAGCCTAGGGCAGGCCGCGCGCCCCTCCCCCTCTGGTCCAAATTGCACTAGGAGAGGGGGCGCCTTCCTTCTCCCTCTCCCCTTCCTTTCCCCTCCTAGTAGGAGTAGGAAAGAGGGAGTCCTAATCCTACTAGGAGGAGGACTCCTCCTCTGGCGCAGCCCCACAAGGAGCAGTCGGCCTCCCCCTTGCTCCTTTATATACGGGGGAGGGGGGCACCTCTAGACACACAAGTTGATCTGTTGATCTCTCCCAGCCGTGTGCGGTGCCCCCCTCCACCATAATCCACCTCGATCATATCGTAGCGGTGCTTAGGTGAAGCCCTGCGTCGGTAGCATCATCATCACCGTCATCACGCCGTCGTGCTGACGAAACTCTCTGGCGAAGCTTTGCTGGATCGAAGCTCGCGGGACGTCATCGAGCTGAACGTGTGCTGAACTCGGAGGTGCCGTGCGTTTGGTACTTGGTTCAGTCGGATCGTGAAGATGTACGACTACATCAACCCCGTTGTGCTAATGCTTCCGCTTTCGGTCGACGATGGTACGTGGACAACACTCTCCCCTATCGTTGCTATACATCACCATGATCTTGCGTGTGCGTAGGAAATGTTTTGTAATTACTACGTTCCCCAACAGTGGCATCCGAGCCAGGTTTATGCGTAGATGTTATATGCATGAGTAGAACACAAGTGAGTTGTGGGCGATACAAGTCATACTTCTTACCAGCATGTCATACTTTGGTTCAGCGGTATTGTTGGATGAAGCGGCCCGGATCGACATTACACGTACGCTTACGCGAGACTGGTTCTACCGACGTGCTTTGCACATAGGTGGCTGGCGGGTGTCAGTTTCTCCAACTTTAGTTGAATCGAGTGTGACTACGCCCGGTCCATGAGAAGGTTAAAACAACACTAACTTGACGAACTATCGTTGTGGTTTTGGTGCGTAGGTAAGAACAGTTCTTGCTAAGACCGTAGCTGCCACGTAAAACTTGCAACAACAAAGTAGAGGACGTCTAACTTGTTTTTGTAGGGCATGTTGTGATGTGATATGGTCAAGGCATGATGCTATATTTTATTGTATGAGATGATCATGTTTTGTAACCGAGTTATCGACAACTGGCGAGAGCCATATGGTTGTCGCTTTATTGTATGCAATGCAATCGCCTGTAATTGCTTTACTTTATCGATGGCGGTAGCGATAGTCATAGAAGCAATAGTTGGCGAGACGACAACGATGCTATGATGGAGATCAAGGTGTTGCACCGGTGACGATGGTGATCATGACGGTGCTTTGGAGATGGAGATCAAAGGCACAAGATGATGATGGCCATATCATATCACTTATATTGATTGCATGTGATGTTTATCCTTTATGCATCTTATTCTGCTTTGATTGACGGTAGCATTATAAGATGATCTCTCACTAAATTTCAAGGTATAAGTGTTCTCCCTGAGTATTCACCGTTGCGAAAGTTTGTCGTGCCGAGACACCACATGATGATCGGGTGTGATAAGCTCTACGTTCAAATACAACGGGTGTAAGCCAGTTTTGCACACGCAGAATACTCGGGTTAAACTTGACGAGCCTAGCATATGCAGATATGGCCTCGGAACACTAAGACCGAAAGGTCGAGCGTGATCATATAGTAGATATGATCAACATAGTGATGTTCACCATTGAAAACTACACCATCTCACGTGATGATCGGACATGGTTTAGTTGAGGTGGATCACGTGATCACTTAGATGATTCGAGGGATGTCTATCTAAGTGGGAGTTCTTAAGTAATATGATTAATTAAACTTTAATTTATCATGAACTTAGTACATGATAGTATTTTGCTTGTCTATGCTGTTGTAGATAGATGGCCCATGCTGTTGTTCCGTTGAATTTTAATGCGTTCCTTGAGAAAGCAAAGTTGAAAGATTATGGTAGCAATTACACGGATTGGGTCCGTAACTTGAGGATTATCCTCATTGCTGCACAGAAGAATTACGTCCTGGAAGCACCGTTGGGTGCTGTGCCTGGCCGCAGATGCAACTGACGACGTTAAGAATGTTTGGCAGAGCAAAGCTGATGACTACTCGATAGTTCAATGCGCCATGCTTTACGGCTTAGAATCGGGAATTCAACGACGTTTTGAATGTCATGGAGCCTATGAGATGTTCCAGGAGTTGAAGTTAATATTTCAAGAAAATGCTCGGATTGAGAGATGTAACACCCCCAGTGTCATGCTACAGTAATCCTCTGTGATTAAGCTAATCATTTTCTCCAAACAGTGCTTAATCACCTTTGTTCAATATCCCAATTGAAATTCTAGTCAATTCAAATTCAAGTGAAGTTTGAGGTTGCTCAAAAGTTCTTTGGAAAAATGTTCATCATTTGTCTAAAATCCCATAAAAATTATTTGTTAAAGAAGACAACATCACTTGTGTGCAAAGATGAGCATTAGCAATTATAATAGCACCAATTCAACATTTTTTTATGATATCCTATTTATGAAAAATACCAAATGAATTCTTCTGGTCTCCAAAATAGTTGTGGCACTGTCTAAGATCACCAGGGAATAAAAAGGGCACTTCCCATATTTTTCCTAAGTAGATAGCATGCCCAATATTTTTACCCATCTCTGTTTATTAAAAAAAAACAGAAGCAAAAAGAAAGAAGGCTGAGGGGCACTGTGCACTTAGGCATGTCAGTCCAGTGCACCGGCCCAGCCCAACCTCATCTCCCTCCCTTCCCACTGCTCATCCATGGCGCGCTGGCTGCACACACACCGCCACCTCGAGCTCGGAGCAGCCACATTGCCGGATCGGCGGATCCCCGTCTTCTTCTTCCTTCGACAGCCGCCGCTTCTAGGTCAATTCCGGCTACCTCGCGCCCTCCTCAAGCCCTCCTCGAGCCTGCTGCCCTCCCCTACAGGCGCCCAGTGAGCTCCGCCTTCCTCTCCCTCTCTCCCCGTACTCTTCCCCGCGCCGTAGCTAGCTCGCCCGCAAGCCGAGCTCCGCCGTCCGCCATTGCCGTCGTAGGGCTCGCCACCGAGCTCCTCCGCTCGAGCTAGTAGCTCTGACGAGCTCCTGGAGCGCCATAGACCTCGCCTAGCCCTTTACTTCGCTCGCACGCGCTCTGTAGCGCCGATCCCGAACTCCGTCTGAACGCGCCGCCCGTCGCCGTCGATGTAGCGCTCCACTCCGGCCGAGTTAGCCCACGGGACCGCCCAGATCGATGCGGCGTCGGACGCCCGATCGAACGCACTAGGCCACACCCCTCCGCGCCTCAGCGCAATTCCGGCCAACTCCGGTAGCGAACCGCCGCGGATGGCCTCGCCCGGTGCTCGGTGCGTGACTGGCACAGCACCAACGGGCCCGCCTCTGGAGTCCTTGCCCGTGGGCCCAGCCCCGATTGACCATGTTGACCGTGGTCAACTGTGCTGACTGGGCACACAGTGTCACCGACACGCGGCCCCATCGCATATTATGTTAAGTAAACTTTTTTCTAAATAAAAATGATTAGTTATGTTAAATAGTCACTGACATGTGGGGCCCAGCTGTTAATTAACCTCTTTTTAGTTAGTTTAATGTTCTGTTAACTAACGGGATCGAAGACCAGGCCCCGACACCGCACATCACTTTCCCCTTAGTTGCTCGACAATACTAGGTTACTATCAAGTACCGAGGGTGAGTCCTCATCGATTACTCTGATGTTAACCTGTAGTGTAGCTATTCGGTCATGGTCATCGAGGGTGATTTCCTCTTTAACCACTTCGACACGACTACGTGCGTGCAACCCCTCAAGTGTGGACCTCGAGGGTGAATCCTCTTACGTTCACCTTGATGATTACATCGAGTGGAATTCACCGGGGTGATTCCTCGGGCTTTCCCTTGATGTTTAGACACAGTTACTATGATTACTATGACTTTACACAGCCATGTTACTAAAGGCGAATTCGACCCGAGGGTACCCGCGCGAGCTTAATTGCGAGTGATGTGGAGACAGGTTGACACGAGGGTGCCCGCGAGATAATTACAAGGCGTGGCGGGCATTCCTAGCCCTTGCCGCAAGTCCTCGAGGCAGGCAACGGGGTCACATCTTCGTGAGTCTCGCTTGTTACCGCATCGTTCCTAATCCACTACGATTTGGATATTTGATCCGAGGGGCCTCGGCCTTATAGCACTAACCATCACGTGGGCATAGTATGGGCGTTCTGCGTCGTATACATCAGCGAAGCTTAATAGACGCTGGCCCGAAGCGGCGACGCTGGGTTGGACTGCGTAAGCACCTGCCTTGTTGAAGGAGGTAGCTAGGTTCCGCTCACCACCAGCGTCACATAACGTCACGAGGAGTTCGGGGAGATGGCCCATGACCCACAGGGGCATAGGTTTAGTCCGGCGTGCTGGCCTCTCTATTAAGCCTAGGTCGGGTTGCGGCGTATTGTTTGGCCGAGTGGGCATGACCTGGAAAGTGTGTCCGCCGGAGTTAAGCGGCGTGGTGGGTAAGTTGGTGCACCCTGCAGGTGAAAACATCTATCGATAGCCTGTCCTATGGTAACGGACACTTGGAGTTGTATCCCGATCGATACAACTAGAACTGGACACTTGTGATGAGAATTGGATGGTGATGAGAACTGGATTGTGATGATAACTGGATAGTATGGCTCTGGGTTTTCTTTCTCGCAGGGAGTCGAGAAAGGATCTCTGCCGAGGTTGATAACACTACTACTTTACTTTATGCTACTCTACTCCTTCCGGTTCTTTGCAAGATGGTGGTTTCGAAGATGCTAGTCTTCGATAGGACTAGGCCTTCTCTCTATTACGGCATTTACTGCAGCCCAGTCCACATATTGACCTTCCTTTGATAATGTTGCATATGTAGTGTAGATCCTTGCTTGCGAGTACTTTGGATGAGTACTCACGGTTGCTTTGCTTCCCTTTTCCCCCTTCTTTCTTCTTTACGGTTGTCGCAACGGATGGTGGAGCCCAGGATCCGCATTTACACCACCGGCGACTACTACTACCCCGAGGGTACCTACTACTACGTGGAGGCCGCGCCGACCGGGGAGTAGTTAGGAGGCTCAGGCGGTGAGGCCTTGCCTTTTCGATCGTTGCTGCTTTTGTGCTAGCCTTATTACGGCAAACTTGTCTAACTTATGTCTGTACTCAGATATTGTTGCTTCCGCTAACTCTTGTGTATTCGAGCTTATGTATTCGAGCCCTCGAGGCCCATGGCTTGTAATATAAAGCTTGTATTATTTTAATTGGTGTCTAGAGTTGTGTTGTGATATCTTCCCGTGAGTCCTTGATCTTAGTCGTACACATTTGCGTGCATGATTAGTGTACGATTGAATCGAGGGCGTCACAAGTTGGTATCAGAGCCGACTGCCTGTAGGAAGCCCCCTTTCCAACTCCTTGGCCGAAGTTGAGTCTAGTCGTCCAAAACTGTTTTACTAACTTGGCTGTGTGGCTTACGGGACCACGTCACCATTGGGTGGTATTAGGATCTTTTATTCCTTGTCTTTACTCCGGGATTCTGATCTCTCTTTTATTCGGGTTAGATGATTTTATTAACTCTAACATTAGGTTCTCGTAACCATTTCCTCCCGGAGAGCCCTTCATTCCAGATGATCGCTTGGTGCACCAGAAGATTCCGAATATACTCTCCGATGTTTTTCCCGAGACCCTTGTGCCCTTCGCCGTTGCAATTCCCTACCACCGATAAATCCCCATGGATAGCTACATACACTTGCCGTCCATACCTTCATTTCCGATTGCTCTTGTTACTACAAGATACCCTAAAATACTTTGCGATTTTCCGAGAATCCTTTGCGCCTGCTGTCTTGCATCTCCTTTTCCGCCTGAATACCCCTACGAAAAATTCCTCACACTTATCAGGGATTCGTTCATCCCCAATTGATCTTATGTCTCACAAAATTCTTTGAATACTATTCGATCTTCCGATAATCCTGAGTAGCCTATTGCTCCTGTTCTTCCTTATCTTCTTGCATTATGGTTAATTCCATATGTCTAACAATATTCATTAAACTCCCTTGAGTTTGTCATTCTTGTCCTATTGATTCGGCATGTGCGTGAACGCACACATTCATTAGTTATTCCCTGGTAATTATTTATCCTTCTGGCTCAGACTTCACTTCGGGCATGAGCTGGTTCTTGGCAAATCAAACCTTGAATGATTGTCGGTTTATGTCCTTTCAACTTACTTATCTTTTGATTAGAGCATCTGCTTCTGATCCCCCGAATTTGAAATCATAATTCCCTTGCATTTAAGCTTTGGAATTATCAGATATTCCCAAAATCCGATACCTCTACATTATTTCTTCTTCTGATTGAATATCGATACTCACATCAGCTCCGTTGTGGATCGCCGGATCTATTATTGGATTATCATCCGACAGTGTCCTTCATATTCAAAGAACCTCGTAAAGTTCTTTCCCAGATACATAATGCCTTTGGTAATTGTATCCTCTCCTTTTGTCAACCATGCTCTGCTTTCTAGCTTGTGTTGTTTACTTCTGAAGTTCGTGGAATAGGTTCCTAAGATGCCCCTATGAGTTGAACCTATGCCTTCCCTAATCCGTGTGAACTCAAAAGAGATGTGAGTCATACTCTTCTGGCGTTTTGCCAGATATAATTTCAACACCACGACTTCATCGAAAACAAGAAGTGAATGAAAGGTTATGCATTGAAGAAGTGGGAGTCAACCTTGAACTTTGTGTTCATGCCCATGGACACAATGTAGATCTTATCATGGAAGCTTCTCTTAAAATTAATTTCCCCATGGTATAAGATCATCTTATATCTGTGATTTGATCCTTTGCAACCGTGGTTCTGACCATGATTGTTCCCCTTTAATTCCATTTCTCGGACAAGTTAAAGCACTTGCCTTCTTCAGATCTATGCATCTCCGCAACCTCTATTTTGATCTTCCTTCGAGTATTACCCTCTGGTATCTCGAGGATATCATGTCATTGCACTGCATCTTATGAACTTTTGATGGAGTACTACCATACCCTGTCTTTGTCACTTCATGGGATCTGGGTTGTTTGTCAACCGAGAACACCAACAAGTGAATCGATTCCACACTTCGATTTAATAACTCTAAGTAATTTTCATTGCTTACGAGTTTAATAATCCTTCAAGTCATTCCTAGCCTGATCGGCTATATCATTTCGTGCCAAATTTTAACTGTGCTACCTGGTTCTTCTTCCCGGAGCACAATTTTCGATGATGAGCTAAGCTTACATCGATCTTTCTCGTCATGTCATTTCACCTTGACCAGCAAGTTTGATTTCGACTTTGTGTCATACTCATGGTTCCAATAGCCTTTTGCTTATTCCTTCTTGTTGCTTGATGGCATCGCTCCTCGATGGGATCTTCATAGAGCCTCTCGACAAAGGCGTCGTGAGCAACATCAACATTTTGACTTCTGTTGAAATGACAATTGAATTTATGGTGAGAAATACCCTCCTTGACCTACGATGATTTGTGTTATCATCGACTAACCCCCTTGTCTTCTTTCCAACACATGATTGATCATGTCTTGGTTATACCTTGGACTCCTTGCTATTGCTGCAATTGTTCCTTGAGTATCTCTTGTGATCTTCAACTCCAACCCCTACTTGTAACACCATGTTAATGCTACCTCGAAGCATGACTCGGTATTCGAATATCAACAAGAACATTGGAAGCACATTGTCGATTGTTTCTTGATCTATTATCCAAACACCGTTGTATGGGTAATATCATGATTCTTCCTCGCCCCTTCATCTAAATGCTTTTGAACTTAATGTCATATCTTGTATATCCTGCTCCGCTTCCCTTGGGAAGATATACTCCCAATCCTTGTGTGTAAACACATTTTTTTTCCTTTCCAATGTTCTGATTAATCTAATGATCACCTTTTCTTTTCCATTGTTTTGTTTAACCTTTCTTGTGGTTTATGAGAGCTAAGCAGCAATAGTTCCCCGCTTATGAAAACACCTCGGCGTACAATTTGTCAGTAAGACCTTGTTACTATTGATGATGACATTCTGGTAGCCACAGATGGACGAGAACTTTGCCTATTGGTCCGCCTCGATTTAACGAGCAGGAAAATGGTTCTCTTCATCCCTCGCCCTTGGTACCAATGTTGTTGCCAACATAAGCGGCGAGCTATCCTCTAACATGCCTTGCTACCTTAACCGTACAAAATGTTAGCACCCTTCCTGCATTTTAACCCACATGGTGGGCCCATAACCCACAGTTCCACAGGATCGGAACCTGACTCTCCTGTACATCTCTGTCTTCCAAAATTGTTCCTCATGCTTGGTTTCGTATGTAACTCACGAGCCACCTTCTTGTCATCTATTCTGGTATCAGGTGCAATACTTATTCTCGATGCTTTGAACCCCCTTCATCACATGTTTTATGCATCAGCTGGATGCCTACCTGGTTAAAACTTGTTGAACCTTCGTATAGCACTCTCGATACGTTTCCTGGTGCTTCTAAATTCTTCTTCCTTGAGATAACTACCGGGTGCCGATCTTTTCAGACATACATCCTTATTTCTTCCTCCCTATTCCACGCCTTAAATCTCGGGACGAGATTTCTTGTAGTGGAGGAGATTTGTAACACCCCCAGTGTCATGCTACAGTAATCCTCTGTGATTAAGCTAATCATTTTCTCCAAACAGTGCTTAATCACCTTTGTTCAATATCCCAATTGAAATTCTAGTCAATTCAAATTCAAGTGAAGTTTGAGGTTGCTCAAAAGTTGCTGGAAAAATGTTCATCATTTGTCTAAAATCCCATAACAATTATTTGTTAAGGAAGACAACATCACTTGTGTGCAAAGATGAGCATTAGCAATTATAATAGCACCAATTCAACATTTTTTTATGATATCCTATTTATGAAAAATACCAAATGAATTCTTCTGGTCTCCAAAATAGTTGTGGCACTGTCTAAGATCACCAGGGAATAAAAAGGGCACTTCCCATATTTTTCCTAAGTAGATAGCATGCCCAATATTTTTACCCATCTCTGTTTATTAAAAACGAAGCAAAAGAAAAGAAGGCTGAGGGGCACTGTGCACTTAGGCATGTCAGCCCAGTGCACCGGCCCAGCCCAACCTCACCTCCCTCCCTTCCCACTGCTCATCCATGGCGCGCTGGCTGCACACACACCGGCCGTGGCCGCGGATGGCCACGCGCCGGCCATCCGGCGGCTCCTCGACGACCTACAAGGATGCCTGCGCCCTCCCTTAACCCTAGACACCCCCAGTTCCCCCTCTCGCCCCCTCTGGCCCCAGATCCCCTTTCCCCGTGCATCTCTGACGCCACTGCCGCCATGGCCGCCGTTGCCCTCACGGCCCTTTATCGTCCCCATGTCCGTCTGACGTGTCCGTTAGCTTTGTCGTGGACCTCCACTTCGCCTACAACCGCCACCTCGAGCTCGGAGCAGCCACATCGCCGGATCGGCGGATCCCCGTCTTCTTCTTCCTTCGACAGCCGCCGCTTCTCCGTCAATTCCGGCTACCTCGCGCCCTCCTCGAGCCCGCTGCCCTCCCCTACAGGCGCCCAGTGAGCTCCGCCTTCCTCTCCCTCTCTCCCCGTTTTCCTCAAGGCCAGAAGCTAGCTCGCCCAAGCCGAGCTCCGCTGTCCGCCATTGCCGTCGTAGGGCTCGCCACCGAAACTCCTCCGCTCGAGCTAGTAGCTCGACGAGCTCTGGGCGCCATAGACCTCGCCTAGCCCTTTACGCCGCTACTTTCGCTCTATAGCGCCGATCCCGAACTCCGTGCGAGCAGCGCCGCTTTGCCGCCCGTCGATGTAGCGCTCCACTCCGGTAAAGTTAGCCCAGGACCGCCATAGATCGATCGCGGCGTCGGACGCCCGATCGAACGCACTAGGCCACACCTCCCACGCCTGCAGCGCGAATTCCGGCCAACTCCGTGGCGGATCCGCCAGCGGATAGCCTCGCCCGGCGTTGCTCGGCGGCCGTGACACAGCACCGCGGGGCCCGCCTGCAGGTCCTTTGCCCGTGGGCCCCCCGATTGACCATGTTGACCGTGGTCGATTGTCTTTGGCCCAGGCACACAGTGTCAGCATCACGCGCGACCCCATCGCATATTATGTTAAATAAACGTTTTTCTAAATAAAAATGATTAGTTAAGTTAAATAGTCAGCGACATGTGGGGCCCAAATTGTTAATTAACCTCTTTTAGTTAGTTTAATGTTACATTAATCCACCGCCTTATGACAGGTGGGACCTTTGGTCGGTTTGACCAGTCGGGGTCTGTTGACCTGCTGATGTCATCTTGACACTACTGGCGATGTCATAATTCCTTTTACATTAATATTAATAATTCCAAAAAATGCTTTAATCTTTGAAAATTCATAGAAAATAAACCGTGCCTCGGATGAAAATGTTTTCTATATGAAAGTTGCTCAGAAAAATCCAACGAATTCGAATACGCGGTCCGTTCATCTGTCACATGCCCCTAGCATGCTGAACTTGGAACTTTCCCCCTCTTTTCCTTTGTGCGAAATCCGCCTAACGCCGGAAATTCATCCTCGGATGTTTCCCCCTTTCGTCTGCAACATGTAGTACCGCGTTAGAGCACGCCTAGCGCTACGTATCGTCATGTCATGCTTAGTGATACCTCTGTTTGCTATGTATTTACTGTTTCTTCCCCCTCTTCTCTTCGGTAGACCCCGAGGCCGATGATGCCCCGGTGATCGACTACGTCGACAACGTCCCCTCCTTGCCAGAGCAACCAGGCAAGCCCCCCCTTTGATCATCCCGATATCGCCCATTCCATTCTCTCATGCTTGCATTAGATTTTCCCTCTTGTTATTGTTTGCTCCTATTACATTTGCATAGCCTTGCTTTTATGCTTGTTGTTGTACCTTACACCTTATCCTAAACCGCTTAGTATAGGTTGGTTAGTGATCCATCAATGACCCCACCTTGTCCTTGTTGCCTCGCTTCATCATTGGAGACCCGATCAACGGGATCGAAGACCAGGCCCCGACACCGCACATCACTTTCCCTTAGTTGCTCGACAATACTAGGTTACTATCGAGTACCGAGGGTGAGTCCTCATCAAGACTTCGATGTTAACCCTGTAGTGTAGCTATTCGGTCGTGGTCATCGAGGGTGATTTCCTCTTTAACCACTTACGATCACGACTGCGTCGTGCAACCCCTCAAGTGTGGACCTCGAGGGTGAATCCTCTTACGTTCACCTTGATGATTACATCGAGTGGAATTCACCGGGGTGATTCCTCGGGCTTTCCCTTGATGTTTAGACACACATTACTATGATTACTATGACTTTACCGAGCCATGTTACTAAAGACGGGTCGACCACGAGGGGTACTGCCTTGAGCTTAATTGCAGTGATGTGGAGACGGGTTCACTTGGAGGGTGCCCGAGATAATTACGAGGCGTGGCCGGGCATTCCTAGCCCTTGCCGCAAGTCCTCGAGACGGGCAACGGGGTCACATCTTTCGTGAGTCTCTGCTTGTTACCGCGCGTTCCTAATCCACTACGATTTGGATATTTGATCCGAGGGGCCTCTGGCCTGATAGCACTAACCATCACATGGGCATAGTATGGGCGTTCTGCGTCGTATACATCAGCCGAAGCTTAATAGACGTCAGCGACTGAGTGGCGCGCGCCGGGTTGGACTGCGTAAGCACCTGCCTTGTTGAAGGAGGTAGCTAGGTCTGCTCACCACAGCGTCATAGCGTCTTGAGGAGTTCTCGGGGAGATGGCCCATGACCCCTTGGGGCATAGGTTTAGTCCGGCTTGCTGGCCTCTCTATTAAGCCTATGTCGGGTTGCGGCGTATTGTTTGGCGAGGCGGACATGACCTGGAAAGTGTGTCCGGCGGAGTTAAGCGGCGTGGTGGGTAAGTTGGTGCACCCCTGCAGGGAAGAAAACATCTATCGATAGCCTGTCCTACGGTAACGGACACTTGGAGTTGTATCCTGATCGATACAACTAGAACTGGACACTTGTGATGAGAATTGGATGGTGATGAGAACTGGATTGTGATGATAACTGGATAGTATGGCTCTGGGTTTTCTTTCTCGCAGGGAGTCGAGAAAGGATCTCTGGCCGAGGTTGATAACACTACTACTTTACTTTATGCTACTCTACTCCTTCCGGTTGCTGCAAGATGGTGGTTTCCAGAAGATGCTAGTCTTCGATAGGACTAGGCCTTCTCTCTATTTTGGCATTTCTGCAGCCCAGTCCACATATACAGCCTTCCTTTGATAATGTTGCATATGTAGTGTAGATCCTTGCTTGCGAGTACTTTGGATGAGTACTCACAGTTGCTTTGCTTCCCCTTTTTCCCCTTCTTTCTTCTTTCTGGTTGTCACAACCAGATGGTGGAGCCCAGGATCCAGACGACACCACCGGCGACTACTACTACCCCGAGGGTACCTACTACTACGTGGAGGCCGCCCGGCGACCGGGAGTAGTTAGGAGGCTCAGGCAGGAGGCCTTGCCTTTTCGATCGTTCTTTGCTTTTGTGCTAGCCTTCTTAAGGCAAACTTGTCTAACTTATGTCCGTACTCAGATATTGTTGCTTCCACGACTCTTGTGTATTCGAGCTTATGTATTCGAGCCCTCGAGGCCCATGGCTTGTAATATAAAGCTTGTATTATTTTAATTGGTGTCTAGAGTTGTGTTGTGATATCTTCCCGTGAGTCCTTGATCTTGGTCGTACACATTTGCGTGCATGATTAGTGTACGATTGAATCGAGGGCGTCACAAGAGATATGAAGTCTCCAATAAGTTCTACAGCTGCAAGATGGAGGAGAATAGTTCTGTCAGTGAACATATACTCAAAATGTCTGGGTATAACAATCACTTGATTCAACTGGGAGTTAATCTTCCGGATGATAGTGTCATTGACAGAATTCTTCAATCACTGCCACCAAGCTACAAGAGCTTTGTGATGAACTAAAATATGCAAGGGATGGATAAGACAATTCCTGAGCTCTTCGCAATGCTAAAGGCCGCGGAGGTAGAAATCAAGAAGGAGCATCAAGTGTTGATGGTCATCAAGACCACCAGTTTCAAGAAAAAAGGTAAAGGGAAGAAGAAGGGGAACTTTAAGAAGAACGACTAACAAGTTGCTGCTCAGGAGAAGAAACCCAAGTCTGGACCTAAGCACTGAGGATCGAGTGCTTCTCAAGCAACAGACTGGTCACTTGATGCGGAACTGCCCCAAGTGTTTGGCGGATAAGAAGGATGGCAAGGTGAACAAAGGTATATGTGATATACATGTTATTGATGTGTACCTTAAAGATGCTCGCACTAGCACCTGGGTATTTAATACTGGTTCTGTTGCTAATATTTGCAACTCAAAACAGGGACTACGAATTAAGCGAAGATTGGCTAAGGACGAGGTAATGATGCGCATGGGAAATGGTTCCAAAGTCGATGTGATCGCGGTCAGCACGCTACCTCTACATCTACCTTCGGGATTAGTTTTAGACCTGATGTAACGCCCCGGATTCGATGCGCCAGGTGTCCGCCAGTTATTTGCCGTCGTTGCCATGTCATGTGCTTGCGTGTTGCACTTTGCCATGTCATCATGTGCATCGCATTGGCATACGTGTTCGTCTCATGCATCCGAGCATTTTCCCCGTTGTCCGTTTTGCAATCCGGCACTCCTATGTCTCCCGGCGCCCCCTTTTGCCTCTTTTCGTGTGCAGGTGTTAAACGGTCTTGGAATGGACCGAGGTTTGCCAAGCGGCCTTGGTATAGCACCGGTAGACCGCCTGTCAAGTTTCGTGCCATTTGGAGGTCGTTTGGTACTCCAACGGTTAACCGGGTAACCGTAAAGCCCTCTTTTGTGTGCGGCCCAACACCCCTTCAAAGTGGCCCAAAACCCATCCTAACCCTCTCTATGCTCTTGGTCGTTCGATCACGATCGCGTGGCCGAAAACCGCTCCTCATTTGGACTCCCCTAGCCCCCTCTACCTATAAATATGTGCCCCTCCCAGATTTTTTCAGCGGTCAAACCCTAGCCATCTTCCTCCTTCCATGATCGGACATGTCCACCCCGCCTGGACGTGTCCACCGCCCGGCAGCCATGTCGCTTCGACCAATGGCGTCGCGCCACGTCACCCCGCCTCCTGCTCCAACCACGCCCGCCACATCGCGCCGCCCGTTCCCGTAGCCGCAACCGCTTGGTAGCGGTAGCCCAGCAGCGCCAGCGCCGCCGCCCGATCGCCGCGCGCCGCGCCGAGACCGCCAGCGTCCTCGCCGGCAGCCACCGCAGTCTCGCCGCCTCCGGGCGCGTCCGCGCCGTCGCCCATTGTTAGTGCCGCGCTTCGCCCGCGCCCGCGCCTTCTCGCCCGGTCCGCCGCCGCCTCCGTGGGTGCCAGCGCCCGACGCGTCTCCTCCCGCGCGGCGCCGCCGCGCCGCCACTCGCCGCCCAGCGCCTCCACTCGCCGGCCGACCCGCCTCCGCCGCCCAGGCAGGCTCCTCCCGACGCCGCACTCCTCGCCTCGTCGCCTCTCGCGAATCCGCCCTCGCCGGAGTTCGTCGTCGCCGGATCCGGCCGGGGTTGGATCAGTTCAACCACCTCCTCCAACCAAACGCGCAAGCCCCGTCCCGGATCTCGTCATCCCGCTCCGTCCGATCCCGTTGACTTTCTCGGAGAGGTTGATTTTTACATTATCATGCCATGTTAATCGCATCATAACTCCATGCATGCTGCTCCGTTTCGAGCGTGTAATATGTCGAATTGTTCGCCTCGACGAGTACTTCATTTCATTCCATTGCATCATGTTCATTTGAGTTCATCTTTATGCCTGCATGTTCGTCGCAAGAGTGCTATATGATGTTAACCTGCTGAAACTATTATAACTTGATGATTTGTCATTTTTGTTGCATTTTATGTGTGCATCTTATGAGCTTCAGCCCTACATGTGTTTTCAAATATGTCATGCCATCTTTACAGTGGTTCCATCCATGTATTTTTGTGGGTCTTTTAGTGAGTGCATCGAGCTTGTTAAGTAGGGTACTTGCTGTTGCTATTTTGCTAGGCTGATTCTGTTATATTATGTTGCTATGTAAACCTGCTGCTACAAGTCATTCTATGCATAATCTGGAGATGTTCACTAAGGGTGTTTTGTTATACTTGTCATGACTATCCATCCATACCCCTGGTTGCATTTATAGCCTGCTGTAGCTTACTGTAATCTTGCTCCAAAATTGCTAAATAATGTTGCTATTAGCCTGTTAACATTAAGTTCAATGTTTCCATGATTGTTGTTAGTGATCCATGTACTGTATGAACTTGATCTTGCCATTCTTAGCTTCATAAATATGTCTACTTACTATTAGTTGCCTTGCCATGCCATGTATTGCTCTGTGGTGAGTGGTTCAAGCTCACCAACATGCCTACTTATTGTTGTTCCTGCCATGTATGAATCTGTAATATAACTTGCCATGTTTACATGTGTGCCATCATATATTCTTATCCTTTTTGGCTCATGGTCACTAAGGGACTTTTGTTCTATGCAATTATTAGATTCATTCCATGCATTTTTTTGCTATTTTAAGTTCCTTTAACATGTTTTTTGATAGCTCTAAACATTGCAACCTGATGTTATTTCCTGATAAGTCTGAAACTGATATTATTTGCAATCTTGCCATGTCATTTTGAGCATGTTCTAGTGATTTCTGGAGATAGCTCAGTGTTCATGTTTTGTTATGCTTTACCTTTATATAATGTCCATGCCTTTTGTTTTCATATTGTGATACTTTAGCATATTGTTTTGGTGCTTGCCATATGCCTAGTTGCTGTTTTGGACAGATTGTTGCTATAACTTGTATAGAGTGTATGCGTTGGACCGTTGCTCCGTTTTGAGTGTGCTCTAAATGAAACTTGCTTAGAATTTCTTGTAGTTTCATATTATCATGTTGCATCCTTGTTTTGAGGTGTTTGCTTGATGTTTGGATGCATTTAGCATCAATGCCATGTTTGACTTGTTTTGCTCATATCTTCTAGGCCGTAGCTCCGAATCTAATGAACTTTATATGTAACTTGACTAGTATTTCGTGTAGATCATCGTGGTGCATCTTAACTTGCTGTTTAACAACTTGAACATAAGGTTTATTCAGTTCTGAACCAATTTCGAAATTTGCATATGAGGACTTACCGGAGTTGTTCTATGTTGTTCCCGGCCTCATTTAAACTTGCCTTGATGTGTTGATCTTGTTTGCATCATCCCTTGCAATGAGTAGCTTCATGTAGTATTGTCATGCATCATGCTTGTTTGTGCATCATGCCTTGTTCATGTGTGGTGTGTTTACTATGTTGTGTCTTTCTTCTCGATAGTTCCCGTTTCGTTGCGATCGTGAGGATTCGTTCGTCTACGCTTGGTTCGGCTTCATCCATTCGTCTTCTTCATGGACTCGTTCTTCTTGCTTGCGGGATTTCAGGCAAGATGACCGCTTCTACTGGATCTCACTACTATCATTGCTATGCTAGTTGCTTCGTTCTATCGCTATGCTGCGCTACCTATCTTTTGCTCCTCAAGCCTCCTAAATTGCCATGAACCTCTAACCTTTGACACCCTTCCTAGCAAACCGTTGCTTGGCTATGTTACCGCTTTTGCTCAGCCCCTCTTATAGCGTTGCTAGTTGCAGGTGAAGATGAAGATTGCTCCATGTTGGATTATGTTTTATGTTGGGATATCACAATATCTCTTATATTATTAATGCATCTATATACTTGGTAAAGGGTGGAAGGCTCGGCCTTATGCCTGGTGTTTTGTTCCACTCTTGCCGCCCTAGTTTCCGTCATATCGGTATTATGTTCCCGGATTTTGCGTCCCTAACGCGGTTGGGTGATTTATGGGACCCCTTGACAGTTCGCTTTGAATAAGACTCCTCCAAAGAAGGCCCAACATTGGTTTTACCATCTGCCTCACCTAGCCCTTTTTCCCTTGGTTTCCGAGCCCAAGGGTCATCTTTATTTTAGCCCCGGGCGGTGCTCGCCAGTGTTGGTCCGAAACGGGCAGATCACTGCGGGCCACCACGGGGCAACTCGAGGGCTGGTTTTACTCGTAGGCTGACCTATCCGGTGTGCCCCGAGAACGAGATATGTGCAGCTCCTATCGGGATTTGTCGGCACATCGGGCGGCTTTGCTGGTCTTGTTTTATTACTGTCGAAATGTCTTGTAGCCGGGATTCTGAGACTGATCGGGTCTTCCCTAGGAGAAGGAATATCCTTCGTTGATCGCGAGAGCTTATCATGGGCTAAGTTGGGACACCCCTGCAGGGTTTGAACTTTCGAAAGCCGTGCATGGTTATGTGGCAGATGGGAATTTGTTAATATCCGGTTGTAGTAAACTTGAAGTAAACTCTTCTAAAATACACCAACCGTGTGCGTAACCGTGAGTGTCTCTTTTCGGGTTGATCGAGAGGAGAACACGGTTCTTGGGTTATGTTTGACGTAAGTAGGAGTTCAGGGATCACTTCTTGATCATTACTAGTTGACGCACCGTTCCTTTGTTTCTCTTCTCGCTCTCATTTGTGTATGTTAGCCACCATATATGCTTAGTCGCTGCTGCAACCTCACCACTTTACCCCTTCCTTTCCCTTTAAGGTTTGCTAGTCTTGATACCCATGGTAATGGGATTCTTTGAGTCCTTGTGGCTCCTGATTACCACAACAACAGTTGCAGGTACAGGTTTCGCGATGATCATGACGCGAGAGCGATGTTTGCTTGTATTGGAGTTCTTCTTCTGCTTCTTCTTCGATCAGGGGATAGGTTCCAGGTCGGCAGCCTGGGCTAGCAGGGTGGATGTCGTTTGAGCTTCTGTTTATGTTTCATCCATAGTCGGATGTTGGTCTTGTATATGGTGTATTGTTGTATTCATGTGACATTGTATGTCTTGGATGTATCCCCATCTATTATGTAATGTTGATGTAATGATATCCACCTTGCAAAAGCGTCTTCAAGATGCGCTTCTATCCTTGGTGGGACCTTCGAGTTCCTTTAGGATAGGGTCGCATCTTGGGCGTGACACCTGAATAATTGTTATTTGGTGCCAGCGTTAAGCATGAAAATTATATCTGGATCTTGTTTGATGCGAGATGGTTATTCATTTAAATCAGAGAATAATGGTTGTTCTATTTATATGAGTAATATCTTTTATGGTCATGCACCCTTGAAGAGTGGTCTATTTTTATTAAATATCGATAGTAGTGATACACATATTCATAATATTGAAGCCAAAAGATGCAGAGTTGATAATGATAGTGCAACTTATTTGTGGCACTGCCGTTTAGGTCATATTGGTGTAAACTGCATGAAGAAACTCCATACTGATGGACTTTTGGAATCACTTGACTATGAATCACTTGGTACTTGCGAACCATGCCTCATGGGAAAGATTACTAAAACGCTGTTCTGCGGAACATTGGAGCGAGAAACAGATTTGTTGGAGTTCATACATACTGATGTATGTGGTCCAATGAATATTGAGGCTCGCGGCTGGTATCGTTATTCTCTCATCTTCACAGATGATTTGAGCAGATATGGGTATATCTACTTAATGAAACATAAGTCTGAAACATTTGAAAAGTTAAAATAATTTCAGAGTGAAGTGGAAAATCATCGTAACAAGAAAATAAAGTTTCTACGATCTGATCGTGGAGGAGAATATTTGAGTTATGAGTTTGGTCTTCATTTGAAACAATGTGGAATAGTTTCGCAACTCACGCCACCGGAACACCATAAGCGTAATCGCAGGCCGAACGTCGTAATCGTACTTTACTAGATATGGTGCGATCTATGATGTCTCTTACTGATTTACCGCTATCGTTTTGGGGTTATGCTATAGAGACGGCCGCATTCACTTTAAATAGGGCACCATCTAAATCCGTTGTGACGATGCCTTATGAACCGTGGTTTGGCAAGAAACCAAAGTTGTCGTTTCTTAAAAATTTGGGGCTGCGATGCTTATGTGAAAAGGCTTCAACCTGATAAGCTCGAACCCAAATAGGAGAAGTGTGTCTTCATAGGATACCCAAAGGAGACTGTTGGGTAGACCTTCTATCACATATCCGAAGGCAAAATATTCGTTGCTAAGAATGGATCCTTTCTAGAGAAGGTGTTTCTCTCGAAAGAAGTGAGTGGGAGGAAAGTAGAACTTGAGGAGGTAACTATACCTGCTCCCTTATTGGAAAGTAGTTCATCACAGAAACCGGTTCCTGTGACACCTACACCAATCAGCGAGGAAGCTAATGATATTAGATCATGAAATTTCAGATCAAGTTACTACCGAACCTCGTATCTTAACCAGAGTAAGATCCGCACCAGAGTGGTACGGTAATCCTATTCTGGAGGTCATGTTACTTGACCAAGGCGAACCTATGAACTATGAAGAAGCGATGGTGAGCCCAGATTCGCAAAAAATGGCTTGAAGCCAAGAAATGCGAGATGGGATCCATGTATGAGAACAAAGTGTGGACTTTGGTTGACTTGCCCGATGATCGGCAAGCCATAGAGAATAAATGGATCTTCAAGAAGAATACTGACGCTGACGGTAATGTTACTGTCTACAAAGCTCGGCTTGTTGCGAAAGGTTTTCGACAAGTTCAAGGAGTTGACTATGATGAGACTTTATAACCCATAGCGATGCTTAATCTGTCCGAATCATGTTAGCAATTGCCGCATTTTATGATTATGAAATTTGGCAAATGGATGTCAAAACTGCATTCCTGAATGGATTTCTGGAAGAAGAGTTGTATATGATGCAACCGGAAGGTTTTGTCGATCCAAAGGGAGCTAACAAAGTGTGCAAGCTCAGTGATCCATTTATGGACTGGTGCAAGCCTCTCGGAGTTGGAATAAGCGTTTTGATAGTGTGATCAAAGCATATGGATTTATCTGAGACTTTTGGAGAAGCCTGTATTTACAAGAAAGTGAGTGGGAGCTCTGTAGCATTTCTAATATTACATGTGGATGACATATTGTTAATTGGAAATGATATAGAATTTCTGGATAGCATAAAAGGATACTTGAATAAGAGTTTTTCAATGAAAGACCTCGGTGAAGCTGCTTACATATTGGGCATCAAGATCTATAGAGATAGATCAATACGCTTGATAGGACTTTCACAAAGCATATACCTTGACAAAGTTTTGAAAAAGTTCAAAATGGATCAAGCAAAGAAAGGGTTCTTGCCTGTGTTACAAGGTGTGAAGTTGAGTCAGACTCAATGCCCGACCACTGCAGAAGATAGAGAGAAAATGAAAGATGTTCCCTATGCTTCAGTCGTAGGCTCTATCATGTATGCAATGCTGTGTACCAGACCTGATGTGTGCCTTGCTATTTGCTTAGCAGGGAGGTACCAAAGTAATCCAGGAGTGGACCACTAGACAACGGTCAAGAACATCCTGAAATACCTGAAAAGGACTAAGGATATGTTTCTCGTTTATGGAGGTGACAAAGAGCTCGTCGTAAATGGTTACATCGATGCAAGCTTTGACACTGATCCGGACGATTCTAAATCGCAAACCGGATACGTGTTTACATTGAACGGTGGAAATTTGTCGGTTAGTGCGGTTCTAAACAAAGCGTCGTGGCGGGATCTACATGTGAAGCGGAGTACATAGCTGCTTGGAAGCAGCAAATGAAGGAGTCTGGATGAAGGAGTTCATATCCGATCTAGGTGTCATACCTAGTGCATCGGGACCAATGAAAATCTTTTGTGACAATACTGGTGCAATTGCCTTGGCAAAGGAATCCAGATTTCACAAGAGAACCAAGCACATCAAGAGACGCTTCAATTCCATCCGGGATCAAGTCCAGGTGGGAGACATAGAGATTTGCAAGATACATACGGATCTGAATGTTGCAGACCCGTTGACTAAGCCTCTTCCACGAGCAAAACATGATCAACACCAAAACTCCATGGGTGTTAGAATCATTGTTGTGTAATCTAGATTATTGACTCTAGTGCAAGTGGGAGACTGAAGGAAATATGCCCTAGAGGCAATAATAAAGTTATTATTTATTTCTTCATATCATGATAAATGTTTATTATTCATGCTAGAATTGTATTAACCGGAAACATAATACATGTGTGAATACATAGACAAACATAATGTCACTAGTATGCCTCCACTTGACTAGCTCGTTGATCAAAGATGGTTGAGTTTCCTAGCCATAGACATGAGTTGTCATTTGATTAACGAGATCACATCATTAGGAGAATAATGTGATTGACTTGACCCATTCCGTTAGCTTAACACTTGATCGTTTAGTTTACTGCTATTGCTTTCTTCATGACTCATACATGTTCCTATGACTATGAGATTATGCAACTCCTGATTACCGGAGGAACACTTTGTGTGCTACCAAACGTCACAACGTAATTGGATGATTATAAAGGTGCTCTACAGGTGTCTCTGATGGTACTTGTTGAGTTGGCATAGATCGAGACTAGGATTTGTCACTCCGATTGTCGGAGAGGTATCTCTAGGCCCTCTCGGTAATGCCCATCACAATAAGCCTTGCAAGCAATGTGACTAATGAGTTAGCTACGGGATAATGCATTATGTAACGAGTAAAGAGACTTGTCGGTAACGATATTGAGCTAGGTATTGAGATACCGACGATCGAATCTCGGGCAAGTAACATATCGATGACAAAGGGAACAACGTTTGTTGTTATGCGTTTTGACCGATAAAGATCTTCGTAGAATATGTAGGAGCCAATATGAGCATCCAGGTTCCGCTCTTGGTTATTGACCGGAGACGTGTCTCGGTCATGTCTACATAGTTCTCGAACCCGTAGGGTCCGCACGCTTAAAGTTCAGTGACGATCGGTATTATGAGTTTTTGTGTTTTGATGTTCCAAAGGTAGTTCGGAGTCATGGATATGATCACGGACATGATGAGGAGTCTCGAAATGGTCGAGATGTAAAGATCGATATATTGGACGACTATATTCGGACACCGGAAGTGTTCCGGGTGGTTTCGGAGAAAACCGGAGTGCGGGAGGGTTACCGGAACCCCCCGGGAGAAATAGTGGGCCTTATGGGCCTTAGTGGAGAGAGATAGGGCTGGCCTAGGGCATCCCGCGCACCCCTCCCCCTCTGGTCTGAATTGGACTAGGAGAGGGGGGGCGCCCCCATTTCCTTCTCCCTCTCCCCCTTCCTTTCCCCTCCTAGTAGGAGTAGGAAAGAGGGGAGTCCTACTCCTACTAGGAGGAGGACGACTCCTCCTGGCGCGCCCACAAGGGTTCGGCCGGCCTCCCCCTTGCTCCTTTATATACGGGGGCAGGGGGCACCTCTAGACACACAAGTTGATCTGTTGATCTCTCCCAGCCGTGTGGGTGCCCCCCTCCACCATAATCCACCTTGATCATATCATAGCGGTGCTTAGGCGAAGCCCTGTGCCGGTAGCATCATCATCACCGTCATCACGCCGTCGTGCTGATGAAACTCTCCGGCGAAGCTTTGCTGGATCGAAGCTCGCGGGACGTCATCGAGCTGAACGTGTGCTGAACTCAGAGGTGCCATGCGTTCGGTACTTGGATCGGTCGGATCGTGAAGACGTACGACTACATCAACCGCGTTGTGCTAACGCTTCCGCTTTTGATATACGAGGGTACATGGACAACACTCTCCCCTCTCGTTTCTATACATCACCATGATCTTGCGTGTGCGTAGGAATTTTTTTGAAATTACTACGTTCCCTAACAGGTTTCCCAACACCCACTTCACGAGGCACAGTTTCAGACGCATTTGGGGGGACTCTTGGTTCCACCGAGCTTAAATCAATTAAGGTCAAGAACCTAAAGAGACAATCAATATATGCAAGTAATGTTTTGTTTTACCAAGCATTATTTTCAAACATTTCACGAGGCGCTATTACGAGGCCTAGTGTAAAGCGTGGCAAGAATTAATTGTAGGTATCACCGACACATCCCAAACATATCTATAATTTAAAAAATTCATTCCATAATCTTATTGAATATGTATTGTTCTTTCATTTATTTGGACTAACATATTAAGAAAGTGCCGGAGTGCCAGTTGTTTTTTGTATCTTCTGTTACAGAAAATAGGTATTTCTAAAAGTATGAAAAATTTGAGAAAATTCAATAAGGGGCATTTTTAGTCATAAGAGGACTGGTGCGAACGCCTGGGGCCAAGGGGATCCCAAAGGGCCCAAAACCTTTGGGGCCCACATGCCACCGAGCCTTCTTGAGAAAGGCTCTCCCTCACATGTCACTCATCCCAAGCCTAGTGGCGGCGTCAGGATGATAAACCTATGGGGTCGGAGTGATTATTATCACAGATTTTACATGGCCTCTAGTTTTTATGTATGAATACACATGTATATCAAACGTTTGATAATAAGTTGTGGGTGACCCCACAACTATATGTGGATTCGCCGCTGCCCAAGCCTCTCTTGTTGGAAATATGCCCTAGTGACAATAATAAAATTATTATTTATTTTCGAGTTTATGGGTAATATTTTATTCTATGTTGTAACTGCTATTGTTCTCAATTCTGCGAAAGCCAAGAGGCTAAGAGAAAACTCAAGTGCACGTGTAGAGTTATAAATGGTAAAATAGATTCCTAGTCTTGCCTCTAGGACTAGCTCAAGTATTACATGATGGTTCTGCTTTTCCACGATCATGGGCATGCATTAAGTGTAGAGATGATGTTAGCAACATTGAGGGCACAATGTTAGAAGAACCACTACAAAAAAAGACACTTCCGTGATGATACGTGTTTGTCACAGCAGGTCACGTTTTCTTTCATGCATGTACATCCATGAAAAATTTATGACAGAATCAAGATAGTCATACTTGTGCTGTCGTAGAAGTGTTCCATGCCATTACCAAAATTATCATCACGGAAGTGTCCACTTCCATGACGATAAATCGCGCGCCATAGAAGTGCTTTCGTCAAGGGTGACCGACATGTGGCATCCACCATAACGGCTCACCGTTAAGCTATCGGATCCGATTTTGGATCCGATAACCCGTTAACAGCTCGGACCAATGGTGATTTTCCATGTGTAAAATTCTCATTGGCCGGAGGAAACACGTGTCTGCTCCTCGGTGGGCCAGATGTCGCCCGTCCATTGGAGGAGATATGCCTATGATACGTCGACACATGGCAGGGCCCAACAGAGGCCCATATAGGTTAAAAAGTCGACCCAGTCAAAGGCCCGTAGTACTTACTCAGGTACTAATGGGCCAGCCCAATAACGACCTGTTTAGTAAAGGCCCATTTATGGCCCGAAGCCAGATCTGGCCCGTTAATTGTTCACTGAATATTTGGGCCCAATTACAACGCAGTGAATTTCGGCCTGTTAGAGGCCCGATGTAGACATGGGCCCATTCCAGCCTGGTGTGTCTTTCGGCCTGGGAATGGCCCGTGCTGCCCATGGGCCATATATGGTCCGACACGACATCCGGCCCATTAACGGCCCGTGATAAAGGTGGCAACAGTTCAATGCAACGTGACTTTGGGCATGTTAAAGGCCTGTCGTATAATTCGGCCCATTCATGCATGTACTAAGCTTTTGGCCTCTTAAAGGCCCATGATATCAGTGGGCCAACTAAGGCCCAAGATATGTTTCGGCCTGGTAACGGACCGTCATATAACTGGGCCAAAAAGGCTCGGTCTACATTTCAGCCTGCTGAAGGCCCGTCGACGACTAGTGAAAATTGAGGCCCAACATGCATTTCGGCCTGCTAAAGGCCCATGGTTTCTTCTGGGCCGTAACAGGCGAGTAGAATATTCAGCCTGTTAATGGCCCAACGCTACCTGGGCCATTCTAAGTGCTGGGTCCACAAAAGGCCCAACTAAAATTTGGGCCGAATATAGGCCGGAGTAAGTTGTGGGCCTGGTGAAGTGTGAAGGCCCCAATGGCCATTCAGGCCCAAGAAAGATGCAGGCCGGCCCAATTGTGGCCCGCTAAAAACCAGGCCTGTTAGAGGCGAATGTTTTGGCCCGGTCGACTACATCAGATTTTTTTTTAGATAGTGAATGATGGCAGTAACTAGTAGGAATTAAGAACAAACCTACTCTATACAATAAAGAAATTATGGCATAGTAACTTAGAATAAACCTACACTATACAATAAATGATTTATGGTATATTACATCCACTAGGCATCGAAGTTCGCCACAAGTGATCATAAAGCGCAACAAAGAAGCAGATTACAAAAACTGGGCATCATTGCAGCGTAACAAAATGATACTGAACCGAGAGCACTTCCAAGACAGTTGAAGAAAGGTTAGCCTTGGCAGGAACCATCTGCAAGAGCTGTTGAAACAAGGCTGTGAGACCGTCCTAGCATGTCGGTCATAGCTTCCAGGTGTAGCTGTTTAGCAATGAGGTCCTCATTGGTGTTCTCCGCAATCTTTCTTAGAGATAGGACTTCAAGTCGAAGTTGAGTTGCAGAATGCCTTTCTGCTAGAACTTGGGACTGAAGAAGTTGAACTGATTCAGATAGCGAATTCTGTGAGCTTGTCTAACTTCTAGTCTCAAGTAACTTGAACACTGCATCAAGACAAGACTTTGGGGTTGTCTCGCTATCTTCAAGATGTTTTGCCTTCTTTGCTGCAATATATGTTGGGTTTGTCTCACAGCCTTCAACAGACTTGTGCATGCCATTAGGCATATCACCCTGAAACAAGCAGAGAGATGACAGGTTTTCCACGTGTATAAACAAAGATGATAACTGTGCTGTCAATTCCATCCAATTTCAAATTAGAAAATAAAGAGTAAGTTCAAAATATCAATAGCATAATCTGGCATTGTTCATAATGCGTGGAGCTTCACCACACTACTGGATTATCATGTCAACATAACAAGAATAGATGAAGGGCAAAGACAATCGCTGTATCTATTTTGGTTAATGTGCATGGCATGTTGTTCATATCATCAGCCACATCAGTAAGATAAAACAGAAGATGACAAGGTGCAAACGTGGGCTGCTTCACCACACACTGGATTATAGACCCACAAAAACAAGCATACATATAGGGAGTATTGAGTAATGTGCATGGTATGAATAAGGAATTTGGTTTTACAAGTAAAACTTGGAACCTACGGTTCTTGCGAACATGCATTTTGATAGGAACGGCAAACTAAACAGCAGTAAACGATAGGGAGTATGAGCAAATTAAACAGCAATTGAGGATAAAGGCTTTAGAAGGACTGACTTACATTAATAGTTAACACCGGCTTTATAATGCCCTTCTCCATGTCAAGGGAAGGATAACTCAAGAATTTCAGCACATAATATTCTTCATAAGCATTGCCTGTACTCTACATTTTGTAGAGAGTAATTATAGATATGATAATACTGGAAGGGATAGAGGATAATGAAGATAAGATGCAGATTCATGCTACATAATCAACTACCAATCCCTGGAAGTACAAGCGTTACAGGACAAAATGTACTGACAAGACCAATGGGCTACACTTCTGCACTGGCATTGTCTGTGTATTCAACTTTTTGGTAAGATTAAATATAGATCTGATATCTTTTAGTAAATGGTGGGCGAGGGAGATAAGATGCAGAATGCTACACAATGAACCAATCCCTCTTCCCATAATACAAGAGTGTTTTGAACACTGGTGTACTGTACAAAACGTTCTTATATTATGGGACGGAGGGAGTAGCTGTTAATGTAAGTACAGTGATAGACGACGTTCAGTCCTTACAAGAGGACTGCAGAGCTAAACCTCTTCAAAAGCATTGGGTTGATTATAAATTTATGTAAGAGTCCATATGGATCTTATAATGTCCACCAAATGGACGATAACGAGGCTAACATGTGCAGTGATGCTACACAATCAAACAGCTATGAAAGTAAGTATGGTCATACAGGGCAAGAGGTACTCACAAGAGCAATGCAGTGTGTAGTATAGTTGCAAGATGCTGTGGTCCCTTGAGAATGAATGTTCTTCTGCTAACAGTTTTTGTACAAGTGAGACGTTAAGGCAAATGCAAAAATGTAGTTCAAATTGTGATGTGATATCATAGACAGTACCTTACGCTGCAGACGAGACCAATGTGTAACAAGATTATTCCAGTCACTGTCGGATAAATGTAGCACCGGAGACTTTACAGAAATTTCGTTTAGAGGCTTGCCATCGAAGTGCGATTGCCTCAGGTAGGAACTATACTTCATCAATGAGTGCTTGAAAAGCGCAACCAACTCTTGCTCGTCCTGACAATCTAGTTTGGTCCTCGCATATTTAAAAGAATGAAATCTTGTGTCTTCTGTCAGCAGAAACATATGCAGTAATTACCATGAATAAGATTTGTATATTACTTACGCGTAAGTTGCGGAGGAAGACTGGAAATTTTTCTGTGTCTGCGGTATAGTCTTTACATGAAGGAAAGATGCGCACAAAGTTCTTGACAACAATATAAGCTTTGTCTTCTAAACTGGTAAGAAATGGAACAGGGGTCCTATTTGCTGCAATTGGGGCTCTCTACGGTTTGAAAAGGATTTGGCAAGCTGGATTTGGTGCACTCTTTCTTTGGAATGGGGTTTTGCGTCGTAGAGCTGGTGCTATGTCAACTGGCATCATCATACTGTTTGTTGCAGTTGGGGTCTGCTGAGTTGGGGCATCAAAAAATGACCAGTGTAGTAGGGCTAGAGTCCGCTAGAGTTGGGGTGTTTTGCGGGTCAGGTGATATTGCAACTACACCTAATGGGCTATTTGATTTATCAGGTGTCACTACCTTTTCCAAATACTTTGCTTGTGCTCCTCTGTGATCAGCAATCACCCTCTTTCTTTTGAATGTCTGATACACAAGAACAACATTTGAATGGATAAATATGGTATGATGACTGTCGGTGTCAAAACCGGCGGATCTCGGGTAGGGGGTCCCGAACTGTGCGTCTAAGGCGGATGGTAACAGGAGGCAAGGGACACTATGTTTACCCAGGTTCAGACCCTCTCTATGGAGGTAATGCCCTACTTCCTGCTTGATTGATCTTGATGAATATGAGTATTACAAGAGTTGATCTACCACGAGATCGTAGAGGCTAAACCCTAGAAGCTAGCCTATTGTATGATTGTTGTTGTCCTACGGACTAAACCCTCTGGTTTATATAGACACCGGAGGGGGCTAGGGTTACACAGAGTCGATTACAACAGAAGGAGATCTACATATCCGTATTTCCAAGCTTGCCTTCCACGCCAAGAGAGTCCCATCCGGACACGAGACGAAGTCTTCAATCTTGTATCTTCATAGTCCAACAGTCCGACCAAAGGATATAGTCCGGCTGTCCGGATACCCCCTAATCCAGGACTCCCTTAGTAGCCCCTGAACCAGGCTTCAATGACGATGAGTCCGGCACGCAGATTGTTTTCGGCATTGCAAGACGGGTTCCTCCTCCGGATACTCCATAGAAGATCTTGAACACAAGGATAGTGTCCAGCTTTGCAAAACAAGTTCCACATTCCACCATAGAGAGAATAATATTCATAAATCCGACCTGCTGACGTATTTGATACCATGACATCATGCCATGGCCCGGTTATTATCGAACCGTGTTTTTCAACCAGCCTTGGCGCATATCGTGAGGCGGTTTCCTTGGCACGTCTTGTCGAAGCAGAGATCGTGTACCCTTATCACGGGATTCTCATCAATACGGGCGTGGGTAACCCAATCGTGCCCGTTGGTATGACTCCTCGATTATAGGCAAGTCCCAAACGGTCACGAGGAGGACGCCTGGTATTCACCCTCTTTATAAAGATACCAAGGCCTATCATTTTTTATTCCCCGAACTCAATCGAATCCCTCCCCCGCCTTGAGTTCCAACACCCAAAGCTCAGGTCAGGCGCTTCGGACCTTCAACCATGTCCGGATCCAACCTTCAAGGTCGGTGGATGCCCTCCTCCATCACAGAGGAAGACGTCAGGAAGTTAAGAGAGGCCATGTTCTTGACCGGCGAGATTGCGCACCGGCTGCCTGCTCAAGGGCAGGTCATACCTACTCCCAAACCCGGCGAGAGTGTAGTATTTATATCTCACTTCCTTCGAGGGCTAGGCCTGGCTCTAGATCCCTTCGTGAGGGGGCTCATGTTCTATTATGGGCTGGACTTCCATGATTTAGCTCCGGATTCTATTATCCACATCTCGTCTTTTATCATTGTGTGCGAAGCTTTTCTCCGCATCACCCCTCACTTCGGCCTGTGGCTCAAGACCTTCCAAGTGGAGCCGAAGACGATCGACGGGAGGTATGCAGAATGCGGAGGTGCTGTAATAAGCAAAAGAGTCGATGCCCCGTGGCCCGAGGGTTCTTTCCAGGAGGTGTCCAGCTTATGCAACAAGAATGGTTTTATGTCACAGTTCCCAGGGGTACCAAATGGTTGGCCCCACCTGCCTTTCGCTCGGGTCACCCTGCACGCCTAACGTCATGGATCAACAAGGGGCTAGACTGGGGGCCAGTGAAGGACGTGCCCATACTACAGGACCGCATCCGAGATCTCCTCGAAAGAGATATTGGTCTGGTCACAGTAACACAAGTAATGTTACTTCGTCGGACCCTGCCCTGTAGACGTCGTCCCCTCCGTCTGTGGGAATTCAATCCGGAGGGACCGCGAGCTATTCAGCACTTCCTCGGCATGACGCCCGAGGAGATGTACAAATTGTACTTCGGACCGCAAGCAATGTGTCCGGGTTCCACCGAGGACGCGGGTTTGAGCTGCAATCGTCCAGATACCCAAGTAAGTTGCCCTATAGCCGAACACGTTGTATTTATATTCATCACGACATCATTCTGAAAAGTCGCTCTTTGACCAGGACTGGATAGCAAAGGCGAAGATGATCAGGTGTCCGCCCCCCTCCCCGAGGTCTCACCGGATCCGGTACTAGTCCGGATGTTGGAGCTTGCACCCTACCAAGCGCCCTTAGGGTAGGATAAAGGTGGAAAGAAAGAGGCTGACGCCTCAGCGAAGGCGGACAACCGGGGAGAAGAAGCCAAAGCTCCCTCTCCCCAAGGAAGGAAAAGGACCGCCTCTGAAGGCCCGGAGACAATAGTCTCTAAACGGGGGAAGAAATCTTCGCCAGAGGGTCTCCGCCTGTGGGATACCCGGCCGTCAAGGCTCGCAAGGGGATCAGCCCTCCATCAAGATGTAAGTAAAAGAAAGAGTTTAATAGTTAAAAAACATCCTACTTTACTTCTGAGGAAAATAACCAAAACATCCGTCTTGTAGTCCGGATCATGGCCCTTCTCGGCAGAGTTCGTCTTCGGGGGATCTTCCTCCGGAGATGATGGAGAGCGAAACGCCTCCGCACGCCATCCCGCCTTACGAGGCGGGCGACCCCGAGGTGTCGTCTCGGAGGGCTTCTCCCGATCCGGCAAGGCCAGAGAGTGATTCTTTGGCCACCCGAAGTCCTCAGTATCCGGCTCTTGAAGAGAGCAACCGGAAGGGTCCGGCTCCGCCTGTCATGCGGTCGGACGCACTGAAGGATCTGCTAGAGCAGGCGGCTATCTCAGAAGTGCATCATGCGCTAATGGGCACGGTGATTGAGAGGGTTTCATCCGCAGAAAGCGGGTTGCATGAAGCCTTTATGAGTCTGCTGAAAGGTTTTGAGGTAGGCGAAGTGACGTGTATTTTTGATAGTACCGCACATGTTTTAAATGTGCCATGTGCAGATAGTAGCCCCTGAGACTCTGGTTGCCGTCGGAAACGGCGGTAAACAGAGGATCATAGTCGCAGGTAATAATCCAGCCGTCTTCATATGCAGGTGGCGGGAGGTCTGGTGGCTAGCCGGACTTGTGAGGTTGCCGAGCTAACGCGGCGACTTGATGCGGCAGATGCCGACATCGTGCTTGTCAACAAGCGGCTTGACGAGGCGCAAGGTATGTAATTTCTCCGGATTTCAACATATGGTAAGAGGAGTGTAATGCCAGTATCTTGAACATGTTGTGAAATGCAGATGGAGCTGCGGCAGTGGAGACCCTTCGGGCGGAACTTGCCCGAGCCAAAAAGCAAGCCAGGAATAGTGATGCGGCTGCTCTAAAGGCGGCTGAAGAGCTGAGGGCCGAACAAGCTGCCATTGCCAAAGTAAGGAGAAGATGGCCAAGATGGCCGTTGAGTTAAGTGATGCCGCCGACCGATACCGGCTTCTTGAGAAGGAAAGCCAAGCGAGGGCTACGGAGCTGGAGAAGGCCATGGTAGCAGCCAAGGAATCCCGCTCTACAATTAGAGCGATGAAGGAGGAGCTGCGTCACGCCGGGGATATCGCGGCTGGGAAGCCCTTTATGCTGCGGATGAAGTTCGTAGATCCTAAGTATGCTCCTCTGGACCAGCTGTGGAGTTCTGCAGACGCCTATCTGGATTTGGCAGCAAGTGCTGCTGATGCGGCCGAGTTCTTCAAAGATCAAAGAGACCGCGAAGTGGAGAAGCTGTTCTGGTCGCAATTTAATGGTCCAACACATCGCTTCCTCTGAATGAGCAGATGGCCGAATGGGCCGAGCTCCATAGGTTGTCCGGACTCGCCATGAGGTCTGCTAGGATCACTGTGGCGGCAGGGCCAAGGCTAACGGTTACTTTAGTTTGGTGCAACAGTTCCTTGGTGCTGTGCCGTGCATCGACGCTATGAAGAGGTCGGCGTGCATCGAGGGTGCGCGGATGGCGCTTGCCCGTGTCAAAACGCACTGGGCGGAGATGGAAGCCACCGCAATTGCAGCCCCTAGTTCGATAATTAGCCGAGTAGCTGCCGAGCACTATTTTGATGAGGTCCTTGAAGGCGCTCGTTCAATAGAAGCGCAGTGCTCGAAGAATATTATGTTCGAATGACATGTATTCCCATTGAAAAACAATGTTTTGCTAAATTATATAAAGGCTATTTTTATACTTTTGCCTAAAAGTGTTTTGATGCCTCTGTATGGCCGTTTATGTATATGTGTATATAACCTGAAAGTTTGCGTTGGCTTCAAATTTCCCCACACATATAATGTCGGGGTGTTCGCAGAAGACGCGTGTTCACACTTGATCCAACGTCTTGGTCCATTAAGGAGGTGATAGCGCAACGAACTAGGCAAGCGGACTATATTGCTTTAACACTTTCACTTAGCGATAGGAGTTTGACAGTGGGGCTACTATATAGCCCCTGGTGGCTCCGCGCTCATCCGGATACAGGGCATGGTCATGCCTGGCCGGCAAACGGCCCTTTGATAATGCGGAGGAATCCCGAAGATTCCGGTGAGTCATCGAGTGGTTGACTAGTCTCTCGCTTTATCATGACAGTCAGTTTTCGGCTTTCTCTACTGAGGTGCTCATCCGGGCTAGCCAGGGCACAATCGCAGTAGTTCTCCTGGTGCCACCTTAGCCGATAGAGCGGAACGTAAGGTAGCAAAACACAGGAGCCGTGCAAACCCAACATTTGACCAAAGACATGATTCGGAGCTGATGCAGATAAGGCCTAACTCGTGACGCCGAACACTCCCTAAGGTGTTTGGTCATTGAAACATATACTGGGCTTAGGTGATGCCCTTGGATAATGAACCCATAGTCTCCAGGTACGAGCAATATTCTGACGTGGCCACATGCCAAGACGTCAGCATCCTTCTCGGTTGTATTGAGAATCCGGAGGATGTGAACAACAAAAGACAAGAAAAAGGTTTATGCAGGGTCTTAATCTAAAGAGAAACCTTTATGCGGGTCCCCTGCTGCGTCTGCGCTACTGTGTCTTTGTATCAGTATCCTGGACGGGTGTAGCACGATCGTCATCTGTAAAAGAGAGGTGCTTAGTGAAAAGTTGTTGTGCAAAAATTTGGTTATTATAAATAAACCATGAAAAAGTCGAGATGGGTAAAGTTGAGCCGAATTATCGCGGCGAAGCCCCTGGTACCGTCTGTACGGGTGTAACCATCGAACCTATATCTATCCAATGATTGGCCGGACTCGTCTAACCATGTCCGCTGCCCTAAGGACCGGTCATCATATCTGGTGGTGGGGCCGTCTAGTGTTCGGCTGTTAAAGCAGCCGTGCGTTCTTCTGCTCGGAACGAACGCTCAACATTTCCATGTACTATGATGGTGCCGCGCGGATCGGGCATTTTAAGTTGGAGTAAAGCGTAATGCGGTATTGCAATGAAACGGGCGAAAGCCTCTCGTCCGAGTAGTGCTTGATAGCCACTTCGGAATGGAGCAATGTCGAAGGTTAACCTTTCGCTCCGGAGGTTGAGAGCCCGTGCAATGAGCCTCTGTGCCTGGTATTACTCCCTTGAAGGTAGTATTACTGTGGCTGATGTTTGTTGGGTTTATCCCCATTTTGCAGACGGTGTCCTGGTATATCAGATTTAGACTACTGCCACCGTCCATAAGGACTCGTGTAAGGTGGTATCCGTTTATTATTGGGTCCAGCACCAAGGCGGCTGATCCTTCCTGCCAGATACCTATTAGGTGATCCCTACGATCGAAAGTGACCGGGCAGGCCGACCAGTGGTAGGACTCATGGGTGACAGGCTCTATGACTCGCGTATTTCGGAGTGTGTATTTGCCTCTCCTCTTTGTCACGTGGATAACATTTACTGTTTTGACTTATGGAGGGAATCTTTTCTGTCCCCCAGTGTCTTGCTGGCGAGGCATATCCTTGTCCTCGCTCGGAGTGTCCTCCCCCTTGTGTTCAGCGTTTAGCTTGCCAGCCTGCTTGAAGACCCAGCAATCTCTGTGGGTATGATTTGCAGGCTTGCCGGGGGTGCCGTTGATCTGACATAGTTTGTCTAGAATTTTGTTTAGGCCGGTCGGTTCATCTCTGTTGCCTTTAGAGGGCCTTCTCCGCTGACCCGGTCGAGAGCCTCTAAATCCGGCGTTTACCGCCGTGTTGTCTGGGCTGTCTTCTTTATTCCGGCGCTTGTTTTTACTGCGTCGCGGTTTTCCATTGCCGTCCCGGACCTTGGATGTGCTTGGGTCGCTGGTGCTGCTGCGAGCTAACCAGCTGTCCTCGCCCGCGCAAAAGCGGGTCATGAGGCTTGTTAGGGCTGCCATTGTTCTCGGCTTTTCTTGGCCAAGGTGTCTGGCAAGCCATTCGTCTCGAACGTTGTGCTTGAAAGCTGCTAGGGCTTGAGTGTCCGGACAGTCGACAATTTGGTTCTTCTTAGTGAGAAACCTATTCCAAAGCTTTTGGGCTCACACTCCGGGCTGTTGAATTATATGAATCAAGTCATCAACGTCCGGGGGTCGGACATAAGTCCCTTGAAAGTTAGTCCGGAAAGCGTCCTCGAGCTCCTCCCAACTTCCAATGGAATTTTCGGGGAGGCTTTTCAGCCAGTGCCGAGCTGGTCCTTTGAGCTTGAGGGGTAAGTATTTGATGGCGTGGAGATCGTCTCCACGAGCCATGTGAATATGGAGGATGAAGTCCTCGATCCAGACCCCAGGGTTTGTGGTTCCGTCGTATGCCTCTATGTTAACTGGTGTCGGTGTCAAAACCGGCGGATCTCGGGTAGGGGGTCCCGAACTGTGCGTCTAGGCGGATGGTAACATGAGACAAGGGACACGATGTTTTACCCAGGTTCGGGCCCTCTTGATGGAGGTAAAACCCTACGTCCTGCTAGATTAATATTGATGATGTGTGTTACAAGAGTGGATCTACCACGAGATCAAAGAGGCTAAACCCTAGAAGCTAGCCTATGGTATCATTGTTGTTCGTCCTACGGACTAAAACCCTCCGGTTTATATAGACACCGTATAGGGTTAGGGTTACACAGAGTCGGTTACAATGGTAGGAGATCTACATATCCGTGTCGCCAAGCTTGCCTTCCACGCCAAGGAAAGTCCCATCCGGACACGGACGAAGTCTCCAATCTTGTATCTTCATAGTCTTGGAGTCCGGCCGATGATGATAGTTCGCTATCCGGACACCCCTAGTCCGGAACTCCCTCAAGAGCTCCCTGAACCAGGCTTCAATGACGACGAGTCCGGCGCGCATATTGTCTTCGGCATTGCAAGGCGGGTTCTTCCTCCGAATAATTCATAGAAGATTGTGAACACCAGGATAGTGTCCGGCTCTGCAAAACAAGTTCCACATAACACCGTAGAGAGAATAATTTTCGCACAGATCTGCTGACGTATTCCGCGGCGTGACATCACACCACGGCCATGCCTTTATATGAATTGTTTTTTGTTGCTCCACCCCAGCGTGTTTAGCGAGGCAGTTTCCTTGGCACGTCTTATCAAAGCGTAGATCGTGCCCCCCTATTCCGGGTTTCTCATCAATACGGACGTGGGTAACCCAACTGCGTTCGCTGGCCTGCCTTCTCTATCAAAGGCGAGTCCTAGTCGACCACGGGGTGGGCTCTTGGTATTCAACCTCTTTATAACGAGACCAAGGCCCTCTCCTTTTTACACCCTCTATCAAGTTCGCCTCACGCTTCGAGTTCAACACCCAAAGCTTCAGATTCAGGCGCTTCGGACTTTTGACAATGTCCGACTCCGACCAGCATGGCCGATGGATGTCTTCCTCCGTCACAGAAGAAGACGTGCTAAAGCTGCGAGACGCCAGGTATCTAACCGGCGAGATCTCGCATAGGCTGCCTGCTCCAGGGCAGGTCATTCCCACTCCTGAGCCTGGCGAGAACGTGGTGTTCGTGTCTCACTTCCGTCGGGGTTTAGGCTTTGACGGACCCCTTTGTGCGGGGGCTCATGTTTTATTATGGGCTTGATTTCCATGACTTGAACTGGAGTCCATCCTCCATATCTCGTCATTCATTGTTGTATGTGAGGCCTTCCTCCATATTACCCCCCACTTTGGATTGTGGCTCAAAACCTTCAAGGTGGAGCCAAAGACGATCAAGGGGCAGCAAGCAGAGTGCAGAGGGGCGGTCATAAGCAAATGTGCTGATGCTCCATGGCCCGAGGGCTCTTTTCAAGAGGAGCTTGGTGTGTGGCAACGGGAGTGGTTTTATATTACCGCTCCCAGGGGCACCAAATGGGCGGCGCCCTCGCCTTCCGCTCAGGTCCACCACAGTGGCCGGCGTCATGGGTCAACAAGGGGCTCGGCGGGGGCCATCCAAGGATGTTCCCCTGCTGCAGGGCCAGATTCGAGATTTCGGGAAAGAGGGATCAATCTGGTTGCAGGCGCAGTTATGGTGATCCGGCGCCTTCAGCCACCTGCGTCGCCCCCTCCGCCTGTGGGAATTCAACTGGAGGGACCACGAGCTCTCCGAAATTTTATGGGCACGACGCCTGTGGAGATGTATAAACTGTTCTTCGGATCACAAGAGAAGTGTCCGGACTTGACCGAGGACGCAGGACTAAGCTGCAATCACCCAGATACTCAAGTAAGTAGTCCTGTAACCGGACAAGCTATTCATTCATTTATTTTATATATATGCCCTTTAAAGGAACCGTTTCTTGAACAGGAGTGGATAGCAAAGGCAAAGTTGATAAGGTGTCCGGCTCCCCTCCCAGAGACCACGCCCGATCCCATGTTGACCAAGATGTTGAAGGTCGCGCCTTTTGAAGAAGGCGAAGGGAGGAGCGGGGGAGCAACTGCCTCTGCGAAGGAGGCTATCGGGGAAGGAGGATTAAGAGTCCCACCTTCCGAGGAGAGAAGAGGACCGCTTGAGGAAGATCCGGAGGTCAAGGCCTCAAAGAAAGGAAGGGAATCTTGGCGGAGAGGGTCCGACCGGGAAGTAACCCAGCCGCACTATTTCCCCAAGGGGATCAGCCCTCCAAATGAGCCGTAAGTAAAAAGAAGGGGTCTTGTAGATAAGGAACATCCCTGTATTTATTTATGAAGATAACCAAAATTGTACCTTGTAGTTCGGACCTCAGCCATTCTCAGCAGAGCAGTCTTCGGGGGATCTTCTTCCGGAGATGATGGAGAGCGAAACGCCTCCACCTGTCGCACCCTCATGTGAAGCGGACAACCCGGAGGTGTCGTCGCGGAGGGTTCCCCCAAGTCCGGCGGGGGCGGAAGGTCCGGTGCCAAGTGGTGTGCGGTCGGAGGATCTGAAGGATCTGCTCGGGCGGGCGGCTATCTCAGAAGATCACCGTGCTCTAATGGGTACGGTGATTGAAAGAATTGCATCCGTGGAGAGCGGATTGCATGAAGCCGTCAGAAGCTTACTGACGGGATTTGAGGTACGCAAAAAATGATGTACCTTCTGACAGTTATGCATATAAAATGCGCCCTGTATAGATAGTAGCCCCTGAGACTCGGTATGTAGTCAAAATTGACAACATGCCGAGGATCAAATTCTCAGTTTTAACATATCGCCGCGTCTAAACAGGTGGCGGAGCGTCCGGAGGCCAGCCGGACTGATGAATATGCCGAACTAAAGCGGCAGCTTGATGAGGCGGATGCGGACATCGCGCTGGTCAATAAATGGTTTGACGAGTCACAAGGTATGCGACTTCTATGCGGACACCTGTTAAGGGAGCTTGACGCCCATGTCTTACTGTTTGTATGCTTTAATGCAGATGGTGCCGCTGCCGTTGAGGAGCTGCGGGCAGAACTTGCCTGAGAGAAAGAGTAAGCCAGGAGTAGTAATGCGGCTGCTTTAAAGGCGGCCGAAGAGCTAGAAGTCGAACGGGCTGCTCACTTGCCGAAGCAAAGAGGAGATGGCCGAGATGGCCAAAAGGTTAAGGAATGCTACCGATCGCTGCGAGGTTCTTGAAAAAGAGCATCAAGCAGAACAGGAGGGCCTAAAGAAGGCCGCCGCCGAAATCAAGCTTTGAGAGCTGCCAAGGAGGAGCAGAGTCAGGCCAGGGAAATCGCGGCTAGAAAACCGTTTCTGCTGCGGAGGAAATATAGAGATCCAAAGTATGCTCCGTTGGATAAATTATGGAGTTCAGAGGATGCTTATATGGACTTGGCGGCGAGCGCTGTGGACGCGGTTGAGCACTTCCGGGGTCAGAAGGGGTACAAAAGGGAAGAGCTATACTAGTCGCAATTCCATAGTCTGGAGCATCCTCTGCCGCTGACCGATCGGTTGGCCGAGTGGGCCGAGCTGAATCGATTGTCCGGATTGGCCATGAAGCATGTCTTGACTCACTTGTGGCCGGACGGACCCCAGCCGAAGAGCTATTTTGGTGTAGTGCAGCAGTTTCTTGCGCGGTGCAGCGTGTCGACGCGATGAAGTGATCGACATGTATTGAGGAGCGCGGATGGATCTTGCCCGTGTCAAGATATCTTTGGCAGAGATGAAGGCCACCGACGTTGCATCCCGTGATTCGGACAGAGGCCGAGTACCGCCGAGCACTACTTTGAAGAAGTCCTGCCGGGCGCTCGTTTAATAGAGACGCAGCGATTAACTCGAAGGATATTATGTTTGAATGACATGTATGATTCGTGAAAACGATGTTTCAATGTAATATAAGTGCTTTTTATACTTGTGCGTTCAAGTAGTAAACTACTCCTGTCGGCCGTTTATGTATATGTGTATATAACACGAAAGATGGCAGTTTTTGGCTTCAGCCCCACGCACATAGTGCGGGGTGTTTGCAAAAAAGCGCTTTTTCACACTTAATCCAACGTCTTGGTCCTGTTAAGGAGGTGATAGCGTAGCAAACCGTGCAACCGGACTATAATGCTTTATCACTTTCACTTAGCCATAGGAGTTCGAGGTGGGGCTACTATATAGCCTCGGGGCACCGCACTCTCCCGAATTAGGGTGCGTATGTGCTGACCGAAAATCGGTCCTTCGTTAATGCGGAGGAATTCTAAACATTCCTGTGAGTCATCGAGTGGTTGACCAGTCTCGCTATATCATGACGGTCAGTTTCGGCTTTCTCTCGAGGTGCTCGCCCGGCGAACCGGGCACAATCGCAGTAGTTCTCCTGGTGCCGCGTTAGCCGTGAAAACAGAACGTAAGGCAGCAAAACTCAGGAGCCGGGCAACCCAACATTTGACCAAAGACAGTGATTCGGAGCTGATGCATATAAGGCCTAACTCGAGACGCGAATACTCCCTAAGGTATTCGGTCTTTATGAAAATGGGCAAAATAAGGCCCTAAGCCCTTTGTGTCGATTGCGCATAAAAAAATTGCAGTGCGGCCAATGCCAAAGCACCAGCCTCCTCCTCACTTATATTAAGGAACCGAGGGGATGTGTATCAACAAGAGACAGTGAAAGAAGGTTTACGCAGGGTCTTAATCTGAAAAGAATCCTTGCAACGGGTCCCTACTGCACGTCTGCGCCTTTGTCTCCGTTGTGCCGTATCCTGGACGGGTGTAGCACATTGTTCATCTGTAAAAGAGAGGAACTTAGTTTAAAAGAAAAAGGATCGTGCGAAAGATGTACTTAATATTTAAATAAACAAAGTACGGTTCGAAGAAGTGAATAAAATTTGAGCTTTATTATCTCTTGTTATACATGCATGTAGCCCCTTGTATGGGGGTATGCCGCTAGTGGGCGCCGGACTCGTCTAACCGTATCCGGGGTTTGAATGACCTATTGTAGGTTCTTTGCCTAGTGGAGCCGGATAGCTGTAGAGCTGTCGATGCAGTCTCCCCTTCTTCCGTGCTCGATTAACACTTAATACTTACTTTCAACGAGATGATGCCGCGTGGACCGGGCATTTTAAGTGTTAGAGATGCATAATGCGGTATTGCGTTAAAGCGGACGAAAGCTTCGCGTCCCAATAGTGCTTGATGGCTACTTTTAAACGGGGCGACATGGAAGAGTAACCTTTCGCGATGGAAGTTGTCGGATGAACCAAACACAACTTCTAGCAGTATGGATCCCGTACAAAGGGCATATGGGCTCGGCAAGTACTCCTTTAAAGGAGGTGTTGCTATGGCGAATTTTGGTTGGGTTTATCCCCATCCTGCGGATTGTGTCTGATATATCAGGTTTATGTCATCGCCGCCGTCCATGAGGACATGTGTAAATTGGAATCCGTCGATTATAGGATTCAATATCAAGGCAGTCCATCCTGCGTTCCGGATATGATCGGAATAGTCACGATGGTCGAAGGTGATTGGTTTTGACAACCCGATGTGCGTGGCGCCTTTTAGGGGGCGCCGCTTTGTTTTTCCTTTTGATCACGTGAAGTGAGTTTACTGTTTTAACCTCCTGTGGGAAAGTTTTTCGTTTTCCGGAGTGCTGATTTTGGGTTTCGTCACTCGCATTTGGTGTGTCGAGCCCCTTGTGTTCGGCGTTAAGACGGCCGGACTGCTTGAAGACCCAACAATCTCTGTGGGTACGGTTTGCAGGCTTCCCGGAGGTACCATGTATTTGACACAGACTATCCAAATCATGTTTAGGTTGGATAGCTCGTCACTGTTATCCTTTAGGGGCAGTGTTTTGTTGTTTGGCCGAGAGATTTTGAATCCGGCGTTGACCGCCGTACTATTTGGGCCATTTTCCTTATTCCGGCGCTGATCTTTTCGGCGTCGTGATTTCCCATTTCCATCCCTGATTTCGGATGTACTCGGGTCGCTGGTGCTGCATCTAGCCAGCCAGCTGTCCTCTCCCGTGCAAAAGCGGGTCATGAGGCTTGTTAATGCGGCCATTGTTCTTGGCTTTTCTTGGCCGAGGTGTCTGGCGAGCCATTCGTCTCGGACGTTGTGTTTGAAAGCTGCTAAGGCTTCGGCGTCCGGACAGTCGACTATTTGGTTCTTTTTAGTAAGGAACCTGTTCGAGAATTTCCGGGCTGACTCTCCGGGCTGTTGAGTTATGTGACTTAGATCGTCTGCATCCGGAGGGCGGACATAAGTCCCCTGAAAATTTGCACGAAATGAATCCTCGAGCTCTCCCCACTTCCAATGGTATTTTCGGGAGGCTTTTACGCCAATGCCGAGCTGGCCCTTTGAGTTTAAGGGTAAATATTTTATGGCGTGGAGATCGTCTCCTCTAGCCATGTGTATGTGGAGGATGTAATCCTCGATCCAGAACTCGGTGCATTGTTCCGTCGTATGCCTCTATGTTTACGGGTTTGAATCCCGCTGAAATTCATGATCCAGCACCTCATCGGTGAAACATAGGGGGTGTGCGGCGCCCCTATATTTGGGTGTGCCATGATCTTCGGAATTTTGGCGTATTGCATTGCTTTGACAAGCCTGCTTTCTTGGCCCATAGATGGACCTAACTGGGCCATCCTCTTGATGTGAATCCTTATGCGGATCGCATATTGTCTTGTGTGCGGCGCCATTCGCCGCTCTCTTTTTGCCATGAGGTCGTCCATCCGACCAGCTGGCCTTCTTACTTTTTAATTGTGGGGGCTCTAAGGCCTCCTCATCAAATTCGGGCAGTAGCTTTCTTTTCGGGTAGCTCTTTGTTCGGCGACTGTCGCCGTACTTGTCTGTGGCGCTGAATACTTTGCTCCATCTAATCCTGAGTGCATCTTCCGCTGTTTTGAGCTTCCGCTTCTGCTTTTTCAGGCTACGCGCAGTGGCGACGAGCCTTTTCTGGAGGTCATTTTGCTCCGGTGATTTGTCCGGTGTGAGATCGTCCGAACTGTTGTCTTTGCCGGGGACAGATTGTTTATCCAAGTTGTCTTGTTCGGACGACTGCTCGATAGCTTGTTCGTTGTCCACCGGTTCGCCCTGCTCTATGGCTGGGTCTTTGTTGAGGCGGGACTTTGTTCGGGCGTTTACGTTGCTTGTGTTGACTGCTTTTCGAGGATTTATCCTTCAGAGCGCCCCATTGCTCCTCGGCTTCAGTTGCTTTAGGTGTATCCACCATGTATACATCATGGGGTGAGGTTGTCCAGCATCCTATAGGTGCTGGTTCATTGTTGTCTCCTACATCGTCATCCATACCGTCGATGTCTTCGGAGTCGAAATCGAGCACGTCGTGTAGGCTATCAACAGTGGCTACGAAGTGGGTGGTGGGTGGGCGTTGAATTTCTTCATCGTCCGTATCCCAACCTTCCTGACTGTACTCCGGCCAGGGCTCTCCGGATAAAGAGAGAGACTTTAGTGATATCATGATGTCGCCAAAAGGCGAGTGCTGAAAGATGTCCGCGGCCGTGAACTCCATAACGGGCGCCCAATCGGATTCGATCGGCAAGGGCGCAGAGGGTTCGGAGTCCGGATAGGAGTCCGCGCTCGAGTCGGGCGTCTTTGCAAAGGACAGGGATGGAGTTCGCTCGATCGCCAGAGAGATTAAAGCCCCGAGGCGGTGTCCAACCACTCGTCCCGATCGGGAGTCCGCCCGGATTAAGGGTTGAGCGGATTCAGTGCGGCCTCCAGGGCCTTTGTTGGGTGTAGAGCTAGATCATGCCCATCGAGACGGTCTGGGCGCTTGGCTGTGGCTCGAATCCGTCGAAGATCAAGTCTCCGCGGATATCGGCCGTATAGTTTAAACTTCCGAATCGACTGACGGTCGGGCGTAGCTTCGATCTGCTCTAGATGGCTGCTTAATTGGCCCTGATGCAAAGCCGCCGGAAACGAAGATCTGCCTGGGGAGAGAAGTCTCACCCTGGGCCGCGTCGTTGTTGATGATCGAAGGAGCCATCGGGCCTATCGGCGACGACACAGAGGACTCTCAATGAAAGCACCAATGTCGGTGTCAAAACCGGCGGATCTCGGGTAGGGGGTCCCGAACTGTGCGTATAGGCGGATGGTAACAGGAGACAAGGGACACGATGTTTTACCCAGGTTTGGGCCCTCTTGATGGAGGTAAAACCCTACGTCCTGCTAGATTAATATTGATGATGTGTGTTACAAGAGTGGATCTACCACGAGATCAAAGAGGCTAAACCCTAGAAGCTAGCCTATGGTATCATTGTTGTTCGTCCCCACGGACTAAAACCCTCCGGTTTATATAGACACGAGATAGGGTTAGGGTTACACAGAGTCGGTTACAATGGTAGGAGATCTACATATCCAGATCGCCAAGCTTGCCTTCCACGCCAAGGAAAGTCCCATCCGGACACGGGACGAAGTCTTTAATCTTGTATCTTCATAGTCTTGGAGTCCGGCCGATGATGATAGTTTGGCTATCCGGACACCCCCTAGTCCGAAACTGCCTCAACTAGTTTGAACCCTTCTGGAAATTCATGGTCTAATACCTCGTCGGAGAAACATAGGGGGATCGCGGCACCCCTGTATTTGGCTGTGCCATGGCATTCAGACGGTTGTGGTATTTGGTGTTGGCTGAGTGCTGGAGCGCGTTTCCTTGATCCGTAGATGGATCTGGTTGCGTCGGCCTATTGATGCGGGTCCTCGCGTCGGTCATGTACTGACTTATGTGCGACCTCGTTGGCCACCCTATCACGGCCACGAGGTTGTCGATCCGACCGATCGGCGGTTTTGTTTTCTGGCTGCGAGGTTTCGAAGGCCTCGTCATCGAACTCTGGCAGCAGCTTCCGCTTTGGGTAGCTCTTCGTGGGGCGACTGCCATCGTACTTTTTTGCCGTGTCGAGCACTTTATTCCATCTACTATTGAGTGTGTTTTGTGCGGCCTTGAGCCTTTGTTTCTGCTTCTTCAAACTTCTTGCAGTGGCCATAAGCCTTTCTTGTTCCAGCTGCCCTTCCAGGATGATTCGCTCGTAATAATCGTCTGCATCGTGTTCTCTGACCGGAGACGGGTTGGTTGTCTTGATGCTCGGCGTCGCCGTGCTCAGACAGCGGCTCCGCACTTTGTTCATCGTCCGCTAGCTTACCCTACTCTATTGCTGGGGCAATTTGGCTTCTTGTTGCGCTGTTGTCGCTGTTTTTGCCAAGGCGGGACTTGGAGCGGCGCCTACAGCGCCGTTTTGATTGCTTGTCGTGGGAGCTATCTTTCGCTGCATCCTCGTTATTATTTTCATTGGGTGTATCCACCATATATACGTCATATGATGAGGTGGCGGTCCAGTGCCCTGTGGGCAGTGGTTCCTGTTTGTCTCCGGCATCGGTGTCCATACCATCGATGTTTTCGGAGTCGAAGTCGAGCATGTCGGTTAAATTGTTGACAGTGGCTAACACGTGGGTGGTGGGTGGGGATTGAATTTCTTCGTCGTCCGCGTCCCACTCTAGCCGGACATACTTCGGCCGAGGTTCTCCAGACAGGGAGAGGGATTTTAATGATTTCAGTATGTCGCTGAAGGGCGAGTGCTGAAAGATATCTGCGGAGGTGAACTCCATGATCGGCGCCCAATTAGATTCGATAGGTATGGGCGCGGGTGGTACGGAGTCCGTGGCCGAGGACGAGTCCAGCAGTTCGGCGACACGGCTCTCATGAAGGGTAAGGTCAGTATTCGGCTCTATCGCCACTGAGGGCGCGACCTCCGTGGCAGAGTCTATCCTCCCGTCCTCGGATGGTGCGATCTGCTCTGGACTAGAGGCCGGAGTAGTTGCTGGCGTGATCTCCCGAACACCGTCCAACGACAGAGCTATATCGTGCTCGTCGTGATCGTGCGACACACCTGGCATGGGCCCGAATCCGTCGAAGATCAAGTCTCCGCGGATATCGATAGTGTAATTCAAGTTTCCAAACCTGACCTGATGGCCAGGGACGTAGCTCTCGATCTGCTCCAGTTCGCCAAACGAGTTGGCCCGCAGTGCGAAGCCGCCGAACACGAAGATCTGTCCGGGGAGGAAAACCTCACCCTGGACCGCATCGTTGTTGATGATCGAAGGGTCCATCGAACCTTGTAGTGACGGCACAGTGAAACTCTCAATGAAAGCACCAATGTCGGTGTCAAAACCGGCAGATCTCGGGTAGGGGGTCCCGAACTGTGCGTCTAAGGCGGATGGTAACAGGAGGTGTCGGTGTCAAAACCGGCGGATCTCGGGTAGGGGGTCCCGAACTGTGCGTCTAGGCGGATGGTAACATGAGACAACGGACATGATGTTTTACCCAGGTTCGGGCCCTCTTGATGGAGGTAAAACCCTACGTCCTGCTAGATAAATATTGATGATATGTGTTACAAGAGTGGATCTACCACGAGATCAAAGAGGCTAAACCCTAGAAGCTAGCCTATGGTATGATTGTTGTTCGTCCCCACGGACTAAAACCCTCCGGTTTATATAGACACCGGATAGGGTTAGGGTTACACAGAGTCGGTTACAATGGTAGGAGATCTACATATCCAGACGCCAAGCTTGCCTTCCACGCCAAGGAAAGTCCCATCCGGACACAGGACGAAGTCTTTAATCTTGTATCTTCAAAGTCTTGGAGTCCGCCGACGATGATAGTTCGCCATCCGGACACCCCTAGTCCGGAACTCCTCAAGAGCTCTCGAACCAGGCTTCAATGACGACGAGTCAGCGCGCATGTTGTCTTCGGCATTGCAAGGCGGGTTCTTCCTCCGAATAATTCATAGAATATTGTGAACACCAGGATAGTGTCCGCTCGCAAAAATAAATTCCACATACCACCGTAGAGAGAATAATATTACACAAGATCAATCTGGCGACGTATTTTGTGGCGTGACGCCGCACCACTACCAAGCCTTTATTCAAATTGTTTTTATTGTTCCACCTCGGTAGCGTTCAATAAGCGGTTTCCTTGGCACGTCTTGTCGAAGCAGAGATCGTGTTCCCCTTATTCCGGGATTCCCATTAATACGGACGTGGGTAACCCAACCGCGCCATTGATTGTGGCGCTTGGGAGATAAGCGAGTTTTACCAGGCCGGTGGGGACACATGTTTTTGTCCGCCCATATAAGGGGATAAGGATCCACCCTTTCACCTACGCCTTCTTCCTCCTTTGCTCATCCATTCCCGTGCACTCGAGCTCTAGCGCCCAAGTCCGCACTCTCCTCCTCAACCTTCTCCAACCATGTCAGGAGCGGGAGGCAGATGGATGGCCTCCTCCGTCACGGAGGGGCACATCACAAGATCAAGGGAGGCCGGATACTTGTCCAGCTTATTCCAACCCCCAGTCCCCATGAGAGGGTGGTATTTCTCCCCCACTTCCTCCGCGGACTAGGTTTTCCACTTCACCATTTGTCCGGGGGCTCATGTTCTACTACGGCCTGGACTTCCATGACCTGGCCCCGAATTTCATCCTCAACGTCTCGGCGTTTATCGTCGTGTGCGAGGCTTTCCTCTGCATCCAGCCCCACTTCGGCTTGTGGCTCAAGACCTTCAGTGTCCAGCCGAAGGTTGTGAAGGGCAGCCAAGCGGAGTGCGGAGGCGCCATGGTCGGCAAGATGGCCAAAGTCCTATGGCTCGAGGGCTCCATTGTGGAGACAATAAAGGGGTGGCAATCGGGGTGGTTCTACATCACCGAGCCACGCGACCCTGAATGGGTGGCAGCCCCCGAATTCAGATCTGGATTCCCCACACGGCTCTCGTCATGGAAAGAGACGGGCCTAAAGTGGGGGGATTCGGACGAGCTATCCGGACTCCAAACACGTGTCCGGAACCTGGTGGACAAGAATCGCAGGCTTGTCGACGTAATCCAGGTGATGCTCATCCGCCGGATTCTCCCATGCCAATAACGGGACTTCAATTTGTGGGAGTTCGATCCAGCACATCACCGAACCTTGAGCCGGCTCTTCGATACCACACGAAGATGCACGGAAGGTGTTGTTCAAGGGCGCCGAAGCCCCCGCATCCGCTAACAAAGATCGCGGATACTGCTCGCGGCGTTAAGCCAGTGAGGTAAGTTATTTTACCCTTTACGGGACTCCTTTTCCATAGATTGACTCTACGTGGGATCTGAAAACTCCCTATTCTTCGACATGTCTGGCTGAAGACGTCCGGACAGATTAATTGCCCGGCTCCTTTGCCAGAAGACCCAGCGGACGCCCGATCGACGGAAGCTTCGGCCCGCACCCCATGTAGTGCCGGAGAAGAAGGCCAAGAAGGAGGCTACGGGAACTCGAAGGAGCACCCGACGCCAGTCTTTGTCGGATTCTGAAGCGTAATCTTCTCCCGAAGACGAGGAGGAAGAAGAAGCTTCTCCCGCCGGGAGGAGAGGAAAAGGAAGGCCGCCTAATCGGGAGGCCGGAGGGTCCAAGAAGGGAAGAACCCTTCCTCCGGACTTCTCCACCAACGTTGACGACGACGAGGGGGATCGGCCTACGAGGTCCAAGCCCCTGGCGAGATCGTAAGTGTCCGGATTCCCGAATAACCTCAAGGTTTTTGTTTTCGCCACATAACGTCTTTCTAATGCCGCATACAACCCTGCAGTCCGCCCAAGGATGATTTTCCCGTTTCGTCGAGCGGGTCCTTGGGTGCGTCGGATATGGATTCCCTTCCGACTGCCTCCACCCCCCGTGCCGCGGACGACCCCGAGGTGGGATCCTAGAAAAGGACCCACCAGGAGGGGCAGGCCCCGGAGGTGTCGCAGGACACCCTCCCGGACTGTGCACCAGACTCAGCCCCGGAGGTCGCAGTGGCTCCGGGTCCTTGGCGCCCCCTTCGTAAGAAGGGAAAGAACGAGACGCCGGCTGCCTCCGTCCAACCGGAGGTGCCGGATAATTTGCTGGAGGCGCTCAATGGCGCCTCCATCAAAGAGGAACACCGCACTGTTATGAGTGCGGTGATTCAGAAGGTTCAGCTCGCCAAGAGTGGGCTGACCAAAACCTGCAAAAGCCTTCTAACCGGCTTTGAGGTAAGAATTTCAATATATGTAAAATGGTACCGCATAGACAGTAGCCCCTGATGCTCGGTTCGGTGTTCGGAAAGAAAAGCCGGACTGAGGATCTTTAGAAAGATAAACGCAGGAGTCATAAAAATATGTCAATATGGGATTGCGGTGTCTTGCTGACCTCCGCCAGACCGATCGCTGCGGAGGTCAATACTTTGAAGAAAAACCTCGAGCGGTCCGAGAACGAGCTCGGCCATGCCAAGAAGCGGCTCGAGGAAAAAAGAAGGTGAGTAATACCTTATGTAAATTGTACCTTACAGAAAAGGATTTGGTTGCAAGAAAAATGACAAGGATAACGTGGGTATTGTAGGGGCCGCTAACGAGGTGGCGACCCTGAAGGAGGCGGTGGGCGGCCGAGCTGCACGCGGCCATGAACGCACCGAGCGAGAGAAGCAGGAGGCGTGGGTGGCGGAGGTACAGCAAGAGCTCCAGGATCTCGTGAAAAACATGAGAACTTGGAGCGTGACTCAAGACTCGAGAGTCTGAGCTATGACGGCAGCTCTTGAGAGTGCCAAAACTGCTAAGGCCGAAGCCTACAAGGCCCTCCAGGAGATTGAGGCGGTGAAGAAAATAGCAGCAGGTAAGGCATTTTTCATGCAGAGTAAGCATGTGAGTGTTAATTACCTGTTGCTTACCCGAATTCGGAGCTCTCCAGGGGCGTTCGCAGAGCTTCCTCGTAGCGTGTCTGATGTTGCCGCATTCTACCGGGCTGAGGAAGGGAGCTCAACGGAGAAGGTCTTCTGGTCTCAAGATGTCGAGGCCGCCATCCGGTGTTTTAGCGACCAAATGAAGCAGCTGTTCGAGCTCCACAAGGCGGCCGAACACGCCATGAAGGGCCTCATAGTTCGGCTGTGGCCTAAGGAGGCCATGCCCCGGAGCTACTTCGGCCTGGTGCGGCGGCTGATAGATGCGTGCCCGTGGGTTGAAGTTATCAAGCATTCCGCTTGTATCGAGGGTGCCCGTCGGGCCCTTACCCGCGCAAAGGTGCACTGGGGCAAGATGGATGCCCAGAAGCTCGTGATGGACCCGCCACCAGAGGGCAAGGAGCATCGCACGCCCGAGATGTATTATAAGAATGTGCTGAAGGGCGCCCGCACTATTGCGGGTGAGTGCTCCAAAGATGTAATATTTGAGTAGACTCGCATTTTGTTATCCCGGCGCTGAAAACTTAGTTCATATGCGCTTAAGCAACGCTTGTTAATTTAAAATATTACCTTCAGGCGGCTGTTTATCAAATCGAGAGATGGCAAGTCGTCGGCTTCAGCCCCCATGCCACGAAAGTCTTTGGGGTGTTCGGGATAAACTTGAGCGCTCTTGTTCCCATTTTTGGGTCCATCTAGGGAGGCGCTCAACACAACGAACAACACAACCGGACATAATGCTTGAATACTCTCACTTAGCCATAGAATTCTATAATTTTAAATTTCGGCGAAGCCCCTAGTCTTCGGAAGGCCGAATTTGGGGCGCTATCCACGCCTTGGCCGGACAGTATCCGACTCCTCGCTCTAAGCGGCATAAGTCTTTAAGGACTCGCAGAAAACCTCTCGAACAGCGACCGGTCTCTCACCTCATCATGACAGTAAGTTTTAGCTTTCTCCACTGAGGCATTAACCCAGCCGAACTGGGGCGGAATCGCAGTGGTTCTCCCGGTGCTACCTTGGCCGATATAACGGAACGTAAGGTACCAAAACACGGGAGCCGGGAAAACCCAACTATTGACCCAAGACATGATTCGGAGCCGATGCATATAGTGCTATAAGTTCGGGTGCCGCACTTGTGAAAGTGTTCGGACTCATCACACCATAACGCGGGAAACATAAGCCCCTGGTGTATATTAGCCGTACCAAAGTGTACGGATGCAACATGTCGTGAATGAACATATGTATGAAAAAGAAATGCAATTATAATCAAAAAGGTGCTGCATTGTTTTATTCAATAAGTGCTGCTACGAATGCAGAACGATACAAATAGTGCGATAAGCAAGGTAGGAGACTGTTAAACATGTCCCCCTCCAGGGGTAGGCTGCAGATTGGTGTATGAAAAATGCTTGTAATGGAGACCACCTGTATATTCGTTGGAGCCTTTATCCTTCCCTGGCTGTTGCATCGTGAGTTCGGCAGGTCTGCTGCCGGACAGGGCTTCTGACAAACGGAATCCTGTGGTTAAAAAGTAAAAGGTAAAAAGAAATGAAAAAGGAACGACACACTTGAGAGCCCCTTGTGTGGTTGAGCCGCAGTCTAGGTGTATTGTGGTCGTGCCCCCCTCCCCATGCCCATGGTATCTTCAGAGCATAATGGTGTACGCGAAGGACCTGCTTTGACGTTTCGCAGGAGCTGGGGTTGGGGCCGCTACGCTGGCGTGCTCGGAACGTGCTGTGGTCTTGTTGTAAGTTACTCCGGCGCTTGGCTGTGTCCGCCGCTTAACGGCCGGATTCGATAATTGCCTTAAGAGGCTGCATTGCACTTCGCCGAGAGTCATTGTATGATCCTCTGGCGGAGAGAATGTTCGGTGTTTCCGTTGACCGTAATGACTCCTCGAGGGCCTGGCATCTTGAGCTTGAGGTATGCGAGTGCGGCACCGCGTTGAACTTTGCAAGCGGCACGTCCGAGCAAGGCATGATAGCCGCTGCGAACGGGACTATGTCGAAGATTAACTCCTCGCTCGGAAGTTATCCGGGATCCAAGACCACTTCCAATGTAATTGAGCCTGTACAATTGGCTTCTACACCTGGTATGACGCCTTTAAAGGTCGTTTTGGTAGGTTTAATCCTTGAGGGGTCTATGCCCATTTTGCGACCGTATCCCGGTAAAGCAGGTTCAGGTCTTGCCGCCGTCCATCAGGACTCTGGTTAGGTGAAATCCATCGACGATTGGGTCTAGGACCAGTGCTGCGAATCCTCCGTGGCGGATGCTGGTGGGGTGGTCCCTTCGGTCAAAAGTGATCGGACAGGAGGACCATGGATTGAATTTCGGGGCAACTGGCTCCATCGCGTAGACATCCCTGAGTGCACGCTTCTGCTCCCTTTTGGGTATGTGCGTTGCGTATATCATGTTCACCGTCCGCACCTGTGGGGAAACCTTACATCCTCTATTGTTCGGGCGGTTGGGTCTCGTCCTCGTCATCGCTATGCAGCCCCTTGTCATTGTTTTCGGCAATTAACTTGCCTGCCTGCTTGAATACCCAACAGTCCCTGTTGGTGTGGTTATTGCTTTTAAAGTGCCGTGTATCTGGCACAAGCGGTCGAGTATTCGGTCCAAGTTGGACGGACCCGGAGTAGTTCGTTTGAATGGCTTTTTCTGCTGACCGGGTGTAGAGCCTTTGAATCCGGCATTGACTGTCGTATCCTCAATATTGTCGCCGTTAGTGCGGCGTTTGTTTTTGTTACGATGCGTCCTGCCGTTTTGGTCCTTGAAGTCCGGACTGCCAGAATTTTTGCTGAGGTTGTTGCTGCGTGCTAGCCAGCTGTCCTCACCCGCGCAGAAGCAGGTCATGAGTGATGTGAGGGCTGCCATGGATTTCGGCTTTTCCTGTCCTAGGTGCCGGGCAAGCCACTCGTCGTGGATGTTATGCTTGAAGGCCGCGAGGGCCTCCGCATCCGGATAGTCGACGATTTGGTTTTTCTTGGTTAAGAACCGTGTCCAGAATTGTCTGGCCGATTCGTCTGGCTGCTGAATTATGTGGCTTAGGTCATCGGCGTCTGGTGGTCGCACATAAGTGCCCTGGAAGTTATCGAGGAATGCGACTTCCAGGTCCTCCCAGCTCCCAATTGACTCTGCTGGCAAGCTGTTGAGCCAATGCCGGGCTAGTCCTTTAAGCTTGAGGGGGAGGTATTTCATGGCGTGAAGATCGTCACCGCGGGCCATGTGGATGTGAAGGAGATAGTCTTCGATCCAAACCGCGGGGTCTGTTGTGCCATCATAGGATTCAATATTGATGGGTTTAAACCCTTCGGGGATTTGATGATCCATTACATCGTCTGTGAAGCATAGTGGGTGTGCGACGCCTCTGTACTGGGCGATATCATGACGGAGCTCAAAAGAGCTTGGTCTGTTTTGTTCGGCCCGGCCGGACTTACTGTGCCCGGCGCGATGGTTGTCGTCACGTACCGTGGGGCGCCCACGTGATCCATAGACCGATCTTGATTTTCTTGCCTTGTCCTCCAATATATCTCGCAGGTCCGGAGCGTTCCCCTTTGGCCGTGTGCTTTTTGAGCGATGCCGGGGTACGGTTCTAGTGAAGGGCCTAGAGGCCTCTCTATCGCGGCCACGGGGTGGTCGGTCAGCCGTATTGTCTCCTGGTGATGTAGCTTCGTAAGCCTCCTCCTCTAATCGGGGGAGCAGCTTGCGTTTAGGGTAGCTTTTGGAGGGGTGTTCGAGCTAATGCTCTTCAGCCGCGAGGACTTCAGTCCATCTGTCGGCTAGCAGATCCTGATCAGCTCTAAGCTGTTGCTGCTTTTTCTTTAGGCTGTTCGCCATGGCCATAAGCATGCGTCTAAAACGCTCTTGTTCGACGGGACTCTCGGGCACGACGAATTCGTCGTCGTCGAGGCTTGCTTCGTCTCCGGAGGGAGGCATATAATCCTCTACCTCTTCTTCTGCCGCTCTCTCATGAGGGCTGGCGTCTCCATCTTCCTGCGCTGGATCTTGCTGGAGTGGACTGTCTTCGGCGTTGTCCGGTGTATTGTTATCTCCGGTGCCGGAATCTTCATTCTTGCTGTGGCGGGATTTAGAGCGGCGCCGCTGACGCCGGCGCTTGGGCTGCTTCTTGGAGGGGTCATCATCCGTTGTTCCATCGCTGTTCCCATCTTTTGGGGTGTCCACGATATATGTCATATGATGAGGTGGCCTTCCAGTTCCCTGTAGGCGCTGGGTCTTGTTCGTCTTCGGCATCGTCGTCCATACCGTCGATGTCTTCGGAGTCGTAGTCTAGCATGTCGGTTAAATCATCGACAGTGGCTACAAAGTGGGTGGTGGGTGGGCGTTGAATTTCTTCGTCGTCCGCATCCCAACCTTCCTGACCGTAATCCGGCCAGGGCTCTCCGGATAAAGAGAGAGGCTTTAGTGAACTCAGGATGTCGCCAAAGGGCGAGTGCTGAAAGATGTCCGCGGCCGTGAACTCCATAACGGGCGCCCAATCGGGTTCGATTGGCAGGGGTGCGGGGGGTTCGGAGTCCGGATAGGAGTCCGGCACCCTGGAGTCGAGGTCTTCGCAGCGACAGGGATGGAGTTTGGCTCGATCGCCAGAGAGATTAAAGCCCCGAGGCGGTGTCCAACCACTCGTCCTCGATCGGGGAATCCGGCCCGGATTAAGGGTGGGAGCGGATTCAGTGCGGCCTGTGGCACTGCTCGATTCTGCAGAGCTAGATCATGCCCATCGAGACAGTGGCGGCGCTTGGCTGGGGCTCGAATCCGTCGAAGATCAAATCTCCGCGGATATCGGCCGTATAGTTTAGGCTTCCAAATCTGACCTGACGGCCAGGGGCGTAGCTTTCGATCTGCTCCAGATGGCCAAGCGAATTGGCCCGCAGTGCAAAGCCGCCGAACACGAAGATCTGTCCGGGGAGAAAAGTCTCACCCTGGACCGCGTCATTGTTGATGATCAAAGGAGCCATCGAGCCTATCGGTGACGACACAGAGGAACTCTCAATGAAAGCACCAATGTCGGTGTCAAAACCGGCGAATCTCGGGTAGGGGGTCCCGAACTGTGCGTCTAGGCGGATGGTAACAGGAGACAAGGGACACGATGTTTTACCCAGGTTCGGGCCCTGTTGATGGAGGTAAAACCCTACATCCTGCTAGATAAATATTGATGATGTGTGTTACAAGAGTGGATCTACCACGAGATCAAAGAGGCTAAACCCTAGAAGCTAGCCTATGGTATGATTGTTGTTCGTCCCCACGGACTAAAACCCTCCGGTTTATATAGACACCGGATAGGGTTAGGGTTACACAGAGTCGGTTACAATGGTAGGAGATCTACATATCCGTATCGCCAAGCTTGCCTTCCACGCCAAGGAAAGTCCCATCCGGACATGGGACGAAGTATTCAATCTTGTATCTTCATAGTCTTGGAGTCCGGCCGACGATGATAGTTCGGCCATCCGGACACCCCCTAGTCCGGAACTCCCGCAGGAGGCAAGGGACACGATGTTTACCCAGGTTCGGGCCCTCTCTATTGAGGCAATACCCTACTTCCTGCTTGATTGATCTTGATGAATATGAGTATTACAAGAGTTGATCTACCACGAGATCGTAGAGGCTAAACCCTAGAAGCTAGCCTATGGTATGATTGTTGTTGTCCTACGGACTAAACCCTCCGGTTTATATAGACACCGGAGGGGGATAGGGTTACACAGAGTCGGTTACAACAGAAGGAGATCTACATATCCGTATCGCCAAGCTTGCCTTCCACGCCAAGAGAGTCCCATCCGGACACGAAACGAAGTCTTCAATCTTGTATCTTCATAGTCCAACAGTCCGGCCAAAGGATATAGTCCGGTTGTCCGGATACCCCCTAATCTGGGACTCCCTCAATGACAGATGGAATATGTACTGAAAATGGATAGGCAAGGCGTATTCACATACACGATGTGTAAACCAAGCTAATGGCAGCGCAACAAAGTAGAAGCAATGCAAAGCATCAGTTGCAAGATATGTGCGACCAATATAACCATGCAAAGTTAGAGCAAGCACCTTGATGGGTGAATAAGATAGGGCATCTGCCTCTGACTCCTCCACTAGGGAGCTACATTGACTTAGGTCTCCCTCTAGCTCAGAATCACTGTTAGGATCATATTCTGAGAATGAATCTATAGGTGTAGAGCGTTTGCATTGCATTGCATCCAGGCTTGATTTCAGTCGCTTAATGCCAAGTTTGACAGCCATGGCATTGTTCTGCTTTATTCTTTTCATGCGCGCAAGCTCATAATCATTATGATGCTGCTCAGAATCTGAGATTCATGAAAACATAAAAAGTAGTCAGATTATTTGTGGAATGCATTGCGGATTCAACTCGAAGAGTGTCTCCCTATAAACCCTTGCATATGCAAAGTTCACCCCAACCATGTTGACTGCACCACACGTAAATACAAACCCCTTATCTCTCTATAATAGGCATACACATTTCAAAACTGAAGTAGGACCATTAGAATCATATCAAATTCGTATTTGAACAAATAAACCAAGGAATTATGAGTGGCATAATGTTTAGCTTCAAGGATGGAGTGTTGGTAGTGCGACACAAAGCAAGTAGACAGATTGTATTCCATGTAAAAGATCGTAGCCTATGTAAAAGCTGGAAATGACACTTTCTTTCTATACAATGTGAAAGTGCGTTATATCGACTAGAAGGGGGGGGGGGTGAATAGGCAATTTTTATGAATTCTTCACTGAGGAATTTCAGGGTGAGGAAATTCCTAAGCGAAGAACTACGTGCAGTGGAATAAGTACTCAGGTTCAAACATGGCAGAACATAAACATGGTCATCATGATGAAACGAAAGCAGGCACAGAGTACAGAAAGCATAAATTCAGGATATCAAAGGATGAAGACAAACAGAGTGAAGAAATTGAACTGAGGAAATTGAGAAAGTCTTCAGTCAAAGTCTTCAAACAGATATGAACAAGCACACAACAACTGTAATGAGGAAATGAAGGAGTTGAGGAAATAGAACAAGTAAGCTTGGTGAAGACAATGATTTGGTAGACCAGTTCCAACTGCTGTGTAAGTTGTACGTCTGGTTGGAGCGGCTAGGTATTTAAACCTGAGGACACACAGTCCCGGACACACAGTCCTCACCTTATTCTCCTTGAGCTAAGGTCATACAAACCTCGCCCAATCACTCGTTGTAAGTCTTCAGGTGACTTCCAAACCTTCACAAACTCGGTCACTCAACGATCCACAATTTCCTCTTGGATGCTCTAGACCATGATGCCTAACCGTCTGGAAGATGCACAATCTTCAAAGGTAACAAGCGTCGGATCCACACAGGATCAATCTTTTCAGTGATGCTCAATCACTTTGGGTTTGTAGGTGTTTGGGTTTGGGTTTCCTCACTTGATGATTTTCGCTCAAAGTCCTCGGAGGATAGGATGCTCTCAAATGACAAGTGTCAGTTTCTCTCGGAGCAGCCAACCAGCTAGTGGTTGTAGGTGGCGGCTATTTATAGCCTAGGGAGCAGCCCGACATGATAAGACATATATGCCCTTCAATGATATGACCGTTAGATGTGTATATATTTTGGGACAGGCCAGAGCATTAATAACAAATGGAAATTTGAGTATCAAATTCCTCGTGGCTATCATGTTCCTCATCGTAGGCAATCCACATCGGCGAATTCCTAACTCCTCAATCAGGACAAATTCTCGGGGACCAGGAAGAACTTCGCCTCTCACATCCTTTGAAGAAGTTGACTGAGCTGAATGAGATTTCCAATGGCTTCACTCAAGGGATTGGTAGGTGTAGGATTTTGAGTTGAGCATCACATGGAAAATTTTCCTTAGTATTTCCTCGACCCCCTTTAACAGTACGGTGTTTCCTATGACTCAAGAAAGAGAAAATGAAACTACGAAAACAAAAGTCTTCACGCTTCATGTTCCTCGAATGAATAAAAGTCTTCAAGGTCACACCAATTTCTTCACTTTCAAAGTCTTCAGAAAGTCTTCAGAAATCCAAAGTCTTCAGTCGAAGAATTCCATTCTTAGGGGCCGACTTTCTCTATAAATATCAAACTCCTCATTGACTTAAAGACCTGAGTACACTCATAAACACATTAGTCCCTTAACCTATAAGTCTTCAATACACCAGAATCACTAAGGGGCACTAGATGCACTTACAATCTCCCCCTTTTTGGTGATTGATGACAATATATGTTAAGTTTTCAATGGGGATAAACATATGAAGTGTAAGTACTGATATTGAGGAATTTGATTGCAAGATATAGAAGAACTCCCCCTGAAGATGTGCATAGCGAGGAATTTGCTTTTGAAGCAATGCACACTTGAAGAGTAGAGTTATGGAGATCTCCCCCTATATCTTGTAATTCATACACGCATTTGACATATAATATGAAGAATTTGAAATGCATGATGAAATATGGTGACTGATGTAATTCAGCATGCGTGCATTAACATTAATGAGGAATAACATGCAGAAAAACACAGCAAAAGTATCAGACCACCATAGAGTTTAAGTTTACAACTTGATCAAATAAAGTCTCAGAAGAACGAGAGTTGTAACTTTGCAAAAAAAAAACGCCCATATAGGTAGACCCGCTTGAAGACTAACTCAAATTTCTCCCCCTTTGTCATCGAATGACCAAAAGGATCGAAAGATGAGGACTAACACCCCTGAAGAAAATCAAGTTGATGGAGGCGCCCGACATTGTTGGGGTCGTTTGTTGTTGTAGGGCCTGCCGCAGTGTCGTCCAAGTCTTCATGCTCATCTGTTTCGCGTGATGAAGAATATGAGCTGGCCACCAAGGAAGGAACCTTGACTTTCTTGAATTTCTTCGGTGGAGGAGCACACCAGTCAAAATCTTCCTTCAGAACCATTTGCTTCAGATCTTCTTCACCATACAGATGTGACAGAATAGCCCAGTGCATCAAGACTTCATGGAGGTAGTAATGGTTTTTCTTCACTGCATTGTGTGTAGCAGTCATGTTGTGAAGAATAGAACCAAACTGACGCTTAACCCATTTGTGGTTGCGATCCACCTTCTAGTGAAGACTAAGAAGGAGCTCACGGTCAGTCATCACCCTGGGAGCTGTGGCTTGAGGATTTGGCTTTGATGGATTAGCGGCAGAATCATGAGTAGCAGAATCATCATTGGTAGAGTAAGATACAACTTTGCGAAACTGACCATCCAATGGACGATTGCCTTCATCAATGACAGTAGTGGCCTTGCCCTTTTCATCAGCTGAGGAAAATGTCTGCTTGAGGACTTCAATTGGGGGCAAGTAGTTGAGGTGATTCTGAAAATCAGCTTTGTAGTTGAGTGAAGACCTTATTCTAAGGATTCTCATAATCCAAGGTGCGTAAGGCTTCAACTCAAACTGAGAGAGTGCAACATTTTCCAGAGTCCTCATGAAGAAATCATGATAGTTGACAGGAATGCCATGCATGATATTGAATAGCAGATTCTTCATGATGCCAACGACTTCTTCATCAGTCGAGTCGTGGCCTTTGATAGGACTCAAAGTCTTCGTCAGAATGCGATAGACAGTTCGTGGCACATATAGCAATTCCTTCACGAGGAATTTGGTCATTGGGGCTTGACCAGACTTCAGAGGCTTCATTAGCACTTGCATGTAATGGGCAGTGAGTTCAGGCTCATGGTACAAGCAACGAGCTCCTTCAAGGGGAGGACTGATTGGCAGGGCGTGAAGTAATTCAGAGGACGGTGCTTTGTAGTGAGTGTTTTCGGTCATCCAGTCCAATACCCAAGAGTTGATATCATCAGCGTCTCCGGTGACGTGCAGAGTTGCATAGAATTGAAGAATGAGCTCTTCATTCCAATTGCAAATATCCGTGCAAAAGTTGAGCAGTCCTGCATCATGAAGCACACTGAGGACTAGGGTAAAGCAAGGCAGTGATTCCATGTCTACGTGAGGAATATGCTCGTGGTCGAAGACTTTGTCCTTGTTGAAGAGCAGTGAAGAATAAAAATTTGCTTGGCTGGCAGTCCAGAAGCGCTTCCTTCTAAGACGAGCAGAGTCATAAGGATTATAGTCTGTGAAGAACACATGCTCGCCGAAGAAGTCATCAGCCTTGAATTTATGCTTCTTCTAGAAGGGATCCTTTGTCTTGTGCTGAGGGGTATCGGTCAATTGCATCACCACCTCATGAATCGCAATCTCAGGATCCACAGGCTGATGAATTTCAGCTTCTGCGTCAGTTGCAACCTGGGTCTTCAATTCTTCATTAACATTTTCTTCAGCACTAGTGGCTGGAGTCTCTTCATGGACAGATGGTGTGGCATGAGGTTCTTCAGATCCCATTTGAACTTTAGTCACTGGGGACTGAGGAATTTGTTGAAGGGGTGTGAACAGAGGAGAATTCGGGTGCTGACTTTCCCAAAAGTCATCGTTCAACACTGGAGTTGTGCACCCAATGTCCACATCTTCTTCTTCACTCTTTTCTTCAACGTCGGCCTCTTCAGCAGTGAACTGAGGCATGGGTGATGAGACTATTGGGGTTGAAGGGATTGCGTCCGCTTCAATTTCTTCATCCAACTGCTATGACGAAGCAGCAGAAGGAATCTCTTCATCTGATCCGCTTGGGATCACATATTCTTCATCAAAAGGAACAAGGTCCTTTGATGGCATGGATGAGACAGGAATAGCATCAATCGGATTTCCAAAAGAGCTAGTCAGTGGCTTCATCTTCTTTGGAGTTGAAGAATCTGATGAAGTTGATGCTTTCCTTTTCTTCACAGCTACATGCTCTGCAGCCTTGGTCTTCTTCGCATCTAATGCAGAAGGAAGAATTGGACTTGGTGTAGGTGCAGGAGAAGAAGAGGAATTTGGTTCAATTACTTCAGCCTGACTAATGCGATTGCTCGACTTCTTCAGTTTCTTCAGGCGCAACACTAGTGGTTGCCCTGGCAATTTCTTCAGCGGTTGGAATGCAGTCATCAGCCCTAGTACTCTGAGTTTCATCAGCAGCCTAATTTTCATCAGCGGTGCTGGCATGATCTTCAGTCGGCTGAGCAGATGCCTTAGCCTGAGGAATTTCCTGTTGCATTGGGGCTGCAACATTTGTAGTGAAGCCGTCAGCTAGTTTCACAAAACGGACCTTGGCTCCCAGCCAATCAGTGCGGTATGCGTCAAATTCATCATTGAGTTTCTTGATCTCAGATTGAATAGTGACAAGTTCTTCAGTTGTCATTGAGACAACATTTTTCTTCAGGAAGCGCTCCTTCTTGTACTGCGCTTTCTTCAACTGCCTGGCCTTTTCAAATTTCCATTTTTCTTCCTGAATGAAGGCAGTCAACATATGACTTTGGCCAGGAGTCAACTTGAAGTCAGGCATAGGAGTGTTGGGGTCCTTGTGCCAGAGATCAATGTAATCAAGGATCAATTTTGGATCCAACCTTTGGCTTTTGCGGCCCTGAGTTGCCTGTCTATGATGATTTCAAAGAAGTTCTTCATCATCAGCTTCATCTTCATCAGACGGCACTTGAAAGGCGACCTGCTTCTTGTGAGGACTTGGTTAAGAGCCTCGTCCAGCAGTGGCCTTTTTCTTCAACGGAGAGGGGCCAGTTGATGAATTGGGTGGAGCTGAAGAACTAGCAAAAGCTCATGAGGCAATAGAGATGCCTGTTGTCCTTTGGCACGTGGCGAGATGCATAGGTGCTGAAGATTTTGACGGAGGACCTGAGGACTTTGGAGGAGCTGGAGCAGCTCGAGGAATTGGCCGTGAGGGCTTTGAAGAATCTGGCCATGAGGGCATTGCTGAGGAACTTGGCCTATGAGCAGGCTTCTTTGCCATGTCCTTCTTTGGCTTGCTTGCAGAGGCCTTAGCAGTGGTAGCAGCAGCAGCTGAGTCTTCATTAAATTTCCTCACTGCTTCCTTAGCTATTTTGGCAAGTTTGGCCTGGCGCTTGGCAAATTCATCAGGATAGTCCTCACCACGCTTGAGGCTGGTGGGATCAGCTTCTTGGCCAGCTGCCAATGGAGGTCTTGGGCATGGTGAATTAAGAGCGAATTTCTTCATATACTTGGGAGTAACATATCTGTACTCCCTCCATTCCCGTGCCCATCTACTCTCTATCCTTTGGATGCACACCTTGCGCTGATTTTTGTCCTCCTTGCAAAACTTGGCCTCATCAGGAGTGCAATAATCCTTGTATATGTCATCAGGAATCTCAAAAGCAGTATTGACCTCAGGCCTCTTTCCTCCCTTCTGTGGCTTCTTACCGTCAGCCATTTTCTTCAGCTGAGGAATTTGAGCAATGGAATTCTCTGAAGAGGTGCAACTTTTCTTCAAGTAACGCTGCAAATGAGTTAAGTTGATGAGAACCTAGTGATTCAGCAGCGGACATGTGTACCTATGAACAGAGTATAGTTGCGAGGAATTTGGAGAGGTCATATGCGTTCTCAGAAGGTTTTGCAATAAGAACAAGTTTGAGGAATTTGACCAGAGGAGTCTTGAAGAATTTCACTAAGCGTTATTTGTCTTAGGTTCCAGAGTTGTACAGATCGAAAATCCACACAACTGAGGAATCTTGAAGAAAAATGTTGCTTAGAGAAAGGATCAAGAACAGATGACATGTGAGGTGTTCAGTGTGTGAAGATTTGAAGAATAAACACCTTTTGAAGATTTTGTAGAAAACATTTGAATCAAAGAGGGCAGTAAAAGTAACTTTTAATTACCCTTGACGAAGAACACGACGAACTGGGAAGTTTAGATGTGAAGCTCGTCGGTTTAGATCTTCCACGCCCTAACTTGGCCGAGGAAGACAGCTATGGTGGCGGCGGAGTGAAGAAATCCGCAGCTGGCGCGAGTACGATGGCGACGAGGTTGAGGCAGTGAAGCTCTTCCTCACCGGCGACGTTGAAGTAGAGGCGGCGCTAGGTTTTGAGAAGCTCGAGCGGGAGAGAGGTCGAGCGGAGTAAAAACGAAGTGAGGAAGGGGAGGGGTATTTATAGCCGAGGTGAAAAACCACTCGTCCGAAGAAATTGGTCGAACGTGCCCCTGACCCTTCTCATTCGGTTGACATGTGTCACCCACGTACTGAGAGGTGGCAATCATGTGAGATCGTGGGTTAATAGATAAGTATTATCGTGGAATGTGGAACGGTTTGGGCGGCAACAGATGAAAAATTTAGATAAGATAAGTTTTAAAGTTCCGTTCGCAATTTCTTCAGCTGACAAGGACACAATGAAGACTTTGAACGAGTTTCAAGTAGAACGCACATGAAGAAATTGTGAATAGACCGGGTTGAATTTAGCACAGAGGGGGAAGGGTCCGATCACATTCATTTAGCAGAAAAGGCAACATGAAGAAATAGCAATAAGTGAATGCTGTAGAGGACTTAAACTCGTATATATATATATATAGCCAATGAAGGAAAACGACGGAAATGGCGAAGACATTGCAAAGTTGAAGCAATTGAACAACTGAGGAATTTCAAAACTGAGGAAAAACTCAAATTGAAGATTTTCAACTTTTGGTGGTGGCGTGACCCACCGTATAAGAATGATGATTTCAGACACCGCGTACAATTGTCGTAGGGCTCTGAGAATCAAATTCTTCGTTAATTTCTTCACACTTAGAGTGTTAGTCTTCATTGATTGAAGAAAAACATTTCTTCATGTGTTGCACATCTAAGTCATAAATTTTGCGTAAGTGTTAGGATGAGTGTCCTTTTCAAAGAACATTCGAAGATTCTAGGATATTTAGCTCACACCTCAACTTGCTAAATCTCTTCTCATCCAAGGGCTTAGTGAAGATATCGGCTAGCTGTTCTTCAGTCCTTACATGCTCAATAGAGATGTTGCCTTTCCACACATGATCATGAAGAAAATGATGACAAATCTGAATGTACTTTGTCTTCGAGTGCTGAACTGGGTTATGAGCAATCTTGATTGCACTCTCATTGTCACAGTAGAGAGGCACATTCTTCATGTTGACGTCGTAGTCCTTGAGAGTTTGCTTCATCCATAGCAGTTGAGCACATCAAGAACCAGCAATGATGTACTCAGCTTCTGCAGTAGACAGTGATACACAGTTTTGTTTCTTCGAGGACCAACAGACCAAAGATCGTCCGAGGAAATGGAATGTGCCGGATGTTGACCTGCGGTCCACACGATCACCAGCATAGTCAGAGTCTGAATATCCAGTGAGATCAAAAGCCGAGCCCTTGGGGTACCATAATCCAAGTGTTGGCGTGTGAGCTAGATATTGAAGAATATATTTCACAGCCTTATGGTGTGATTCCTTCGATGTAGCTTGAAATCGGGCACACATGCAAACACTAAGCATAATATCTGGCCTAGATGCACATAAGTACAATAAAGAACCAATCATGGAGCGGTATACCTTTTGATCGAAGTCAATACCATTTTCATCAGTGCATAGATGGCCATTGGTGGGCATAGGAATTTTGACCCCTTTGCAATCCTGCATGCCAAATTTCCTCAATACGTCCTTGAGGTATTTCTCCTGAGATATGAATATGCCATTGCGTTGTTGACGAATTTGAAGACCTAAGAAGAATTTCAATTCTCCCATCATAGACATTTGATATTCTTCACTCATCATATAGGCAAATTCATCACTGTAACGTTAGTCAGTACAACCAAAAATGATATCATCAACATAAATTTGGCACACAAACAATTCACCATCATAACATTTAGTGAAAAGAGTTGGGTCAAGTGAACCGGGTTTGAAGCCTTTCTTCATGAGGAATTCCTTCAAAGTATCATACCACGCCCGAGGGGCCTGCTTGAGGCCATAGAGGGCCTTATTGAGTTTGAAGACTTTGTCAGGATGCTTTGGATCTTCAAAACCTGGGGGTTGAGCAACATATACTTCTTCCTCAAGCTTACCATTGAGGAATGCACTTTTCACATCCATTTGATATAAAGTGATATCATGATGGTTAGCATAAGGAGGTAATATGCGAATAGCCTCAAGTCTAGCGACAGGTGCAAAAGTTTCATCCAAATCAATTCCTTCAACCTGTGTGTAGCCTTGAGCTACAAGCCGTGCCTTATTCCTCACCATAAGGCCATTTTCATCTTGCTTGTTGCGGTAGATCCACTTTGTGCCAATGATATTGTGCTTGCGAGGATGTGGATGTTTGACCAGTTCCCAGACGTGGTTGAGCTCCAATTGATGTAATTCCTCTTGCATAGCTTGAATCCACTCAGGCTCCAGAAATGCTTCATCTACCTTAGTGGTCTTTGTGATAGAGATGAAAGCAAAGTGCCCACAAAAGTTAGACAAATGTGAAGCTTTTGAGCGTGTGAGAGGACCTGGAATGTTGATGTCGCTGATGATTTTCTCAATCTGCACTTCATTTGCAATGCGAGGATGAGCGGGTTGTCATTGAGGAATTTGATCAGCATTTTCTTCAGCACCATTTTCTTCAGGTGCATCAGCATGACGTTCTTCACGTTCTAGAATGACTTCTTCAGCAGATTCTTCGGTAGGAATAACATCATCAGTAGCCTTGAACTTGATAGTTTCCTCAGGTGACTGTTCATCTAACACATAAGGTAGGTGCTCTCTTTGCGAGCCATTAGTTTCATCGAATCAAGACATCTACAGCTTTCAACAACTTTGTGGTGAACGTTGTTGAAGACTCAGAGGTCTCATGAAGTCCTTTCCGTAACCAAGCATGAATCCTTCATGTGCTTTCGGTGCAAATTTAGAACTGTGATGAGGATCTCTAATCCAACATTTAGCACCGAAGACTTTGAAATAACTCACATTGGATTTCTTGTCAGTGAGGAGTTCGTATGCAGTCTTCTTGAAGAATTTGTGAAGATGTACCCTGTTGATGATGTGGCACGCAGTATCAATTGCCTTAATCCAGAAACTACGAGGTGTCTTGTATTCATCAAGCATAGTGCGAGCCATCTCAACAAGAGTCCTGTTCTTGCGCTCCATGATGCCATTTTGCTGAGGAGTATAAGGAGCAGATAACTCATGAGTAATACCAAGCTCATCAAGATAGTCATCAAGACCAGAATTCTTGAACTCAGTTCCATTGTCACTTCTAATGTGCTTGATCTTCACACCAAAGTTGGTAGAAGCCCTGAAGGAAAATCGTTTGAAGACTTCCTGCACCTCATGTTTGTAAGTGACAATATGCACCCACGTGTAACAAGAATAATCATCAACAATAACAAAGCCATATAGATCAACTCAAATGGTCGAGTGGTAGTCACGATAGTCTTCGCTGGATGTTTGGCCTTGGTCATCTTTCGAGCTTCGCAGGCTCCGCACAAATGATCCTTGAGGAATTTGACATTCTCAATGACAATGGCATGCTTCTTGTTCGCGAGCGTGTGCAAATTCCTCATGCCAGCATGACCAAGTCGTCGATGCCATAGCCAACCTTCTGAAGCTTTTGCAAGTAGACATACAGCTGGTTGAGGTCCTGAAGAGAAATCAACAATATACAAATCTCCCCTCCTAAAGCCTTTGTCAGCGAAGATGATATGCTTCAGATGCGATGGAGATAAGGGAACATCCATTAATAGGTTCTTGTCACCAGTCATGTGATTTGTACATCCACTATCGAGGACCCACTCATTGGCTTTGGGTTGATCATCCTGCAGATGAATTAGTGCAGCTTACAAACTCATATACTTCATAAGTGAAGAATATGACATCAATTTCATCAGATCAATTTCATCAAGCAATGGAACATATAATACAAAAAGAGGACGTGAGAAATCAAAGTTGTAGGACCTTGAAGTATGTGTAGAGGGGGGTGATTAGACTACTTGACCAATTAAAAACTTAGCCTTTTCCCGGTTTTAGAGTTTGGCAGATTTTAGCTATCTTAGGACAAGTCAAGCAATCATCACACAATTCAAGCAAGCATGCAAAGAGTATATTGGCAGCGGAAATTAAAGCATGCAACTTGAAAGAAAGTAAAGGGAAGGGTTTGGAGGATTCAAACGCAATTGGAGACACGGATGTTTTTGGCGTGGTTCCGATAGGTGGTGCTATCGTACCTCCACGTTGATGGAGACTTCAACCCATGAAGGGTAACAGGATTCTTGTGAGTCCACGGAGGGCTCCACCCATGAAGGGTCCACGAAGTAGCACCCTTGTCTATCCCACCATGGCCGTCGCCCACGAAGGACTTGCCTCACTAGCGGTAGATCTTCACGAAGTAGGCGATATCCTTGCCCTTACAAACTCCTTGGTTCAACTCCACAATCTTGTTGGAGGCTCCCAAGTGACACCTAGCCAATCTAGGATACACCACTCTCCAAGAAGTAACAAATGGTGTGTTGATGATGAACTCCTTGCTCTTGTGCTTCAAATGATAGTCTCCCCAAGACTCAACTCTCTCTCATAGGATTTGGATCTGGTGGAAAGAAGATTTGAGTGGAAAGCAACTTGGGGAAGGCTAGAGATCAAGATTCATATGGTGGGAAGGGAATATCTTGGCCTCAACACATGAGTAGGTGGTTCTCTCTCAGAACTGGTAAGTTGGAAGTGTAGGTTTGTTCTGATGGCTCTCTACACGAATGAAGAGGAGGTGGAGGGGTATATATAGCCTCCACAAGAAATCTAACCGTTACACACAATTTACCAATCTCGGTGGGACCGAATCAACAATCTCGGTCAGACCGATTTTAGTAAACCTAGTGACCGTTAGGGTTTTCGGTGGGACTGACATGCATCTCGGTAGGAACGATATGATTAGGGTTAGGGCATAACGTAATCTCGGTGAGACCGATTACACAAACTCGGTGAGACCGATTTTGGTAATTAGCTAACCAGAGAGTTGGTCGAGTAAACTTCGGTGGGACCGATTTGCTCTTTTCGGTGAGACCGAAATGTTACAAAAGGAAACAGAGAGTTTACATTGCAATCTCGGTGGGACCGATTCGCTCTTTCGGTGAGACCGAAAAGTTACGAAAAGGAAACAAAGAGATTACAATCCCATCTCGGTGAGACCGAGATCCCTATCGGTAGAACCGATTTGCCTAGGGTTTGTGGCAGTGGCTATGACATTTGGAATCGGTGGCGCCGGATAGGAAGAATCGGTGAGACCGATTTTGGCTTTAGGTTTAGGTCATATGTGGACGTGAGAAAGTAGCTGAGGGTTTTGGAGCATATCACTAAGCACATGAAGCGAGAGGCTCATTAAGCAACACCTCATCCCTCCTTGATAGTATTGGCTTTTCCTATAGACTCAATGTGATCTTGAATCACTAAAATATAAAATGAAGAGTCTTGAGCTTTTGAGCTTGAGCCAATCCTTTGTCATTAGCATTTTGAGGGATCCACTTTCATCATCCATGCCATGCCATTCATTGAGCTTTCCTGAAATGTTCATCTTGGAATAGCATTAGCTCAATGAGCTATATGTTGTTATGAATTACAAAAACCACCTAGGGATAGTTGCACTTTCAATCTCCCCCTTTTTAGTAATTGATGACAACATATAGATCAAAGCTTCGACAAATGATAATAAGATTGAAAAACATCGTCGCTTTGAGAAGTATGTGATAAGCAAGAGCTCCCCCTAAATTTGTGCATAGATTATGATTTGTTTGGAGTGCAAATGCACAAGGAATTAGGCTCATCGGTTACTCTTCCATGTCACATACATCTTGGTGGAGCGCTCAAAATGATATGGAATGAATACATGTACTCATCACCAAGCACAGTGAATGATCACATAGGATAGATAAGATAATATCATCAAAGATGCATAAGTGTAGCTTATGATCAAACACATGATCATCAATGTCTCACAAACATAGTATATCAAGCAACCAAAAGCAAACAAGTTTGAAAAACCACCAAATCAAGAGAGAACAAAAGAAACACACTCTCTCTCTCTCTCTCGAAGCCTATGATCTATACATTTTTCTCCCCCTTTGGCAACAAGTTACCAAAAAGTTCATAGAAAATGCATAGTGCTAGATCGACTCTCAGGCTTGATCTTCAGGTGGTGGAGTCCGGATAACGCCGAGGACGAAAGCTTGATTGAAGTAGATGGAGCTGGAGCTGATGTAGGTGCTGGAGCTGGTGGGCACTGAGGCTGTAGCTGGTGCAGATGAAGTTGCTCTTGTGTCAGGAACTGGCACAGCAGATGACCTCTGGGCTCTTGGCACTCTGGCAAATGCATCACTTGTTGTTTTGCCCTTCCTCTCCTGCATGTCATCTTGTAGTTGCTCCACTGCAGACTGAATCTCAGTTACTTTCACATCCAAGTCATAGAACTTTTGTTCTATGATCCTCTCCAAGCTCTCCTGATTTTGAGTGAGGGTGGCCAATCCCTTCTCAATCCTCAGAGTTGATGCTATTAAGTATCCGAGCTGCTCCTGCTTGTTCTTCAAGAAATAATCAGATGCCTCCTCTTGAGTTGGCATCCTGGCAGCCTTATCCTTCCTTGCCTTCTCCTTCTTCTCTTGTGCTTGAACTGACGATGGATCATTCTCATTCATGACAACCTCATTGTCCTCAAAGTCTGGATAAATTGTAAAGTGCTCTGTATCCAATAGATATTTGCCTGTGCCCATCTTTGAATTAATCAACTCCTGGATCTGAGGGGCATATCCACAACTTATTTTCTGATCAGCTGCAGTCCTCTTAATGGTTTCAACCATAAGGCTCATGACTTTGAATTTCTGTGGCACATCACACAAATGCAACATGTTGATTGCTGCCCTCTGTTCATGTTGTGGTCACCAGACTTTGGCAGTAGGGTATGCCTTAAGATGCAGTTAATTGTTGGCAGCCCTGACAGAAGGAAGTGGACTGATCCAAACTTATGTGTCTCAATGGCTGTGTCTGGGATCTCCTTGTACATGTGTGCCATGGAATTGTGGTCCATTTTCTTCTTGGCATATACATCAAGGTCATCTTCATTCTCCTTTGGGGCATTTATCAGCTTTGCCCACTCCTCAACAGTTGATCTGGTACCTTGTACCTTCAGACATCCACACTATCCTGCCATCTGGATAAAAGTGTGATGTGGAGTAGAACTGCATGATAAGTTCATCGTTCCAGTTGGTGAGCTTTTGCCCAACAAAGTCTGCAACTCCAACAGCAACAAAACTATCTTGCACTCTAGGATAGTGTTCTACATTTTCTTTCATCTAGGTCCAGTCGACCCACCTCATATCACACACTATGGGCTTCTTATCCAGCAGAACAGTCTCATAAAGTCCTGTTGTTCCTTGGTGTGGAATCTGTAGTCCACAGCAGTTCTTCTCCTTGAGGCATATGGATTTGTCATCCTCCATAGCCTCAACCCATTGTCTCTTCTGATCTTCATATCCTCAGCCACAGGATGGGCATCATTGTGGTGCAGTATCTTGGGCTTGAGCTTCCTCATAACTTGTCCTTCTTCATCTTCTTCTTGACAACCTCGGGGCTGGGCCTTGTTCTTCTCAGTAGCTGGAATACTCCTGGTATTCCTCTTTGGTGCAGACTTGGCCTTGGGGGCAGCTTTGGGTGCTTCCTTGGGCTTAGATGTGGCAGCCCCTGATCATATTGCATCACCCATTAGCTTTGGTGCCTTTGGTGCTGGTGCAACAATCTCTTCTTCCTCTTCCATCATGGAAGGCTTCCCAATAACTCTGACTATGGTCTTCTTGACCCTCTCTTTCCTTTTCTTCCCTTCAGCAGCAGCTGGCTCTTTGGGATCAGGCTTATCAGGAATTTGAGTTGATGCTCTGACTTTTGGCATAGGTGTCCTCTTGGCAGGAACCTTCTTATTGAGTCCAGGCTTTGAGCTATGTGCTGAGCCATACTCCTTTTTGAGCACAACCTTCTTGGAGGTTGCTTCTTCCTCTTCTGCCCTATAATCCTCATCTTCTGAATCCGAGGTTTTCTTCTTCCTTTGCCTGGTGGCAGCTTTAGGCAGATTGCTTGGGGTGCTCCTGCTGCCTTCATCTGAAGAACTGGAGGGACTAGTGCCCTCACTCATGTTCACCTCTTCCTCGACACATTACATTTGTCACTCCTGATGCGACATCTTTGTTCTGACCACTGTGAAGAGTTATAGATGAGGTAGAGTGGATGAGCATCACAAAATGCAGAGATTTTTGCAAAAGAATGACTCAAAAATTCAGTTTTAGTTTTCCACAAAAAGCATTTCGGATCTACCGATTTTCAAACTCGGTGATACCGAAGCAGTTTTGGAACCTAAACTGATGAACTCGGTTGGACCGAGTCATAGTTGATGGCACCGAGACTGCTAGGGTTTCACAAAGTCCTAAAATCGGTCTCACCGATTAGTAATTCTCGGTCAGACCGAGTCTCACTAGTGCAATGGCATAAGCCAAATTGGTGGGACCGAGTTTTTCAACTCGGTGGGTCCGAGATGGTTTCGGCGGAAACCTAACCCTAAATTTTCGAATCAAAACTATTCTAAGGATTGCATTGACTGGATAGGAGTGTTTCAATCGTGGCAAGAATCAATAAGAACACAATGTGCTGAGAATCGGATGAGGAAAGCACAATGATCGAGTCCATACCCTAGTTCGGCGGAGACTCACTACGGCGGCAACGGCAGGGTTGAATTCCGTTGACGGTGGCGGATACCAGCGACAGGGGGCGGCTGGCGACGAGGAGACGATCCGGAGACCACGGTGGCAGAGCAGCTATTGCGCGGGCGAAGAGGTTCGGAGAAATTTCCAAATTTTTGCCCGTGACTATATATAGCCCGACTGCCGGTGTGACCGAGTGGAACAACTTCGGTGGCACCGAGATGCAAAAGCGTATGCAGTTATTGCAACTCGGTGTGACCGAAGAGTTCAAATCGGTTGCACCGAGATTGAAAACCTAGATCGACTAAGTGATCTCGGTAAGACCGAAATGGAGGAATCGGTAAGACCGAGAATCACAAAGAATTTTTGGAAGTTTAAGTCTATGACGAATCGGGGACTCCGAGTGCTCCTCACATGAGTGGTTCGAATCTGACTTGATCAAATTTTGTGATGTAGCATGAACAGAGTTTGAGACGAGAAAAGCATAGATAGCTAAAGAAGGTTCTTAGGCATTCTTGTCCATCCACTTGGCCAAGGAAAAAGAAGCCGATCAATCAAAACAACAAGTGGATGTCCTTGAATGAGTAAAGTATGCAACCAACATGCTCACACAATAAGATGGCAAATGAAATATGTGTCAAAGCATGCACAACCAATTCTAGCATCTATCAAGCAATTGGCGATGACTAGGTCATCTATATATGAGTATATTGACTTAGGAGTCAAATGATAGACATTTGATCATAGGTCATACTCATCGTTTAAGATCAAGTGGGGTTACCACTTTTACATAAAGCATTTATGTGTTCACATCATTAGAGTTACTTTGACTCAATTCTTAGAGTTAAGATCCCCCTAGATGTGAGATCCCCCCTAAGAGGGATGAACTAACCTTGGGTTTTGTCGATGATGATTTCATGTAGGTGTTGAAGACGTGGATGCTCAATGTTGATGTAGATCTTTTTGGAGCAATCCTTTGGAGTGATTTTCACTTTCAGTACCTACATGGGTTAGTCCCACAAGGAACAAACAAATATATCCATAGACATAGAGTGATGCACACACAAAATGATGTCCATGAAATCATTAGGTTACCTTGTCCCTTGCCTTACCAACATGAGGATTTGTGACTCCTTGAACTAGTGCAAGATATCGAAGTTGATTGCACTTGTCCTTGCCATAATGATATGAGTGAAATATGTTGGCGGAGTCACCCTCAAGAACTCTCTATTTCTTCTTCTTCTGGATCCACATCATCTTGATGGGAATCCTTGGAGTTGTAGTTGTACTTGATGAGGTAGAACTTGACGTAGTCTTGGGAATCCACTTGACCGAGACCTTAGGTGCTTCTTTAAATGCATCAATCTCTTCTTGAAGCTTGTCCTTGCCCTTTTGGTCTTGTGGTGGAAGATCATCTTCTGCTTGTGTTCCCTTGAAGGAAGTAGGATCATACTTCTCTTGTTGAGGAACAAACTTCGTCTTGGGGTATTGATCTTCTTCCCACTCAACTCCATTGGCATTGAACTTTCGTTCAAAACCAACACCTTGATTCTTCCGGTGCCTTCCTTGCTTGCGTACAATTTCCTCGAATTGCTTACTCCCGGAAAGGCTCTTGTATACACCTTTCTCTATAATTCCCTTCAATAAGCTATTTTCTTGCTCAAGTGTAACTTGGCTAAGAGAATCATTAGTGGAATCAAGAGAACTACTAGAAGCAACAATATTGGATTTAGCATTGTTATTGTTACTACTAGAAGAAGAATCTTTCTTGTTCTTGTTACTAGACTTGACTTGAGGCATGTAAGTAGATAAGAGTAAACGCTTGGCAATGTAAGAAGAACTTTTATTACGGAGATCATCATTGATTGCTTTTAAGAACTCATGCTCTTGCTCAAGATTGAGCTTTTCAAAGCGTAACTTCTCATGAGCCCTTAAAAGTTCTCGATGATCTTCAAAGATAGTTTCATGAGCTAACTTAAGAGTGTTTAGTTCTTTAGTTAGGCGCTCAATTTTCTCCTTATCATTTTCATTCGTTTCAACTTGATTAGCATGATTAATTGACGTTTCATCATAGTATTCATCACTAGAGTTGTCAACAAGTAAATCATCATCACCTAGCAAGTCATCTTCATCAACATCAAAATCAATATACTGGGTGTGTTACCTTAGGACCTTTGGCCATGAAGCATCTACCAATTCCTTCATTTGGTGATTCAAATATGTCGTAGGAGTTGGTTGACACAAGTGCTAGACCGGCAACACCTTCATCTTGAGTATATTCGGAGTCGGAGTGATAACTTCTCTCGGAGTGATGGTCGGAGTCAGAGCCGGATACCCATTCACCAACATGAGCTTGATGTCTTTGTTTTGTGTAGCTCTTTGATGACTTGTCCTTCCTTTCCGAATCCTTGCTTCTCCATGAGGGTCTTCGTTCATAATGATCATCTCTACTCCTCCTCACTCTTGGTGGTGATTCTTATCTTCTACTTCTTCTTTTTGGAGAGTCTTCTCTTCTTTTGTAGGGTGTCGTACACTCATTGGAATAGTGTCCAGGTCTCCCACAATTGTAGCAATTGCGCTCTCGACTAGAAGATCTTTTGTCATTGTAAGACCTAGACTTGGAGCTTCTTTCTTTGCTTCTACTCTTGTAGAATTTGTTGAAGTTCTTCACCATTAACCTCAATTCTTCATTGAAGGTTTGTTTCTCACTCGATGATGTGGGGGCTTCACTTGAGGCTTTGTAAGCACCACTTGACTTGTTGCGGAGTTCCTCCTTATCCTTGAGTGACATCTCATGAGCAACAATTCTTCCAATGACTTCCGTTGGTTTGAGATCTCTGTAGTTTGGCATCATTTGAATCAATGTGCACACGGTATCATACTTTCCATCCAATGCTCTTAGGATCTTCTTGATGATGAATATGTCAGTCATCTCTTCACTCCCTAAGCCGGCAATTTCATTTGTGATAAGTGCAAGCCTAGAGTACATTTCAGTGACACCTTCACCTTCCTTCATTTTGAACTTGTCAAGCTGACTTTGGAGCACATCCAACTTGGATGCCTTGATGGATTTGGTACCTTCATGCATATCAATCAAAGTATCCCAAATTTCCTTTGCATTCTCAAGACGGCTGATTTTGTTGTATTCTTCAGGGCACAATCCGTTGAAGATGATATCACAAGCTTGAGCGTTGTATGGCAACATCTTCAATTCTTCCGCATTAGCTTCACGGTTCGGCTCTCTCCCATCAAAGAATTCACCTTGCAAGCCAATACAAATAATTACCCAAACGGCGGGGTTATGTTCGAGAATATGCATTTTCATCTTATGCTTCCAACTAGCAAAATTAGTACCATCGAAGTAAGGACCTCTACGGTGATAGTTTCCCTCGCTAGATGCCATACTCTCCTAGGTTGTGAAACCAAGGCTATGACCACCAAAAGCTATGGAAATCAAAGCAAATGGAGACCAAAGCTCTGATACCACTTGTAGGACCTTGAAGTATGTCTAGAGGGGGGGTGATTAGACTACTTGACCAATTAAAAACTTAGCCTTTTCCCAGTTTTAGAGTTTGGCAGATTTTAGCTATCTTAGGACAAGTCAAGCAATCATCACACAATTCAAGCAAGCATGCAAAGAGTATATTGGCAGCGGAAATTAAAGCATGCAACTTGCAAGAAAGTAAAGGGAAGGGTTTGGAGGATTCAAACGCAATTGGAGACACGGATGTTTTTGGCGTGGTTCCGATGGGTGGTGCTATCGTACCTCCACGTTGATGGAGACTTCAACCCACGAAGGGTAACAGCTATGCTGAGTCCACGGAGGGCTCCACCCACGAAGGGTCCACGAAGTAGCAACCTTGTCTATCCCGCCATGGTCGTCGCCCATGAAGGACTTGCCTCACTAGCGGTAGATCTTCATGAAGTAGGCGATATCCTTGCACTTACAAACTCCTTGGTTCAACTCCACAATCTTGTCGGAGGCTCCCAAGTGACACCTAGCCAATCTAGGAGACACCACTCTCCAAGAAGTAACAAATGGTGTGTTGATGATGAACTCCTTGCTCTTGTGCTTCAAATGATAGTCTCCCCAACACTAAACTCTCTCTCATAGGATTTGGATCTGGTGGAAAGAAGATTTGAGTGGAAAGCAACTTGGGGAAGGCTAGAGATCAAGATTCATATGGTAGGAATGGAATATCTTGGCCTCAACACATGAGTAGGTGGTTCTCTCTCAGAACTGGTAAGTTGGAAGTGTAGGTTTGTTATGATGGCTCTCTCCACGAATGAAGAGGAGGTGGAGGGGTATATATAGCCTCCACACAAAATCTAACCCTTACACACAATTTACCAATCTCGGTGGGACCGAATCAACAAACTCGGTCGGTGACTTTAGTAAACCTAGTGACCGTTAGGGTTTTTGGTGGATCGACATGCATCTCGGTAGGACCCGATATGGTGAGGGTTAGGGCATAACGTAATCTCGGTGAGACCGATTACACAAACTCGGTGAGACCGATTTTGGCAATTAGCTAACCAGAGAGTTGGTCAGGTAAACTCGGTGGGACCGATTTGCTCTTTTCGGTGAGACCGAAATGTTACAAAAGGGAAACAGAGAGTTTACATTGCAATCTCGGTGGGACCGATCCGCTCTTTCGGTGAGACCGAAAAGTTACAAAAAGGAAACAGAGAGATTACAATCCCATCTCGGTGAGACCGAGGTCCCTATCGGTAGAACCGATTTGCCTAGGGTTTGTGGCAGTGGCTATGACATTTGGAATCGGTGGCTCCAGATAGGAAGAATCGGTGAGACCGATTTTGGCTTTAGGTTTAGGTCATATGTGGATGTGAGAAAGTAATGAGGGTTTTGGAGCATATCACTAAGCACATGAAGCAAGAGGCTCATTAAGCAACACCTCATCCCTCCTTGATAGTATTGGCTTTTCCTATAGACTTAATGTGATCTTGAATCACTAAAATATAAAATGAAGAGTCTTGAGCTTTTGAGCTTGAGCCAATCCTTTGTCATTAGCATTTTGAGGGATCCACTTTAATCATCCATGCCATGCCATTCATTGAGCTTTCCTGAAATGTTCATCTTGGAATAGCATTAGCTCAATGAGCTATATGTTGTTATGAATTACCAAAACCACCTAGGGATAGTTGCACTTTCAAAAGTTCATTTCTTCAAGATTAGCCTGCGTCCTTTCAGGCATTTTCAGGTCTCCAGCAATTTCTTCAGACGTTTAAGCACGTCTGGAGACCTGACCCTGCATAAGAAATTAGTTCTTTTTCTTCACCACCCACATCTGAAGGGGTGGCAAAGAGTTCATCACTCTAAGAGCTCCATACGAGAAAGGTGGCATAAAAGCCAGTCCACTTCGTTTCTCATAAGAGGGGTTAGGAGAAGCATATGAATAAGCCGGGAAATTCTTCAAGGATTATGAACATAATGGTTAGAAGAATAATGCTCATATTCATAGCCCTTAGGTCTTTCCTGCGAAACAGAGGTGTTAGCATGATTATGTTCATATGAGAACTTTGATCCAGGTGAGGAATTTGGTCCATATGAGGACTTGGATCCATATGAATAATTTTGTCCATATGAAGAATTTGATCTGGGGTTCCTATTCTTCACAGGTGGTGTCATGATGACATTCACCTGAAGACTTTCAAGGCATCTTTTGGGAACCCAGATTTTCTTCTTAGGAGAACCGTTCCTCCAGTTAGAGCCAACATATCTAGCAAATACTTCACCATTCTGATTTTTGAATAGTTTATAGTTGCAGTCAAATGACTCATCAGCAGAATGAGGAGATTCACATGTAAAGCCAGATAAAGTAGATGGATCTACTGGAGGTTCCTTTGCAGCAACCCATCAGGTTTTGGGATACTGCTTAGGCTTCTAGTAAGGTCCATCAGTGTTAAGTTTCCTATCAAAGGCAATACCCTCTTTCCTAGGGTTCCTATTGAGGATATGCTTTCTAAGCACATCACAAAGAGCCTGATGCCCTTTGAGGCTTTTGTACATGCCTGTCATGTACAATTCCTTCAGCCCTGCATCATCAGTGATACTAGCATTGTCCTCAGATGAGGAATTAGTGATAGCAGAAATAGGTGAAGAATTTTTAACATTAGAAGCATTTGAACATTCAGGTGAAGAATTAGCAGATTCACGTTCAATGCACTTCAAACATGGAGGAACAAATTCTTCCTGAGCAGCGCTGATTTGTTGAGCAAGTAATGAATCGCGCTCCTTCTGAAGATCTTCATAACTTACCCTTATCTTTTCAAGATCTTGCTTTCTTTGAAGAAATTCATAAGAAAGCTTCTCATGATCAGATAAGAGAGCGTTATGATGACTTTGAAGGTTGTCAAACTTAGACTAAAGTCTTTGAAGATTTTCAGTCAAGGTTTTAGTGTGATCCATTTCTTCACCCAACAAATCATCACTTTTGTCTAGCATGTTTTGAACCTTTTCAAAAGCCTTTTGTTGTTTCATAGCAATATTAGCAAGTTTAGAGTAGCTAGGCTTGAGGTTTTCATCAGATTCATCCTCACTTGATTCGGAGGAGGGGTATTTGAGTACCTTGGCACCCTTTGCCATGAAGCAATAGGTGGGAGCATAGTCATCATTTCCTTCATGAACCTTGTTCTTTGAAGCCATTTTCTTCAGAGTTGAAGATGGTCTTGTCGACGAATGCGATAGCGAGAGCTAGGCTCGCCACACCAGACTCGGACTCCTCAGATGCCTCCTCTTCCTCATGTTCCTCAGGTTCAGCCTCAGAGCCTATTTCCTTGCCAATGAATGCCTGATCCTTCTTGGAGCTTCTCTTCTTGTGAGATGAAGACTTTGAGGATTCTAATGATGAAGAATTTGAAGATTTCTTATTCTTCTTCTTCGCGTCATCAGAACTGGAATCCTTTTATTTCTTCTTCTCTGATTCCTTTTCCCACTGAGGACAATCTTGAATGTAGTGACAAGGTTTATTGCATTTGTGGCATAGCCTCTTCTTGTAGTCACTGGATGAGGAATCATTGCTCCTTGAGGATTTTCCAAAGCGACCACATCTTGAGAACTTCTGGAATTTGTTCATGAGCAGTGCTAGCTCCTGGCTCAGTTCTTCAGGATCACCAAGGCTGTTACCAGAATCTTCATCTTCAGATTCAGAGACTACCTTGGCCTTCAGGGCACGTGATCTGCCATAGCTCGAACCATAGAGATCTCTCTTCTCAGCAAGCTGGAACTCGTGAGTGTTTAGCCTCTCGAGGATATCAGTGTGATCAAGTGACTTGTAATCTCCACATTCTTGTATCATCAGTGCGAGAGTATCTAATGAGGAATCAAGCGATCTCAGCAATTTCTTTACCACCTCATGGTCGGTATGTCAGTGGCACCAAGTGCTTGAAGCTCATTTGAGATGTCAGTGAGGCGATCGAAGGTTTGCTGAACATTTTCATTGTCGAGTCTTTTGAAGCGGTTGAAGAGATTGCGAAGAACGTCAACTCGAGAGTCACGCTGAGTTGAGACTCCTTCATTTACTTTGGACAGCCTATCCTAGATAAGCTTAGCAGTTTCCAAAGCACTCACTCTTCCATACTGCCCTTTGCTCAGATGGCCACATATTATGTTCTTTTCTTGAGAATCGAGTTGCTTGAATCTCTTCACATCAGCAACATTCACAAAAGGTGTGACAGAGGTAACACCATTTTCCACAACATACCAGAGATCGTTATCAATTGCCTTAAGATGCATTCGCATCTTATTCTTCTAGTAGGGGTAGTCCGTCCCATCGAAGGTAGGACAACCAGCAGAGACCTTGATCATACCTGCGATCGACATAACTAAAACTCCACGTGGTTAAACCAAAATCACACAGAACAAGGGAGTACCTTGCTCTGATACCAATTGAAAGTGCGTTATATCGACTAGAGGGGGGTGAATAGGCGATTTTTATGAATTCTTCACCGAGGAATTTCAGGGTGAGGAAATTCCTAAGCGAAGAACTACGTGCAGCGAAATAAGTACTCAGATGCAAACATGGCAGAACATAAACATGGTCATCATCATGAAATGAAAGCAGGCACAGAGTACAGAATGCATAAGCTCAGGATAGCACATGATGAAGACAAATAGACTGAAGAAATTGAACTGAGGAAATTGAGAAAGTCTTTAGTCAAAGTCTTCAAACAGATATGAACGAGCACACAACAACTGTAATGAGGAAATGAAGGAGTTGAGGAAATAGAACCAGTAAGCTTGGTGAAGACAATGATTTGGTAGACCAGTTCCAACTGCTGTGTCAGCTGTACGTCTGGTTGGAGCGGCTAGGTATTTAAACCGGAGGACACACAGTCCCGGATACACAGTCCTCACCGTATTCTCCTTGAGCTAAGGTCACACAGACCTCGCCCAATCACTCGTGGTAAGTCTTCAGGTTACTTCCAAACCTTCACAAACTCGGTCACTCGGCGATCCACAATTTCCTCTTGGATTCTCTAGACCATCACGCCTAACCGTCCGGAAGATGCACAGTCTTCAAAGGTAACAAGCGTCGGATCCACACATGATCAATCTCTTCAGTGATGGTCAATCACTTTGGGTTTGTAGGTGTTTGGGTTTGGGTTTCCTTACTTGATGATTTTCGCTCAAAGTCCTCGGAGGATGGGATGCTCTCAAATGACAAGTGTCAGTTTCTCTCAGAGCAGCCAACCAGCTAGTGGTTGTAGGGGGCGGCTATTTATAGCCTAGGGAGCAACCCGACATGATAAGACATAAATGCCCTTCAATGATATGACCGTTAGGTAGGTAGATATTTTGGGACAGGCCAGAGCACAATGACAATCGGATATTTGAGGCTCAAATTCCTCAGGGCTATCATGTTCCTCACTTGTAGGCAATTCGCACTGGTGAATTCCTAACTCCTCAGTCAGAACAAATTCCTCAGAGACCATAAGAACTTCGTCTCTGTCACTAAAGAAATTTGACTGAACTGTATGAGATTTCCAATGGCTTTACTCGAAGGGATTGGTAGGTGTAGGATTTTGAGTTGAGCATCACATGGAAATTTTTCCTTAGTATTTCCTCGACCCCCTTTAACAGTACGGTGTTTCCTATGAGAGAAAATGAAACTACGAAGACAAAAGTCTTCACGCTTCATGTTCCTCGAATGAATACCAAGTCTTCAAGGTCACACCAATTTCTTCACTTTCAAAGTCTTCAGAAAGTCTTCAGAAATCCAAAGTCTTGATCAAAGAACTCCATTTTAGGGGTCGACTTTCTCTGTAAATATCAAACTCCTCATAGACTTATAGACCTGAGTACACTCATAAACACATTAGTCCCTTAACCTATAAGTCTTCAATACACCAAAATCACTAAGGGGCACTAGATGCACTTACAAAATGCAATGTTCATTGCCCACACATGATGGAAGAGATCACACAGAGAAATATTATTCACTCATGTCTATGGTTCCAGTATTTTGAAATAGGGTGGTCCACCCTGAAAGAATATTGACAACAAATATGAGAAGGCAAGCATAGATGTAGTGAATCAACCATTTACTTGTGAGCTCACTAGGACAAGTATGCAAAATTGTAACTGAAGTAAGAGACCGTCCAAAATCTGAATCAAGAAGTTTGTCTAGCACTTACTGTTTGCAACTAATCAACGTGAATAATTGGATATCATATGGAATGAGTAAGAAAGACAAGTTAAATTGTCAACAATCCTGGCATGCAGTAGTAATCTGGGTCAATGTCACTACGACCAACAATCCAAAATGACTAGTGTCTGTTCCTAGGGCCGGAATTTGAAACCCTATGAACTTTACAGGTACTAAAGATTACTGAAATACATCTGAACCATTAAGTGTAGGTAGCACTCACCACACAACAAACCTAATGACAGTCCTGCCTAATGAGTAATGAACCAATTAGAAAATGGGTGACGAGGAGTGGCTGCTGAAGTGCTGAGTGTTGAGGACGTATCTCAGGATAAATCGGGCTGGCTTAGTGGGTGTTGCACGCCTGAGCCCTGAACGGACTGGGAAGGTGGCACGGCGGCGCGCCCGGGCAGCGGTGACGCTGTAGGGCGAGCGGCTCCTGACCTCCTGCTAGTCCGATGTCTCCACCTAGAGTCATGTCGTCCGGGGACGGCAAGTCGCCGGCGAGGCAGGCGGCTGGGGGCGAGTAGAGATCGGAAGCGCGCAATAGAACAGAGGGGAATCGGGGCCTGGGACGACCCAAAATCCCAGGGTGGGTCGGACCACCATGGGCACCCTATAGAGATACACTCCCGAGCGGCGAACATGCATTTTCGAAACTAAATTAGGAACATTTAGCTGACCTATTAAACGACCATGTTTTAATAATATCAGATTCGTATTTGAACAACTAAGCTTGTTTAGCTTGATGGGTGGAGCAGTGCTATTATGACACGAAGCACGTATTCTGATCACATAGTGATCATAAAAGGGGAAACCCTAAGCATTTTTTTTAGCAAAAGAGGGTTTCCCCTCCGATTTCTATTAAAGAAACCACCACGGAACCAGCATGATCAATTAAACCCTAGGCATGATCAATTAAACCGTATTATGACTGTGCCATGGCAGATTTAAAGCTGCAAACCGGAGAAATGATATTTAGCGTCCATTGTTTGCTTCGAACTAAGAACTAAATTCTAAGAGCTGAAAATAAAGTAGAGTAACCAAGTTACGATCTATTTTTTGGTTGAGATCAAAAAGTTGAGGGGATATGAAGTACCACCTCTCTTGCGGCGCCGTGTAGGCATCAGGGGTGCGATGGCTGTCGGTGGCGTTGAAGCAGATCTGCGATGGTAGACGGGTGCATCGGGGGATAAGTCCCATTGCGGTTGAAGAGAAGGTCGTGTGAGCGGCCCCGACAAAGAGGATGACGGCACCGATGAAGCGAGAGGACGCGATGCAAGGTTCTTAGTCCGTCGTCGTGGATGAGAAACGTCCATCTCTAGCAGTGGACGACGCGGTCTTGGTAGGCGCTCCGGCATGGTGGAGGCCGTGGTGATGGATGGGGTGGAGGACGGCGACGATGGATGGGGTGGCGGACGGAGGAGGCTGGTGTGGGGATGGTGTTCTAGCGCGGATGGTGTATGAATGGGAAAATGGAGGGAGAGGTACGGTGAACCATGTTTTTGGGACGCGCCTGTCTGAAATATGGGAAAGTTACGAACTTAGCCCCCGTTTAAAATTTGGGCGTCTCGTCGGTTGGGTATAGGACAGTAATCTCGCATCTCCCCAATATTTGCCCAGAGCGATTTCGGGCGAGGAGGGGATGTTTTGGCGCCCATGGTTGGTGCCCACGGTGTATGAGCGGGGCTGACAGACAGGGTGGTTGTGTCACGTCTGAGTGAAGTTACAAACCTGCCCCTATTGAAAATATTTGCCTACATCGATTTCGGCCGAGTCGAGTTTGTTTTGCCGCCCACCGTGTATGAATGGGGAAATGGAGGGAGAAACAGAGGTCTTTCGGATGAGCTTGAATCAAATGTGTTTTGCCGCCCATGTTTGGCGCCCACCGTGTCGGAATGGGCTCAGAGGCGGTCGTGTCACGTCTAATTGAAGTTACTAACCTACCCCTATTGAAAGCAGTGGAAATCGGGCCGATGGATTGTCCGTGTAATGGGTAGACAGTAATTTCCATCTCCCAAACACTTGGCTGCGGGCAGCCGACGTGGGAGTGGACATTTTGCCGCTTCTTTCGAATTTTGGGACAATAAGCGTCCATGTTTACCCTGGCAACTAAATTTGAATCCATTTTGTATTCCTATACGAATCTTTATAAATAATTCTATGTGTTTTTATATATCTTCAAAAGCACGACAAAGATGTATTCCACTATCATATATGAATATGATTTACAAATGCCGATATTCAAATTCAGAAGCTAGAATCCAGTTTAAGGTGAATTTGAATATTTGGAACACTTTATGTCCAACTCAAATGTCACACGCAGCATAATGTGTACTCCCATTTAGATATGTACACAAGCGATGTATCAAGATTCAAATACCGAGTCAATCAACCAAGAATGTACATAACTAACAGACATATAAACACTTATAGAGTATATGGATCAATAATATCAACTAACATACATAAGCCAGGCCGCTGTACTTTTTTTGCTAGAACAACATCCTTTTTTTAGCGAAGCTACTACAACATCTTTGCCCTTTCCGATGCGTGCCACTTATGGTCCATCTATACTACTATTATTGCTGAATGCACATTCAACCCGATTGGCATATTTGTAGGTCTGGCACAGCAATCAAAATGAAATGTCTCCGAGTCTTATCAATTAATACGGACTTGTGCTCAAATAAAATTACAAACCAAAAAACAAAAAACAACTATTACATGATCTCTAAAATAAATGGTTTGATTGATTACATGAACAAACAACACAAAGGTTATTCAACGATGGAAAGAACATTTCACCTATGATTTACCAAGTGGGAATTTAATTTATTTTTTTTCCTTCAGGACCTTAACAATGCGGTCAGTCTTAGCTTGCTTCATTTTGAAATCCACCAAATATTTAATGGTTGTCTTGAGTACTGCTTGTGATTGTGCTGTTTGCTTCCTCAACATGTCAACTTCATCTCTAAGTGCAGAAGCAGAATCTCTTTCTACCACTAATTTAGCCTCTAGAGCATCAGTAGTTGGCAATTCATGATGCACGATTGGGCCGGTGCCACTGCTATGGGATGATACAACGTCCATGGGGACCTCGTTCTTTGATCTTGGGCTAACCTGTTTTGCCATTAAAGTTCCGATTGGATTCCGAAAAGTTGAAGTTAGCAAAACATCTCAACTTGGAGTTATAACAGCAAACCAGTTAAACAAACAAGGAATTAAAGAGTTTCAATTGGATGCTGAAAAGTAGTTATTAACATCAGTGTAACCGGTTGTTGTAGTAGCAAAGCAGTTAAACAAACAAGTTTTGCAAAAGGTACCTGTTGTGGCATGGAGTTTCTCTTGGATCCTGAAAAGTTGAGTAGCCAGTAACATGATTAGAGAAATCGGTTGCAACAGCAAAGTAGTTAAACAAACAAGTTTTGCAAAAGGAACCTGTTGTGGCATTGGAGTTTCTCTTGGATCCTGAAAAGTTGAGTAGTCAGTAACTTGATTAGAGCAACAAGTTACAGCAGCAAACCTGTTACACAAATATATTTTTGAAAATGTACCTGCTGTGCAATTGGACTTCCAATTCGATCCTGAAAACTTGAAGTTGGTAAGATGATTACGGCAATAAGTTATAGCAGCAAACCAAGTAAACAAGGAAGTTTCTGAAAACATACCTGTTGTGCCAATGGAGTTTCAGTTGGATCCTGCAAACTTGAATGTTAGCAATCAATAAATAAAGTTTTGCAAGAGCCATAAGAAACTAACATCAAACTAGTAAAACTAACCGGTTTTGGCAACGTATTTAATTACACATGAACTAGTAAAACTAACAAGTTCTTGGCAACGTATTAAAGTAACAAGTCGGTACCGTTTTCCAGCAACACAGACATCTGTAAATTTCTTTTATGTAAGCAAAATGATTCCAACACATATATAAGAAGATGGTGTCCCTCATATAAACCTGACAGTTGTCTATCTATGAACATGCAAACATTACAAGTGCTACAAGTGATAACAGCAAACCATTTAAACAAACAGGGTATGAGAACGTAAATTACACGTGAATTCTGCTGCACCCTAGAAGTAAATATGACCAGCTATCTATGTGCTTAAGTAGCTATTTAAGTTCAGGCAAACAGGTAATTCTTAACAGTAAGTATCAAACACATAGATAGGCGCACTCTATAATAGGATTAACAGGCTATGGCATTATGTAATCAGTAGCAAACTAAATTAAGCCAAGCAACGTAATTGAACAATTTTGCAAGAAGTGGCTAACTAAAATTCCGAGAAGCAGATAACTGAACTTACGCTAGCTCATTGTGCAGGCACACTGCAGCCTCTTTTTCGCTTACAAGGTTCTATGAAGGAGCCCATGGCATCAATTGCTTGGATACGCAATCCCAATACTTCTTTCTTCCCACACTGCATTGGTAAGTCGAATGGTTAATCTGGTAAGATGGTGCGTCCTTGATATGTTATATGAGGACGTGTAGTCAGACTAGTTGTAGCCACACACATCACACTGGCTTTTACTGTATATTTCATGCGATTACATTTGGCATATCGAGATCTAAGCAATCTACAATTGGATGAAAATACTGCCATCCTTCACATTATTGGCAAACTCAGTTCATAGAAACAAGCAATTCAACCACTCTGTGGGTAAATCAAAAGCGCCACTGGAATATTTTTCACTACCCCAATCATACACACAAAAGGGGCGACGCCACCATAGGGGTTGGTATGGGCGGCCGCCTCGGGTGGCTAGAAAGTGTGCACCTAGTTTGAGTCGTCTAGGTTGGCCCAGGCTAGTTTTGTTCGACCCAACGCACAAGCATGCAATGTAAAAAATGAAGAAAAATGTTTCAATTTGGATGGGCCAATAACGTAAGTGCAAGGCAGGCCCTATAGAAGGCTCGCGACCCAAACGAGCGCCTCCCATATCGATCGATAGCAGGAAACATCCCAATTCATTTACTCCAGCCTCCAGTCTGGTTCGCTCCTAACCTAGCCGCCGCTAGACAGACCGACACAACACCTCCTCGCGCCCTCATTGGAGGGCGGTCACCGGGCTTCAATCGAATGGAAGGACAAGAAGATGAAGATCCAACCCTGGGTGTAGCCTGCGTGGGAGGCGGCGGCAGCACGGGCATGGCATCGAGCTTGCGCAAACGGACAGTCGCAGTTTGCAAGAGTAGCATGCGCAACGAGCAGTTACATCACATCCCCGATTATATCTAATTCAACTGTTCAATTTCTGGCCAATAGTTAAAGCTGACGGTGTGCTTGTATGTAGGGAATCTATGAGAAAATGAAACCAATTTCTGCTTATTTTATAACTCCCCCAATCAATACTGAACTGACTGAATCTGATGTATCTAATCAAGTTTCCGGTGCAAACATACAAGCTCATGTTGTTCTTGAGCCTGAAGTGTCTAATGAACAGACTGCTAATGAAGGATTTGATGCAAACATTTTACATGCTTCTGGTGATGAACATATAGTGTCTAATAAGGGATGTAATGGAAGCATTTTTCAAGTTCCCATTGAAGGATTTAGTGTCTAATGACGATCTGCTATGTTGAGAGAGACATAGGGATTTGCAGGCATTGATAACAAGCAAATTATAGTACATTTTCATGGCTTGAGGAAACGTCGAGGCCATCTACCAGAAAGTCCCTGTATCATGACAACGTAGCATAAACACTTTTCTAATCTGTTGTTTGAAACTATTGGCATACTTTTGCAGGATAGATATATTGATATGCAATTTATGCACTGGTTATAGGTGCAATTACACTTCGATATTTTCAGCCAGAGAATGAATAATTCAAGCAGGTACAGACCATGTTAGTAGTCCTTGTTCACCAGGTTGTATTTTGTGTTTTTTGGTGCTTGCATCATTTAGTGTTTTATAATATGAACTACTTTGGATCATTAGCTGGTTTTCAAAGTGCATGTAGCTTCACATTTCTCAAGTTATGTTGATTTCCGAAGTGCAAGTGCCTTCGTATTTTTAAGTTAAATGTTCGCCTGGTAACTTGAATTCGTGGATCCGCCATCGCACACAAATCATACACGCATGCCAAGATTTAATTAAATGAAATGCAGGGACATACGCTAGCTCACAGGCTGTGCTCATCGCAGCTCTGCTTATGCTTGGGATGTTCCATGTACAAGTCCATCTTACCACTTTCTTGGATGTGCAGGCCTTGTGCTCCTTGCACCCCCACTCTGCATTTTTGACACGACGAATGGTTGAACAAATAAGAGGAATCGACCTTGCTGTTGTACCGGAGGACAGATACTTACAAGGTTATGCGGGTGTGCAGGATGTGAACCAGATCCCGTAGTGCCGTCATGCTTCGCTAAAAAATGGTTTTGATTGTTTCAGATGATATCTCTAGGAGAAATAAGAGTTAAATTCAGAGTTGCATAGGCGTATAAGCTAAGAGAGTAGTGGAAGGATATCCAAACATCGTCGGAACAGTGCACAAGGGAGTGATATTTGGATACCTAGTTTGGGCCGGCGTTTGGGCATGCTCGCCTAGCTAGAGTGCGGGTCACTTCAGAGCCCTTGAGAGTGATGCGTTGGCATTGGCTGGCCGCGCACGGATGCATATCTTGTGTGGCAGTGTAGCGCTATGATGCGGTGGACGAGACCTTTGGTGAAGCCCCAACGGCCTCGGGGGGCGGCGGTGCGACGATGTGCTCAGGGAAGTAGCCCCGGTGAGGTGGGAGACGGCATCGGTGAAGCACACCTGATGTGGTGGAAGTCGGTGTCTGTGAGGCACGTCGGATGCGGCGGCCGACATTGTCGGTGGAACACCCGGTGCGGTGGATGAGGGCGTAGATGAGGTAGCTCCAGTGCGGTGGTGAAGCACGACCGTCGTCTTCGTCGTCGTTGTCCAGCGCAGAGGTTGGGAAAGAGACAAGACGACGGGCAATTCAAACTTTGCTTGGGTTGGTGGCGAATTAGGGATTTGAGCAATCTGGGCGCGGAAGGGGACGGTGGAGAAGGGAGATTTTGCAGGGCTAGAATTGGGGCCGCCAGATATTTCAATCCGAAATGTGGAAGCACGAACTTATTTTTTCGTCGTCCTTTTTTTGGGGGGGAGGGGGAAGGGAGGGAGGGGGGTGGGTGGCTGGGTGCTAAGCGTCCGTATGACACACGCGACCACCACGACACGGGCCTTGTCTGCCTGGTGCGCCTACATTTGAGAGGAGATTTGAGAGTGCAAACGAATCTTCTTTCATTTGCAAACGAATCTGTATGTATTACCATGCCCGTGTTTTCCTTGCAAATAATTAGTCATTCAAAACGAGATGCTATAAAGTAATTAATGAGGAGTTATTCAAAAAACGAAATGGTATCCACGATATCCACGCTAACGTGGATTAGAGTGTGTGTCACATAATTAGTTATTTGAATTAGAGTGTGTGTCACATAGCGACCTCCAATTCTAACGTGGATTTCGCATTTCACTGTATCCATGCTACTTTTTTAATACAAATTCATATGTCTATGATGAACACCATGTTAGTGAGAAAACTTTTGGATGGATTCAAACATGTGATCTGCAAAAATAGCACAACAATCGAGTCAATGTCAACTTTTCCAAACCTAGTATGGCACGAATTCGAAATAATTACCCATATGCATGGTCCTCAGTTCAAATCTTACAATGTGCACCGAATTGAAGCACTGATATGAAGTCTAGTACTATCTACATTCAAATGTTGTTTTTAGTCCCCCCCGGCACACACGCTACGTACTTACTGTATCGATCAATCTTCCTCTCCTAACCACCTTAGGAAGCTATCGGTTTCCGACACACGTTCATTCTTTCTTTCCATGTTTCGATCTCTAACTCTCTCAACTATACAACCGCTTTTTCCACTCTGTTACCAAATGTATTTACCTCACACACCCGCCATTGCACCCCATGCCGAGCTCTCTCTCTCTCTCTATCTCTCTCTCTCTCTGTCTCTCTCTCTCTCTCTCCCTCCCACCCTCTATGTCTAGATAGATGCATTGCCTATCTAGCCCCCAACCTCTCGTGCGCACGCACGCACGTTGTCTATCTAGGTCACTCCCTCGAGACTGTCTCACTCTTTCTTCCGCACGGCGGGCCACACTAGCTCAATCTCTCTCTCTTTATCTGAGTCTCGATTAACCTCGTTTTCTTTCACACACAATGATATGTCTCCCTGTTCTGGCCTCGATCGACACACTTTATACTCTCTCACGCAGATTGTTTATCTAGGTCAGTCCATCAAAGCCGCCCCCACTCTTTCGACCTCATGGCGGGCCACGTTCGCTCAATCTCTCTCTCTCTCCCTCCCTCTCTCTGTCTCTCTTTGTATGTATCTATTGACCTTGCTCTTTCTCAGACACAAACGATATATCTCCATGTTTGAGCCTAGTTCGACATATTCATATTGTATACTCTCTCACGCACATTGTCTATCTAGGTCACTCTCTCCAACCCGTATCACTCTTTCGATCGCACGACGACCCACACTCGCTCAACCTCTCTCCCTTTATACATGTAATCAACTGACCTTGCTTCCTCCCATGCACAAAATATATCTACATGTATGTGACTGGATCATCTCTCAAGCTCTATCTTATAGCCCTCACCCTTCCCAAAAGCTCAATCGAACAATATCTCTCGAGAGCATATATATCTTTTCAATGAATGTCGGACCACACTCACTTTGTCTCTCTATCTATATGTCTCTCGATTGACCTTGCTTTCTCACGCTGAATCTTCCAGACATTGAAGCTACCTCTCCATCCCTCGCAAAGCCGGAGCTATTTACATTGCGAGGGGGACTCCAACCTTGGATTAATTTGTGTAGGAATTTATTCCGGTGGTAGATTATATTTTCGTAGCATTCGGCCCACAACTAATCCAAACACCGTTGCAACCCCCGCACCTACCCCAATTGATTTCCACTGGCTGGGTCATCGCTCTCTCGCATGTCCTTTCTCGCCTTCAACGTCACACCATAGTATTATTGCAAAAAACTCTGATTATTACAAATAAGCTACAAAACTACACATCGATAGTCCACTTGGAATGGGACAAATTTCGACCCACAAATTAAAGTGCCACAAACTACACCGAGGGGCCCACCTGTCATGAAACAAATTTGAACCCATATACAAATTAAAAAATAAAGGACGATGATCGAACATGCGACCAGGGCCTTCAAGCCGCACATCAATAGGCAACATAGGTAGAACATCAATGTTTTTTGTACCCCCCTTTGTTCATATAATGTTTTTATATTACCACAACCTATTTAATGGATAACATGTAATATTATTTTTAGTACATTAGTGGGACCGGCTCGTTAGAACGTACTATTCGCCTTCACTTACTGGTGGGTTCCATGTGTGCTCTCTCTCTCCCCCCCCCTTTCTGTGTTTAGATGCACGCGCAAACACGAAGAACTCGCGTGCGATGTTGCCGTTGACCATATCTGGACGCGTTCACAAGTTACGGCACCAGTTTCTTGTATTGTACTAGTAGTACTAGTCAATGTGTATGTGCAATGCACGTTAATTTGGAAGTATATTAAGTGCATGCGGATATTAAGTAGGATATTATTTGCGTGTTATTATGTGATTATCACTATTTTTGGTATGAAATTAACTCCACGCTAAACGTGTTGAGCGCTTGACATTGAAGCAGTCTAGGTCGTTGGATGAGAAGGAATACATGTGGCTTGATGACATTTTATATTTAATTTGAAACGACTCTAGCAGAACATTCAATCGATCAACCATAGATTTCATTCAGTCTGACTCTGACTTTACATTCATACGACGATCGATCTAAAATAAACAGAAATGATAAACGTTCGGATTTTGAGCATGGCAATCCGAACGTTTTTCATGGCAAATTTAGATTTCGCGGCGGCGGCGGGGGCGTCTTGCGGTGGGAAGAGGCTCCTCTGTCGTGCTCTGTGTGTCGTCGGGCCACTGACCGACGGCGACAGCGGCGTCTTGCGCCATTGTTGGCGTACTCCTGGACGTTGGCCCTAGCTTCAAGGAAGGCCACAATGTTCTAGACTTCGGTCTCCAGGAGCGAGTCAACTAGAGGGAGGAGGCGATTGGTGTTGGTGCAAGGAAGCGGTCGACGGCAGCCATCCATGCCGCTGAGGGGGGCACTGGCACCGGTGCAGGGACAGGCGCTGACAACAGCGCGGCGGAGACATTCGTGTGCAGGGGCACTGGCACGGCGGCGCACGCCGCTGCATTACACGCATCCGTTGGCAGTGCGTGCACCGGCACGCAGCGGGCGTCGATGTATCTTGGCGCAGCATGCGCAGTGTGCACGCGTGAAATTCGGCGGGGACCTCATGGAATCCCATGGCGTCAATCTCGGCGACAATGTGCGGCTCCCGGCCCATCAATGCCACGGGGATGGGCGCTGGCGCAGTCGGGGCGCCGGGAGCCGGAATGGGAGCGGGGATAGGCGCGGCGTCTTCCCGCAAGGCCGGTTCAAGCTCGTCCCAAAGCGCCTTATGTTCTTGAGACTCCGGCTGGGTGTCTTCCTCGGGAAAGTGGAAGACTAAGGGCAGACCATCGTGATGCAGCATGGCGTACATTTAGGTGAGGCTAGTTGGAGGTAGACGATAGGAGAATCGGAGAGGAAGAGAGAAGATTGTAGCGATACCGGGTAGTGCGGGGTTGATTTTAAACTGCGGCACCGGCGACATTAAAAGTGGGAGCAGTTGGGACGAAGGTGGGCGGCGGAGCCTGGTCAAAGGGCTCACCTCCCGGTGAGCCTGCGCAGTGGTCTACTCGCATGCCTCCCTGTCAGCCGGCGCAGCGGTCTGCTCACATGCTTGCTCGGATGGCACCTGCCGATGAGAAGCGGGACTCATGGTGGCACGTAAATAAATGCCCACGGTTTCAATAGTGAAAGTGTTCTCCTTAACGTGACAGGTCTTTGTTCCAAAATACCTTGGCTCTTCATTTGCGCAACTTGTCATAAGCAGCTTGTTTCAAATTGAAGAAAAAAATTATGAAGGAATATTTGTGCCATATCACGTGACCATGCTCAGTTTCAAGAATTTCTGGTCACTTTTGGATTTTCTGAAATTTAAAATCCAGGATTCGAAACAATATCATAACCTGCATCATGCAATAAATTTTCAAGCGATACATCTCTCCTGTTGTATTTCTTGAGAAAGGATTTGGTCAAACATTTTGCTTAGTTAGACTTCAGACAAGTTATATATGTAGAGTAAAAGGATAATCCGCCTGTACCAGTGCATTGCCTGATATATTAACTCTTTTTTTGAGGGTTCCCTGATATATTAACTCAAGTACTAGGCACGAACAAACGGGCTCAATTCTGTGCTCATCCTGGTGTAGTAGTAGTAGTACTAGGCAATGCAGTTGACGGGTGACCTTGGGGAGCGGCGACCGAGGGAATTGAACCGTGCTCGGCACGGTAGGTAACTTTGTCTAGTTACTAAATCATCCCTCCATTGTTCCCCGGTAGTCATTATGGACCGGGGACATGAGGGGAATTTCCTAGGGCTGGAATTATGGCCGCCAGATATTTCGACTCGAAATTCGGAGGCTCGACTGGCTAATGTGCGTACCACGCACACCACCAGAAGGACACGAGCCCGTTTTTTTAGGTTCAACACGAGCCAAGGTCTGGCTGGTACGCCGTTGGGTACCATTCGAGAATACGAAAGGAATCTTTTAAATTGCGAACTAATCTATGTGTATTACAATGCCCGTATTTTCCTTGCAAATAGCAATCTCGACGTGGTAATTGATTTATGACGAGTTTTTGAATTAGAGTGAGTTTGTGATATAGTGATCTCAACGTGGATTTCACATTTCATGGTATCCCTAGTAAGTTTTTCATTGCAAATTCAAATTTAAAAGATGAACAATATGGTGGTGAGAAAACTTTGTATGTATCAAGCATATGACCACACATACACACACACACACACACAACAACAACAACAACAACAACAACAACAACAACAACAACAACAACAACAACAACAACAACAACAACAACAACAACAACAACAACAACAACAACAACAACAACAACAACAACAACAACAACAACAACAATAACAACAACAATCCAATAAGTGTAGTGCATCTTTTTTCCTAACCATGCATGTATGACACAAATTCAAAAATACTCCTTCTGTTCCTAAATATTAGTCTTTTAGAGATTTCAACAAGTGACAACATACGGAGCAAAATGAGTGAATCTACACTCTAAAATATGTCTATATACATCCGTATGCGCCAGTCCATTTGAAATCTCTAAAATGAGTAATATTTAGGAACGAAGGGAGTAAAATGCAAGACATGCATGGTCCTCAATTCAATATTTAAAATGAACAGGAAACTGAAACATGAATATTAAGTCTAGTACTACAGTACATGCAAATGTTGTGTTTAGGCGGAGCTATGTAGATTGTCGGGGGTTAACCCCTCGACCTTAGATAAATTTGTGAAGCTCTGTTTAGGATTGTTTAGATTATATTTGTCCCCACTCTAGTTCCCAAACACCGATTGGTTGTGCACCCCCCCTCCTCCCCGAGATAATATCATGTGCCCCCACACCTTAGATGCTATATGCTGATACGAGTTGCTTGGAGCTTGTAGATCTGAGATATAGCAGCTCACGTGATGTCTTAATATTTTTACAGGAAACCTTAATGAGTTTGAGAATTGCACACAATTTGTACAAAAACTACTCAGATGCCCTTGGATCCCATGTCCAACGACCTCGAAGCTCGTATCACCATAGCATCTAAGATGAAGGAGGACATCATATCCTCCTGTATGTAAGAATATCATGTGCTACCACACCTTAGATGCTTTGGTGATACAAGCTCTTCGGAGCCGTTGGATTTGTGACCCAACAACTCCTCGGTGGTTCGAATGTTTTTTTTGCAGAAAAGCCCCCAAAGAGTTCGGCCACTGCTTACAAGCACAAAGACTGCTCAGATGCCATTGGATCCCAGATCAAACAACCTCGAAGCTCGTATCACCGTAGCATCCAAGCTGCAAGAGCACATGATGTTTTCCCGCACCGTAGATTCTATGGCGATAGGAGTTCACGGAGATCTAACGGACCACAATAGGAGGTTTGAATGTTTTTGCAATATATGACTGAGAGAGTTTGGGAATTGCAAAAAAGGTACAAGTACTACGCATGTGCCATCTAATCACAGATCATACGACCTAGATGCTCGTATCACCGTAGCGGCTAATTAAGCTACGGGGAGCACCTAATATGAGCAACGGGGAGCCGTTGGATCCAAGATGCAGTGGCACACACGAGGCCTAAATGTTTTATTTGCAAAAAAACCTTTGGAGAGTTTAGAAATTGCGCATGATTACAAAGACTACTCCCAAGCCATTGGATGTCACTTCCAATGATGTAAAAACTCATATCACCATAGCATCTAAGCTGCGGGGTGGATGTGATATTCTATGCCGTTGTCATTTTTGTTCGTAAACTTGCAAAATACGTGTAACTCGTGTCGTTACTTGTCTAACCGTGCAAAGTGTTTGTTCAAAAAAACCATCCTACACCGAAATATCGGAACAACACACGGGGGTCCCACTTGTCATTGATCAAATTTGGACCTAAAACTAACAAATCTGAAAGATGAGATTCGAACTGGCAACCTGGACTACAAAGCGTAAGTCGATAGCTTGAAACAACAACGGTTGTTGGCTTTGTCCCATAACTTGATTTTATACAGTATTATGTTGAGTAGAGTAGAGGGAGTTCCTCGTCAACACATGCATGACCGTTGAATCACTTACTAGTGGGTCCTAGGTGAAAGCACAAGTGCTCCCTAGGTGGTTTTGGTAATTAATGTCAACATATCTCTTGTTGGACTAACACTTTTATCTAGTAGGTTTCAGATAAGTTCAACAATGGAGTGACATGGACTAAAGGATGTGGCAACTCCTTCAAGATGCTAAGGACAAAGGATTGGCTCAAGCTTCAAGCTCAAGACTCTTCATTTTACATTTTAGTGATCCAAGATCACATTGAGTCTATAGGAAAAGCCAATACTATCAAGGAGGGATGAGGTGTTGCTTAATGAGCCTCTTGCTTCAAGTGCTTAGTGATATGCTCCAAATACCCTCAACTACTTTCCCACTTCCACACATATGTCCTAAAACCTAAAGTCAAACTCGGCCCCACTGATTCTTCCTATCCGGCGCCACCGAGTTTGGATGTCTTAGCCACTGCCACAAACCCTAGGCAAATCGGTCTCACCGAGATGGGATTGTAATCTCTCTATGTATGTCCATTATCAAAATCGGTCTCACCGAGTTTGAGCAATCGGTACCACCGAGATTACAATGAAAACTTTCTGGTTGACTCATTATCAAAATCGGTCCCATCGAGTTTGAGTAATCGGTCCAACCGAGTTTGCCTGACCAACTCTCTGGTTAGCTAATTACCAAAATCGGTCTCACCGAATTTGTGTAATCGGTCTCACCGAGATTACGTTATGCCCTAACCCTAACCATATCGGTCCTACGGAGTTGCATTTTGGTCCCACCGAAAATCCTAACCGTCACTAGATTTGCTGAATCGGTCCGACTGAGTTTCTCAATTTGGTCCCACCGAGTTTGGCAAATTGTGTGTAACGGTTAGATTTTTTGTCGAGGCTATATATACCCCTCCACCTCCTCTTCATTCGTGGAGAGAGCCATCAGACTAAATCTACACTTCCAACTTACTATTTCGGAGAGAGAACTTCCTACTCATGTGTTGAGGCCAAGATATTCCATTCCTACCATATGAATCTTGATCTCTAGCCTTCCCCAAGTTGCTTTCCACTCAAACCCTCTTTCCACCAGATCCAAATCCTATGAGAGAGAGTTGAGTGTTGGGGAGACTATCATTTGAAGCACAAGAGCAAGGAGTTCATCATCAACACACCATTTGTTACTTCTTGGAGAGTGGTGTCTCCTAGATTGGCTAGGTGTCACTTGGGAGCCTCCGACAAGATTGTGGAGTTGAACCAAGGAGTTTGTAAGGGCAAGGAGATCGCCTACTTCGTGAAGATCTACCGCTAGTGAGGCAAGTCCTTCGTGGGCGACGGCCATGGTGGGATCGACAAGGTTGCTTCTTCGTGGACCCTTCATGGGTGGAGCGCTCCGTGGACTCGCGCAACCGTTACCCTTCATGGGTTGAAGTCTCCATCAACGTGGATGTACGATAGCACCACCTATCGGAACCACGCCAAAAACATCCGTGTCTCCAATTGCGTTTGAATCCTCCAAACCCTTCCCTTTACTTTTTTGCAAGTTGCATGCTTTACTTTCCGCTGCTCATATATGTTGGGGAACGTTGCAGAAAATAAAATTTTTCCTACGATTTCACCAGATCCATCTATGAGTTCTACTATGCAACGAGTCAAGAGAGAGAGTTTGCATCTACATACCACTTGTAGATCGAGTATGGAAGCGTTCGAGGGAGTGGTGATGATGAAGACGTTCCCAACGTGATTCCGATCACCGATGACCAAGTGCTGAACGGACAGCACCTCCGCGTTCAACACACGACGGACGATGGCGTCTCCTCCGTCTTGATCCAGCAAGGATGAAGGAGAGGTTGAGGAAGACAACTCCAATGGCAGCACGACGGCGTGGTGCGGTTGGTACTGGCGAGTTCTCCGTGAGGCTTCGCCAAGCTTCGCGTGGAGAAAGAGAGGTGTTGGGGAGGGGAGGGGCTGCGCCTTCAATGGTGTGTACAGCCCGCCCCCACCCCTCTATTTATAGGAGGAAGGGAGAGGGCCGACCCCTCTAGATGGCATCTAGAGGCGGCGGCCAAGGGAGGAGGAAAGGGGTGGCTTGCCCCCAAGCCGTGGGGCGCCCCTTTGCCCCTTTAGGGTTTCCTCCCCATGCCCTAGCCGCATGGGCCTAGGTGGGAGGTGCGCCCAGCCCACCAGGGGCTGGCTCCTCTCCCACTTAGCCCATGTGGCCCCGAGGGGTGGCCCCTCGGTGGACCTCGGAACTCTCCGGTGGCCCGGTACATTACAGTATACCTCAAACTTTCCGGAGTCCGTTTAACCACTTTCCATATATAAATCTTTACCTCCGGACCAGTCCGGAACTCCTCGTGACGTCCGGGATCTCATCCGGGACTCCGAACAACATTCGGTAATCACATACTTGTCTTCCTAATAACCCTAGCGTCACCGAACCTTAAGTGTAGACCCTACGGGTTCGGGAGACATCTGAACATGACCGAGACCATCTCAGGTCAATAACCAACAGCGGGATCTGGATACCCATGTTGGTTCCCACATGCTCCTCGATGTTGTCATCGGATGAACCACGATGTCGAGGGTTCAAGCAACCCCGTATGCTATTCCCTTTGTCAGACGGTATGTTACTTGCCCGAGACTCGATCGTCGGTATCCCAATACCTCGTTTAGTCTCGTTACCGGCAAGTCACTTTACTCGTACCGTAATGCATGATCCCGTGACCAGACACTTGATCACTTTGAGCTCATTATGATGATGCATTACCGAGTGGGCCCAGTGATACCTCTCCGTCATACGGAGTGACAAATCCCTGTCTCGATCCGTGTCAACCCAGCAGACACTTTCGGAGATACATGTAGTGCACCTTTATAGTCACCCGATTACGTTGTGACGTTTGGTACACCCAAAGCATTCCTACGGTATCCGGGAGTTACACGATCTCACGGTCTAAGGAAGAGATACTTGACATTGGAAAAGCTCTAGCAAAAAGAACTACACGATCTTTGTGCTATGCTTAGGATTGGGTCTTGTCCATCACGTCATTCTCCTAATGACGTGATCCCGATGTCAATGACATCTGATGTCCATAGTCAGGAAACCATGACTATCTCGTCGACCAACGAGCTAGTCAACTAGAGGCTCACTAGGGACGTATTGTGGTCTATGTATTCACACGTGTATTACGATTTCCGGATAATACAGTTATAGCATGAATAAAAGACAATTATCATGAACAAGGAAATATAATAATAATGCTTTTATTATTGCCTCTAGGGCATATTTCCAACAATATACTCTTTGCATGCTTGCTTGTTATGTATTGAAAAAATTAAACTTGTGCCTAAACTCCACTTAAATTTTAAAAGGGTTAAAAACTGCAACTTTGGTACTTAGTGTCTAATCACCCCCCTCTAGACACCTCTTCTCAAGATCCTACAAGTGGTATCAGAGCTTTGGTCTCCATTGCCTTGGTTTAATAACCATTGGAGGACGACGGATGAGTCTACTTTGGGGAGTCTTAGACATAGAGTGCCTATTCTTGATGGAGAGTATTTTCATGAGTGGAAAAATGAGATGCTTGTAATTTTCAATCAATATCATTTGTACAAGTACATTGCTAGCCCTTGTGCACCTCATGTTGATCCTATGCATCCTACCCTTGATGAATCTATTGACATGACTAGGAATCTTAGAACTGTTAATCTTATCACTAGAGGCTTGCCTAGAAACTTAATTAGAATCCTGCCTACTCTTGAGTGTGCCTACACTATATGGAAATTTCTTGAGGAACGCTTTCTAAATTATTCCTTGAAAAATCTAGATGAAATTCTCTATAAGTCTATTGCCTTGAGTAAGATGAATACTAGTGATCCTATGTTTGATGATCGTCTATTTGAACTTACCGACCTTATGCGTGCCAAAGGAGATGTTGGAATTGTTAGTGATATTATTTCTGAAGCTATAAGAAGTCATAAGCAAGATCATTGTCAAACTCACTCTAATGAATTACCCTCTCTAGGACTTGATCCACCACATGACGATGTTGAACATGGATACTATGATGAGGATGATGATAGTGATTTCGATCTTGATGATGCAATGAGACAATTTGGTCTTATGGCAAATCTTGAGGATATGTGTCGGAGGAAAGGAATGGGTTCTTGATAGTGGATGTACCGATCACATGACCGGAGATAAAGACATGTTTCGTGAGCTTGCTGAAAATGATAGTCCTCGAAAGTTTGTCACTTTCTGTGACAACTCAAAGGGTAAGGTGGTTGGCCTTGGTAAGGTGGCCATCTCACACGATAGCTCCATTCATAATGTCATGCTCGTTGAATCTCTTGGCTACAACTTACTTTCAGTATCTAGACTTGCTGATTTCGGTTTCAATGTCTTATTTACTGAAATTGATTGCCAAGTGTTTCGTCGAGACAATCATAAAATGGTCTTTACCGGTATACGTAGAGGTGATCTATACATTGTTGATTTCACTAAAAAGGCTCAACCTAAAACTTGCTTCATTGCTAAATCCTCAAAAGGTTGGTTATGGCATAGACGATTAGGTCACGTTGGCATGAGAAACCTTGACAAGCTTATTAAAGGGAATCATATCCTTGGAGTTAACAATGTCATATTTGATAAGGATAGACTTTGCAGTGCTTGTCAAGCAGGTAAACAGGTTGGAGGAAGGCATCCCGTGAAGAACATCATGACCACAAAGAGGCCACTCAAGCTACTTCACATGGATCTGTTTGGTCCCAACTCCTACAAGAATCTCGGTGGAAATTCTTTTGGTTTAGTTATAGTTGATGATTTTTCAAGATTTACGTGGGCGTTCTTTCTCGATGATAAATCGCAGGTCCAAAAGATCTTCAAAAACTTCGCTAGAAAGGCCCAAAATCAATTTGAAGTAAAAATCAAGAAGGTTCGCAGCGACAACGGAACGGAGTTCAAGAACTTAAATGTGGACACCTTTCTTGACGAAGAAGGGATTTCACATGAGTTCTCGGCTACGTACGCACCTCAACAAAATGGAGTTGTTGAGAGCAAGAACCGAACGCTCATCGAAATGGCAAGAACGATGCTTGATGAGTACAAAGGCAAGCACTTTTGGGCAGAAGCGGTTGAGACAGCTTGTCATGCAACAAATCGCTTGTATCTTCACAAGCTACTCGGCAAGACGGCATCTGAGCTCCTCACGGTAACAAACCCCAAGTTGGATACTTTCGAGTATTCGGCTCAAAGTGCTACATTCTTGATAAGCATCGTCGTTCTAAATTTGCTCCTAAGTCTCATGAAGGTTTCCTACTAGGTTATGGCTCAAACTCTCACACTTACCGTGTCTACAACTATTTCACCCGAAAGGTTGAAGAGACGGTAGATGTGAAGTTTGATGAATCTAACGGCTCGCAAATAGAGCAATTGCAATTGATGTAGGAGATAAAGATCCTTCGGAAGCAATCCAAGACTTGTCTATTGGCAAGGTCCGTCCAACGGAGGTGAAGGAGAGTACCTTGTCCGTCCAAGTGGAAGCTTCTACTTCACGACTAGGTGAACCTAGAGTTGATATGGAAGCATCCACAAGTGGGACACACCAAGATGAAGAAAACGAGGAAGTGCATCAAGATGAACGTCAACAACCTCCTTCTCCACCACGACAAGAGAACGACAACGCCAACAATGAAGAAGGCCAAGAAGAAGAACAAGATGAAGAAGATGTTCAACGAAGACCCAAGCAAAAGCTTTCACGAGTTCGAGCAGGAATTGCTAAAGACCATCCCGTCGAGCAAATCTACAATGATATTCAAACCGGGAGAATCACTCGCTCTAAAACTCGTTTAGCTAACTTTTGTGAAAACTATTCTTTCATATCTAGCGTTGAACCTATGAAGGTTGAAGAAGCATTGGAAGATCCGGATTGGATAAATGCTATGCATGAAGAGCTACACAACTTTGAGAGGAATCAAGTTTGGACATTAATTGAGAAGCCCGACAACAACCACAACATCATCGGTACCAAATGGTTGTTTCGCAACAAGCAAGATGAAGATGGACAAGTAGTTCGCAACAAAGCACGTCTAAATCGCCCAAGGCTACACACAAGTCGAAGGTATGGACTATGGTGAGACTTATGCTCCCGTTGCTAGACTTGAGTCCATTCACATCTTACTTGCCTATGCTAATCATCATGATATCACCTTGTACCAAATGGACATTAAAAGTGCTTTTCTAAATGGTGAAATAGAGGAGGAAGTTTATGTTAAGCAACCTCCCGGCTTTGTCAATCCTAAGAAACCCAATCATGTTTGCAAACTTCACAAAGCTCTTTATTGTCTTAAACAAGCTCCTAGAACGTGGTATAAATGCTTGACCAAGTTTCTTCTTGAAAAAGGCTTTGAAATTGGGAAAATTGATTCCACACTTTTTACTAAAAGGGTTAATGGAGAATTATTTGTATGCCAAATTTATGTTGATGATATCATATTTGGATCAACTAACCCTCATTTTAGTGAAAAGTTTGGGAAGCTAATGTCGGAGAAGTTTGAGATGTCAATGATGAGTGAACTCAAATTCTTTCTTGGGTTGCAAATCAAGAAAACTAAGGAAGGTACTTTTGTCTCTCAAACGAAGTACACCAAGGACTTATTCAAGAAGTTCAATATGCAAGAATGCAAAGGTGTGACTACACCCATGCCCATTAGTGGACATCTTGACTTAACCAAAGATGATGAACCGGTTGATCAAAAGGTTTATCGCTCTATGATTGGTTCATTGTTATATCTATGTGCTTCACGTCCCGATATCATGCTAAGTGTGTGCATGTGTGCACGATATCAAGCTGCTCCTAAAGAATGTCACCTTAAGGTCGTGAAAAGGATAGTGAGATACTTAATCCATACACCAAATTTTGGCATTTGGTATCCTAAGAGGGCCTATTTAGATCTTGTTGGCTACTCCGACTCGGACTATGCCGGTGACAAGGTTGATAGAAAGTCCACTTCGGGTACTTGCCAATTTCTTGGTAGATCTCTTGCATCTTGGTCCTCCAAGAAAAAAACTCAGTATCCTTATCCACTGCCGAAGTAGAATACATTGCCGCTGGTTCATGTTGTTCTCAATTACTTTGGATGACCCAAACTCTTAAAGATTATGGGATATATGTGAAACATGTTCCATTGCTTTGTGACAATGAAAGTGCGATCAAAATTGGTCATAATCCCGTACAACATTCTCGAACTAAGCATATTGAAGTTCGTCATCATTTCATTCGAGATCATGTTGCTAAGGGTGACATTGATCTTAAGCATGTTCGCACCGAAAAGCAATTAGCGGATATATTCACTAAACCTCTTGATGAGAAAGTGTTTTGCAGGTTAAGAGGAGAATTGAACATCATTGATGCTTCAAACTTGGAGTAGAAACTCCATTGGATACATGCAAGACATGAGCTTATGCTTAATCCTTGATATATCTCTTATGATGGAAATCTTATGTCTTGGATATATTTGTATCTTGCATGTTATCTAACCCATGTAGGTACTTGGTTGAATCAAATTCCATGAGGTTGTAACCTACTCATATCTTGAGCAATCTCTACATCACCAAGTCTCTACACAAGGTGGTTGAAGCCAAGGAAGCACAAAACCATTTAAACATATCCTTTGACAAATTCTATGTTGAGCTTCATGATTGTCATTGTTGGATACACAAGTGCTCTTCCTTGCACGAACTAACCCATGTAGGTAGATGGATTCAAATTCCAAGTGGTGCTCCAAATTCTTGATGAGCTACATCAACCTTGAGCAACCCACACAAGTTCAACTACATGGACAACACCACCAACCAAGGTATGTTATTCCATCTTAGAGAAGCTTTACTCCAAGTCATGAGTTAAATCAACTCGACAAGATGTGAATACATCAAGATGCTTAAACGAAAAATGGCAACCCCATTTTGAGCTTAAACGATGAGTATGACCTATGATCAAGTGATCTCAGTTGACTCCTAAGTCAATATACTCTAACATAGGTGACTTTGTCACCGACCATCTCTAGATGAAGTTCTCTTGTGTTCTTTTCTGAGTTTTTGCATTTGTCTCATGCATATGTGTTTCCCCTTTCAAAAAAAACTTCATCTAGATTTCTTTCTGTTTGCTCTGCATTTTCTGCATTCCAATTCATTGCATATCATTCAGTAAATTCCTTGCAAATCTTTGTGAGATCTTATTAGTCAAGTGAGCTGAGGTGACAAGTGTTTTCTCTGCGATGAACTCGGTTACACCAAGTTGTTATTTTCGGTCCAACCGAAAACTTTCGGTACCACCGAAGCATACCACTCGGTGCCACCGATTTCACAACAGGAAAAACAGTTTGCCACTTATTCTGTGTTTCTTTTGATCCAGCTCCACTCAATGAATCTTGTCCTCTACAAGCATCACATTTTTATCAAGTGCTTTATGTTGTGACTCAAGGATCAAACCCATTCACGAAAAATTCCAGAGTGGGAGAGAGAGATCACATTTTTTTCAAGCCCTTCTTGGAAATTGATGTCAAAGGGGGAGAGAGAGATCACATCAAAGCTTATCACTTAAAGAGATCACATCAGAGAAGGAGAGAGAGAGATCCTTCAGGGGGAGAGAGAGATCTCCAGGGGGAGAGAATACTAGATAAAAGTATTTCTCAAGGATCCCAGATGCTTGGTGTTCAAGAGGAGAGATGCCACATGTCTTCTTGAGGGGAAAGACATGTTCATATGTGCTTACTTGCATTAGCTTGCATTAGCTCTGTTCATTTATATCTTTCAGCTCTGATTTTCTATTCCGTATTTTCTCCCAGTATCCCATGCTAGATTCAGGGGGAGCAAGACATCTAAGGGAAAGAAATCATCTAAATTCATTGCATATCTTTACTCTTGGGGGCATGTCTAATCAAATGTAGTACTTAGTACTCACTCTCTACATGTCATCCCAGTCTTGGTATTCTTGTGGTTTCTTTTGTTTGCTCTGGCTAGTAGGTGCATCTGTGTTATCTAACCTTGTTTACGCAGGTTCATTCCATCCTAAGCCAACTCAAGACTACAAGGTAAGTATATGGATCACAATCATGTGTATGAGGAATTCTTGCTGATGTACATACTGTTTGCAAGAAGGACTCGTGGGCATGAAGGTATTCTCTTTAATATTCTTTGCTCTGATGCATATGGCCAAGATACAAGTAACACATTGCCTGTTCTATCATGGTTATGCTATCACATGCTTCTATATTCCATATTCACATGATTGCATACATGTAGGGGGAGCCTATGCCTGTTACATGTCTTTCCAAAGCTTTACTGGCTATTCTTTATATCTTTATCTAAAGCTTTGATGTATGTTGTCATCAATTACCAAAAAGGGGGAGATTGAAAGCACAAGTGCTCCCTAGGTGGTTTTGGTAATTAATGTCAACATATCTCTTGTTGGACTAACACTTTTATCTAGTATGTTTCAGATAAGTTCAACAATGGAGTGGCATGGACTAAAGGATGTGGGAACTCCTTAAAGATGCTAAGGACAAAGGATTGGCTCAAGCTTCAAGCTCAAGACTCTTCATTTTACATTTTAGTGATCCAAGATCACATTGAGTCTATAGTAAAAGCCAATACTATCAAGGAGGGATGAGGTGTTGCTTAATGAGCCTCTTGCTTCAAGTGCTTAGTGATATGCTCCAAATACCCTCAACTACTTTCCCACTTCCACACATATGTCCTAAAACCTAAAGTCAAACTCGGCCCTACTGATTCTTCCTATCCGGCGCCACCGAGTTTGGATGTCTTAGCCACTGCCACAAACCCTAGGCAAATCGGTCTCACCGATAGGGATCTACGTCTCACCGAGATAGGATTGTAATCTCTTTGTGTATGTCCATTATCAAAATCGGTCTAACCGAGTTTGAGCAATCGATACTACCGAGATTACAATGCAAACTTTCTGGTTGACTCATTATCAAAATTGGTCCCACCGAGTTAGAGTAATCGGTCCAACCGAGTTTTCCTGACCAACTCTCTGGTTAGCTAGCTAATTACCAAAATCGGTCTCACCGAGATTACGTTTTGCCCTAACCCTAACCATATCGGTCCTACCGAGTTGCATTTCGGTCCCACTGAAAATCCTAACGGTCAATAGATTTGCTGAATTGGTCCGACCGAGTTTCTCAATTCGGTCCCACCGAGTTTGGCAAATTGTGTGTAACGGTTAGATTTTGTGTGGAGGCTATATATACCCCTCCACCTCCTCTTCATTCGTGGAGAGAGCCATCAGACTAAACCTACACTTCCAACTTACTATTTCTGAGAGAGAACTTCCTACTCATGTGTTGAGGCCAAGATATTCCATTCCTACCATATGAATCTTGATCTCTAGCCTTCCCCAAGTTGCTTTCCACTCAAACCCTCTTTCCACCAGATACAAATCCTATGAGAGAGAGTTGAGTGTTGGGGAGACTATCATTTGAAGCACAAGAGCAAGGAGTTCATCATCAACACACCATTTGTTACTTCTTGGAGAGTGGTGTCTCCTAGATTGGCTAGGTGTCACTTGGGAGCCTCCGACAAGATTGTGGAGTTGAACCAAGGAGTTTGTAAGGGCAAGGAGATTGCCTACTTCGTGAAGATCTACCGCTAGTGAGGCAAGTCCTTCGTGGGCTACGACCATGGTGGGATAGACAAGGTTGCTTCTTCGTGGACCCTTCGTGGGTGGAGCCCTCCGTGGACTCACAGAACTGCTACCCTTCGTGGGTTGAAGTCTCCATCAACGTGGATGTACGATAGCACCACCTATCGGAACCACGCCAAAAACATCCGTGCCTGCAATTGCGTTTGAATCCTCCAAACCCTTCCCTTTACTTTCTTGCAAGTTGCATGCTTTACTTTCCGCTGCTCATATACTCTTTGCATGCTTGCTTGTTATGTATTGAAAAAGTTAAACTTGTGCCTAAACTCCACTTAAATTTTAAAAGGGTTAAAAACTGTAACTTTGGTACTTAGTGTCTAATCACCCCCCCTCTAGACACCTCTTCTGAAGATCCTACACTAGGTCTGCGATCTCTCTCCTCTCCATCATCAAACCTTTAGACGCACGGGCACACACGAAGAGCGGCGCTAGCTTGTCGTGGTGTTATTATAACTAAAAAAAGCTTGGAAAATAGAAGAATCGCCTAGAACAAGAGACGTTGTGGCTGGTTGAGACGGAGCTTACCACACCTATCCTCCGAGCCACGTTAGCATGATGAAGCTGTGTGGCTAGTGGGGTGTTTTCGATCGACTGGCTGGGTCCCGAGGTCGAACCATATGTACTACGTCTGATACAGTATATTTTTACATGCACATTTTTCCACCGCGCTGAGACGTGGCACACCCTACCGCGCGGTTTCGGGGTCCTCCCGGGTGGTGCACGCATATATTCTTCCTTGCCGAGACGTGGGACGCCCTACCGCCCCGTTTTTGGGTCCTCCTCAGTCGTAGCGCCGAAGCAAGTAAATGAGTCGTCAAATCACGAAAGACCACCTTTTCCGCTGAGTACATCAGTGAAGCACGGTGGCAAGCTAGTTGGGCTAGTGCGACCGATTAGCTAGGCCGCGGCCACATTTGTTTTTTCACCCCTTTTTATCTCCTTGCCGGCAGGTAAATTTAAATATCCACCGCGGCGTTGCTCTGGTGTTTGGGTGCGGCATGAGTTTTAATTTTTTGATTGACGGGAGCAGGCGCGGCAGGATCTTTAATTTTTTTGATTGACGGGAGCAGGCGCGGCAGCAATTAGTCACGATGACTCCGCCTGTAAAATCCACTGCTCCCTGATGTGAAAAGTCATCGACTGGTGTTTTTCCATGGTGAAAATCAAAAGATTCCCCGCTCCTCGGTTGGCTCGCTCTGCCTTCCCATAGATTGCATTGCCTTTCAGCCGTTTCACCCCCTTTGCTTCCTCTCCCCATTGCTTCTACCTGGTGCCATGGCGGCGCAGGATATCACAGAGTCTGAAGTGAGGCGCCTGACACAGGAGCTCCAGGCCAAGGGTGCGGAGCTCAGGGTCATGGACGTGGAGCTCCGTGAGCTCAAGGAGGAGAGGAGTGCCATGATCCTCCGTTATGTGCGGGATTTCACGAAGCTTCAAAAGCGGCAGGCGTCCACCACAAAGATGCTCGAGGCATCGTTGCTGCAGAAAGCGGGAGATACGATAGGCCATCAGGGGAGCCGGCTGGAGCGCGAGCGGGCCGATCATGACGAGGTCCAGGATCGCCTCAGCCCCTTGGTGGACCAAGTTGCCACACATGTGTTGCAGTTGCGCGATGCCTACCGTCGTGCCAGGGCGAGCATGCCGGCCGTCGGGCTAAACCCGTTCGACCACCCCGTCGACTTCAACGAGCTGCAACTTCCTGACCTAGTCTCCTTCTTCACCTATATCTCCGAGGAGCCGAGCCGTCTCCGCGCGATGGTGGGGGCGGAGCTGGACAAGGAGGGGTTGCGGGCTGCCGTCGCTGTTGCCGGGCGAATCCTCTCAGGGCTCCGTCACCGGAATCCATTCGTGCCATTTAACACCGTCTTTGACGAGCTGGCTCCCATCGACCGGGAGCGGGCTCTGCGGGCGGTTGCACCTTGCATCACCAACGTCGTGCGCCTCAAGAAGCAGAGGGACTTCCGTGGTGTTTAGGCACCCTCTGCATGGGCATGTCCATGTCTCGGCGCAACATGACCGTTGGATCAAACTCAGACGATGCAGATCAGTCACTATAGCACAAAGCGTGTGGCTGTGTTTGGTTGCATTCTCATCTCAATATAGTTGTTCCCTCTTCGTGTATTTGTGTTAACCTACTAGTGAGGACTCATGCACCCTTCATGCACTCTGCCAAACACCCAAAAGTGGGTCGAGAAGGGAACTTTTTCTCCCATCCTGTGCATGCTTCATACACCCTGCCTAACACTAATTCGTGCTTCATATGGTTCATGTTTCGTGGTGTACTGTAGCACTGTACTCTCCGTGCGCTGTATACCTAGTTTTGTTAACATTGATCTCACCGTTCATTCTCGACCGGACAGTCGAAAAGGTGGTACTATGTTACTAAATTACTATTTATATAGTTGTCATGCGCACAACATCATTTGTTATCGTCATATCTTACTACACTAGGAACAAGATTATGTAGTACTGACGTATGAACCAGTGCACATGCCTAGTAGTAGGAGCACTGTGTATGTTCAAGTGGCTGCCGTGTTTTGCACTCCTCCGTCGTAAGAGTGGAAACGCTTGCTGTAATCATTTTTTTCTTCAGAAAAACAGTGGACACGCTCTACCGTGCAGATCCTCCTCCATGGTCATCGGGAACCTTGCTACTCACTTTCACCGACGTGTGGGACAGCCAGCATCGGGGTCCACCAGCCATGCACTAAATTATTCCGTAGTAGAGTGCCCAACTGCATGGTAGAATACTCCGATCGAAGCGCCGCATTAATGCCCAATGAGCCGTCAAATCACAAAACCCCTCCTTTACAACAGTAAGTTGGACGGACCAAGCAACCATCATTTCACTCTTCTCTCTCAGCACCCTCTCTTGAAGAAAACCCCCACTCGCTTCTCCCTCATCTTGTTCCTCATTTCTTCAAGAAAACCCCGACCTGCTTCTGCCATTGTTCTTCTCTCCCAAATAAGGAAAGTTGAGCACATCAATGGTGTTGATTCTGGCCAAGGCCCGGTCTTGCAACCCTGAGACTGATCCTATAACTCCCTCTCTGTTCTTCTTTTGGGTTTGTGATTATGGTTTCTTTTCTTTTATTTCTATTTGCCAGTTTCTTGATGGACACTGGAGCACCGGCCGAAGTGATGTCTATGGCTCTGGCCAAAACCGTCGAGGCTCATGGTACGAAGAAGTGCAAGCACCCCGCCGAGACTACCGCAGACAAGCTCAAAGCCATTGCCCTGTCCAAGCCCCCCTCTCTGGGATCCCTCATTAAGCAAGTCCAGGTAATATCTCTTCTTGACGATCTTTTTCTCGATCTTGATCGTGTGGTTTTTTCATCTAACACCCAGTACTAGTACTAGTAGTACAACTTTTTGGGTGTCATTGCATGTGATTTTTGTGTGCCAAATGACAGTTCTAAATTCCTCTTTTGACCAAAACATGCTAGAGGCTGACACTAATTTCTTATAGATTACTTTCAACTACTTTATGAACATCAATGCTACCTTTGAAGAGGGTATATTTGCATCAGTAACTTGTGTTATGGATATTGCAAGTAATCCATCTTCTCTCATGCCTTTGAAGACATGTTCTAGTGTCTTTGTTCACTCATTTCTGTGCGTATACGTAGTCATATATGGAGTAAAATATCGAATATCATATTATATTTCTGAACGTCTGTTTGAATTAGAACCAGGTCCGTGGTGGATATGAAGTTCTCAAAGTCATGCCGTGTGAACTGGAAGACCTGAGGATGAGTTATATTGCTAAACTATCTAGCTGTTGTGTCCTTGTCGCCACGTGTCCTGAACTAGTGTTTTCCTGTAGCATTGTTGTCAGGCGTGTTCTCGAGGCTGTACTTGACCACAACAATTTCCTGCCTGTGCCTTCGATTACGAAGGGTGTGGTTCTTGTAAAGCTTCCCGACGAATCTGATGCGGCCTATCTTCATCGTCATGTTTATGAGTGGAAAGACCACTCTGTTAGGTTCTCCAAGGTTGACGAGATGGTGATAGTGCCGGTAGACATCTCTCACGAAGTCCATGGCCTAGTCTGTTATGCGGGGTTCATCCCGTAGGTCGGTGGCAAGAAATAGTCTGCAAAGTTTAATTAGTGCAACTTTGCTTGTCTGTAGTAAGTAGTATTGTTCAGAACTTGATTTGTGCTTGTGAACCCTGTATTGTTTAGTACTGCCGCTTTTGGTGTGTTCTGAGTCTTGAGAACAGTCTATGTTAATGTCTATCCACTCAATTTAGTCTGTATATTTTGAAGTGTCTAGATCATCTTTTTTGTGAGGACGGTTTATCAATTATGGTTACACTCCAATATCTGTATGCATTGCAGGGTTTATCGCACCAACTAGGATTTCTAGTCCCATGGATGCTCGGTCCATACGATTTGTCACGACCTTTGGACTGTCCTGCTTGTGGGAGTAGGCGGGGGCCCTGCATGCCACGCGTAGTTGGACGACCAATCTTCTGTTTAGTACTTCAACATAGTGATTTCCTGGTAAGGATTCACTCGTGTCACATCAAGTAAATCTTATTGATTTACTGTCTAAATCTTATTGATTTAATGTCATGTTTTCTTTCTTTTGCTGCAATTTTACGATGCAGGTTTTGCCAGGTGACATTCATCACAGAATAAACCGTTTGGTTTGCTCTATGATGGATATTTTTGCAGGTTTCACTTCTTATGTCGTGTCAGTAACGAAGGCACTGTCCATCACTTATATTACTGGAAAAAATTGGATCAGTCCTATGTCTGAGTACAAGCTGAATCCCTATGATGAACTGCAGTTTGGTTTAACAAACACCCCACAATTAGTCCTTCTTGCGTTTAAAAGAAATGAAGAAAAAGACTGGATCATGGTCACGGAGCCTAGTCACGTTAGAAAGCTGATCATAGCAGACCAGACACGATCGCCGCTGTCTCGCACATCGTACCACCTTCAGCAACAGATCGAGCACCGGTAGTTGCTCTTGCACTGACAGCGGCAGCAGCTCAGTCGGATCCAGCTGAGGATTGGGCACCGACCGCGTCAGCGGATCAGGCTGATCTACCGGAGGATCGGGCATCGACACCGGCACCTGCTCCGACACCCGCACCAACTCTACAAGGAGCACCATCTTCGGCAAAGAAGCAGCACTACTAACGATCGGCACGTGTACCAAAGAACGGCTTCAAAGACCTTCACCAACACTTGCACTTGTATCTGCTTCCGCGATGCAGCAAGAACGGAACCAACAGTTGCACCGCAATGAATGATCGGGCGATTCGCACTTCATAGACCAAAGTCCTTACAAAAACCGACATGTCCACCTTCTTGGTAAGCATTGGCCGCCCAAGTGCTTCGTTCTTTTTTCTTTCCATGTTGTTTCACATGATTCACTATGTTGATCACTACTAGGAAAAGGGCTATAGATAGGATTGATACTAATGGTGCACCGAGGAACCCGTGCGCCACTACTATATACTAATGGCGCACCAGTCGGTGACGCGCCATTAGTGTGGAAGATTAATGGCGCACTGCAGACATGGTGCGCCACTAGTATTAATTTTTTTCATTTTTCCATACATACTAATGGCGCATCGGTCGAAGTGCGCCATTACTAGTTTCTAACTAGTAATGGCGCGCGAGGCGCATCGCGCGCCATTACTGTATTTTTTTCTTCTTTTTTTTGCAAAACTACTAATGGCGCACTCTGGCCAGGTGCGCCATTACTAGTTTAGACTAGTAATGGCGCACTATGACCAGGTGCTCCATTAGTGTATATATATATATATATATATATATATATATATATTATTTTTTACTTTTCTGCAACACTACTAATGGCGCACCACCTGCAGGTGCGCCATTAGTAACCAGGGTTACTAATGGCACATTTGCTGCTGGTGCGCCATTAGTAACCTCGGGACCCCAACAACATATTTTGGACAGCCCCACACCAACCAACTCAAATTCCCCACTTCATACCCTCAACCTCCTTCTCCAAGCTTTGGCTGCCTCCTCCTCCTCACCTCATTTCCACCATAGATTCATCAAAATTAAGTGGTGAAATTACCTTTTTTGATAGGTAAGTAAGGGAAAGCTATCTTCATGATGTAGATCTACTTGTTTTCTCCCTAGCTCGCTTCCAACAACGTGCACATGCACTTTTGTGGCCTAGCTAGATCTATGTATGTTTGTGGTGTTGCTTGCGTTTGTGGTGTTGCATATATGTTTGTGTTTGCAGTGTACGGTATTTGAAATGCGATAGTTGCCAATATTTTGCGGAATGTTGATTCATTTCCGTTTCAAGCAGAATTTTGGCACTATGCATTCTTTTTGGTCCTATTTTCAGGGAAGGTCATGCCAAATTTTTTCTTGGTTCTAAAATATCGCTTTTGCTCTACCTCGCAGCGACCATGGTCCGCAGACGGTGACCGAAGGCATCGTGAATAGGTTTTTGAGCTCCGCGAAGGCCGAGATGCTTCAAAAGAACGAGACAGAGATAAGATGTCCGTGTCGAAGATGAAAGTCAAGAGCCTTATTGCGGACCCGGATTCCGGCAGGTGCGGGACCACACGCTCTTGCGTGGTTTCATGGATGGCTATCGGTGGCAAGGTGATGAAGATGACTATGAAGTCGCCCATGGGGGCCGGGCCAGAAATGAGGAAGAGCAACAAGACAAGTACCACCGCGGCGTAGGGCGGGCAAGAAGACGAAGAATCTCCGTGACATGATCACGGCGGTGATGTTTGTACACAGACATGTAGAAGATGTCGTACATGATGATGAGGAAGATCAAGACAAAGGGCATGATCATGAAGATGAAGATGCCAAGGCATTGACGATGGAGGCTGGGTACAGGACCCTCATATTCAAGAGTTGCTTCTCAAGCGACGGATAACGCAAGAGCCGCCGCCGAGAGAAAGCCAAGCTGGATCAACTGGAGATAGACGCGGTTACTCCATTGTATGAAGGATGCAGGCCCGAGGATACCCGCCTGAAAGTAACGCTCATGGCTCTGGAGATGAAGATAAAACACAAAATGACCGACGCATGCTTCGACGAGAACATGTCATTTTGGCACGAATGTCTTCCCAAGGGGAACAAGTGCCCGACCAGTTTTGAGGAGGCGAAGAAAATTGTGTGTCCTCTGGATTTACCGCACGTGAAATACCATGTGTGCATGAACAATTGCATCATTTATCAGGACGAGCACGCGGAGTCTACCATATGTCCGCAGCGGCGTCACTCGATACAAGAAGAGGAAGAAAGCTCCTCGAAAATCGGTGTGGTACTTTCCGATCACTCCTCGTCTGTAGCGGTATTTCACGGACCCTAAGGTAGCAAAGCTCCTGCGTTGGCACGCGGATAGGGAGGAGAATAAGCGGGAAGATGATGGAAATGATCCGGAGATAAATAAAAAGGACAAGATGCTGAGTCACCCTAAGGATACGAGCCAGTGGCAAGCGTTGAACTTCGAATACCCAGAATTTGGGAAGGATCCAAGGAATGTCGTGCTGGGCGCGAGCACCTATGGAGTCAATCCGTTTGGCAGCCAGAGAAGCACACATAGCACCTGGCCTGTGTTTGTGTGGATGTACAACCTTCCCCCCTGGTTGTGCATGAAGAGGAAGTACATTCACATGAGTATGCTAATTGAAGGGCCGAAACAACCAGGGAACGACATCAATCTGTATCTGGAAAACACCAGCCAATACGTGGGCCGCCGCAGAGAAAGAATATTTCCCTATGAGAGCCGCACTGCTCACGACGGTGCACGACTATCTTGGTTACGGATATCTCGCGGGGCAGGTAGTCCACGGATTTTTTGGATGCGTAAGGTGCATGGATGACACAATGTATCGCCAGCTAGATAGAGATCCCGGGTCTTCGAAAACTGTGTTCATGGGACATCGAAGGTGGCTTCCCGATGACGACCCGTGGAGGAAACGCAAGGATCTGTTCGATGGTGAAACCGAACCCCGAAAACGCCCGTGTACGAGGAGCGGTGAGGAAATAGACGAGATGTTGAAAAATTGGAAAGACTGCCCACTGTCGGGAAAGAAGCAAAAGGCGCCAGAGCCGGGAAAAAAGCGAAAGGCACCAGAGCCGCTGCTGAAGGTATGGAAAATGAGGTCTGTTTCGGGACTTGCCGTCTTGGAAGATCCACCGTGTGCCTCACAGCCTTGATGTCATGCATATCACGAAAACGTGCGAGAGTCTGCTTGGTACCCTACTCAACATGCGGAGAGGACCAAAGATGGGCCGAAAGCAAGGGCAGACTTGAAATTAATGGGCATCGTGCAGAGCTTCACGCTAATGATGATGATGATGATGATGATGATGATGATGATGAGGCGAAGCAGGACACGTAAAGTCGCTAAAGGCAAAAAGGCGAAGAAGACCGGAAATGACTACCCTCCCGTGCTTCACTCTAAGTCGAGGAGATCGAGCAGTTTTTCACCTGCCTCCTAGGAGTAAAACTTCCTTACGGTTACGCGGGGAAGATAAGCAGATACCTAGACCCAGCGAAGCAGAAGTTCAGCGGGATGAAGTCTCACGACTGTCACATGCTGATGACGCAGATACTTCCAGTTGCAATCCGTGGGATCATGGATGCGCACGTCCGTGAAACGCTATTTGGCCTATGCAACTTTTTCGACGTCATCTCTCGGAAGTCGATTGGCGTGAGGCAACTCAGAAGGCTACAGGAAGAGATCATGGTGATACTATGCGAGCTTGAGATGTACTTCCCGCCCGCATTCTTCGATGTTATGGTGCATCTGCTGGTCCATATCGTGGAGGATATCATCCAACTCGGGCCGACGTTCCTGAACAGCATGATGCCATTCGAAAGGATGAATGGTGTCATCAAAGGATACGTTCGCAACATGTCACGTCCAGAGGGAAGTATAGCCAGGGGCTTTCTGACCGAAGAGTGCATCTCCTACTGCACGAATTATCTAGGCATTGAGAACCCCGTTGGTCTTCCCGTCAACAGGCACCTAGGCAGGCTCGCTGGATGGGGTCACCGTGAGGGTCGCCGCGAAATGCATGTTGACTTCGAGGGTCGACTCGCCGACTTTGAAAGAGCAAACCTAGTCGCGCTACAACACATAGACGTGATCGATCTTTGGGTGGTAGAGCACAAAACCTTTATTGAGAAGACGTACAATGAACGAGGCCAACAGAGGACGGATGTAGATATAATCAAAGAGCACAACTCATGTTTCATGCGTTGGTTCAAGCAGAAGCTTCATTGCATCTTTTACATGAGGATTCTTCCGCGGAAGAACAACTCATATTCGCTTTGTCATGGCGCCGAGCACAACCTGATGACCTATGAGGCGTACGATATCAACGGCTACACATTCTACACCGAGGACAAGGACATGAAGAGCGATGGTTATCAGAAATCCGGGGTAACGATGGAATCCTACACCGGCAACGACAAGGACAGATAGTACGGAAGGATCGAGGAGATCTGGGAGCTGAGCTATGCTGGAGAGAAGGTCTCGATGTTCCGTGTCAGATGGGCCAAGAGCGTCCTAAAAGAAGACCGGTATTTCACCACCATTGTTATACCCGAAGCCAAATCAAAGACCGTGGGCGCAAACGTCACCGCGAAAAATGATCCATGGGTACTGGCTTCCCAAGTGGACCAATGCTTCTTCATTACCGACCCATCAAAGCCGGTCGTGTTGTCGTGAGGAGAGGCAAAAGGAAGATCATCGGAATGGATGGAGTAGACAATGAGCAAGACTTCGACAAGGCACGGCGACCAAGATCGAACATGACGACGCATTTATGAAGTAGTAGCACACACCACAAGAAGAAGCAGGACAACCCTACCTAAACGACGCCCTGCTCCACGTAAGAACTCCATTTGCGAAAAAAGAAGGGCAAGAAGATTGTGAACAGATAGCTAGCTAACATCGATTGTATTTAAATCGTAGTCTTCATTTCTCGATTGTATTTCATGGGCACTTTTTGATATCATGAATATTTTTAAATTTCATGGACACTTTTTGATCTCGATTTCAATCCCACCCACACCCTCCCCCGCTAGCTCCACCGCCGCCGACGACCCACCGCAACCCTCCCTCGATAGCTCCACCGCTGCCGACGACCCACCGCAACCCTCCCAGCTAGCTCCACCGCCGACGACCCACCGCAACCTCCCCCACTCCACCGCCGACGAGCACCCCGCACCTCCCCGCCTCCACCACCACCGACGAGCACCCCCGCACCTCCCCGCTCCACCGCCACGAAAGCACCCCCTGCTTTCATATTCATATTCATTTTTTAAAACATAATAATAAAAAAGTGTAGACTACAATTGTTATTAAACAACAATTATTACTGTTTTTATAAAAAAATATTACTGTTTCATATTCATATTCATTTTCTAAAAAATTATTACATGCAACAAAAAATATAAATAAATTACTTATGGCGCACCTCTGGCTGGTGCTCCATTGCTATATGTAAAAAAAATTACTAATGGCGCACCTCTTCCGGGTGCGCCATTGCTATGTAAAAAAAATTACTAATGGCGCACCTCTTCCTGGTGCGCCATTGCTATGTAAATTTTTTTTACTAATGGCGCACCGACCGCGGGTGCGCCATTAGTAAGATTCCCCCCTAGCTAATTCCCTCCCTCTCGCCAGATCCCCTTCGTCCCTCTCCCTCGCTGCCCCGACCCACGCCGCCGCCGCCCCCGCGCCTCCGTCTCCGTCGCCGCCCCCAGTCAGCCCCTGCCCTGACCCCCATCATCGTCCGCTCCCAATCCACCCTCCTCGCCTTCACCGCACCCACCCACCCTCCTCGCCTTCCCAGCCCTCGAAACCCTAGAAACCTGCGGCGCCTCCGCCGAGCTCCACCGTGCGAGGCGTCAGCAAGGCGGCGCGGAATCTGCTTCAACATCGGGCCAGCGAGCCACGGAAGCAGTGGCGCGACGGCCGACCCTCCACCCCCCTCCACCTCTTCTTCCTCGGGAAGCAGAGGCAAGCGAAGCAGAGCCGAACTTCGCCCAGAGGCGTGCTTGCTCGTCCCAAGCAGACGTGCTTTCGCCCATTGTAGACGTGCTTGTCGGGCCTCTCCTCCGACGTCACCGGTGAGCCACCGCGCCTGCCCTCTCCCTCTGCTCCTCCCTCCTTGCCCTCTCCCTCTCGCCGATCCCCTCTTCTCTGTCTCCACCTTCTGTTCTTGCCTGTGAGGTGTTTGATTAAATGTCAATTCAAATGATTGATGCAGCCGCCCACCGGAGCACCACCACGACTGGCGTCTGCAACCTCGTCTCTGCTCCACCGCTGCCTCACGAGCTTGCTCATGCATCAGCGTCCGTCACGAGGTGAGTTCACCAAAATTCAGTAGTGTGTGCACCAAAATTCAGTGTTCTCTGCATTTTGGTTGTAATCTCGGTTAACTATGATTTTTCCCTTTTTTGGTTTTGCTATTATGAACATAAACAGTTGGTAGTAATTTCAAGTGATATATATGTGGTACATTGCCATTAATGAAATAAATGGAATCATTCATCTCAGTGTATGATGCTGTCAAGATTTAGTGTTTTCCTTGCTGCAACTAATCTTGCAGCAAGATTCTAGTTAGAAGTTCCTTTGCAATACTACATTCTTCCAACTAATGCAAGCAAAATCAGAGAAGCCACTCCTTCTAACTACACTAGAGATTGTAGTTAAGTTCTAAATAGTCACCCACTAATTGCACCCTTCTAATTAATCGCACAGAGATCCACCTCGTAACCACTCCAATGCATCAACAGAGAAGTTTGCTACATGATTGCCATTATACTCCTTGTCGCTAGTTGCATTATTTCTCGATGCTACAAATGTGTTTAACTTGTAGCTTCTAGCTTAAGTGAGTAGCCAAGACTTTTAGTGAGTAGCTTAACTTGTTTAAGTAATGCGCCAGCTTAGTAATCTTGATATTAAATGATGCACGAAATGATGTGGCTGGCATCTAGACAGCACACACATATATACAGAGGCACATTGTGGTGCTGCTTTGTTTCGTGATCACATTGTGGTGCCCGCACATTTGCCCCATCAATTCGTTACCCTTTCTCCTGAAATGTTGATTAATTTCGCTTTGTTGAGAATGGGGCACTCCTAGGTCAAGAAAATTAGCAAAGGTCATGCCCAATTTTCTTGACCTAGAAGGTGCCCGATTCTCAACCGAAACAAAAATTAATCAGCATGTATCTTGACATCAACCAACTTTCTGGACACATCCCTCGACAACTAGGTTATCTTGAGAACTTAGAGGAGTTGTGGCTTTGCTACAACACACTAACAGGTTCCATCGCAAACTACCTAGGACTTGGACCTTAGCAACAACACACTAACAGGTTCCATCCCAAAACACCTAGGTAATATCACAAACATCTCTCAATTGTTCCTTGACAATAGCCCCAGTTGTGTATTCCCAGAGTACTGTAGTCGAGCTTAACTTGTTTAAGTACGCTAATTAGTTGTACCGATATTAAATGATGCACGAAATGATGTATCATGTATATTTAGCATGATCTGCTTCAGATAATAAATGATGCTTGAAATGAATTCTTGTGTAAGTGAAGGCTTGCTATGTTGTTGCAGCCAGCTATTTTCTGCTTTCCTCATTTGGATTACTCAGTTATTTAGTTTATTATTACTTGGGAAAAGTAATCGTGAGAAAAAATGATTATCTGCATTGCATTGTTAAATGTTGTACTTGGGCACAATACCTTTTCATCCATCATTTACACTGTGAATCCAATACCAGTTGCCCATGCTGATTATTTCACTTCAAACAGGCCACCTAGTGGCACAAAGCTCCATCAGAAACAGAATCAAAGCAGTGTAGTGGCATGGCCATTGACCTGTGGCTGGCATCTAGACACCACACACATACATACAGAGGCACATTGACTATTACTATGGCAAGTACTGTGTCAAGTACTCCATGTGTTTTTGTTGGCGCTTTATCATGAAATTGCAGGTACCCGAGAGGCCCTTGAGTTTGCCGGAATGTCGATTAACTTCCGTTCGCAAATTGGTACTCCATATGTCCTATTTTCAGCAAAGGTCATGCTGAAATTTTCCGTGAATTTTAGCATGACTTTGCTAAAAATAGGACATATGGGGTACTTCCGACTAATGCATGGGCCGGGGTATCTTAGTACTTAGTTAAGTAGGATCAATTGCCCCGCCATTCTTGCTGCATTAAACCATAGGTGGCAATAGAGCCAAGTGATTAGGCCCAACTTAGGATTCTCCTTAGCATCGATAAACCCTAGATGATAAACCCAACATAGGTGGCAATAGAGCCAAGTGATTAGTGCCAAGTGATTAGGCCCAACCTAGGGTGCCTCGGCTTAGGCTTTTAGGGTGCCTCGGCGTCGACAAACCCTAAATGATGAAAGCTTAGGCTTTTAGGGTGCCTCAGCATCGACAAACCCTAAATGATGAGACCATGATCTTGTTCCTTGACAATAACCAACTTTTGACCAAGCTTTTTCCTATTTAGAGCAAAACATGGCCCACAACGATGAGGCCGGTGGTTCAGGCGGCAAGCAATTCTGGGAGCTATCCCAGGAGATGGAGGAACAACCTCACCGCTATGAGGACGCCGCGGAAGACACCGATCCTGACTACACAACCCCTAGAGGCGTCGGGGATGACATCACTGATGGTGCCGCCGAGGATGCCACCACTGATGATGGCGGCGCACACACAGATGGCAGCCAACCGAAGAAGCAAAGGAAGGACCGGCGCTGAATCGCGCTCCACACCCTCAAGGAGGAATTTACTCAAGTGGACTCCGACGGGCATCCAACGGAGCCCAAACATATAGTCAAGGGGTACTCGCTTCAGCTCGGGTGCATTATCCGAAGCACCGTCTCGATCAACACCGAGAACCTTAGGCATAAGGACCACGGGAATTTGCGCAACCTCCTCTTCACGAAGCTGCACGAACGATACAAGTTCCCCGCCGAATTTGAAAACACACGCCTCTCAGGGAATAATGTGAACAGTGCCGCCCTCACGAGGATGAGCACGGCCCTGTCTACTTGGAGAAGCGCGGTGAAGAGAATGATTGATAAAGGTGATAGTTATGAGAAGATCAAGGCGAAATATCCTTTGATGAGCGAAGATGAGTACAAGGAGTTCAAGATCAAGTGCGAGAGCAGCGCAACCTCCGAATCAAGTCGATTGGGGAAAGAAATGCGGGAGTTGAACTTAGGGGAACACAAACTCGGTCTCAGCGGTTACAGAGTGGTGGAGCCTATATGGGACAAGGAGGACGCGGAGCGTGCCGAGCAAGGCCTACCGCCCCGCTTCGAGAAATACAGCGGTGACAAGCAGACCAGGAACTTTGTCAGGGCCCGGTACAAGGAGGACCCGATAACAAAGGAGCTCACCACAGATCCGAAGACCAGGGCGCTTGAGCTTGTTCTGGTAAGGAATACACCCCCGCGTAATTAGCTCCATATGGTTGCACTCTAATTAATCCCCAATATTTCTAAATGGTTCACGTTCCTTCGCGGGACCTTTGAAAGCGATGGCGGGGGTCGCCTCAGAGCTCCCCTTCGACACCCCTTTAAATAGGGCGTTGAACATAATGAAAAGCAAGGATAAGCTCACTAAGTCGACGTCACCGGGTCGTGGTGGCGGCAAAGGCTTGTCCACAAAATGGGGGTCATACTATACCGCTAGTGTGCGGAAGGAGAAAAAGGCCAGCTCGGACAGCCAGACGCGTGAGGTTGAAGCACTCAAGGCACAAGTGGCGCGGATTCCGGAGCTTGTCCAAGAGCAAGTGGAACAACAACTGCGAACGAAGCTCAACGCCATGGTGCCTACGTTGATTCATGGGCTTCAGACTTGGATTGCGGGCGGCCAACAGGGGCCTCCCCCGGTTCCCAGCTTCACGGCCAAGAACTTCGCCGCAGGCAGCGGCGCCATTGGTGTCTCCGGCGGCGGCGCCATTGGTGTCTCCGACGGAGGCGGTATTCGTGTCTCTGGCGCCGGCACGGGCATTGGAGCTTAATGCACCCGGGTGTACACCGGTCGGCACCTCGCCAGCAAGCGCCCCCTCCGTCAGTTGCACGCCCGCCGTTGGCGGTGCCTCGACATTATCCGAGCTCGACGGCATCACGGTAACTAAGCCTCTCGGCCGATGACTTCATCTCCTTGCCTTTTGATCGGGCATCCCCGACGCCAGTACATGTTTCCGCAGGGCACCGCCGATGTTCCTTGCACTCTTCTGCACTTCGTGGGCGCCGAGTTGGTCGATGTCGCCAAGGGCAGAATCGTTCAACCGGGCAACCCCATGTTCCACGGTAATCCGATGCCACCCACAATGTATAGGGTTGAAGTGGTTCGGGTGCTGCCAGGCTGCAACGAGCTGTTACCTCCGGTTCGACCCGCTGGGGCCGACGAAGAAGATGAGATGACCCACAGCGCCTGCGTAAACTAGCCCCTGCTTTGGCCGAAGAGCCAGATTCGTTTGGGGGCGGGGGACACCACCCCACAGACAAGACCGCCAGTCGTGCCGGCGCCAAGCCATGGCAAGAACGCTGCAACGCTACCGGACCTGCCGGACATCCCTATGTCGGACATCCCTATGGCACAGGAACCGGACAGCCCTATGGCACAGGATCCGGACGACGATTTACAACGACAACGGTACATTTACCAAAGTCGATAAGTACTTTGCCGAACATGGGTACGCTGACGAGTTCTGCGGGCCTCTTTCTCAAGAACCCAACCAAGACGACCGCAATCTAGCTGGTATGGCGGAGAAATCCAATTGCAACAGCGCCGTCGGCGTTCAGCTTCAGAGACGCCTCCAGCTCCCGCCTTCACCAAGCCTCAGATAGCTGAGGTGCGAAATATTATCAGCCCCAACACGCTCAAGAAGGCGGTCTGTGAGGAGAACTCGGTCCCATTATAGGAGATCAAGAAGAAGGGACGGAAACGAAAGACTAACAAGGGCGCCGTTGCGAGCTAGCCGGCACCGAGTTCGATCCGTGCTCAGGACGGGCCACCTTCACCTAAGGATATCTCGAGGAGGGTGCATGTGGCGGGTAGGGCGATGCTACCGCCAAATATGCTGAATGCTGCAACCGGTGCTATACGGAGTCTGCACGACCGTGTTCTTTCTTTGGAGAAGTGGCGTCTCAGAGAGAAGGATGTGGCATACCCGGTTTTTGTGGCCAAGGTGCCAGAGGGCAATGGCTTTGTGGATGGCGACATCGGGGTAATGATCGTCTCCGCGGTTTGATGACATCTTTGCTATGTTTAACCTTCATCCGCTGCACTACACCTTCGCTCGGCTGTTTTCACCGAGTATGGAGATGCGGATCATTAGAGACAAGACCCGGACATCGTGATAGTCGACCCTTCTACATGCGTGCCAAGCACTTGAGCAGCGTTGGGGACCGCCAAGTTGCGAAGTTCACACCTCGAAGGCGTCATTCGGCAAACCCAGATAAGGATAACTTCCTTGTGGCTTACTTTCCCGAGTAAGTCATCCCTTAACCGCCCCGTAACATATGATTTCTTAGATTTCGATCGTTCTTTTTTTTCTAACATTCCGTGTTCTGTGCAGTGACACACATTGCACACTCATCCTCTTAAGCCCGAAATATTACATGTCCACGTATTTCGACCCGAACCGAAACTCCAAGATAGACTACACAAATGACAAGAAAGTTCTTGATGATGTTCTCCCCGGCTACGCCAAATCTGGAGGCACCTTCACCAGGACTGTTCGTGGCACGGCAAGCACATGTTCTCACACAATACGAAGTTCTCTTGCGTCAAGGGCCCTTTGGCGGTCGGAAAGGATGCCTACTACGCCTCCATCACATGCGGGCGATCATAAGGGACCATCATCAACTTCTGCTACCAGATAATCTCAAAGATTGGGCCGCGAACTTGTCGGCAATCCAGGACGCGGACCTCAGACAAGAATTCTTTCGCATCCAGTCGGACTTTGCGGACATCATCCATCAAGATGTCCTTCATACGTCGGGGCAGTTCTTCCTCAGATATCAACCGTCCAACAATGAGATAGATGAAATGCTACAAATGCAGGGTGACAACGACCGCGATTTCATGACCATCACGACAGACGGCGGCTTCATCCACGCCTCCCGTCCGATGAGTCGAGTCGAAAGTAGTGATGTGTAGTTCGAAACATTGATTGGCTCATGTTGTAATTAAACTTTAATGAATTCGTATGTCTCTTTGGTCCGGACAATGCTCAACTTAGATGTAATCGATGCTATTTATTAGTAGGACCATGAATCATGCTATTAATGTCTTGCTTTTCTCTTCCGATCCTTTTGTTGCATACTTACATATTGCTTATGTATTGTCTGTTGTTTGGCTTGTGCATAGAGATGCCGCCGTATGTCGTGGTACAAGGGTAAGGTTCCTGAGTCTCTGACGATCGGGAGGAGTGTCGGAGACAGGTTCACCGCTTCAGCGGTAACAAGCATAAAGGGTACACCACTAGGGCGGAGGCCTAATCTAGATACGCCCGCTATCTAGCGGAAGAGAGGAGGGAGCGTTGGAGGAACCGGATGAAGACCAGTTTGATCGCGATGATGCTCATCGTGATGACCACAACTCTCTTCTATGTGATGGTAGTTTAGATGATCGATATCGACTTGTAATGTGAAGACAAACTCGATAATCGCGGTCTTGAGACTTGTAATGTTTTATCTTTGTTCGGTCTTTTGAATTCGGAGACTAATATGATGAATTGTATTCGGAGACTAATCTTCTATTGTATTCGATGAATCTGATGTTGCTGTGTGCTGCTGTCTATATTCTGTCCAATTATATATTTTGTAACCTGTGCAAAAATCAGAAAAGTAAAAAAAATCAAACATTCATACTAATGGCGCATCACCACCAGGTGCGCCATTAGTATGCCAAAGGATACTAATGGCGCATCAACATAGCATGCGCCATTAGTATGACAAAGCACATGCTTAGGTATGGCCCCCCGGGAGGCACACTAATGGTGCATTGTGTTACATACTAACTAATGGCGCACCAGTGGTGCGCCATTAGTAAAATATACTAGTGGCGTGCTACTAATGGCGCACTGGTAATGCGCCATTAGTAGGAAAAACCAGTGCGCCATTAGTAGGCCTTTTCCTAGTAGTGGATCTAACTGTTTGTGTATGTCTTCTTGTTTGCAAACAGAGAATTCCTAGAGCAACGAGGGAGTCGTTCAACAATCCGGGCGCCCGTGGCCAAGTTTCTCTTACCATGCGCAACCTTGGTGTGAATCAACCTGCTCAATATACCATAAGTACAAAGGATGGTCGCATGATGATTGATGCTAAAGGATGGTCAAGGTTCAAATCTAAATCATATCTTGCGGTAGGGGATGATGTCAAAATCGAACTTTCTCGGCAAGGAGAGCTGGTCCAAATCAACTTTGAAATTCTTCAGTACTGCCGAACTGATCTATCCGCCGAGAGATTTTGATGTAATACTCTGGCATAGTGAAACAAGTGTCCTGTGTGTATAAGTAGTACGACATTATCGTTGATAGAATTGCAACTCTGATTGCTGGTTAGGAATTGTCGTTTGATTTCATTCCAACAGCTACCGTGCTTTATTCAATTTTGTGTATTCGCCTTGCGACATCATCTAAAACAAGTGCCGTACCGACCGTTTGCAATATGAAAAGCACTGAGGTAGAACACATGGGCCCCCAAACATGCAGGCCCACCGGCCCGTGGCCCAAAGTCCAAAACCATGAGCCTGTCTGAGTATTTCTTAGCTAAACCCCCATAATGCCCGTGTGTTGCACGTAACATCAAGATGCATTTGTATGAGTATTTTATCTTGTGAGAGAAAAGGATGAACGAGGGAAGGCCTTATTTGCAAATGTGGAGAGGTGTGTGGGTACCTTTTTGCAAAATTTCCATGGTTTCCTTCCTATCCGTCAGATATAAAACGGACGACCTATATTGCAGGATGACAGGCACACATCACCAACTCGTCTATACCGTGTTAAAAAAACTCTATTTTTTATAATTATATATATTATATATATTCCCCTTGATTTTTCTTATCTATAAAGTTGTGATAGAAAAGATCTTTATATTTCTTTACAGAGGGAATATCTCTCTGTCAAAAATATATTTGTGTAATAACTAGTTACTCCTATCTTTCTACTTCCTTGCACTGATATGTGGGGCATCCGGCAATGGATTCCACATGCCATATGCACCAAATTAGAGTGCACAACTGCACCGTAGACACACCCGGTCGTAGCTTTGCATTAATGCCCAATGAGTCGTCAAATCACAAAAAACACCACCTTTCCAGCTTTAGCAGTAAGCTGGATGGACGAAGCGGCAATATTTCACTGGGCCTGAATCCCTTCTCCCTCGTCTTCTTGTCCAGAGAAAACCCTCGCTCGACGATTGCATAGGGTTTTCTCATGGAGAACCTGGTACGAATTCTTCATCCATCCCCGATAAATCCAAGTCCCTTGGTCGCGGGTACTCCTAGGATGGCAGCCGCCACCGTTGATGCATTTTCCTTCCTACTGAATCTAGTGTGTTTCATTCGCAGTGCCCAAAGTGCGAGGACCCTACAGGTTTCTGCGCCCTCGGCAAGACGCCACACATGTTCCTTCTCATCCTAACACAGGATTTTAAAACACGCACAATATGTTCCTAGAATCCTATTTTCTATCCAGGAGGGTGGGGTTTTTTGAACATGCTGTCGACTAATTTGGAAATTTGGGTTGCTATACTTGGATAAAAGGTACTAGTACCATGGTCAACACTAACGTGAAGGAGGAAATTATTTCTAGATTTGGATATGGGGAATACATTGTGTTCTCATATTATTTTTCCTGCAGTGCATTCCTTGCTCTGCCAGAACACATGTACTCAAGATGCTCGGCCTCGCCATAACTGAATACACCAGTTTAGTGGTAACAGTGAAGACAAGCCATGGATATACATTTCGAGTTGGGTTCATGAACCAAGAAGATCGCTGCTTGTTTTATGGCCGAACTTGGATAAACTATCTCAAGAGTTACGGACTGAAAGTTGGCGCATTTAATGTTGATGGAAATAGCAGAACCTGGTCTCATCTTCACTGTGATCTCCCACCTCAACGTCGTTCCAATTGTTCATCCATGTTAGTTTTGTATCTGGTTCTTGCTTCTTGCCTCGATTACTTCTTAATCCACCTATTTTGTCTAACTAATCACAATTTCACTTTAGAAGTAGCAATGAATCTCTCACGAAGATACTACTTCTAACTAATATTTTCTTATAATTGGTGGCACGTGTAGGTTTTTTAGAGTTAAGCAGGCTAATCGTTTGTTATTCTATAAGAACTCGGCTGTTACTCATGGCACTGAAGTTGACTTGGACGACATCCACAAGTTCCTACACTTTATTGATCATCTTGAGGTCCTTGTGGGGCGTTTCATTGGTGGAATGCCACGTGGGATATGTGTGCCACTGCTGCACTCGTTGAATAGGTCCAACTGTGTTGAGAAACTTATGGTACGAGCTGTTTTCTGTTATATATGTTGTTCATAAACTCTTGCTTATGCACAGTTTTACAGCTATGATCTTCTTGAAACAGGAACTGCCCAGGTCTATTGTTCCTATACAGATGCCTGACCATGGTCAGGTCAGACTTGAGCTTGGTCACAACATGATGTTTATGTCGACCTACTCCATTCCCCTTGGAGGTGAAAAGATACTTATTCATGGGTGGTCTCAAATAATGAAGGCCCGTCCATCTTGGAGAATAGACAGAAGATTATGTTCAAGCTTTTCCATGGCTCTAAAGTGAATATCTTGTTTATTGACCACATTGTGCGATGAAGCCGCTTTCAGAAGGTTGTGGATGCGTGGGGTGGCGCCTGGGCCTTGTCCTGGGGCTTGGCGGCCTCACCCTTTGGTTAACTGTAGGCAAAGTAGCACTGTTCGAGGCGTGCTTGTACGGTTGAACCTGTATAAGTACTCATACCGCTTTTAGCTATGATTGTTAAGTGCCCCTGCTGGTTTTAGTTAAGGTTGTTAAGTACTCCTGCTGCTTTTACAGTCTGTCGTGTTTCTTCAGTCCTGTCTTCCACCAGCCGCCAAAACCAACCAGCACTGGCGGGGCCGCCTGCTTCCCCCTCCCACGGCTGGCTGCGCCTCAGCGCACACATCGCCGCCCCACCGTCTCCTAAATCGTTAACGCCGACCTCCGAGGCCTCGCCGTCGTCTCCGCGTGCTTTACTGTGCTCGTCGTGGTGCCGCCCTCTCGCGTTGTTAACATGGTCAACAAACAAGAGGAATCGGCAGAGGATTGTACATGGAGAGGATGACAGTAGGGGCCCACCATGTCCATGGCTGGACGCAACGAAGTTCCTCATTTTTTGTTATATATATATATATACATATATATATATATATATATATATATATATATATATATATATATATACTCCATTGTCGACATATGGAAAAACAAAATGCTTCACGCTAGTGGTTTCCTAACATTTGGGACCCACGACATTGTCAGCGTATATAGTCAATAGACAAGAGAACAACACAAGATCGGCTGACATCTGGGACGTAGCTGCTCAAGCAGTATTTTTTTGCTATTGTTGAGACGGAGCATGATTTCAACTGGGTTGTGGCCTGTCTACCCCAGGCTTATATTTTATGTTCACCACATGACTAGCCCAGCTATTTTCTTTTGTGAAAATGAATCCAGTTTATTTTTTCTGATGAATACCCAATCCAGGCCTACTTATTTTTCTACGCCCTGATGGGCTGCAACTTTTTCAAGATGCCTGCAAATCTTGAAAGTAATATGAAATGGGCTGTAAATATAAAAATAGATGACAAATTGGCAATTACTTTATAATTTCTGAATTTTTTCACATTTTCAGATTCCAATTTCACTGGGCTTTAACCTAATTTAAATATATCTTCAAAGTACTTTAAATCTGGCTCAACATTTCGGTATTAAAAATAATTTGGAACCCACAGAAATTTGTGAAATTTTGTTTAAATTTTTAACCCTCGCCCTGGCCAACAAAAAAACGGACTGCAATAAATTGAATAACTAGTTGCAATGAGCTATATATAAATTATTAAAAAAATAGGGAATGGTCTGACTTGTGGGCCTATTAAGTTAACATGTAGGGAAGATTTTTTTACTTATTATATACGATAACAAACGATTCTAGTAGACATAACCGTTGGATGTCAATCCAACGGCCATCGTGTTTCTTCAATCTCTGATCTTATTGCTCCAGCCGCCAAATCCAGCGCCAGCGGGACCGCCTGCTCCCGCCTCCCGTGGTCGGCTGTGCTGCCGCGCAGGCCTCACCGCCCCCTACTACTCCCACCGCTAGCCAGGCCATCCCTCCACTATTGTGGCTTCGCCGCCTCCGGGTCATTCCCTTCATGGGTCTCGCCATTGTCCATCATGCTGGTGTTCTTGGCACAGCGTGGTCAACGTTGTCAACAAACGACAACATCGGAAGAGGGACGTACATGGAGAGGCTGACAGTTGGGACCCACATGGTCCATGACCGCATGCAAGCAAGTACCTCCTTATTATGCCAAAAAGAATGAATACTCCCGCTGATAGCTCGGACCCACCAACTATGTGTTCGCACGCAAGGAAGTGCCTCCTTAAGACGCACGAAAAAAATGAATACTCCCCTGCTAGCTGGGACCCACCATAGTGGGAGGCTGACTTGTGGGCCTACTAAGTTGACGCGGATGGAAGGCTTTGTCAACTTAGTCAACAAACGATTCTATCACTAGTGACCAATGGATTGTTAACATCCAACGGTCGTCCTGCTTCTTCAACCTCTGATTTTCTTGCTCCGGCGTCCAAACCACCGCGTGCTCTTGCCTCCCATGGCCGGCTGTGCTGCCATGGAGGCCTCACCGCCCCCTACTACTCCCACCGCTGGCCAGGCCCTGCGGCGACGGCAGCCTCCCACTGCAGCCGAACCAGTGAACCCTCGTACCCCTCCTCGCATGGGCATCCACTGCCGCGTCTTCCCCGGCTCCGCGTCGTTTCCTTCCTAGGCCTCACCGTTGTGTACCGCCTTGGTGCTCTCGGCGCGGTGTGGTCAATGTGGTCAACAAACGACTTCCATCAGAAGAGTACTGTATGTTGAGAGGCTGACAGCTGGGTCCACGGCCGAAGCAAGGAAGTGCCTCCTTATTACGCGCAAAATAATTATTCCTCCACCTGACAGCAGGGACCCAGCGGACGGGCCACCGTATTTCGTGAAAAAAAAGTTTTCCCCCTGACTGCTGGGACCCACCAGCTACATCTTCACACGCAAGGAAGTGCGCCCATATTATGGGCAAAAAAATGATTCGCCCCCTGACTACTGGGACCCACCAGCTACATCTTCGCACGCAAGGAAGTGCCTGAGAGTCGGGACCCATCCAGTCGAAGCATACGTAGCGTTGTCATTCTGGTCACGAACGAGTATGTGCATACTAGTCGATCGGTCTATCTGCAGGATCCAGCGATGAACCGTGGCTGTGCAAGGAAGGGCATGTGTCGTAGTAGAGGCGCGCACGTGTCGTAGTAGAGGCGTGCACGTAGCATGTACACGTACGTACAATGGCCAGGGTGCAAGAAAGAAAATACGGCCACGTACGTACATACGGGTGGGGTATCGAACGCCTACTCGCGCATACGTATGGACAGGGCTCGTGTACATGGCTGTGGCTAGGTCGGAACGGAGAAACTACGTCGTCGTCGTGTTCATGGGGAGACAACGAAATGTGTCGTGTTCATCTGGAGGCAACGGAACGCGTGCTGTTCATCGGGAGCCAACCGGCTTGGATGGAACAAGCGATGGAAACGAGGCCTGGCGTACCATGGAACGGAGGAAACGGCCTTGTGTTCGACCGGCCACGGTGGAAACGGGATCCTGTTCATCGGGAGGGGTCTGACGTACCGCAAAACGGAGGAATTAGACCTCCTACGGTCGAAACGGGGTCCTGTTGATCGGGATGGGTGTGGCGTACCACAAAATGAAGGAAACAAACTTGTGTTGGAGCGGTACGGTCGAAACGGGGGTCCTTTTCCTCAGGAGGGGTGTGGCGCACCGCAAAACGGGACTCCACGGGATATTGTTCATCTCCATCGTCGACCTCCTCCAGCCTCCACGGGCTACTGTTCATCCACCATCGACCTCCTCTAGCCTCCACCTGCGACTGTTCATCCACGGGCTCCTGTTCATCCAGCCTCCACCGCGCGCTCCTCCACCGGCTACTGTTCAACCAGCCCTCTCCACGGGGTCCTGTTCAACCACCCCTCCACGGGCTACTGTTCATCCAGCCCTCCACCGGCTACTGTTCAACCAGCCCTCCACCGGCTACTGTTCAACCAGCCCTCCACGGGGTCCTGTTCATCCAGCCCTCCACGGGGTCTTGTTCATCCACTAGCTCGATCGATCGGGGTACTGTTCATCCAGCGGCAACAACCTCTGCTACCATGGGGTCCAGTTCATCCAACCCCCACCGGGAACTGTTCATCCAAACCCCCCTACAACACTCACTGTTCATCAAGGTAAGGAGGCAGCAGTGTTCGATCGACTTCAGTTGGCAACAGTAGCGAAGGAATCACTCGGGTTCAGTTAACAGCAAGGGATCGATCGATCACTCGGGTTGAGTAACGCGTAGCCTGCAGTGCAATCGCTCGGGTTCAGTTAGAGCCCAACGCCTCGGTCGGGTTCAGTTAGAGTGCAACACCTTGCACACACGCGCGCACGTACGAGAGAAACACACATCGCTCGGCCCCCGACCTGCCACCGTAACCGGGAACTCCCCGATATTTTCCTCGCCCTCGCTTCTTGTAGCGACCCGACCTCAGACGGTCAAGCCTCTATGTTGTTGTGCCATCCCTGGATCAGTATGCTGGCACACACAATACATCAATGTATATATCAAAGTGCAACCACATGTATAATTAACGTAAAACTGATATATACCTCATAATTCACAGCGGAAACAAATAGTCGGGTGTGGAGTCCCATCAACGCCATCGGCAGGTTGAGTGTAGACCGTAACTCTGCACTGCACTCTTACTCGTCGGAAGAAAGTATATGCAACATGATACGTTGCAGCCGTGTAGGTCAAGACATTGAATGTACCGGCAAGATCACAATAAGAGAAAACAGATGATAAACTATACTATATGCGGTATGGCTTTGTGGCTCAGATTCTGAGTTTTGTTTATGTAAAAGCTGGTTTTATTTTCCCTACATCAAAGGAATAAATGAAGACTGTACTATGGAGTTTACTATCATGACATGGTTACGCCAACCGATGTCTCATAGACCAAAATCATAATATGATGCAAACAATTAAGTAATCAATCAGGTGTTGAGAGTTCCGAGATAGATCCAAGTCCAGATGCTCAAATTGTCCGTAATCGAGGACACGGCTAATCGATTAGGTTTAAACCCTCCGCAGAGGTTTGTACACTTTACCCGCAAGATTCGATCCCTCTTTACGCTCTCGCACTTCGTGGTGTTTGAGAACAAGACGACCAAACATGGTCTTTCAAGAGTTCCTCGACCACCGTCGGTGCTAATCCAATCCTACCGTAGTTCTACATCTGCTAGCACCGTCCTAGCCAGAGTCACAACTAAGGTCAACCAAGCGAGCCCATAGCGACTTGCGGTTGCAGGTAAGCTTCCGGGCATGAAGTATTCTTCCGTCTCTTTGAGTCTGGGTGAAGCTTTCCGCAAGATGTCATGGCGCTTCTCCATGCATCCCGGCCAACCACTGGATTCTCCAGGTGACCGTCAACCATCCTTCACCCGAGTGTGTATTGAATTCTTGTCTCGAGTCTTGAAGTCTTGAGGCCTTGAAGATGCAGTCCTTGCAGATTCCATCATGGAGTTGTTGTCATTGACGTAGATCCTCTATTCTCACACCACTCCCGAGCACTCATACCAACCCCGTCTACTATAGCGTAGCATTAAAATAAATAATGTCCCGGCTTGGTAATGTGGTGATGGGTTCCTACCTCATGCATACTACTCAACTACAAGGATTCAATGTCACTACTGGAGGGATTGTTGCGAAGATGACACTAGATGCAATAAAACACATTGGTATGAAAAACATGGTCAAAGTGAACTTGCCTGGCTGACGGTCTTCGAAAGCTAGGGACTCGTAATAGCAGGCTTCGCACTCCGGAAATTCTATCGAATCAAACAATAGCACAACTAAGTATGGCACAATATAACATAACAGCAAGTTGGAATTAAAACACCCAAGCACTCAAACCAAAATCCAAAGAAAACTCGGAGAAAGCAAATCAAGGTTTTCACCACATCAAGCAACAGCTAAGAAATAGTTTTCACAACTAAAACTTTTCTTAACAGAACCTAAGCATGAGTTTTGCTAACTAACAGAAGGGAAAACATCATACAAACTAGGAGCAAAAGAATCACATCAAAAGCTATTATAGAACTCCTATTATGCCTATAACAATCCTAGCAAGGAAAAATAAAATAAAAATTTTATTCTACTGTAAATAAAAGTTCATCCTCTGTAGCTACAGAAACTAATCTAAAATAAACTATAACATAGTAAAAATAAAATTATTTACTAAATAAAACAATAGGAAAACAGTAGCTAGTTAAATAAACAAGAAATACATGATTTTGACTAAAACTATTTTTTATTAAATCTAAAATACCCAAATAAATCCCTACTGCTAGTCAAAGTCAAAACAAAGCAGTGACAAAAAGAATCACTAAAATAACATAATCCTAACTCATTTTATAGCAGAATTACTAATCTGTCTAAAACTAAAATAAAACAATTTCTAATAATTTAAACATGGCCAAACATATTTTCTACAGAAACTACAACACATTTGCAAACTAACAAAAAAAGAATCAACTAAAAATATTAAGTAACCTAAAAGATATGGATTTTACAAAACTGAAACTATTCTGTTAAAAACAGAAACGAAAAAATAAAACTAAAAGAAAAACTGGCACTAGTGGGCCTATCTAACGCTCAGGCGAAATATAGCTAAAGCGTGCCCGCGGTTAACAGAAAATAACCCGATCGGGCCGGTCTAAACTAAACCGCTAACTAAACCAAAATAAACCGTAACTAAAACTGCCTTTTTAAAATAAAACATACCCCTTCGGGGGATCTAATCTAAACCCTAGATTTTAGATCGGACGGCGGAGGGGAGTCCGGTGGCTTATCATGGTGGTCGACGGCGACGGGCGGGCGGCGACATGGGCAGCTCCGGTGGTCCGGGGCTGACAGCGGGAGGCGTCAAAGGGAAAGTGACGAGCGAGGGGAGGTCGGGGTGGAGTAGTTGGAGCCTGGGGCGATGGAGACGAGCGGTGGGCGGCAATGGTGCGGCGGGGGGCTCGGGTTCCGGCGAGGAATCGCGGGCGAGCAGAGAGGGTTTCGGGGTCGGGGAGGGGCGGAACGGGGTGAGGGGGGAGTATTTATAGGGGGGGAACCGGCTTGGAGGAGGGGGCGAATCGGGAGAGGATCCCGGGATCCGCGGGATTCCGGCGGCGGCGGCGGTGGCGTGGCGTGGGCGTGGCGTGGGCGAGGGGAAAGAGAGGGGTGGGGTCGGGGCGTCAGCGAGAGAGAGAGGAGGGTGAGCGAGCGGGCGACCGAGGGGAGAGGTTTCGGGCGCGTCGGCTCGGGCGTGGGCGGCTTAGTGGTGGAGCACAGGGCTAAGGCGCTGGTGGGTGCCTCATTTGGTGGGCAGGTTGGAAATTTGGCGCTGGGTTTACTTTTTTTTTATATATAAAACATAGACGACAAAACAACACAAATAAATAAATAAATAATATTATATAGACATATAATATATCAAAATTTTCAGAAAAAGATTTCCTACAACATGAACTATTTTTCAAGTTCAAATAAAATCCTCAAAATTTTACAAAACTCAGATAGTGTTGTCAAGGTAATAAAACCCAACAAAAATCATTTTTAAAACAACAAAATGATTTCAAAATGACTTTCTCCTAATTTTCCATTGAAGGGAATCATTTTACCCTTATTTATATTTATTTATTTTTAGGAGAAAAATAATTTGAATAAAATCCAAATAATTCCAAATTTGAAAGGGAGTTTCAAAATACTTTCAAATGACTTTCAATTTGATTCTTTTTAACCTCCAACTCATATTTCATATAATTTAAGAAGTCATTTTATCTTCTCTCATGAAAATCATTGAGTTGCATAAAGTTTCTAAAATTTGAAATATTTTCAGATGGATCAAATCTTTTCAAAACCCTTTTCATTTATTTAAATGGAAGAGTCATATCATCTTCACTCTAGGGTTTTGTGATGAAATGAATTTGAATTCATGGAGATCATAAATGCAAGGTGGAAGTTTGGGAAAATCATTTCATTCCCTCTCATTCATTTCAAAAAGATTCAAATTTCACTCAATTTCACACAAGCAATCACTCAACAATCAAACAAACAGTCAGAATTTTTTATTTAATATAACATTCCAAAATTTAGAATTTTGGGATGTTACAAATCTACCACTTAAAATGAATCTCGTCCTCGAGATTCGAAGAGGCTAGCAAGAAAAGGTTAGGGTTTGGGGGTCTTCCAGCAATTCCATCGATCGGAATGGTCTAGTGTGCTACCACACTTAAAAGCAGGGTTATGGTTCCGACGGAACTCAGGTACTCCATCCCTTTGGGTTGACAGTGTCGCTCCGGGATAACTCTTTCACTGAGGCTCTTTCGGTAGGGTATAACCTTTTTCTCAAAATCTTGTGTCCTCTCAATCCTGGTGAGGTTCTTCCGAAGGGTGGGTCTTCATATCTGACATGTCTGTGGTCAATACTAAGAAACTATCGGAACCTCCTGGCGGTCAACAATTTATGGCTTCTCCTGCAAAAAAAATGGTTGGGGTTGAATCTCACCAGTATATTCTACGATTGGCATCGGCCGATTGTAAGGGTTCCATCGCCCTACCATTCTATGGTTTTATGGCTTGACGGTCGACACTCTTCTAAGGTTTTCAAGGCTCTCTGATTTTCCATCAACATATGATAGTTCATGATAGAAGTCTCCGATATGGGGCCAATCCATCCCGCATTTGAACCATTACTACATATGCAGACATCGAATCACGTATTCTAACACTTGGGCATACTCACCAGCATTGCGGAATTTCTCTTGTTGACGAACTGAGTTCGAATAAATCCATGGTTTCTGCAAGCTGAACAAGACATCTAACGTGTCTTCACAACCCTCGTGTTTTCGTATCCTCCTAAAAATGTCGGATGATTAACTTAGAGTTTTCTTCCGAGATATCTTCCTTCAGCAAGAGTGTGCTTGCTTCTTATTAACTCTTGGGCCGGTGGGTTATGGCCCACTTCAACTCTTGTACAATTTTAACTCATCCTTCTGAGGATTATCATTCCATATTCCAACAATTCATCTCCTGTAAATCCAATAGTACTTCTTCCTTCATACCCTTGTGGTGATGATCATACCAAAATCCAACTTATTTGGTCCAGCTCCCTTCTATGGACCGTCATGAATAACACATTTCTTTCTTCATTGATCTTGTGGCTTTACGGAGTACTACCACACTTAAAATGAAATGCACTAGTTTATCCATAAATCATATTATTTTTCATATCAAATCTTTTATTACATCCTTAACCATTTTTCGTAAATCCAACTTCCAAAAATGACTTTGTTACAAATGCTGCCACCCACATGGTTTGGTATGGTCAGGCATTACTTCCAACTTTATTTGTTTATCCTCCTCGAGGATTCTTTAGTCCCGCTGGAATTGTGCGACATGCGCCTTGAAATCTTCAATCTTCTGTTTCATCGTGGTGGCCTTGAGCTTCATCTCCATCATCTCTGCATGCACTTCTCTTAGGTATTCCTGAGTATAACGAAGTCTTGCTTCAAGTGTTTCTCCGATCTGGCGTATGGCTTCCATGGCTGCTTCACGAACAGCGTCAAAGAAAGTTGCTTGTGGTACACGTGAGATGAAAAAGTACTGCCCCATCTTCTTTGGGCAAACTCCTTTCATACGGTGGAGGTGTACCTCCACATACCAAAGTTCCACTCCCTTTTGCATGAAGGGGTAGCCTTTGTAGACTGCATCTCCTTCAAGGTGAATATGCTTCATCATGTCCTTCAGGATCTTCGGTAATCATGATCACTTGTCGTGGTCATGACCGCTTTCAGTGGCCCTTAAGGAAAAACTTCGAAAGGGTTGTTATCTGCATGTGTAGGATAAGAGGGTACTTTTCGGAACAAAGAATGGATCTCCATGGGGAAATTGCAATTGTCTCCAGAAAAGTTTGGTGTTCAGTTGTCCATGGGTTCAAGATTTCGGGGTCTGGTTGAGATAGAAAGAGAAAGCAAATACCCACCCATCAAAAAAAAATCCTAGTTCAAAAGTACCGTATGTAATGGGCCGTTCTACTATGGTTTCGTTTCTAAGACCTCATTTCTTCAGGTCTTCAATGCTCGGGAGTTTCCAATTCCTGATGCTTTTCCCATATGAAGGCCTTCTACCATTCTTCCGTAACTTACGTCTCTCAAGGTTGACATAACAAGCCTCACGAATATCGCATCTATCCAACCATTCAATAAACACGTAAAATAATAGCAACCAAGCATTCATTTATTCAATCAATTCTTTAGTATCGCCACCCACATAAGTTGGTATGGTCGATACTTAAATCGAGAAAGCGTTCATCTTTATTTCTCTCATGGTGGGCTACTACTAAGCTAATTTACCGAACTTGATCATTGTCCCCATTGGGGCTTCTTCTGTGTGGACTTGATCTCCTCCAATTTTTCTGCTAGATTTTCCCTGTCGATGCGGAGTTTCTTGTGACGACCTTGTATGTCCTGAAGTTGTTCCTTGAGCTTGTGGATCTCAACGTCCTTGGCATGTGACATGGTCCTGCTGCTTTGCAGTTCCTGATGCATTCTCGGGATCTCGAGGTTCTCCTCCTCCAGGTTGTCTACCTTCACCTCTCGAGTCTCAACTTCTTCTCGTAGTGCTTCATTGTCAAATAGGGCTTCCGGAGGTCCATCTCAAGATTCTTGATGTATTGTTCTAGATCCCGATTGTACACTAACAAAGGGGGGAGAACTTCATCTTTTGCACTTCCGTCAAGGCAATAGTTGCTCCATCAAACTTCGCCATCCAATCCTTCCAAAGAAGTGTGGGTTTAGTGCAGCACGATGACGATAGCATAAGCGTGCAATAGCATCATGGACGGCAGTGTTGATGCCCATATCACGGTCACCATTTATGGTGCCGAAGCTGATGTCTGCAGTCTTGGGGTCTTCTTTATGGCCAATAACTTGGGTCTTGACTCCCCATGATCTAGACGTCCTCTTAGTTGCCTTGATCTCAGGTATCGGTAACTTCAAAGCTGACTAGCTCCACAAGGAAGGGGCCTCCAAGAACCTTCTCGTAGTGTTCCCTTTTGTTCGTAATGTAGCTCTCCATCTATAGTTTGAAATAAGGAAGGTTCAAGAAAAGGAATCAGGTGTTACGAGAGTAGTAACAAAAACAAAGGTCGTTCCTGTTGGGGTCTTCATATTACTAAGTCATTTCCTAGGGTCACGCCCCATACCAACATGTGCTCGATACCATATTCAGAGCGACCCGACCTCGACGGTCAAGCCTTCCGTGTTGTTGTGCCATCCTCGGATCAGTATCTTTGGCACACACAGTACATCAATGTATATATCAAAGTGCAACCACATGTATAATTAACGTAAAACTGATATATACCTCATAATTCACAGCGGAAACAAATAGTCGGGTGTGGAGTCCCATCAACGCCATCGGCAGGTTGAGTATAGACCGTAACCTTGTACCGTACTCTTACTCGCTTGAAGAAAGTATTCGCAACATGATACGTTGCAGCCGTGTAGGTCAAGACATTGAATGTACCGGCAAGATCACAATAAGAGAAAACAGATGATAAACTATACTATATGCGGTATGGCTTTGTGGCTCAGATTCGAGTTTTGTTTATGTAAAAGCTGGTTTTATTTTCCCTACATCAAAGGAATAAATGAAGTCTGTACTATGGAGTTTTCTATCATGACATGGTTCCGCCAACCGATGTCTCATAGCCCAAAATCATCATAAGTTGCCCACAATTAAGTTATCAATCCGGTGTTGAGAGTTCCGAGATAGATCCAAGTCCAGATGCTCAAATTGTCCGTGAATCGAGGACACGGCTAATCGATTAGGTTTAAACCCTCTGCAGAGGTTTGTACACTTTACCCGCAAGATTCGATCCTCTTTTTACGCTCTCGCACTTCGTGGGTGTTTGAGAACAAGACGATCAAACATGGTCTTAGAAGAGTTCCTCCGACCATTGTCCGTGCTCATCCAATCCTACCGTAGTTCTACATCTGCTAGCACCGCCCTAGGGAGTCACAACTAAGGTCAACCAAGCCAGAGCCCATAGCGACTTGCGGTTGCATAGGTAAGCTTCCGGCATGAAGTATTCTTCCGTCTCTTTGAGTCTGGGTGAAGCTTTCCGCAAGATGTCATGGCGCTTCTCCATGCATCCCGCCAACCACTTGGATTCTCCAGTGGTGCCCACAACCATCCTTCACCCAGTAGTGTGTATTGAATTCTTGTCTCGAGTCTTGAAGTCTTGAGGCCTTGAAGATGCAATCCTTGCAGATTCCATCATGGAGTTGTTGTCATTGACGTAGATCCTCCATTCTCACACCACTCCCGAGCACTCATACCAACCCCGTCTACTATAGCGTAGCATTAAAATAAATAATGTCCCGGGCTTGGTAACAGGGTGATGGGTTCCTACCTCATGCATACTACTCAACTACAAGGATTCAATGTCACTACTGGAGGGATTGTTGCGAAGATGACACTAGATGCAATAAAACACATAGGTATGAAAAACATGGTCAAAGTGAACTTGCTCGGCCGACGGTCTTGAAAGCTAGGGACTCAGAATAGCAGGCTTCAGACCGGAAATTCTATCGAATCAAACAATAGCACAACTAAGTATGGCACAATATAACATAACAGCAAGTTGGAATTAAAACACCCAAGCACTCAAACCAAAATCCAAAGAAAACTCGGAGAAAGCAAATCAAGGTTTTCACCACATCAAGCAACAGCTAAGAAATAGTTTTTCACAACTAAAACTTTTCTTAACAGAACCTAAGCATGAGTTTTGCTAACTAATGAAGGGAAAACATCATACAAACTAGGAGCAAAAAGAATCACATCAAAAGCTATTATAGAACTCCTATTATGCCTATAACAATCCTAGCAAGGAAAAATAAAATAAAAATTTTATTCTACTGTAAATAAAAGTTCATCCTCTGTAGCTACAGAAACTAATCTAAAATAAACTATAACATAGTAAAAATAAAATTATTTACTAAATAAAACATTAGGAAAACAGTAGCTAGTTAAATAAACAAGAAATACATGATTTTGACTAAAACTATTTTTTTATTAAATCTAAAATACCTAAATAAATCCCTACTGCTAGGCAAAGTCAAAACAAAGCAGTGACAAAAACAAATCACTAAAATAACATAATCCTAACTCATTTTATAGCAGAATTACTAATCTGTCTAAAACTAAAATAAAACAATTTCTAATAATTTAAACATGGCCAAACATATTTTCTACAGAAACTACAACAAATTTGCAAACTAACAAAACAAGAATCAACTAAAAATATTAAGTAACCTAAAAGATATGGATTTTACAAAACTGAAACTATTCTGTTAAAAACAGAAACGAAAAAATAAAACTAAAAGAAAAACTGGCGCTAGTGGGCCTATCTAACGCTCAGGCGTAATATAGCTAAAGCGTGCCCGCGGTTAACAGAAAATAACCCGATCGGGCTGGTCTAAACTAAACCGCTAACTAAACCAAAATAAACCGTAACTAAAACCGGCTTTTTAAAATAAAACATACCCCTTCGGGGGATCTAATCTAAACCCTAGATTTTAGATCGGACGGCGGAGGGGGCTCCGGTGGCTTACCGCGGTGGTCGACGGCGACGGCGACGGCGGCTCGGTGGTCCGGCGACGGGCGGAGGCGTCAAAGGGTGCGGACGAGCGCGGGGAGGTCGGGGGTGGAGTAGTTGGAGCTCGGGGGCGATGGAGACGAGCGGTGGGGCGGCAATGGCGCGGCGGGGGGCTCGGTTTCCGGCGAGGAATCGCGGGCGAGGAGAGAGGGTTTCGGGGTCGGGGAGGGGCGGAACGGGGTGAGGGGGGAGTATTTATAGGGGGGGAACCCGCTTGGAGGAGGGGGCGAATCGGGAGAGGATCCCGGGATCCGCGGGATTCCGGCGACGGCGGCGGTGGCGTGGCGTGGGCGTGGCGTGGGCGAGGGGAAAGAGAGAGGTGGGGTCGGGGCGTCAGCGAGAGAGAGAGGAGGGGTGAGTGAGCGGGCGACCGAGGGGGAGAGGTTTCGGGCGCGTCGGCTCGGGCGTGGGCCGGCCTGGCTGGGCTCGGGCTAGGGCTGCTGGTGGGTGCCTCAGCCGGGCCGGGCAGTTTAGCCGGCTACTGGGGTTTACTTTTTTTTTATATATAAAACATAGACGACAAAACAACACAAATAAATAAATAAATAATATTATATAGACATATAATATATCAAAAATTTCAGAAAAAGATTTCCTACAACATGAACTATTTTTCAAGTTCAAATAAAATCCTCAAAATTTTACAAAACTCAGATAATGTTGCTGTTGCAATAAAACCCAACAAAAATCATTTTTAAAACACCAAAATGATTTCAAAATTATTTTCTCCTAATTTTCCATTGAAGGGAATCATTTTACCCTTATTTATATTTATTTATTTTTAGGAGAAAAATAATTTGAATAAAATCCAAATAATTCCGAATTTGAAAGGGAGTTTCAAAATACTTTCAATTGACTTTCAATTTGATTCTTTTTAACCTCCAACTAAAATTTAAAATAATTTAAGAAGTCATTTTATCTTCTCTCATGAAAATAAATGAGTTGCATAAACTTTATAAAATTTGAAATATTTTCAGGATGGAATTCAAATCTTTTCAAAACCCTTTTCATTTATTTAAATGGAAGAGTCATATCATCTTCACTCTAGGGTTTTGTGATGAAATGAATTTGAATTCATGGAGATCATAAATGCAAGGTGGAAGTTTGGGAAAATCATTTCATTCCCTCTCATTCAACTTTCAGAAAGATTCAAATTTCACTCAATTTCACACAAGCAATCACTCAACAATCAAACAAACAATCAGAATTTTTTATTTAATATAACATTCCAAAATTTAGAATTTTGGGATGTTACACTTCTACCACGGTTTTTTCCGTCATGGATGGCCCAAAGAATGTCATGCAGCTGCGTCTCTGGCCCGCCCAGGACGAAAAACCCATTTTCTGTCATGATTTTTTGTCATAGAAGCAGGACCCCACCAAATCTATGATGATACAGGGTTTTTTCACAATTATTGTCATAGAAGTATCATAAGTATGACAGAAAAAAATCGTTCGGCCCAAAATGTCATGGATGTGTCTTTTTTTGTAGTGAACACTTGTGTTTGAATTGACCCAAATTGCATGTTATACTAGAAGATGACATTATGTCACAAGTCTATAGTCCATAACACAGAGAAAGTTAACATAATTTTGTAAATAGACAGGGTTCAATGACAAAAATGCAAAAGAAAAGTGCGGGTTACTTTCAAAAATAGACATGGGCTAAACATAAAATGGTGGGGGCCTACCAGCAAGATTGCAACCATGTTTAGAGTGCCACCTGCTCGACAAACAACAACATGGCTGCTAGCGGGCACGCTGTGATTGACCGGTGATCTTTTTGTCATATGCGTGCCAAGTTTATGCACCAAAACGTAGCATGCGCTCCAACTTTGTGACTTGTGTGCTATATAACTCTTTTAGATGAGACCTTCCTTTGTGTCACCATCACTTCATTCATGATGATTTATGATAGCAGAAGGAAATGCCAAAAAGAGATGAGAGAGTTGCGCCAAGCGAAGTGCACGGGCTCAATAGCCCAGGAAGTAGGATACAACCCAAGTTGAGCCCGTCATTGGAGCAAGTGAGCAAGTCAGCAAGGGCGCACTATTAAATAGTTGTTAGTAAAATTGTGTAAAGAAATGTGATGGTCTGGCCCCTCATCTCGTACCTACATGCCCGGGCAGATGGCCCGGTCATTGATTGGTCATGAAAATGCAATCCAACCGAACCTCCCAAACCACCCCTATGCATTTGGGTTGTCATGTACCCCATACACAACTCATAACTGGGGTGGACATGGGGAGGCACAGACATGTCCGAACACGCTCTCCACGTCGAATCCGACCCATGCTAGCCCACAAATACCTCCTCACTACCCGCATCTGAACGAAACCCTAGCCACTTCCCACTCCACTCCACCCCAAGTCCGCTCTGATACCCCCTCCTCTCTAGTGATCTCCGCACTTCTCTGACATGGCGAGAAGCGGCCAATCAGTATATATTTTTTATGGACCAGATCAAAGTTAAAGAAGTTTGATGTATAACAAACCCATAACTTTAATTAATCTGGAACATATTGAATTGGAAAGGGTCACATGCCTTTTCATCAGGCCGTTCAATCGTAGGGTTGTAATATAGGTAGTCAATTCTAGACTGTATCAGGGGCGGGGCACCTTTTTCTCAATGTTTGTTCTTTTTTAGCTTCGTTTGTTCTATTAATTGATTCATGGTTCGGAAATAAGATGGGCTTCACATATGCCTCCTTCTATTTTCAGGGGCATGTAATCAATTCACATTACTATGTCTATGCAATCACGAGGGTTGCTCAGACATGTTGCCAATAATTCATGTTTGTCACTTGATGACCCACAAGTAAAGGGGATCAATTGTATCTCTTTTCGATAAGTAAGAGTGTCGAACCCAACGAGGAGCAGAAGGAAATGACAAGTGGTTTTCACCAAGGTAATGTCTGCAAGTGCTGAAATTGTAAGTAGCAGAGTAGTTTGATAGCAAGATAATTTGTAATGAGCAAGTAACGATAGTAGAAACAAAAGTGCAGCATGGTATCCCAATCCTTTTGAGGCAAAGGACAGGCCAAAACAGTCTCTTATGATAAGCAAAGCGTTCTTGAGGGTACACGACAATTTCATCTAGTCACTTTCATCATGTTGGTTTAATTCGTGTTCGGTACTTTAATAATTTGATATGTGGGTGGACCGGTGCTTAGGTGTTGTTCTTACTTGAACAAACCTCCTACTTATGATTAACCCTCCCGCAAACATCCGCAACTACGATAAATGTTTTAAGAATAAATTCTAACCATAGCATTAAACTTTTGGATCCAATCGGTCCCTTACGGAATAGCGCATAAACTGGGGTTTAAGCTTCTGTCACTCTCGCAACCCATCATCTAATTACTACTCCACAATGCATTCCCTTAGGCCCAAATATGGTGAAGTGTCATGTAGTCGACGTTCACATGACACCACTAAAGGAATCACAACATACATACTATCAAAATATCAAACACATATCAAGTTCCCATGATTACTTGCAACATGATTTCTCCCGTGACCTCAAGAACAAAAGTAACTACTCACAAATGATAATCATGCTCAAGATCAGAGGGGTATTAAATAGCATATTGGATCTGAACATATAGTATTCCACCAAATAAACTATATAGTAATCAACTACAAGATGTAATCAACACTACTAGTCACACACAAGCACTAATCTATAGTTCCGGTAACAAGATTGAACACAAGAGATGAACTAGGGTTTGAGATGAGATGGTGCTGTTGAAGATGTTGATGGAGATTTCCCTCCCCAAGATGGGAGAGTTGTTGGTGATGATGATGACGATGATTTCCCCCTCGGGAGAAGTTCCCAGCGGAATCACTCCGCCGGAGGGCAAAAGTGCTCCTGCCCAAGTTCCACCTCGAGACAGCGGCGCTCCATCCCGAAAGTCCTCTCCTTATTTTTTCTAGGTCAAAATGACCTATATACCAGAAGATGGGCACCGGATGTGGGCCTGGGTGAGCACAACCAACCAGGGCGCACTTGGGCTCCCTGGCGCGCCCAGGTGGGTTGTGCCCACCTGGTGGGCCCCCTCTGGTAGTTATTTGCTCCAATATTCATCATATATTTGATAAAAATCTCTGTGAAGTTTGAGCTTGTTTGGAGTTGTGCAGAATAGGTGGCCGAACATAGCTTTTCCAGGTCCAGATTTCCAGCTACCGGAATTCTCCCTCTTTGTGTGTACCTTGTAAATTATGAGAGAAAAGGCATTATAATTACTCCAAAAAGCATTGTTATGCATAAAAACATCATAAAAACAGTAAGGAAACATGATGCAAAATGGACGTATCAACTCCCCCAAGCTTAGACCTCACTTGTCCTCAAGCGAAAAACCGAAATCGAAAAACATGTCCACATGCTTAGAGAGAGAGAGGTGTCGATAAAAACAAAATACAGACATCGAAGCATCATGTTCATTATTATAACAGCAAAAAACTTAAACATAAGACTCTTATCATAAAGCTCTTATCATAGACTTCTCATGAATAAGTGACAATTCATCACACTATTGAAGTATAAAGCAAAATCTCTATTAAAAAGCAACAAACTATGTTCTCAGTCAACTTTTCAACTACAATTCATCATCTTTTCAGGAAGGGTCACGTATCAGAGCCTTTAGGCAAGTCGACATACTCAACCATCATATAGTCTTCTATGATTGCTAACACCCACCGCGTACACATGAGCAAAACATTTCAACCGGACACATAGAACGATAGGGGCTTATAGTTTCGCCTCCCAACGTATTCACCTCAAGGGTGATGTCAACAAAAATAACTCATGCTATATATATTCAACTGGACATATGTGCCTAGATCTTTACTCACCACATGATGCTTGCCAAAGGAGAAAAATAGAAAAAGGAATAGAAGGAAAACTTTGACTCCTTGCATAAAAGTAAATACATAAAAGTAAAAGATAGGCCCTTCGCAGAGGGAAGCAGAGGTTGCCATGCGCTTATTTGTATCTATGCTCAACCCCTTAGTGCAAAAGAACGTCACTTTGCATTGCCCCTTGTGATAGCGACCTTTATTATGCAATCTGTCGCTTTTATTCTTCACCATCACAAGTTCGTGCAACACCCAGTTTTCTCTTACACTAAATGATCTTACACTTTTAGAAGAAATTTTTGTTGCCCTTTTGCACCGATGACAACTTACTTGAGGGATCTTGCTCAATCCCTAGGTAGGTAAGGTCGACACTTGAAAATAAGATTTAGGTTTAAGGGTTTTTGGATGCAGAAGTAGTATCTCTACTAAGTGCGGAATTTTTGGCTAGCAGAGATAGGGGGCAAGCACCACATGTTAAAGGATCCATGACAACATGACTTCTATGTGAATATAAACAAACATAAACCATTAAGTTGTCTTCCTTGTCCAACGTCAACAATTTTGGCATATAATATTTTGATGAGGGCTCACAATCACCAAAGATTTCTAGGATAGTATATTTATATGTGAATCTTCTCTTCCCTTATTAATTCTTTCATGAGTTGCATCATTGAATAATGCTATGTTTGTCAATCTCTAATAAAATTTTCTACTTATACTTTTCCTTATGTGGTGCATCATCTACCATAAGATTAGTATATGATCTTCTTGATTTATTTCCTTTCTTTTATTTATTTTCTTTCTCTTTTTTCTTCCTTAAATATTTTCTTTTATTTGCAACACGAAAGTAAAGAAAGCAAAAACTCTCAAAGTATTGATCACTAAGAAAACTCTCAAAGAAGAAAGGATCGAACTAAAATTTTATGCATCTGAAGCAAAAGATCAAACTAAAATAAGTAAACGCAAAAAGGTAGTGGGAAGATATGATACCGGGGCACCTCCCCCAAGCTTGGTGGAAGCCAAGGGGAGTGCCCATACCCGATACTCAGTTCTCTTTTGGTGATGAAGAAGAATGTGGTGGTGCAGTGGTAGTTTCCAGTATAACCATGAAAAGTATTGATCACTAAGGCTTGATGAATTAGCTCACCGTTTTTCTTCACTTTAGCCATTATGTGTTTATTTTCTGGGCCCCAAGGGTTTATTCCTGCACTGTTTTCTCTTGGGCGAGATATGTCCCAATTGGACGGTATGTGCCTACGAGGAGTATTCTCGAACCCATAGTTATGAATCGAATTGCGAAAATTGTTATGATGTAACTTGTGTAAAGGACTCCTTGGTGGGGTTTCTTATTGCACTTCGAGGCTCTCTTAATTATTTGGTGACCTCATAGCTTGATGAGGATTCGGGTGAGTGGAGATGCCAGCCAAGGTGCCTCTGTCGGAAGCTGGAGAGTTAACCCCAAAAGTATTTTCCTCCTCTTCCTCCATAACCACCTCTCCAGCTTCCTATCTTCTTAGATCCTCCTGAACCGCCCATGCGTCTTCTTCTCCATTGTTGGAGCGTGAGGAAGACATGAGGCTAGTGCTACCTCTTTGAGCACTGCGTTGGTTTTCCCTTGAAGAGGAAAGGGTGATGCAGGAAAGTAGCGTAAGTATTTCCCTCAGTTTTTGAGAACCAAGGTATCAATCCAGTAGGAGGCCACGCACGAGTCCCTCACACCTACACAAACAAACAAGAACCTTGCAACCAACGTGATAAAGGGGATCTGATAGAGATGATAGGATAATATTTTTAGTATTTTTATGATAAAGATGCAAAGTAAAATAAAAGGCAATAAAAATAGCTAAGTGTTGGAAGATTAATATGATGGAAAATAGACCCGGGGGCCATAGGTTTCACTAGTGGCTTCTCTCAAGATAGCATAAGTATTTGCGATGGGTAAACAAATTACTGTCGAGCAATTGATAGAATTGAGCATAGTTATGAGAATATCTAGGTATGATCATGTATATAGGCATCACATCCGAGACAAGTAGACCGACTCATGCCTGCATCCACTACTACTACTCCACACATCGACCGCTATCCAGCATGCATCTAGAGTATTAAGTTCATGAAGAACAGAGTAACGCATTAAGAAAGATGACATGATGTACAGGGATAAACTCATGCAATATGATATAAACCCCATCTTTTTATCCTCGATGGCAACAATACAATACGTGCCTTGCTATCCCTACTAACACCGGGAAAGGACACCGCAAGATTGAACCCAAAGCTAAGCATTTCTCCCATTGCAAGAAAGATCAATCTAGTAGGCCAAACCAAACTGATAATTCGAAGAGACATGCAAAGATAACCAATCATACATAAAAGAATTCAGAGGAGATTCAATATTGTTCATAGATAATCTTGAGCATAAATCCACAATTCATCGGATCTCGACAAACACACCGCAAAAGAAAATTACATTGAATAGATCTCCACAAGAGAGGGGAGAACATCTTATTGAGATCCAAAAAGAGAGAAGAAACCATCTAGCTAATAACTATGGACCCGAAGGTCTGAGGTAAACTACTCACACTTCATCGGAGAGGCCTTGGAGATGATGTAGAGGCCCCCCGTGATCAATGCCCCCTCTGGAGGAGCGCCGGAAAAGGTCCCAAGATGGGATCTCACGGGTACAGAAAGTTGCGGCGGTGGAAATATGGTTTTGGCTCCGTATCTGGTAGTTTGGGGGTACATAGGTATATATAGGAGGAAGAAGTACGTCCGTGGAGCAACGAGGGGCCCATGAGGGTGGAGGGCGCACCTGGGGGGGTAGGCGCGCCCCCTACCTCGTGCCTTCCTCGTTCTTTGCTTTGCGTAGACTCCAAGTCCTCTAGATCACGTTCATTTCAAAAATCACGTTCCCGAAGGTTTCATTCCGTTTGGACTCCGTTTGATATTCTTTTTCTGCGAAACACTGGAACGGACAAAAAATAGCAATTCTGGGCCGGGCCTACGGTTAATAGGTTAGTCCCAAAAGTAATATAAAAGTGTATAATAAAGCCCAATAATGTCCAAAATAGAATATAATGTAGCATGGAACAATAAAAACTTATAGATACGTTGGAGATGTATCAGCTAGCCTGGCTGAATCTGACAGGAAACAGCAAGAAAAGAAAACAGAGGATTTCTCCGTGATACGGTGATCAACAGGTTCAGGGAGTATATATAGATTTTTTTAATCTTGGGGGACAAGCAAACTGTAGAAAAACGGAGTCCGGAAGGTGTCCCAGGTGGGCACAACCCACCTGGGTGCGCCAGGTGGCGCGCCCTAGTGTCTTGTGACCACCAGGGTACGCTTCCTGGAAGTTTCTTATTTTCCTATTTTTCTAAATATTCCAAAACTGACAAAAAATATTTTTGCGGATATTTCGGAGTCCGTTTACTTACCTTATCACGTACCTCCTTATTTTCACGATTCTGGAGTGTTCCGAAAGGACTCTTTTGTGTGTTCTTCCGGTGTCAAAGTTTGGATAATATTACTTTCAACATTAATGGGCATACCTGAGATATAATGTTGTATTCGTTGCCCATTGACAACTTTCGGGTTAGTACCTTCGGCATTATTTATGGCTCCAGACCAATAAACCTCCTCGATAACATAGGGTCCTTCCCATTTTGAGAGGAGTTTTCATGCAAAGAATCTAAAACGAGAGTTGTACAAAAGAACATATTCTCCAACTTTAAACTCATGCTTTTGGATTCTTTTGTCATGCCATCTTTTAACCTTTTCTTTGAATAAATTTGCATTTTCATAAGCTTGGGTTCTCCATTCATCTAATGAGCTAATATCAAATAACCTCTTTTCACCAGCAAGTTTGAAATCATAGTTGAGCTCTTTGATGGCCCAATATGCTTTATGTTCTAACTCAAGAGACAAATGAAAAGCTTTTCCATAAACCATTTTATAAGGAGACATACCCATAGGCTTTTTATATGCTGTTCTATAAGCCCAAACTGCATCATCTAATTTCTTAGACCAATTATTCCTGGACCTATTGACAGTCTTTTGCAAAATTAATTTTATTTCTCTATTGCCAAGTTTCACTTCACCACTAGACTGAGGATGATAAGGTGATGCAATTCTATGGTAAACATCATACTTGGAAAGCATTTTACGGAAAGCACCATGAATAATGTGTGAACTACCATCAGTCATTAAATATCTAGGGACTCCAAACTTTGGGAAAATAACTTCCTTAAGCATTTTAATAGAGTTGTTGTGATCAGCACTACTGGTTGGAATAGCTTCTACCCATTTAGTTGAAGGAAATATGCCTAGAGGCAATAATAAAGTGGTTATTTATATTTCCTTATATTATGATAAATGTTTATTATTCATGCTAGAATTGTATTAACCGGAAACTTGATACATGTGTGAATACATAGACAAAACAAAGTGTCCCTAGTATGCCTCTACTTGACTAGCTCGTTAATCAAAGATGGTTAAGTTTCCTGACCATAGACATGTGTTGTCACTTGATGAATGGGATCACATCACTAGGAGAATGATGTGATGGACAAGACCCATCCAATAGATTAGCATTAATGATCGTTTAGTTTATTGCTATTGCTTTCATCATGACTTATACATGTTCCTCTGACTATGAGATTATGCAACTCCCGAATACCGGAGGAACACCTTGTGTGCTATCAAATGTCACAACGTAAGTGGGTGATTATAAAGATGCTCTATAGGTGTCTCCAAAGGTGTTTGTTGGATTGGCATAGATCAAGATTAGGATTTTTTCACTCCGTGTATCGGAGAGATATCTTTGGGCCCTCTCGGTAATGCACGTCACTATAAGCCTTGCAAGCAATGTGACTAATGAGTTATTTACGGTATGATACGTTACGGAACGAGTAAAGAGACTTTCAGGTAACGAGATTGAACTAGGTATGATGATACAGACGATCGAATCTCGGGCAAGTAACATACCGATGACAAAGGGAACAACGTATGTTGTTATGCGGTTTGACCGATAAAGATCTTCGTAGAATATGTAGGAGCCAATATGAGCATCTAGGTTCCGCTATTGGTTATTGACCGGAGATGTGTCTCGGTCATGTCTACATAGTTCTCGAACCCGTAGGGTCCGCACGCTTAATGTTCGATGACGATTAGTATTATGAGTTATGTGTTTTGATGACCGAAGTTTCTTCGGAGTCCCGGATGAGATCACGGACGTGACGAGGAGTCTCTAAATGGTCGAGACATAAAGATTGATATACTGGACCATGTTATTCGGACACTGGAAGTGTTTCGGATAGTTTCGGGTAAAAACAGACTACCGGAGGGGTTACCGGAACCCCCGGGGGGAACTAATGGGCCACCATGGGCCTTATTTGAGAGAGAGGAGGGCCGCCAGGGCAGCCCCCCCTAGCAGTCCGAGTTTGACAAGGGAAAGGGGGCGGCGCCCTCTTTCCTACTCCCTCTCCCTCTCCTTCCTTCCCCCTCTCTTGCTTGTGGACGAATTCTACTAGGACTAATAGTCCTAGTAGGACTCCCTCTCCTTGGGCGTGCCCCTAGGTACGGCCGGCCTGCCCCTCCCTCCTTTATATACATGGGAAAGGGGGCACCCTAGAACACACAAGTTTCTCTTAACCGTGTGCGGTGCCCCCCTCCACAGTTACACACCTCGATCATATCACCGTAGTGCTTAGGCGAAGCCCTGCGCCGGTAACATCATCATCACCGTCGCTACGCCGTCGTGCTGACGGAACTCACCCTCGTCCTCAACTGGAGCACGGGGGACGTCATCGAGCTGAATGTGTGCTGAACGCGGAGGTGTCGTACGTTCGGTACTTGGATCGGTAGGATCGCAAAGAAGTTCGACTACATCAACCACGTTACGAAAACGCTTCCGCTTTCGGTCTACGAGGGTATGTGGACACACTCTTCCCTCTTGTTGCTATGCATCTCCTAGATAGATCTTGCGTGATCGTAGGATTTTTTTTGAAATTACTGCGTTCCCCAATAGTGGCATCAGAGCCAGGTCTATGCGTAGATGTTATATGCACGAGTAGAACACAAAGAATTGTGGGCGATAATAGTCATACTGCTTACCAGCAACGTCTTACTTTGATTCGGCGGCATTGTTGGATGAAGCGGCCCGGACCGACTTTACATAACCGCGTTCATGAGACTGGTTCTGCCGATGTGCTTTGCACACAGGTGGCTGGCGGTGTCTGTTTCTCCGACTTTAATTGAATCGAGTTTGACTACGCCCGGTCCTTGTTGAAGGTCAAAACAGCACTGTCGGGGGTTTGGTGCGAAATATGCCAAACGATGGCTTATCATGATGGGGGCTAGTAAGACGTCGCCGGTGCCAGGAAGCGGGATGAGGCGAAGACATGCACGCCGGTGAATCTTACCCAGGTTCGGGGCTCTCCGTGGAGATAACACCCCTAGTCCTGCTCTGCGGGGTCTCCGCATGATCACTCAAGCAATAATGGTGGCTACAAGCTTGCTCCTTGAGCTGTTTCTCTAGAGGGGGAAGGGGAGCAATTCTAGCCCTAGCTTCCTCTCTCTATATGGGTGTGTGGGTGAACAAGAGGCTGAACCCTTTGCATGGGTGCCCTGGGGGTTTATATAGGCCTACCGCCCAGGGGTACAATGGTAATCCGGTCGGGTGTAGGCCTGAGCCGTCAGTGTCTCTGGTCGTCGGCTTCTCCACCGGCCGGTGGGGCCCGCCGCCTGTCCGGTACTTGGTCGACAGGCCGTACCCGCCGCTTGCAGGTCCTGCTGGCTACCCAATACTGTAGCGATGCGGCTAATGATGCGTGCTTTGTCGGGGGAGGCATGGCTACAGTGCCGCCGCCTGGCGGGCGTTCACTATAGCCATTCCCCAAATCGTCTAGTTAATGGCGCACGGGTCCCCAGGAGGGGAGGGCCGCCTGGTCATCTGCCGGCCCCTACAGAGCCGACTGGCCAGGGACGGCCGCCTTCTGATCTTCTCGTCGTCAGGTGGGGCCCGCCGCCTGCGGGCCGTATCGACAGCTCGTCATGGGGGCGCAGCCCCCTCTGACATGGGTGACATCAGGGTCAGCGTGGTAACAGTGCTACGCCGAACGGAGGAGCCCCGCTTGGTACGGCGTACTGTGGCCTTGCTATGCCCTAGGCTAGGGGGCGGCGGGGCGTGCTGTAGCCACGCCCCGTCTTGTCGTATTTATGAGGGTGCAGACTTTGAGAGTACTTGGGGCCGCCTGCTGGAGCCGGCCTCTCCAGGGGCCGCCAGCCAGGAGTCGGCTCATTTTGAGGCCGCCTTCTGGGCCATGCCGCCTTCTAGAAGCCGGCCGCCTGGACCAGCCGGCGGCGAGAAGGCGGCGCTTTGGTCTTGGATCCTTGAGGGGCGTAGTCAACCCTGATGTCTTGAAACGCCATGGGGAGCCGACGGGGCAACCCGTGGCTAATTCCTCCGACAGTAGTCCCCGAAGCTGGTGGGGTGCCGCGGCTGAAAGTGGCGTGGGGCAGCAACAACTTCCTACCATGAGTATTCTGTTGATCTTGCTTCATTCTTCTTCTGGATCACCGACTGCCAGGAGTCGGACACAACCAGGCGGCCGCCTGGTGGTTTTCAAAACGTTGAGGCAGGAACCAAGCGACGTGCTAGCCTAGCCCTAGGCCAGCCGCCAGCTATTCGCACGCCACGTGGCACCAGCAGGCCAAGGGTCCTGGCAGCCCATGCGCGCGATGGGACGTGACTGCAGGCCAGGGCCTGCCACAACCGGGCCTCGGCCCGCGTGCGGATCCGCTACGTCCAAGGCGGACGGTTGGGTTTCTGGAGCGCATTTACCCGCGCTTTTTACTGCGCGGTTACTGCGGGGACGTGGGGTGGTGGGCGCAGTTAATCCCACGAACCCCACGCCCCGCGCCCTCGGCTTCGCAGCTCGGGGCTACAAATAGGGGGAGGAGGGGGATGGCACTACCGCGCGCTCCCACCTCCTCCTCCTCCTTGCTCTTCTTCTTCTTTCTCTCTGCCGCCACCGCACCCCCGCAGTCTCGCCGGAGCACCATCGCGGCTTCTCGTGGCCAAGTCTTTCTCCCCCGCAGCACTGCCGTTCCGCCGCGGATCCGCTCCTCCTCCACCGCGTCGTGCCTCCATTGAGCCTTCGACATCCATGGTGCGCGACAAGGAGAACTTCGGTGCCTGTGACGGCTCCAACGTCTAGCAGGGCCACCTCGACTTCTTGCGAGACACAAGGCGGCTGCCCGACGCGGGCTATGTTGAGGCGTGTGTCTCGCCGGCGAGAGAAATCACGCCGACACCGAGGGACGGCGAGCGCGTCGTGTTCCAGATGCACTTCCTCCGTGGCTTCGGCTTTCTGATCTGCGGTTTTCTTCGCTCCTTCCTCGAGTTCTACAACCTCCAGTCGCACCACCTCACGCCCAACACAATGGTGCTGCTGTTGGCCTTCGTCATGCTGTGCAAAGGCTACCTTGGCATTCTCCCCACACTCGAGCTATGGGGGAAGTGTTTCTACACCAAGCTTGGCGTCGCCGCCAAGGACGAGCCAGTCGAGTGCGGCGCCTTTGTCGATGTGCGGCGCCCAGGAGTCAGCAACCGCTTTCCACCCATCACTCTAGTCCAGTCTGTCAAGCTGTGGCAGAAATCGTATTTCTACGGAAGAACGTTGACCCAGCGGTGGACTTCCTCAACTTGCCGCCCTATGAAGCTGGCCAGCCGGCTGAACCGCGCGCCAGCTGGACATACAAGACGAAGCACCTGTCGGCCTCCGGCGCCGCTGTCGCCAGGCTCGAGGAGATGAAAGACCCAGAGGGCCTCCAGGCGTACGACTTGCTGACTGCTTTTGTGATGCTCCGGGTTCTCCCCCTCAAGGGCCGGCCTCACATGATTTGTCAGATGAGTGGTCACCGGGACCCATGCCGGCTGTCCACCCGTGAGATGCCGGTCGCGGAGGTGGCCCACATGGTGAATGAGATAACGAACCTCAAGCTCGCAATGGACTGGTGGTTCGGCAAGCCGCCATACTCCCGCGCTAATCCGCCTCCTACTGTAAGTTCCCGATCCTTCTCTCTTTTTTGGTCTTTATTTCTTCTGCCGAGTTCTGGCTTGCCGACTAATCAGTCGGACATGTCAAAGCTCCTTCCAACTGAGCAGCCGACCGATGCTCTGGCGCACGGCCAGGACTTCCTGCAGGACCGGGCGGTGAGTGACGCGGACGACCGCGACTTGGGAGCGGCCGCCTTGGAAGACGACGCCACGGGTGGTGTGATACGTCTCCAACGTATCTATAATTTTTGATTGCTCCATGCTATATTATCTTCTGTTTTGGACATTATTGGGCTTTATTATTCACTTTTATATTATTTTTGGGACTAACCTATTAACCGGAGGCCCAGCCCGAAATTGATGTTTTTTCCTATTTGTAGTTTACTTGAAAAAGAATATAAAACGTAGTCCAAACGTAATTAAACCTTCGGGAACGTTATTTTCATAACGAACATTATCCAGGTGACTTGGACCCTAAGTCAAGGAAGCTTCCAGGAAGCCACGCGGTTGGGGGCGCGCCTACCCCCCCCCCCCCCCCCCACAGGATCGCCCTCCACCCTCGTGGGCCCCATGTTGTTCCACTGACGTACTCCTTCCTCCTATATATTACCTACGTACCCCCAAACAATCAGATACGGAGCACTAAACCTAATTCCACCGCTGCAACCTTCTGTACCCACGAGATCCCATCTTGGGGTTTGTTCCGGAGCTTCGCCGGAAGGGGCATCGATCACGGAGGGCTTCTACATCAACACCATAGCCTCTTCGATGAAGTGTGAGTAGTTTACCTCAGACCTTCGGGTCCATAGTTATTAGCTAGATGGTTTCTTCTCTCTTTTTGGATCTCAATACAATGTTCTCCCCCTCTCTTGTGGAGATCTATTCAATGTAATCTTCTTTTGCGGTGAATTTGTTGAGACCGATGAATTGTAGGTTTATGATCAAGTTTATCTATGAACAATATTTGAATCTTCTGAATTCTTTTATGTATGATTGGTTAACTTTGCAAGTCTCTTCGAATTATCAGTTTGGTTTGGCCTACTAGATTTATTTTCTTGCAATGGGAGAAGTGCTTAGCTTTGGGTTCAATCTTGCGGTGTCCTTTCCCAGTGACAGTAGGGGCTGCAAGGCATGTATTGTATTGTTGCCATCTAGGATAACAAGATGGGGTTTTTATCATATTGGATGAATATATCCCTCTACATCATGTCATCTTGCTTAAGGCGTTACTCTGTTCTTATGAAATTAATACTCTAGATGCATGCTGCATAGCGGTCGATATGTGGAGTAACAGTGGTAGATGCAGGCAGGAGTCGGTCTACTTGTCTCGGAAGTGATGCCTGTATACATGATCATACCTAGATATTCTCATAACTATGCTCAATTCTGTCAATTGCTCAATAGTAATTTGTTCACCCACCGTAAAATACGTATGCTCTTGAGAGAAGCCACTAGTGAAACCTATGGCCCCCGGGTCTATCTTCCATCATATTAATCTTCCAACACTTAGTTATTTCCGTTGCTTTTATTTTACTTTGCATCTTTATCATAAAAATACCAAAAATATTATCTTATCATATCTATCAGAGATCACTCTCGTAAGTGACTGTGTAGGGATTGACAACGCCTTATCGCGTTGGTTGCGAGGATTTATTTGTTTGTCTAGATGCGAAGGACTCGCGCGTAGCCTCCTACTGGATTGATACCTTGGTTCTCAAAAACTGAGGGAAACACTTACGCTGCTTTGCTGCATCACCCTTTCCTCTTCAAGGGAAAACCAACGCAATGCTCAAGAGGTAGCATGGTGGCGACGGGGCAGGCGGCTCTGGTGGAGGAGGCGGCATCGAGGCGTGGTCGGACGACGATACAGAGGAGGCCGGGTGGCGCCGCTAGCCGGCCGGCAACAGGGCGAGGCCGAGCTCCTCAGCGGCGCCATCTGCACCAGGCGGCGCGCCAAAGTGCCGAGCCGGCACGCAGCTGCATGGCGCCTGGCCGAAGAAGCCCAAGGGCTCGGCTGCGGCGACCAGACGAGAGGAGGCCGCCGTGAAGGCTGACCAGTTCCAAAGGGCCACGAAGCAGCTGCCGATGGTTCATGTGTGAGTGCTTACTCCTCTTCATGCTTTCTCTTGTTTTTTGCAACCTTCTACTGAATTTTCTTCAACTCGCACGAATCAGGGCACCGCTCTCTCTTGAGCGGTCGACCTCTACCTCCATCGTCGGAGGGCCGGAGGGCTCTACCAACACACGCCGCGTGGACCCGCGCGCCGAGCTCCAGGCGGCAACGGAGTGGAATGCGCGGGAAGCGCGCTAGTAGCAAGAGAGGGCGGACCGGACAAAGGCGGACGCTGCAGCACACGAGGAGGCGGACGCGGCAACCAGGGCCCTGGCCGATGCCTCAACAAAGGCCCAGGCGGAGAAGGCGGCCAAGACCCAGGCGGACGCGGCCGTCGGGGCGCAAGTTGGGGCGGCCATAGATGGTCGGGCCCCACTAATGGTCATTCCGCTGCGCTTCATGCCGCCAGCGACGGAGGTCTTGGCGCTGACTGGAGGGGCCAACGTCAACCAGTCGGCCATGGAGAGGGAGGAGGGAGACACCATAGTCCCAAGACCGCAGGCGCCCCCGCAGACACCGGCTGCCGAGGCCCAAGACAGTCGGCCCAACGCGCCACCGGCGTCTCAAGGCGGTGGCGAGCTGGTGGTAGGTGCGACTTCCGCCGTTGGGACCCCGACACGCCGGCGTGCGGCAAAGGCGGCCTCGGCTCCTCGGCCCCAAGTGATTGGAGCCTCGAGCTCGTCGGTGCCGGACGCCGAAGCCACCAGCTCTGCACCGACAGAGTGGTTGCACGGGGGCGGGATGAGCACCCTGATCAAGGCAGCGCAGGACATCCAGGCCGACTTCAGGGCCGAAGCCGCCGCCCTTTAGCAATGTATGAAGGCGTTCGTGAAGAAGCGGGCCACCGTTCGGGTATGTAACTTGCTTCTTGTTTTTGGTTCTTGGAGTCTTCGGCGGGGGCGCGCCAGCGCACCCGCTGGGTGTAGCCCCGAGTTCCAATCCGACTGCTGAGCAGTCGGGTGGGAACTTCTCAGTGGGTTCTGAGTTCTGACTCCCCTTTCTTTCTGTTGCTTCGTTGTAGGACTACCACAACGTCCGTGCAGCCACCTTCAACGGACAGACCAAGGAGCTAGACAAGTGGGCCGCGGACTTGGTTGCGAGCTGGAGTAAGCACTCCATCCTCTTGCTTCTCGCGGGGGCGCGGCAGAGCACCCGCTGGGTGTAGTCCCCGAGATTCGGGCCGACTACCGAGCAGTCGGGCCGGATCTTCTTGTTGGGGAACGTTGTAGAAAATAAAAATTTTCCTACGGTTTCACCAAGATCCATCTATGAGTTCTACTAAGCAACGAGTCAAGAGAGAGAGTTTGCATCTACATACCACTTGTAGATCAAGTACGGAAGCGTTTGAGGGAGTGGTGATGATGAAGACGTTCCCCAACGTGTTTCCGATCACCGATGACCAAGTGCTGAACGGACAGCACCTCCGCGTTCAACACACGTACGGGACGATGGCGTCTCCTACGTCTTGATCCAGCAAGGATGAAGGAGAGGTTGAGGAAGACAACCCCAATGGCAGCATGACGGCGTGGTGCGGTTGGTACTGGCAGTTCTCGGCAGGGGTTCGCCACGCTTGCGTGGAGAAAGAGAGGTGTTGGGGAGGGGAGGGGCTGCGCCTTCAATGGTGTGTGCAGCCCTCCCCCCCACCCCTCTATTTATAGGAGGAAGGGAGAGGGGGCCGGCCCCCTTTAGATGGCATCTAGAGGGGGGCGGCGGCCAAGGGGAGGAGGAAAGGGGGGGCTTGCCCCCCCTTTGCCCCTTTAGGGTTTCCCCTCCCCATGCCCTAGCCGCATGGGCCTAGGTGGGGAGGTGCGCCCAGCCCACCAGGGGTTGGCTCCCTCTCCCACTTAGCCCATGTGGCCCCCCCGGGAGGGGTGGCCCCTCTAGGTGGACCTCCGGAACTCTCCCGGTGGCCCCGGTACATTACCGGTATACCACCAAAACTTTCCGGAGTCCGTTTAACCACTTTCCATATATAAATCTTTACCTCCGGACCATTCCGGAACTCCTCGTGACGTCCGGGATCTCATCCGGGACTCCGAACAACATTCGGTAATCACATACTTGTCTTCCTATTAACCCTAAGCGCCACCGAACCTTAAGTGTGTAGACCCTACGGGTTCGGGAGACATGCGAACATGACCGAGACCATCTCAGGTCAATAACCAACAGCGGGATCTGGATACCCATGTTGGTTCCCACATGCTCCTCGATGTTGTCATCGGATGAACCACGATGTCGAGGGTTCAAGCAACCCCGTATGCTATTCCCTTTGTCAGACGGTATGTTACTTGCCCGAGACTCGATCGTCGGTATCCCAATACCTCGTTTAGTCTCGTTACCGGCAAGTCACTTTACTCATACCGTAATGCATGATCCCGTGACCAGACACTTGATCACTTTGAGCTCATTGTGATGATGCATTACGGAGTGGGCCCATGATACCTCTCCGTCATACGGAGTGACAAATCTGTCTCGATCCGTGTCAACCCAACAGACACTTTCGGAGATACCTGTAGTGCACCTTTATAGTCACCCATTTACGTTGTGACGTTTGGTACACCCAAAGCATTCCTACGGTATCCGGGAGTTACACGATCTCACGGTCTAAGGAAGATATACTTGACATCGAAAAGCTCTAGCAAAGCGAACTACACGATCTTTGTGCTATGCTTAGGATTGGGTCTTGTCCATCACGTCATTCTCCTAATGACGTGATCTCGTTGTCAATGACATCCGATGTCCATAGTCAGAAACCATGACTATCTGTTGACCAACGAGCTAGTCTACTAGAGGCTTACTAGGGGCGTATTGTAGTCTATGTATTCACACGTGTATTACGATTTCCGGATAATACAGTTATAGCATGAATAAAAGACAATTATCATGAACAAGGAAATATAATAATAATGCTTTTATTATTGCCTCTAGGCCATATTTCCAACAGTCTCCCACTTGCACTAGAGTCAATAATCTAGTTACATTGTGATGAATCGAACACCCATAGAGTTCTGGTGTTGATCATGTTTTACTGCGGAAGAGGTTTAGTCATCGGATCTGCGACATTCAGATCCGTATGCACTTTACAAATTTCTATGTCTCCATCCTGAACATTTTCATGGATGGAGTTGAGCGACGCTTGATGTGCCTGGTCTTCTTGTGAAACACAGGCTCCTTGGCAAGGGCAATAGCTCCGGTGTTGTCACAGAAGAGTTTGATCGACCCGACGCATTGGGTATGACTCCTAGGTCGGTGATGAACTCCTTCACCCAAATTGCTTCATGCGCTACCTCGAGGCTGCCATGTACTCCGCTTCACATGTAGATCCCGCCACGATGCTCGCTTGCAGCTGCACCAGCCATCGCTCCACCATTCAACATATACACGTATCCGGTTTGTGACTTAGAGTCATCCAGATCTGTGTCGAAGCTAGCGTCGACGTAACCCCTTACGACGAGCTCTTCGTCACCTCCATAAACGAGAAACATGTCCTTTGTCCTATTCAGGTACTTCAGGATATTCTTGACCGCTGTCCCGTGTTCCTTGCGGGATTACTTTGGTACCTTCCTACCAAACTTACGGCAAGGTTTACATCAGTGCCGGTACACGACATGGCATACATAATAGATCCTATGGCTGAGGCATAGGGGATGACGCTCATCTCTTCTTTATCTTTTGCCGTGGTCGGGCATTGAGCTGAGCTCAATCTCACACCTTGGCAAAGACAGGCAAGAACCCTTTCTTGGACTGATCCATTTTGAACTTCTTCAAAATCTTATCAAGGTATGTGCTTTGTGAAAGACCTATGAGGCGTCTCGATCTATCTCTATAGATCTTGATGCCTAATATATAAGCAGCTTCTCCAAGGTCCTTCATTGAAAAACACTTATTCAAGTAGGCCTTAATGCTGTCCAAGAATTCTATATCATTTCCCATCAAAAGTATGTCATCTACATATAATATGACAAATGGAGCTCCCACTCACTTTCTTGTAAACGCAGGCTTCTCCATAAGTCTGCATAAACCCAAACGCTTTGATCATCTCATCAAAGCGAATGTTCCAACTCCGAGATGCTTGCACCAGCCCATAAATGGATCATTGGAGCTTGCATACTTTGTTAGCATTCTTAGGATCGACAAAACCTTCCGGCTGCATCATATACAGCTCTTCCTTAAGATATCCGTTAAGGAACGCTGTTTTGACGTCCATCTGCCATATCTCATAATCATAGTATGCGGCAATTGCTAACATGATTCGGACGGACTTAAGCTTCGCTACGGGAGAGAAAGTCTCATCGTAGTCAATCCCTTGAACTTGCCGATAACCTTTAGCGACAAGTCGAGCTTTATAGATGGTGACATTACCATCCGCGTCCGTCTTCTTCTTAAAAATCCATTTGTTTTCTATCGCCGCCGATCATCGGGCAAGTCACCAAAGTCCACACTTTGTTTTCATACATGGATTCTTTCTCGGACTTCATGGCTTCTAGCCATTTGTTGGAATCTGGGCCCGCCATTGCTTCTTCATAGTTCGAAGGTTCATTGTTGTCTAACCACATGATTTCCAAGACAGGGTTGCCGTACCACTCTGGTGCGGAACGTGTCCTAGTGGACCCACGAGTTCAATGAGCAACTTGATCCAAGTACCTTGATCATCATCGTGAATTTCCTCTTCAGTTGGTGTAGGCATCACAGAACACTTTCTGAGTAGCACTACTATCCTGTTCAAGAGGTAGTACTTCATCGAGTTCTACTTTCCTCCCACTTACTTCTTTTCGAGAGAAACTCTTTCCGAGAAAGGATCCGTTCTTGGCAACAAAGATCTTGCCCTCGGATCTTAAGTAGAAGGTATACCCTATGGTTTCCTTTAGGGTATCCTATGAAGACGCATTTTTCCGACTTGGGTTCGAGCTTTTCAGGTAGAAGTTTCTTGACATAAGCATCGCATCCCCAAACTTTTAGAAACGACAGCTTAGGTTTCTTTCCAAACCATAATTCATACGGTGTCGTCTCAACGGACTTGACGGTGCCCTATTTAAAGTGAATGTAGCTGTCTCTAGAGCGTATGCCCAAAATGATAGCGGTAAATCGGTAAGAGACATCATAGACTGCACCATATCCAATAGAGTGCGACATTTACGCTCGGACACACCATTACGCTTGAGGTGTTCCAGCGGCGTTAGTTGTGAAACGATTCCACATTTTCTTAAGTGTGTACCAAATTCGTGACTTAAATATTCTCCTCCACGATCTGATCGTAAGAATTTTATCTTTCGGTCACGTTGATTCTCTACTTTATTCTGAAATTCCTTGAACTTTTCAAATGTCTCAGACTTGTGTTTCATCAAGTAGACATACCCATATCTACTCAAGTCATCTGTGAGAGTGAGAACATAACGATACCCTCCGCGAGCCTCAACGCTCATTGGACCGCACACATCGGTATGTATGATTTCCAACAAGTTGGTTGCTCGCTCCATTGTTCCGGAGAACGGAGTCTTGGTCATCTTGCCCATGAGGCATGGTTCGCATGTGTCAAATGATTCATAATCTAAAGACTCCAAAAGTCCATCGGCATGGAGCTTTTTCATGCGCTTGACACCAATGTGACCAAGGCGGCGGTGCCACAAGTATGTGGGACTATCGTTATCAACTTTACATCTTTTGGTATTCACGCTATAAACATGTGTAATACTACCGAGATTCATTAAGAATAAACCATTGACCATCGGAGCATGACCATAATACATATCTCTCATATAAATAGAACAACCATTATTCTCGGATTTAAATGAGTAGCCATCTCGCATTAAACAAGATCCAGATACAATATTCATGCTCAAACTTGGCACCAAATAACAATTATTAAGGTTCATAACTAATCCCGTAGGTAAATGAAGAGGTAGCGTGCGACGGCGATCACATCGACTCTGGAACCATTCCCCGACGCCAAGATCGTCACCTCGTCCTTTGCCGTTTCCGCTTGTTCCGCAGCTCCTCTTTGTGAATTACAAATATGAGCAACGGCACCGTATCAAATACCGGGAGTTACTACGAGTAATCGGCAAAGTACACATCAATTACATGTATATCAAATATACCTTTGGTGTTGCCAGCCTTCTTGTCCGCTAAGTATTTGGGGCAGTTCCGCTTCAAAGGACCCTCCCTTGCAATAAAAGCACTTCAGTCTCGGGTTTGGGTCCATTCTTTGACTTCTTCCGGCAACTTGCTTACGGGCGCGGCAACCTCCTTGCCGTCCTTCTTGAAGTTCTTCTTACCCTTGCCCTTCTTGAACTTAGTGGTCTTATTGACCATCAACACTTGATGTTCTTTCTTGATTTCAACCTCGGCTGACTTCAGCATAGAGAACACTTCAGGAATGGTCTTTACCATCCCCTGCATGTTGTAGTTCATCACAAAGCTCTTGTAGCTTGGTGGGAGCGACTGGAGGATTCTGTCAATGACCGCCTCATCAGGCAGGTTAATATTCAGCTGGGTCATACGGTTGTGCAACCTGCATCTTCAAGATGTGCTCACCGGCGAGAACTGTTTTCCTCCATCTTACAACTATAGAACTTGTCGGAGATGTCATATCTCTCGACCGGCGTGAGCTTGGAAAACAAGTTTCAGCTCCTCGAACATCTCATATGCTCCGTGATGCTCAAAACGCTTTTGGAGCCCCGGTTCTAAGCTGTAAAGCATGCCGCACTGAACGAGGGAGTAATCATCAGCACGAGTTTGCCAAGCATTCATAATGTCTTGGTTCTCTGGGACGGGAGCGTCACCTAGCAGTCCTTCTAGGACATATTGTTTCGGCAGCTATGAGGATGTTCCTCTAGTTCTGGACCCAGTCCGTATAGTTGCTGCCGTCATCTTTCAGCTTGGTTTTCTCTAGGAACGCGTTGAAGTTCAAGTTGACATGAGCGTTGGCCATTTGATCTACAAGACATATCATTTAAAAGTTTTAGACTAAGTTCATGATAATTAAGTTCATCTAATCAAATTTAAATGAACTCCCACTCAGATTAGACATCCTCTAGTCATCTAAGTGTTACACGATCCGAGTCGACTAGGCCGTGTCCGATCATCACGTGAGACGGACCAGTCTCGTCGGTGAACATTCTCATGTTGATCGTATCTTCAATACGACTCGTGTTCGACCTTTTCGGTCTCTGTGTTCGAGGCCATGTCTGTACATGCTAGGCTCGTCAAGTAAACCCTAAGTGTTTTCGGCGTGTGTAAATCTGTCTTACACCCGTTGTATGTGAACGTAAGAATCCATCACACCCGATCATCACGTGGTGCTTAGAAGCATTTAACTTTAGCAACGGTGCACGCTTAGGGAAACACTTCTTGAAATTGTTGTAAGGGATCATCTTATTTACTACCGTCGTTCTAAGTAAACAAGATGTATGAACATAATAAACATCACATGCAATTATATATAGTAGTGACATGATATGGCCAATATCATAAAGCTCCATTGATCTCCATCTTGAGGCTCCATGATCATCTTGTCACCGCATGACACCATGATCTCCATCATCATGATCTCCATCATTGTGCCTCCATGAAGTTGTCACGCTAACGACTACTTCTACTTCTATGGCTAACGCGTTTAGCAATGAAGTAAAGTAAGTTACATGGCGTTCTTCAATGACACGCAGGTCATACAAAAATAAAGACAACTCCTATGGCTCCTGCCGTTGTCATACTCATCGACATGCAAGTCGTGATTCCTATTACAAGAACATGATCTCATACATCACAATATGTCATTCATCATTCATCACAACTTGGCCATATCACATCACATGACAATTGCTGCAAAAACAACTTAGACGTCCTCTAATTGTTGTTGCATCTTTTACGTGGCTGCAATTGGGTTCTAGCAAGAACGTTTTCTTACCTACGAATAACCACAACGTGATCTTGTCAACTTCTATTTACCCTTCATAAGGACCCTTTTCATCGAATCCGCTCCAACTAAAGTAGGAGAGACAGACACCCGCCAGCCACCTTATGCAACTAGTGCATGTTAGTCGGTGGAACCGGTCTCACGTAAGTGTACGTGTAAGGTTGGTCCGCCGCTTCATCCCACAATACCGGCGGAAGCATGATAAGACTAGTAGCGGCAAGTAAATTGACAAGATCCACGCCCACAACTAAATTGTGTTCTACTCGTGCAAAGAGAACTACGCATAGACCTAGCTCATGATGCCACTGTTGGGGAACGTTGCAGAAAATAAAAATTTTCCCTACGGTTTCACCAAGATCCATCTATGAGTTCTACTAAGCAACGAGTCAAGAGAGAGAGTTTGCATCTACATACCACTTGTAGATTGAGTGCAGGAAGCGTTTGAGGGAGTGGTGATGATGAAGACGTTCCCAACGTGATTCCGATCACCGATGACCAAGTGCTGAACGGACAGCACCTCCAGCGTTCAACACACGTACGGGACGATGGCGTCTCCTCCGTCTTGATCCAGCAAGGATGAAGGAGAGGTTGAGGAAGACAACTCCAATGGCAGCACGACGGCGTGGTGCAGTTGGTACGGCAGTTCTCCGGCAGGGCTTCGCCAAGCTTGCGTGGAGAAAGAGAGGTGTTGGGGAGGGGAGGGGCTGCGCCTTCAATGGTGTGTGTAGCCCTCCCCCACCCCTCTATTTATAGGAGGAGAGGGCGGCCCCTCTAGATGGCATCTAGAGGGGGGGCGGCGGCCAAGGGGAGGAGGAAAGGGTGGCTTGCCCCCAAGCCGGGCGCCCCTTTGCCCCTTTAGGGTTTCCCTCCCATGCCCTAGCCGCATGGGCCTAGGTGGGAGGTGCGCCCAGCCCACCAGGGGCTGGCTCCTCTCCCACTTAGCCCATGTGGCCCCCCGGAGGGGTGGCCCCTCGGTGGACCTCGGAACTCTCCCGTGGCGGTACATTACCGGTATACCACCGAAACTTTCCGGAGTCCGTTTAACCACTTTCCATATATAAATCTTTACCTCCAGACCATTCCGGAACTCCTCGTGACGTCCGGGATCTCATCCGGGACTCCGAACAACATTTGGTAATCACATACTTGTCTTCCTATTAACCCTAGCGTCACCGAACCTTAAGTGTGTAGACCCTACGGGTTCGGGAGACATCTGAACATATGACCGAGACCATCTCAGGTCAATAACCAACAGCGAGATCTGGATACCCATGTTGGTTCCCACATGCTCCTCGATGTTGTCATTGGATGAACCACGATGTCGAGGGTTCAAGCAACCCCGTATGCTATTCCCTTTGTCAGACGGTATGTTACTTGCCCGAGACTCGATCGTCGGTATCCCAATACCTCGTTTAGTCTCGTTACTGGCAAGTCACTTTACTCGTACCGTAATGCATGATCCCGTGACCAGACACTTGATCACTTTGAGCTCATTATGATGATGCATTACCGAGTGGGCCTGATGATACCTCTCCGTCATACGGAGTGACAAATCCTGTCTCGATCCGTGTCAACCCAACAGACACTTTCGGAGATACCTGTAGTGCACCTTTATAGTCACCCAATTACGTTGTGACGTTTGGTACACCCAAAGCATTCCTACGGTATCCGGGAGTTACACGATCTCACGGTCTAAGGAAGAGATACTTGACATTGGAAAAGCTCTAGCAAAACGAACTACACGATCTTTGTGCTATGCTTAGGATTGGGTCTTGTCCATCACGTCATTCTCCTAATGACGTGATCTCGTTGTCAATGACATCTGATGTCCATAGTCAGGAAACCATGACTATCTGTTGACCAACGAGCTAGTCTACTAGAGGCTTACTAGGGACGTATTGTAGTCTATGTATTCACACGTGTATTACGATTTCCGGATAATACAGTTATAGCATGAATAAAAGACAATTATCATGAACAAGGAAATATAATAATAATGCTTTTATTATTGCCTCTAGGGCATATTTCCAACACTTCGGGCAACCACTTTTCTTGCTTCCTTGTTGATTTGTTCAATCCATCGCCGGGGGCGCGTCAACGCACCCGCGGGGTGCAGTTCCCGAGATTCGGGTCGACTGTTGAGCAGTCGGGCCGGATCTTTCCGGCGTTTTCTTTGTCTTTGTTGATCATTGCTTGTTTTTTCTTCTTTGCCTTCGTAGGTGCCAATGCCACCCTGCAGCAGTGACTCGGCGAGGCTCAAACCGCGCTGTGCGCCAAGGAGGCGGCGTGCCTCAAGGCAGAGCAGGAGCGTGACCCCCTGGCCAAGCAGCTGGCTGACCAGGCGGACGCCCATAAGGCGAAGCTGCAGAAGCTCAAGAACGCGGAGGAGGCTCTCCAGGCCGAGTTCGAGAGTCAGCGCCCGAACTGGGTTGACACGCAGATAGCCCTGGAAGCCGGCTACGTCGAGATCGATGATTTGCTCGACGATACGTTGCTCTTTCCTCGTTCTGCCTGCCGACTGGTCCTTCGTGCCTGCTTCCACCTTTTCATTTCTTTCTTCTTTTCCTGAGCAGTGTATTTCCCCGGCTACTCCGTCGCTGCCAACCAGGCCGTCGAGGCCCACCGTGATGAGCGGAGGCTGGCTGGCGTGACGGTTGCACCCAACGCACCTTGAAATCTCACCGAGGAGATGGTCGCCATCGAGGCTCGTCTCGAGCCGGCGCATCGGGCTCTTCGCCGTCTTCAGCGTGCTGGAGCTCAAGTGATCTCCACCCTTTGGCCGGGCACTCCAATTTTGCGCACTGCCAGTCGGCCGCATCGAGGCGTGGAAGGGCTCCTCCGCTCGGGCAGGCGTGCGCCGAGCTTTGGAGTTTGTCAAGGGGTGGTACCCTGGGCTGAATTTGGACCAGCTCGCCACCCTTCGAGGTGAAGCCGGCGAGGAGTTGGAGGCGGTGGCACCTCAGCTTCGTCATCGCGCTGCCGCGATCGCGGAGTATACGGACACCAGCGTCTTCCTCCCTAAGCTGGACAAAGCGGGCGCCGAAGTGCCGCCCAACTGGTTCGGGTTGAACCCAGAAGGCGGCGAAGACTCGGTGGAGGAGATCGCCTCTAGCTATGAAGGCAAAGAGGACGAGGACGAGGACGAGGGTGGCGAAGGCGAAGGCGATGCGCCGGGTGGTCAAGATGACGGCCAGCCTCAGCCCGACCAGGTCTCGACCAACGGGCGAGATGTCGGCGAGCCATCAGCTGCCGGTGCTGACCAGACCGAGACCCACCAGGCGGCTGCTCCACCACCCGAAGCTTCTACCTCCGCCGGCCTCTCCGATCCGGCTGCAGCTCCTTTGTCCTAGGTGGCCAAGTTATCTTTCTTTTCCCTGTTTTGTAATTCTCGAATGAAAGTTGTTAAGTTCACGCAATTCCACCCGCTAGGGGTGTATTCAAACTCCGTTGAATGCTGGCCAAGGGCCTTTTGCTGCAAAAACTAATGTTTTGCCGATTTCTGACTTGTCTTGCACTTCTACTTCTTTAGCTTTTTTCCTTTGCCTTCTTCCCTTGGCTTCCATCTTGCCAGTCGGACAGCCACTCTGCAGTCTGTGACTGGATCAAGTACTTGGCCGTTTGGGAAGAACAAGTACTTCAGCCGTTCGGTACAATGTAGCAATTTAAGTTAGAAGTCGGTCGGCCGGCTGCTCAGCAGCCGGTCGGCTAGGGAGGAGCTGACTCGGCCTATGCAAAATGTTTTTAGTCCTTAGCCATTTTTCGTGTGGGCACTGTATCTTGACTTTTTCTCTTGCCAGCCGGACAGCCGCTCTACGAGCTGCGTCTTGTGGCAAGAGAGGGCTTAGGTGCCGGCACACTACTTGTCCAACTGCAGGTAACATTGGCATAGTACAAGGTGGCAATGCAGACTAGTGAAATAACACATTCATAGGCGTAGAACTTATCATATAGATAAAAGGGGGGTAGCCCTCGGGTGCTCCTCGAGGGCCCCGATGTCTTAATGCTTTAATACAAAAGGCGGCTACATACTGAATCAACTGTAAAATCTTTGGAGGAGGTTTGCATTCAACGGGCGCTCCGATTCCTTGCCCGATCGTCTGTCTTGCGAGCTCTGGGCTTCTGTGCGTTGATGAGGTAGTAGGAGTCGTTCCCCAATGCCTTGCTGATGATAAAGGGGCCTTACCAAGGGGCCGAGAGCTTGTGCTGGCCGGCTATTCGCTGGATCAGCTGGAGCACAAGGTCTCCCTCCTGGAATGATCTTGGCTTGACCTTCCGATTGTGGTAGCGGCGCAGACTCTGCTGGTAGATGGCGGACCGGATGAGTGCTAACAGTCGGCTCTCCTCCAGCAGATCGAGGCCGGCTTCTCGTGCTTCCTTCGCTTCCGCCTAAGTGTACATGGTGACGTGAGGTGATTCAAACTCAATGTCAGTTGGGATGACGGCCTCGGCACCGTACACGAGGGAGAATGGGGTGAAGCCGGTTGACTTGTTCGGAGTGGTGCGGAGGCTCCAAAGGACGGCCGGAAGCTCGTTGATCCAGCAGCCGGCCGATCGCTCCAAAGGCTCGACCAGTTGGGGCTTGATGCCGGAAAGGATGAGGCCGTTTGCTCGCTCAACTTGGCCGTTTGACTGCGGATGGGCAAGGCAACGGACGCTAGGTCCAGTCGGATGCCCTGCGTCACGCAGAAACGGGCCAAGGCTCCTTTGGCAAAATTTGTGCCATTACCAGTGATGATGTTGTGCGGTACTCCGTACCAAGTGGTGATGTGTGCAATGAAAGTCACGGCAGTCAGCCCATTCAACTTCTTGATTGGTTTTGCTTCAATCCACTTGGTGAACTTGTCCATGGTGACAAGCAGATGGGTCATGCCGCCGCGTGCTTTCTTGAATGGTCCCACCATGTCCAAGCCCCAGATGGCAAAGGGCCATGCTAGGGGAATGGTCTTGAGTGCAGAAGCCGGTAGATGTTGCTGCGAGCTGAACTTCTGACACCCTTTGCAATGCTTGACTAGATCCTTGGCATCCTCCAAGGCAGTCGACCAGAAGAAACTGTGGGAGAAAGCTTTGGCCACGAGTGATTTGGAAGCCGCGTGGTGGCCGCACTCGCCTTGGTGGATGTCTTTGAGGATTGCTTGGCCCTTCTCTGCTTCTACGCAGCGCTGGAAAACTCCAGTCATGCTGCGCCTGACGAGCTCTCTGTTCACTATCGTGTAGGCTCCTGCTTGGCGTTGTACTTACCGGGCTGAGATCTCATCAGCCGGTAGCTCTCTATTCACCAGAAACTTGAGGATGAGCTCTGCCCATGATGGTGCTTGAATCTCTTCTATCATCACTACAGCCACTTGTACGAGGGCAGTTGGGCCGGGAGGCGGCGGGTCGGTGTTGATTGCCGCTTGCTGTGTGGCTGAAGTCCCCGGGCTGACTGCTGTAGTCCCCAAGCCGGGTGCGACTGCAGCAGTCCCTGAACCGCTTGCTAAAGTCCCCGAGCCGCTCGGTGGAGTCCACGGGCCGACTGTTGTAGTCCCCGGGCCGGGTTGTGAAGGCCCTGGGTCGGGTGCGATTGCCACAGTCCTCGTGCCACCTGCTGAGGTCCGCGAGCCGACTGCTACAACCCTGGAGTCGGATCCAACTGCTTCGGGAGGAGCCGGAACAAAGATGGACTCAGATTCTGGGGAAGGCTTGATCAACGGCTTGAGGAGGCGCTGAAGGGAGACACCGGCTGGTATTGCTTGCCAGGTGGAGCCAAACCGTGCCAAGGCATCTGCTAGCTCATTGTCGGCTCTTGGCACGTGAAGGAACTCGCACCCCTTGAAGTATCCACTGAGTTGCTGGACGAGGAAGCGGTAGCTCGCCATATTTGCATCCTTGGCTTCCTAGTCACAAGAATATTGCTGGACCACCAAGTCGAAGTCGCCGTAGCACAGGATCCGGCGGATGCCGATCTCTTTGGCCAACAGGAGGCCGTGTATTAGTGCTTCGTACTCGGCCACATTGTTGGAGGCTGCAAAGTGGATTTGCAATGTGTATCTGAGCTTGTCACCTTTGGGAGAGGTGAGGACGATGCCGGCTCCCAAACCCGTGCGCACCTTCAAACCATCAAAGTGCATCCACCAATGGGTGGAGTCCGGCGCTGGCAGCTGGTACTGGGTCTCGGCCCAGTCGACGAGGAAGTCGGACAGTGCTTGGGCCTTGATGGCAGTGGGGGGCTGGTAGAAGATGGTGTAGGGGGCCAACTCAATGGCCCATTTGGCCACTCAGCCAGATGCATCTCTGTTGCCAATGATCTCAGCGAGTGGGGCAGTGCAGACTACCGTGATCGGGTTCTCTTGAAAGTATGGCTTCAGCTTATTGGCGGCAAAGTGCGCGCCGTAGCACATCTTCTGATAGTGAGGGTAGTTCTGTTTTGAAGTCGACAGCACCTCGCTAAAATAGTACACCGGCCTCTGGACCGGCTGTGCCTTGCCGTCCTCCGGGCTCTCCACCACCATGACTGTGCTGACTACCCGGCTGGTGGCTGCGATGTAGAGGTACATGGGCTCTTTAGCAGTCGGAGCCGCTAGGACATGCAGCGTGGTCAAGATCTTTTTCAGCTGGAGAAAAGCTTCATCCGCCTTGTCATTCCACTCAAAATGAGTGGTCTTCTTCATGAGCTGGTATAGGGGAAGAGCCTTCTCACCCAGCCGACTGATCAACCGACTGATGGATGCCAAGCAGCCGGTGAACTTCTGGAAGTCTCGCAGTCGGGTGCTGCTACGTCTTGAGCTTGTGTTGGTTTTCCCCGAAGAGGAGAGGATGATGCAGCAGAGTAGCGTAAGTATTTCCCTCAGTTTTTGAGAACCAAGGTATCAATCCAGTAGGAGGCCATGTGCAAGTCCCTCGTACCTACACAAGCAAATAACTCCTCGCAACCAACGCGAATAGGGGTTGTCAATCCCTTCACGGTCACTTACGAGAGTGAGATCTGATAGAGATGATAGATAATATTTTTGGTATTTTTGGTATAAATATGAAAAGTAAAAAGAAAAGCAATAATGAAGCGTACGAAGATTAATATGATGAAAATAGACCCGGGGTAGATTTCACTAGTGGCTTCTCTCAAGAGCATAAGTATTTTATGGTGGGTGAACGAATTACTATTGAGCAATTGACAGAATTGAGCATAGTTATGAGAGTATCTAGGTATAATCATGTATATAGGCATCACGTCCGAGACAAGTAGACCGACTCATGCCTGCATCTACTACTATTACTCCACTCATCGACCGCTATCCAAAGCATGCATCTAGAGTATTAAGTTAATGAAAGCAGAGTAACGCCTTAATAAAGATGACATGATTTAGAGGAATAAATTCATGCAATATGATAAATACCCCATCTTGTTATCCTCGATGGCAACAATAAAATACGTGCCTTGCAACCCTTTCTGTCACAGGGTAAGGACACCGCAAGATTGAACCAAAAGCTAAGCACTTCTCCCATTGCAAGAACTACCAATCTAGTTGGCCAAACCAAACGGATAATTCGAAGAGACTTGCAAAGATAACCAATCATACATAAAAGAATTTAGAGAAGATTCAAATATTGCTCATAGATAATCTTGATCATAAACCCACAATTCATCGGTCTAAACAAACACACCGCAAAAAGAAGATTACATCGAATAGATCTCCACGAGAGAGGGGGAGAACATTATATTGAGATCCAAAAAGAGAGAACAAGCCATCTAGCTACTAACTATGGACCCGAAGGTCTGAGGTAAACAACTCAAACTTCATCGGAGAGGCTATGATGATGATGTAGAAGCCCTCCGTGGTGGAATTCCCTTCCGGTGGAGCTCCGGAACAGGCCCCAAGATGGGATCTCGTGGATACATAAAGTTGCGGCGGTGGAGTTAGGTTTTTGGCTCCGTATCTGATCTGTTGGGGGTATGTAGGTATATATAGGAGGAAGGAGTACGTCGGTGGAGTTTCGTGGGGCCCACGAGGCGGGGGGCGCGCCCTAGAGGGGGCGCGCCCTCCACCCTCATGGCCGCCTCCCTCCTTTCTTGACCGAGGGTCCAAGTCTCATGGATCTTATATTTTGAGAAAATCACGTTCCTGGAGATTTTATTCCGTTTGGACGCCATTTGATATTCCGTTTCTTCGAAACACTGAAATAGGCAAAAAAACAGCAATTCTGGGCTGGGCCTCCGGTTAATAGGTTAGTCCCAAAAGTAATATAAAAGTGGAAAATAAAGCCCAATATGGTCCAAAATAGTAGATAATATAGCATGGAGCAATCAAAAATTATAGATACGTTGGAGACGTATCAGGCATCCCCAAGCTTAATTCCTGCTCGTCCTCGAGTAGGTAAATGATAAAAAGAGAATTTTTGATGCGGAGTGCTACTTGGCATAATTTCAGTGTAACTCTTCTTAGTTGTGGTATGGATATTCAGATCTGAAAGATTCAAGACAAAAGTCCATATTGACATAAAAATAATAATACTTCAAGCATACTAACTAAGCAATTATGTCTTCTCAAAATAACATGGCCAAAGAAAGTTCATCCCTACAAAATCATATAGTTTAGTCATGCTCCATTTTCGTCACACAAGAATGCCCTCATCATGCACAACCCCGATGACAAGCCAAGCAATTGTTTCATACTTTAGTAATCTCAAACCTATAAACTTTTACGCAATATATGAGCGCGAGCCATGGACATAGCACTATGGGTGGAATAGAATATAATGACGGGGGTTATGTGGAGAAGACAAAAAAGGAGAAGGTCTCACATCAACGAGGATAATCAACGGGCTATGGAGATGCCCATCAATTGATGTTAATGCAAGGAGTAGGGATTGCCATGCAACGGATGCACTAGAGCTATAAATGTATGAAAGCTCAACAAAAGAAACTAAGTGGGTGTGCATCCAACTTGCTTGCTCACAAGACCTAGGGCATATGAGGAAGCCCATCGTTGGAATATACAAGCCAAGTTCTATAATGAAAAATTCCCACTAGTATATGAAAGTGACAAAATATGAAACTCTCTATATGAAAAACATGGTGCTACTTTGAAGCACAATATATGAGACTCGCTATATGAAGAACATGGCGCTACTTTGAAGCACAAGTGTGGAAAAGGATAGTAACATTGTCCCTTCTCTCTTTTTCTCTCATTTTTTTGGTGGGCTCTTTGGCCTCTTTTTTTTGTGGGCTCTTTGGCCTCTTTTTTTTATTTGACCTCACATGGGACAATGTTCTAATAATGATGATCATCACACTTCTATTTATTTACAACTCAATGATTACAACTCGATACTAGAATAAAGTATGACTCTGTATGAATGCCTCCGATGGTGTACCAAGATATGCAATGAATCGAGAGTGACATGTATGAAAGAATTATGAGTGGTGGCTTTGCCACAAATACTATGTCAACTACATGATCATGCTAAGCAATATGACAATGATGAATGTGTCATGAAGAACGATATGGTGGAAAGTTGCGTGGCAATATATCTCGGAATGGCTATGGAAATGCCATAATAGGTAAGTATGGTGGCTGTTTTGAGGAAGATATAAGGAGGTTTATGTGTGAAAGAGTGTATCATATCACGGGGTTTGGATGCACCGGCGAAGTTTGCACCAACTCTCAATGTGAGAAAGGGCAATGCACGGTACCGAAGAGGCTAGCAATGATGGAAGGGTGAGAGTGCGTATAATCCATGGACTCAACATTAGTAATAAAGAACTCACATACTTATTGCAAAAATCTACAAGCCATCAAAAACCAAAGCACTACGCGCATGCTCCTAGGGGGATAGATTGGTAGCAAAAGACCATCGCTCGTCCCCGACCGCCACTCATAAGGAGGACAATCAAATAACACCTCATGTTTCAAATTTGTTAAATAACGTTTACCATACGTGCATGCTACGGGACTTGCAAACTTCAACACAAGCATTTCTCAAATCCACAACTACTCAACTAGCACGACTTTGATATTATCACCTCCATATCTCAAAACAATTATCAAGCATCAAACTTTTCTTAGTATTCAACGCACTCAAAAGAAAGTTTTTACTATTTTTTTATACCTAGCATATTATTATTTCAAGAAAATTACCATGCTATTTAAGACTCAAAATAATCTAAGTGAAGCACGAGAGATCAATAGTTCCTTTAAAACAAATCCACCACCATACTCTAAAAGATATAAGTGAAGTACTAGAGCAAAACTATAAAGCTCAAAAAGATATAAGTGAAGCACATAGAGTATTCTAAGAAATTCCAATTCATGTATGGCTCTCTCAAAAGGTGTGTACAGCAAGGATGATTTTGGTAAACTAACAAGCAAAGACGCAAATAATACAAGACGCTCCAAGCAAAACACATATCATGTGGTGAATAAAAATATAGCTCCAAGTAAAGTTACCGATGGAAGTGGGCCGAAAGAGGGATGCCTTCAGGGCATCCCCAAGCTTTGAATTTTTGGTGTCCTTGGATTATCTTGGGTGTGCCATGGGCATCCCCAAGCTTAGGCTCTTGCCACTCCTTGTTCCATAATCCATCAAAAAAATTCACCCGAAACTTGAAAACTTCACAACACAAAACTCAACAAAAATCTCGTAAGCTCCGTTAGTGAAAGAAAATAAAAGACCACTTCAAGGTACTGTAATGAACTCATTCTTTATTTATATTGGTGTTAAAACTACTGTATTCCAACTTCTCTATGGATTATAAACTATTTTACTAGCCATAGATTCATCAAAATAAGCAAACAACACACGAAAAACAGAATCTGTCAAAAACAGAACAGTCTGTAGTAATCTGTAACTAACGCAAACTTCTGGAACTCCACAAATTCAGCCAAAATAGGACAACCTAGGCAATTTGTTTATTGATCAGCATCAATTGGAATCACTATTTTATCACGTTCTGGTGATTTGTAACAATTGTTTTCGTGAACCGAAAGTTTCTGGAAATTACAGCAAGATCAAATAACTATTATCCAAGAAGATCCGATAGGTTTAACTTGGCACAAACACTAACTAAAACATAAAACCACATATAAACAGAAGGTAGATGGATTATTTATTCCTAAACAGAAACAAAAACAAGAACTAAAATAAAATTGGGTTGCCTCCCAACAAGCGCTATCGTTTAACGCCCCTGGCTAGGCATAAAAGCAAGGATAGATCTTGGTATTGCCATCTTTGGTGGGCAATTCTTCAACGAGGCATCTACCTTCCTTAGAAATTTCTTTATTTCTAGTAATTATCAAATTTTTAGGCAAAAGATCAAAAAATTCATTCGTAGCAAATGGTTCCTTAATGATAGCAAAAAGATTGGGATGAATACTTATAGATTTAAGATCCGCGGTTTCCTTACTAGAGGATTCACCCTTATTCTTAGGAACATACATGAGCTTAGCTATTTTAGTAGGTGGACTTGTAGTATTTTTTACGGAAGAAAAAGCGGTTCCCAAGATGGTAATGATACCCTCAAGTTTATCAATTCTAGAGGAATCTTGATTTATTTTCTCATTAACTATGGGTTCCTTCTCCTTAATATTTTTCAAAGTTACTCCTACCTTAGATCCATATTGGGTAATTTGATTGTGGATCTTTTTATCTAGAGTTTCAATTAACTCAACGGTAGCAACTTTATTTTCAATAATTTCAAGTCTTTGCATTACATGCTCCAAAGTTAACATAGTTCCATTAACCAAAAGAGGTGGTGAGCCAAATAAATATATCATAGCATTATAAGAATCAAAAGTATGGCTACCAAAAAAATTCCCTCCAGTAATGGTATCGAGGATATATCTATACCAAGGATTAGCACCTACGTAAAAATTGCGGAGAAGAACAGAAGTAGATTGTTTTCTGGTAGATCTATTTTGAGCATTGCAAATTCTATACCAAGCGTCTTTTAGATTTTCTCCCTCCCTTTGCTTAAAATTTAGAACTTCATTCTCAGGAGACAACGGAGAAGATATAAGACTAGCCATAACGACAAGCAAACAAGAAAAAGGCAAACGGAAAAGAGAGGGCGAATAAAACGGCAAGGGTGAAGTGGGGGAGAGGAAAACGAGAGGCAAATGGCAAATAATGTAATGCGAGGGATAAGGGATTGTGATGGGTACTTGGTATGTTGACTTCTGCATAGACTCCCCGGCAACGGCGCCAGAAATCCTTCTTGCTACGTCTTGAGCTTGCGTTGGTTTTCCCCGAAGAGGAGAGGATGATGCAGCAGAGTAGCGTAAGTATTTCCCTCAGTTTTGAGAACCAAGGTATCAATCCAAAGAGGAGGCCACGCCAAGTCCCTCGTACCTACACAAGCAAATAACTCCTCGCAACCAACGCGAATAGGGGTTGTCAATCCCTTCACTGTCACTTACGAGAGTGAGATCTGATAGAGATGATAGATAATATTTTTGGTATTTTTGGTATAAAGATGCAAAGTAAAATAAAAGGCAAAGTAAAAAAGCAAAGCAATAATAAAGCGTAGGAAGATTAATATGATGAAAATAGACCCGGGGGCCATAGATTTCACTAGTTGCTTCTCTCAAGAGCATAAGTATTTTACGGTGGGTGAACGAATTACTGTTGAGCAATTGACAGAATTGAGCATAGTTATGAGAGTATCTAGGTATGATCATGTATATAGGCATCACGTCCGAGACAAGTAGACCGACTCTTGCATGCATCTACTACTATTACTCCACTCATCGACCGCTATCCAGCATGCATCTAGAGTATTAAGTTAATGAAAACAGAGTAACGCCTTAAGCAAGATAAAATGATGTAGAGGAATAAATTCATCCAATATGATAAATACCCCATCTTGTTATCCTCGATGGCAACAATACAATACGTGCCTTGCAACCCTTTTTGTCACAGGGTAAGGACACCGCAAGATTGAACCCAAAGCTAAGCACTTCTCCCATTGCAAGAACTACCAATCTAGTTGGCCAAACCAAACGGATAATTCGAAGAGACCTGCAAAGATAACCAATCATACATAAAAGAATTCAGAGAAGATTCAAATATTGCTCATAGATAATCTTGATCATAAACCCACAATTCATCGATCTCAACAAACACACAACAAAAAGAATATTACATCGAATAGATCTCCACGAGAGAGGGGGAGAACATTGTATTGAGATCCAAAAAGAGAGAAGAAGCCATCTAGCTACTAACTATGGACCGGAAGGTCTGAGGTAAACTACTCACACTTCATCGGAGAGGCTATGATGATGATGTAGAAGCCCTCCATGGTGGAATCCCCTACCGGCAGAGCTCCGGAACAGGCCCCAAGATGGGATCTCGTGGATACAGAAAGTTGTGGCGCTGGTATTAGGTTTTTGGCTCCGATGTCGATCTGTTGAGAGTGCGTAGGTATATATAGGAGGAAGGAGTACGTCGGTGGAGCTTCGGGGGGCCCACGAGGCAGGGGGCATGCCCTAGGGGAGGCGCGCCCTCCACCCTCGTGGCCGCCTCCCTCCTTTCTTGACCGAGGGTCCAAGTCTCCTGGATCTTATCTGATGAGAAAATCACGTTCCCGAAGATTTTATTCCGTTTGGACTCCGTTTGATATTTCGTTTCTTCGAAACACTGAAATAGGCAAAAAAACAGCAATTCTGGGCTAGGCCTCCGGTTAATAGGTTAGTCTCAAAAGTAATATAGAAGTGGAAAATAAAGCCCAATATGGTGCAAAACAGTAGATAATATAGCATGGAGCAATCAAAAATTATAGGTATGTTGGAGACGTATCAGGTGCTTCTCCATCCTCTCGATGGCCTTGATCTTCACAGTTGCACTCCATGCCGCGTTCTGAGACCAGGAAGCCAAGGAGCTGGCCGGCTGGTACTCTGAACACACACTTTTCTGGGTTGAGCTTGATTTGAAACCGGCGCAGATTTTCAAAGGTTTCCTTGAGGTCCTCGAGGAGTGTACTGCGCTTCTCCGTCTTCACCACAATATCGTTTACGTAGACGTGGGCATTTCTGCCAAGTTTCTTAAGGAGGCATTTTTGCATGCAACGCTGAAACGTGGCACTGGCATTACTCAGCCCAATGTCATGATCAGGTAGCAGAAGGCTCCGAATGGTGTGATGAAGGCGGTCTTCAGGCAGTCCCCCGGATTCAACTTGATTTGGTGGTATCCTGAGTAGGCATCCAAAAAACTCAACAGCTCGCATCCGGCTGTGGAGTCTATCACTTGGCCAATCCTTGGCAGAGCAAATGGATCTTTCGGGCAGGCCTTGTTGAGGCTGGTGTAATGAATGCACATGCGCCACTTGTTATTCTTCTTCAGTACAAGGACTGGGTTGCCAAGCCACTCTGGGAAGAAAACTTCCATGATGAAGCCGGCTGCCAACAGACGGGTGATCTCTTCTCCAACGATTCTTCTCTTCTCCTCCGACACTCAGCGGAGGGGTTGTTTGACTAGCTTAGCATCTTCTCTGACATGTAGCTTGTGCTTGGCGAAATCCGTCGGAACACCCAACATGTCCTTGGGGACCATGCAAAGATGTCTCGATTCTCACGGAGGAAATCGACGAGCTCGCTTTCCTATTTGCTGTCGAGGTTTGCACCTATGATAGCGTACCTCTGCGGGTGCTCTTGGTCCAATGGTATCTTCTTTGTCTCCTTGGCCGGTTTGAAGGATTCTTCGGCTTCTGACTCCTTGGGATTGTGGGACAGGCCCGGCTACTTGCCGGCCATGGCCACAACCCAGTCAAGGAGCCGCTTCTCGGCAACGATCACAAGGGACTCGGCCAGCCCGCTGCTAGCGGCTGCACAGTCGGACGACTTCTGGTAATCTCCGGAGATGGTAATGACTCCCTTGGCGCTTGGCATCTTCATCTTGAGGTAGGCATAGTGTGGCACCGCCATGAACTTGGCTAAAGCAGGTCGGCCAAGAAGTGTGTGGTACGGGCTTTCCAGGTCAACTACCTCGAACCAGATGGGCTCTCGGCAGAATTGGTCTATGTCTCTGAAGAGGACGTCTATCTTGATCTTGCCGATTGGTGAGTGAGAAAGGCCAGGAACTATGCCATGGAAGACGGTCCGACTGGGCAGGAGGTGCTTGGGTTTGATCTTCAATTTCTCCATGGTGTCGCGGTACAGGATGTTGATGCTGCTGCCGCCATCTATCATGATTCGGGAGAAACGAGCAGCTCGCCTCTCCGTAGCAAAGGTTGCTTCCAACACCAAAGCGTAAGAACCCGGGGAAGGAATTACTTCCGGGTGGTCAGCTTGGCTCCAACTGATTGGCTTTTCTGACCAGTGCATGAACTCTGGGGCTTCAGTGGCTACGACATTCACCTCTCGGGACTGTTGGCGCCTGCTGTGCCTGTCATCGGCCACACTGGTGAAAACAACATATGCTCCGTGCTCTTCTGAAATTCATCCTGAAGAAAAAATAAAGGGTCCACTCATAGGAAAACCCAACCTTTCCCCGCATCCGGCACTAATCTATTTTTAACGTCTAATTAGAGCGGGGAATCATTCCAATCAGGAATCCAAATCTGCCGAATCGCTCATATTATGATCTTCTACATCCTAGGTCTCTGTGTTCCATCATCTGGCTTATGTTCTTCATGTAGCATTCAGATCGAATGACTCTATGAAATTACGTCGATACTTCCACATATTAACTGCTGAGGAGGCGGGGGTGGCTGATACGCCATTTTGAATCATGCTTTTATATCGATATTTATCGCATTATGGGCTGTTATTTCACGTTATGTCACAATACTTATGGCTATTCTCTCTTATTTTACAAGGTTTACATGAAGAGGGAGAATGCCGGCAGCTGGAATTCTGGGCGAGAAAAGGAGCAAATATTGGGGACCTATTCTGTGCAACTCCAAAAGTCCTGAAACTCCACGGAATATCTTAAAATAAATAAAGAAAAATCGTTGCCAAAGATGAAGGCCAGGGGGCCCACACCCTGCTCACGAGGGTGGGGGCGCCCCCCCCCCCTGGGGCGCGCCCCCTACCTCGTGGCCCCCCTGCTGGCTCTCCGATGCCCATCTTCTCCTATATGAAGTCTTTTGATGAGAAAAAAAACATTAAGCAACCTTTCGGGACGAGACTCCGCAGCCACGAGGCGGAACCTTCGCGGAACCAATCTAGGGCTCCGGCGGAGCTGTTGTGCCGGGGACACTTCCCTCCGGGAGGGGGAAATCATCGTCATCATAATCACCAACGCTCCTCTCATTGGGAGAGGGCAATCTCCATCAACATCTTCACCAGCACCATCTCATCTCCAAACCCTAGTTCATCTCTTGTATCCAATTCTTGTCTCCAAGTCCAGGATTGGTGCTAGTAGGTTGCTAGTAGTGTTGATTACTCCTTGTAGTTGATGCTAGTTGGTTTATTTGGTGGATGATCATATGTTCAGATCCTTTATGCATATTATTACCCCTCTGATTATGAACATGAATATGCTTTGTGAGGACAAGGGAGAAGTCTTGCTATTAGTAGCCATGTGAATTTGGTATTCGTTCGATATTTTGATGAGATGTATGTTATCTAGCCTCTAGTGGTGTTATGTGAACATCGGCTACATAACACTTCACCATTATTTGGGCCTAGAGGAAGGCATTGGGAAGTAATAAGTAGATGATGGGTTGCTAGAGTGACAGAAGCTTAAACCCTAGTTTATGCGTTGCTTCGTAAGGGGCTGATTTTGATCCATATGTTTCATGCTATGGTTAGGTTTACCTTAATACTTTTGTTGTAGTTGCGGATGCTTGCAATAGAGGTTAATCATAAGTGGGATGCTTGTTAAAGTAAGAACAGCACCCAAGCACCGGTCCACCCACATATCAAATTATCAAAGTACCGAACGCGAATCATATGAACGTTGTCGTGGTTTTGTCGCGGCAGATGTCCTCATGAAAGGACTTAGTCGTGGAGTCATTGCTACGAGTTAGCTTAAAGGGGTTAAAGTGGACACAAGGACGCAAGAAAGTTTATACTAGTTCGGCCCCTTCGATGAAGGTAAAAGCCTACGTCTAATTGTGATGGAATTGATGGGGGTTTCGATGACTAGGGAGCAAACAAGCTTCGCCTAAGTCTCGAGTTGTTGTCTGTTGTCCTGCGCCGCCGGGTCGTCCCCTTATATACATGGGTGACACCCGTCGGTTTGCAGAGTCCCGAGACCGGCTCATAGACGTGTCCGGTTCGGTCTCTAGTATTTCTAACTTACAACACAAGTTACATACTAATGCCGGTCCATGGCTACAAGCCTTAAACCGGTTACGGGCCTTGGGCCCTTTATAGAATATCCCCACGGGCTTCTAGTATACTTGACTACTGATGAAGTTAACCCGGCCTGTCCCGTCCGGTTTACGCCCAGTGGTAATATACCCAACATTAGGCCCCAGATTGATTTGAACAGGTTCATGTCAATCCTCAGCAAAAAACTTCGTCTTCAACATCTTCTTGGTTGAACTGCCGTGACGCCATATTCTCAAATAGTGGTGAACTGGCATGACGTCATCTGTCATAAAGACTATCCACAATACCTCTTTTGTTTTAATAGACCTGCGACAATCGAGGCGACAGCTCCGTTTCCAAACTCGTGGCTCCTTGATTCTCGCGCCTGACACATGTCCTTTGCCTTTATAAATAGACCGAAGGGTCATTTCTTTTTCCCCTTCATGCCCCTCTGCTTCGTCTTCCTCGCGCCGCCCAGCTTCGGAGCTCCGCCGCCGCCGTCAACTTCGGCACCGACCTTGGCTACTGCATCACCCTGAACGTACCAGAGCATCGCGGCGACCTTCCGCTTCTTCCTCGCCCCGGTAAGTCTTCTGTCCTTTCACCATAGATCTGTTCTAGGGTTTCCCTGTTCTTCGGTGCTCATTGCTTGCCTCTTGCTCATATGCTAACTTTTAGTTAAGTTTGCGAATCCTTGTTCTGCATTGCGGTAGTTGTTTAGCATCCGCTGTTACCTGCGCATCTCAAGGTCACAGATCTCCCTGCATCCTTGCTCATTGATTCAATACTGCTCCATTTTGGACCTTGAATATTTACTTCTTTTCTGAATATGCTCCAGATCCAAAACTGTGACAAGCTTTTGTGAAACCTGTTTTCACACCTCCACTCTTAATTCATCAATGTTTCAGACTAGGCGGTTTAACTTTGTAGAAAAATTGACAACTCGGCATATACCATTAGTCCCCTTGTTGAACCACCAAGGTTTTCCGGTTATGTATTACCACCTTGCATAACTCCCGTTTATAAGCAACTTTCTCCGGTTTAACAATGAATGTATCCATATATAGCCTTCCAACATATTCTTGAACCGGTATTACTGCCTTGCAGATTGCATCATGGCCAAGCAAGTGTACGAGTGCAACTGGGTTCCTTCTCGAGTGACTGAAACTCAACTAGATAACTTAGTCCGCACCGGCGCTTTAGGCAAAAAAGATGACATCCACTGGAGGGTCCCTGGCCCGGAAAGTTCTCCAGAACCCAAGGATGGAGAAGTTGTTGTTTTTGCTGACCACTTAGCCCAGGGCTTCAGCCCACCCGGTTCAAAGTTTTATCGGGATGTCTTGGCTAGTTTCCAACTGCGTCCACAAGACATTCTGAAGCATAATGTAGTTAAACCGGGACTTGAATAACATAAGAATTCCAGCATTACTTTATGACAGAACAAATAGGCATTAGCCCCCAAGTGCCAAGTTGAATACTTGTATTGAGCTTGGGACTTTATATATAAATTGTAGGATGAAAAGCAAATATGCATTAGCCCCCAAGTACCAAGGGCATAACTTGTTGTGGGGTTGGTACTTCAACTCTTCACCTTTACCCTTATCAAATGATTATCTGTATGTAGGCTGATCTGAGCAAGAAAGACAGTCAAATCGCTGATCTTCAAGAGAACTTGAAATCGCAGCAAGCTGAAACATCCAAAGCAAAGAATGAATTAACCAGCGCTTTAAGCGTCATGGAAAAGCTTAAGGAAGGTTTCAACAAGGAGCGGGCGGATTGGGCCACTGAAAAGGCCGCTTTAACTCAACGGGCAGAAAATGCTGAAGCTGCCCTTAAACCGGTGGTGGATGAACTGTCCAGTGTAAAGCGGCAAGTGCATGCCATGACCGCCGCTATTTTTGGTAAGCCTTCTTTGATTTCTGACATAATGAAGCTTTCTCATGTAATTGCCATTTATTAACTCTTCGAATGATATAGGGACACGCATTGGCCACTTAGGATCAGATGTGCGGAAGAAACTGAAAGCCTCTTATACCTTGATAGAGCAACTCTATACTGGTGCGCAGCGGATCATCAACACCGCTTCTCATAACAACCCGGCACCGACCTTGATCCAAGACACCCTTAAAAGGTTGTCAATGCTTCCTGCCCGGTTTGAAGAATTAAAGAAATCTGCTGCTAGAACCGGTGCCATAAACGCCTTAATCCGGGCCAAAGCGTGGGTCTTGGGACTTGATCTGTTGAAGCGGCCCAAGGCTTCCCAAGTTTGAAGGAAGACGGGACGGAATTCAGCGATGAAGATCTTCGAGCTATAAACCGGGAAATGCGCCCTTTGGCTTGTCAGCTTGTTGAAGAGGCAAATCTGTCTCACTATCAGGCCCAATAAGATGGAGAAAATAAACGAGTGTCTGCACCAATTCCTGAAGCGGAGAACCTTATACCGCCAATCCGTAAGCATACTTACGCTCCTGATATTGAACCGTCCTTGCTGATCAATGATGAAGCTGTATTCCAAGCATTAATGGGAATCAATCGACGATTGTTGATTTCAAATTACCGGGTAGGGAATCAGAAGTTGAAGCGGTGCAGGATGACCCGCAACCATCAGGCCAAGCTGGCGATCAAGCATAAACCGGAGGCCGGTTTACATTACTTTTTCCTTATGTTATGCCAAAAACAATTATCTCATCTGGACACTGTGTTGCCTTGTAATAGACTAGCTGCCACACTTTGTGTTGATATGCATTCGTTCATATTTATTGCAACTTATGTTTTTGTTGAATCATCAACCTTAAACTGTTATCTGCACCAAAAAGCTTAAAACGCCATTGTGGTTGTACCACTAGGCGGGTCATCATATCCATGTATATGAAACTAAAGATAATACTTAAGATTAAACATATGATAAAATATGGGAATATATGATACCTGCCATCGTAGGGCATGAAGTTGGCTGTGCCAATCTTGAAGCGGAGTTGTGATAAACCCGCTCTGCTGAAGGAGAAAACAGCTCCTGTGTATATAGGGTCGGTTTACCAGATAAACCATTCCGGGTTAAGATGAACACCGGTGTTACTCCATAATAGGATGTTTATCAAAAATCAAACCAGGCAAAATTGTCTCCGGATGAAAAACAAACCGTGTCTCGTCAACTGACAGTCAAATCGGTTTAACATTTGTCGGTTTAAGAACACAACAAGAGAAATATGCAAAAAGACAAACAAATTGCAAGCAAAGGCAAAGACAAAATCTTTTGCGTAAAGAGGCTGTTTGAGCCGATCAAGTGGCATTACCATGGTCGGACACGACCAAGCCCCCAATAGGCGTAGCTATGGTTCATGTTAGCCAGGTCCCCAAATGATGCAGTGGCATTACGCCGATCAAAAGGTGTAGCGATGATTCAGGTTCGACCAAGCCCCCAAGTGATTCTGTGGCCTTAGGCTGACCAAGAGGCGTGACTGGTTCAGACGTGACCAAGTCCCCAAGTGATCTCGTGGCTTTCGCCTGTCAAAAGGTGTTGCATTGGTTCGGAAACGACCAAGCCCCCAAGTGACATAATATAAAGCTTTATTAAAAAGCTAACTCAAGGGGTAAACCGGAGACCGCTTTAAGATAGAAAAACTCCGTGTAACCACTCATGATGTAAAAATAACAGAGACCCCACTTTAGCTAAGGCTCCGGTTTATTGTATTGATCATAATATATACATTGTCATAATATGTACATAAGTAAAGCCTATGGCTTAAGTATAGTAGGGCCGGAGATGAGCTATGTTCCACGGCCTGTTGGTCTCCTCCTCTGATGTACGTGAGTCTTTATGCTCTCGAATATCAATTAGATAGTACGACCCATTGTGCAGGTTCTTGCTGACCACGGAAGGTCCTTCCCAAGGTGGGGACAGCTTGTGCATATCAGTCTGGTCTTGAATGAGCCGGAGCACCAAATCTCCTTCTTGAAAGGTTCTGGTTCTAACTCGGCAACTGTGATAGCGACGAAGATCCTGCTGGTAAATCACCGAACGGGCAGCTGCAATGTCACGCTCCTCATCCAACAGGTCCAAAGCGTCTTGCCGAGCCACCTTGTTGTCCGCTTCAACATAAGCTGCTACACGAGGTGAGTCATGACGGATATCACTGGGGAGAACCGCCTCCGCTCCGTAGACCATGAAGAACGGTGTGTATCCTGTCGATCTGTTGGGTGTAGTGTTGATGCTCCATAACACAGATGGTAACTCCTCAACCCAACAACCCGGCGTCCGCTGCAAAGGAACCATAAGCCGGGTTCTGATGCCTCGTAAGATCTCCTGGTTAGCTCTCTCTGCTTGGCCATTGGACTGTGGGTGAGCCACCGATGAAACGTCAAGCCGGATGTGCTCACGTTCACATAACTCCTTCATAGCACCCTTAGACAGATTGGTACCTATATCAGTAATGATACTGTGTGGAAAGCCGAACCAGAAAATCACCTTCTTAATGAATTGAACCGCCGTGGATGCATCACACTTGCTGACGGGCTCCGCTTCTACCCACTTTGTAAATTTGTCAACCGCCACCAAAAGGTGGGTCTTCTTGTCCTTGGACCTTTTGAAAGGCCCGACCATATCCAGCCCCCAAGTGGCAAACGGCCAAGTAATTGGAATCATCCTCAATTCTTGAGTCGGATCATGAGCGCGTCTTGAGAACTTCTGACAGCCGTCACATCGCCTAACCAGGTCCTCCGCATCAGCATGAGCAGTCAACCAATAGAAACCGTGATGAAACGCCTTAGCCACCGAGAGATTACATGCGGCGTGGTGACCACAATCTCCTTCATGGATTTCGCGCAAGATCTCACAACCTTCCTCTGGCGACACACAACGTTGAAACGCTCCTGATACACTACAATGATGCAACTCGCCATTGACAATAGTCATGGACTTGGATCGCCGGATTATCTGTCTGGCCAGCGTCTCATCCTCTGGTAACTCGCCTCGGTTCATGTAATGCAAGATAAGGAACCATCCAATCCGAACGACATGCGAGCCGCCACCAACCGAGCCTCCGGATCGAGAATAGCTAAATCCTCTTTGCCAGGGAGCTTGACCGACGGGTTATGCAGGACATCTAAGAAGACATTAGGCGGGACCGGTTTACGCTGAGAGCCCAGCCGGCTTAAAGCGTCCGCCGCTTCGTTCTTCCGTCTGTCCACATGATCCACCTGATATCCCTTGAAGTGGCCTGCAATGATATCCACCTCACGGCGGTAGGCTGCCATGAGCGGGTCCTTAGAATCCCAAGTACCAGACACTTGTTGGGCCACCAGGTCCGAGTCATCGAAGCACTTGACTCGGCTGAGATTCATCTCCTTAGCCATCCAGAGACCATGGAGTAAAGCTTCATAATCAGCTGCATTGTTAGTACAAGGGAACATTAAGCGGAGAACATAACAGAACTTATCACCTCGTGGGGAAGTTAATACGACTCCAGCCCCCGAGCCCTCCAATTGCCTGGACCCATCAAAATGAATAGTCCAATAGGTGTGATCCGGTTTTTCTTCAGGTTCCTGTAGCTCCGTCCAATCATTGATGAAATCCACAAGCGCTTGAGACTTGATCGCCGTCCGAGGCACGTATTTGAAACCGTGTAGCCCAAGCTCTATAGCCCACTTGGCAATCCGGCCAGTTGCCTCCCTGTTTTCAATTATATCTCCCAAAGGAGCAGAACTGACCACGGTGATGGGATGTCCCTGGAAGTATTGCTTAAGCTTCCGGCTTGCCATGAAAACTCCATACACTAGCTTCTGCCAATGCGGGTATCTTTGCTTGGACTCAATAAGCACCTTGCTGATATACTAAACCGGGCACTGAACCGGATACTCCTTACCCGCCTCCTTGCGCTCTACCACAATAGCTACGCTGACTGCACAAGCATTAGCTGCCACATATAGTAGCAACGGTTCGTTGTCAATCGAAGCAGCAAGAACAGGCGGATTGGCTAGCTACCGCTTTATGTCCTCCAATGCTTTATCAGCGGCCGGACTCCAGACAAAGGGATCCGCTTTTTTCAGCATCTGATACAAAGGTATTGCCTTCTCACCGAGGCGGCTGACAAACCGGATCAACGCTGCACTCCGGCCTGCCAAGCGCTGGACATCATTGATACATTTTCGTTTAGCCAGAGAGGTGATAGCTGTGATCTTCTCTGGGTTAGCCTCAATTCCCCTGTTGGACACCAGAAAACCCAATAACTTGCCTGCCGGTACACCAAAAACACACTTGGCCGGATTGAGCATCATCTTGTATGTCCGTAGGTTATCAAAGGTTTCCTTCAAATCATCAACCAGAGTCTCCTTCTCCCTTGACTTAACCACAATATCATCCACATAGGCATGCACATTACGGCCGATATGTTTATGAAGACAGTTCCGTACACACCGTTGATAAGTTGCCTGGGCACTCTTGAGCCCAAAGGGCATAGATACATAGCAGAAGGCTCCAAAAGGAGTTATGAACGCCGTCTTCTCCTGGTCTTAACCGCCATCTTGATCTGATGATAACCAGAATATGCATCCAGAAAACTCAAACGCTCACAACCCGCCGTAGCATCAATAATCTGATCAATGCGGGGGAGGGCAAAAGGATCTGCTGGACAAGCCTTGTTAAGATCTGTGTAATCCACACACATGCTCCAGGTGCCGTTCTTCTTAAGGACCAGCACCGGATTAGCCAGCCATTCAGGATGGGACACTGCAACAATAAAACCAGCCGCTAAGAGCCTGGCCACTTCCTCTCCAATAGCTTTGCGCCTTTCCTCGTTGAACCGGCGGAGAAACTGCTTCACCGGTTTGTAATTAGGATTGACATTAAGAGTGTGCTCAAGAAGTTCCCTCGGTACACCTGGCATGTCAGAAGGATTCCATGCAAAAATGTCCCGGTTCTCACGGATGAACTCGATGAACGTGCTTTCGTATTTCGGATACAAGTTGGTACTGATACTAAACTGCTTGGACGAATCGCCAGGTACGAAGTCAACAAGCTTGGTCTCAGCTGCCGATTTGAACTTTAGAGCAGGATCATGCTGTGTGGTTGGCTTTTTCAACGGAGTCATGTCAGCCGGATCAACATTATCCTTGTAATACTTCAACTCTTCCGTGGCACAAACCGACTCTGCATAGGCCGCATCACCTTATTCACACTCCAAGGCAATCTTGCGACTTCCATGAACGGTTATGGCCCCCTTGAGACCCGGCATCTTGAGCTGCAGGTAGATATAATAGGGTCGTGCCATAAACTTGGCATAAGCCGGCCGCCCAAACAAAGCGTTGTACGGGCTCCGGATCTTGACCACCTCAAAAACCAATGTTTCTGACCTGGAATCATGATCATCTCCAAAGGCCACCTCCAGAGCTATCTTGCCAACAGGATATGCTGACTTGCCAGGTACCACACCATGGAACACCGTATTGGACGGTTTAAGATTCTTGTCTGTTAGCCCCATACGACGGAAGGTCTCATAGTACAAGATATTAATGCTGCTTCCTCCATCCATGAGCACTTTAGTGAACTTATAACCTCCCACCTGAGGTGCCACCACCAACGCTAGTTGACCCGGATTGTCAACCCGGGGCGGGTGATCCTCTCTGCTCCATATGATTGGCTGTTCGGACCAGCGTAAATAACGAGGCACGACCGGTTCAACAGAATTCACTGCTCGCTTGTGAAGCTTCTGGTCTCGCTTATCCAAGCTAGTGGTGAATACATGATATTGCCCACTATTCAACTGTTTTGGATTGCTCGATAACCCGATTGTTGTTGCTCTTTGGTTGTAACCACCTGGCTGTTACGATTGTTTTGATTGTTATGTCCATCCACGATCTCCATTGAAGCCTGAATCGGCATTTCCTCCACCGTGACCCGGCCCATGGAATCCGGATCTGAGCCACCACCGATACGTGATCATACCGGAAAGCATTAGAATTTTTGAACTCCTGCATAATATAACAATCCTTCCAAAGGTGGGTGGCTAGCGCCTCCTTCGTCTCGTGCTTCGGACAGGGCTGGTTTAATAGATAAGTCAGGCGGTCCGGTTTGGGAATTGGAGCTCCACCATGATTCGGCGGTTTACTCTTCCGTCGCTGACCCCTGTCCTGTGCGTTAGTATTAGCCACAAAGTCCATGCTACCATCCGCTTTACGCTTGCCTCCGTTACCATGACCTGCCGTGTTGTGTTGCTGCCCCTTGGAGTTGTCGTTCTTCTTTCCCTTCCCTGTCTTGTCATCATCAGACTCGGGATCCTTGGTACCATCCGAATCAGCATACTTCACTAACGCAGTCATGAGGGTTCCCATATCGTTGCAATGGCGCTTCATCCGTCCCAATTTCAACTTTAGAGGTTTAAACCGGCAGTTGCTTTCCAAAGTTATAACCGCGGAGTCTGTGTTAATACGGTCTGAGGAGTGCAAAATTTCCGAGACTCGACGTACCCAGCGGGTTGTTGACTCTCCTTCCTCCTGGACACAGGCCGCTAAGTCCACTATCGACATGGGCTGCTTACATGTATCCTTGATATTACGGATAAACCGGGCTCAATCGGGCCCAAGAACTGATAGAATTGGCTGGTAAGCTCTTTAACCAAATACGGGCTGTCCCTTCAAGCATCATCGTAAAATACTTTGCACATGCCGCTTCATCTACATCATGCATCTCCATGGCCATCTCATAGCTCTCTACCCATGCTTCCGGAGACAAATCGGCCGTGTAATTTGGTACCTTGCGCGGGCCCTTGAAATCCTTAGGCAGGCGTACATTGCGTAAAGCGGGGACAAGACAAGGCACTCCCAAAGAACTAGAAGTAACCCCTGGCTCAATTGTGGTGGTTGGACGAACCGGCATAAGCTGACGAGCCTCATGCTGCGCTGCTAACTCGGCGTCCCTGCGTGCTCGGGCCCGGTCCACCACTTCCTGAGCATCACCTGCCGGGTTATGGCCACGGGGCACTTCACGGTTCCGTGCATTACTGGATACGGCCGGTTCATCCATCTGCTTGCTGTAACTCCGACTTGGACGGGGGGTGGAATGAATTCGGTCACGGCTATATGAATATGCTTCCTGCTGAACCAAAGTTGTTTGAATAAGTTCCTTAACCCGGCGTGTCTCCACCGCTTGTGGAGAATCACCTTCAATTGGGATGTCCTCCAGCCGTGAAGCGGCGGCGATAAGATTGTCCATTGGATTGGAATAGTGACCTGGAGGCGTCTGGACATACTGAGGTATGATATTATTCTATCGAGGCGGCTCCATCAGGCGAGGCTGAACCGGCACACCCGTCCCAGGTGCCTCCGCCCGGTTTAACCACGGCGGGTTACTAGTCCCTGCTCCTTGGGTGTTAAAGAGGTTTCTGCATCGAAGACCGTCGGCAGGCGAGACCGGTGCTTACTTTTCAGGACTTCATGCGATGCGTTCTGGTCCAGCATAAGCCTATAGGCCTGCGCGTCCAAAGCGGCCCGCTGCACGGCCATCCAGTTGTTCTCGGCTGCCAAATCGGCCTTGGCCTGAGTGATCTGTTCCCTCACTTTTGCAATCTCCGCATTGTGGGCGTCCTGATCCGCCGGGTTAGCTTCTGCCATAAGCACAACCAACGCATCAAACAGATCAGATAAAACTTGAGCCGGCGGGCGCACAGAGCCTCCTGCCCCGGCCGCTGCCGCCGCTGCTGATCCGGAGAACATTGCTGCTGCGGTCGAAGAGTGGATCGCCGCCTATGTACCGGCCATGGATATCCCAACCCGGTTGGGCAGATCAGAGGGGTCCGGAATACTGTGGCCATCGGAACAGCCCCCAATCCGACCGTCCTGTAACTGATACAATGATTCAGTTTCTCCGGTCGAGGATTCGTCACCGGAATAGACGATGGTCTCGCCACCAGATGCCGATCCACCTTCATACTCTCCTCCGTGGATGACTCCCATGAAGGCACGGTTCACGGCCGGTTTAACCTGGGCAGATCTCGCACGCTGAGCCGTTTCGACGAGGTCGGTGCAGACGTCCGGCTCAGGGCCCGGTTCACCGATCTTGCCAATGAAGACGTGTATGCCACCAAAGGGGACCCGGTACCCGTACTCAATCGAGCCGGCCTCGGGGCCCCAGCCTGTATCGTCGATGTAGAGCTTGCCGCGACGACTCTTGGTCATCCGGCCCACAGCGTAACCCTTGAGTCCTTCGAAGTTGCCCTCCAAGAACTTGAAACCATCGTGCAATATCCCCACGGTGGGCGCCAACAATGTTGGGGATATTACCACTGGGCGTAAACCGGACGGGACAGGCCGGTTAACTTCATCAGTAGTCAAGTATACTAGAAGCCCGTGGGGATATTCTATAAAGGGCCCAAGGCCCAGAACCGGTTTAAGGCTTGTAGCCTTGGACCGGCATTAGTATGTAACATGTGTTGTAAGTTAGAAATACTAGAGACCGAACCAGACACGTCTATGAGCCGGTCTCGGGACTCTGCAAACCGACGGGCGTCACCCATGTATATAAGGGGACGACCCGGCGGCGATTCAGGACAACAGACAACAACTCGAGACTTAGGCGAAGCTTGTTTGCTCCCTAGTCATCGAAAACCCCATCAATTCCATCACAACTAGACGTAGGCTTTTACCTTCATCGAAGGGGCCAAACTAATATAAACTTTCTTGCGTCCTTGTGTCCGCTTTAACCCCTTTAAGCTAACCCGTAGCTATGGCTCCATGACTAAGTCCTTTCATGAGGACATCTGCCGTGACAAAACCACGACAAACGTGATGAAAACTAGCTTGATGATATTCCCATGTGTCCTTGGGAGCGCTTTTCCTATTATAAGAGTTTGTCCAGGCTTGTCCTTTGCTACAAAAAGGATTGGGCCACCTTGCTGCACTTTATTTACTTTTGTTACTTGTTGCTCGTTACAATTTATCCTATCACAAAACTATCTGTTACCACTTATTTCAGTACTTGCAAAGAATACCTTGCTGAAAACCGCTTATCATTTCCTTCTGCTACTCGTTGGGTACGACACTCTTACTTATCGAAAGGACTACGATAGATCCCATATACTTGTGGGTCATCAAGACTCTTTTCTTGCGCCGTTGCCGGGGAGTGTAGCACCTTTGGTAAGTGGAATTTGGTAAGGAAAAATTTATATAGTGTGCTGAAATTTTCTGTCACTTGTTACTATGGAAAGTAATTCTTTGAGGGGCTTGTTCGGGGTATCTTCACCCCATCCAGTAGAGCAAAGAGTTGCTCCTCAACCTACTGAACCTATTGAAAATGAAACTCCTTTTGAAGTTCCTTCGGGTATGATGGAAAAACTGATGGCTAATACTTTTATAGGAGCTGGAACAAAGCATCCTGATGAACATCTACTCTATGTGGATGAAGTTTGTGGATTATTTAAGCATGCAGGTATACCCGATGATGTTGTTAAGAAGAAGGTTTTCCCTTTATCTTTGAAGGAAGACGCATTGACATGGTATAGGCTATGTGATGATACGGGATCATGGAACTATAAAAGATTGAAATTGGAATTTCATCAAAAGTATTACCCTATGCATCTTGTTCATCGTGATCGCAATTGTATATATAAGTTTTGGCCTCATGAAAGGAGAAAGCATCGCTCAAGCTTGGGGGAGGCTTAAATCAATGTTACATTCATGCCCCAATCATGAGCTCTCAAAAGTGACAATTCTTCAGAATTTTTATGCTCGGCTTTCTGATAACAATCGCACCATGCTCGATACTTCTTGTGCTGGTTCTTTTATGATGAAAACTATTGAATTTAAATGGAATTTATTGGATAGAATTAAGCGCAACTCTGAAGATTGGGACCTCGACAAAGGTAAGGAGTCAGGTATGACACCTAAGTTTGATTGTGTTAAATCTTTTATGGATACCGATATTTTCCGTAAGTTTAGCACTAAATATGGACTTGACTACGAGATAGTAGCTTCTTTACGTGAATCTTTTGCTACTTATGTTGATCTCCCTAAGGAGAAGTGGTTTAAATATCATCCTCCCATAGAAGTAAAAGTAGTTGCACCTATTAAAGTTGAAGAAAAGACTGTCACTTATAATGATCCTATTGTTCCCACCTCTTATGTTGAGAAACCACCTTTCCCTGTTAGAGTAAAGGATCATGCTAAAGCTTCAACTGTTGTTCGTAAAAGCAATATTAGAACTTATACACTTCCCGAGCAAGTCAAAGTAGAACCTAATATTGCTATTGTTAAAGGTCTCTTGTCTGATAATATTGATGGGCATGTTATTCAGTTCTGTGGTGAAACTGCTAGAATTGCTAAACCTTGTGCTAAAGATAAACATAGACACATGGTAGGCGTGCTGTTATTTCTGTTAAAGTAGGAGATCATTGTTATCATGGCTTATGCGATATGGGTGCTAGTGCTAGCGTTATACCCATTGACTTATACAAAGAAATTATGCATGATATTGCACCTGCTGAGTTAGAAGATATTGATGTTACAATTAAACTTGCCAATAGAGATACTATATCTGCAATGGGAATTGTTAGAGATGTTGAAGTCTTGTGTGGAAAAACCAAATGCCCCACTGATTTTCTTGTTCTTGGTTCTCCACAAGATAGCTTTTGTCCCATTATATTTGGTAGACCCTACTTGAATACTGTTAATGCTAAGATAGACTGCGAAAAGAATGTTGTTACTATTGGCTTGGATGATATGGTTCATGAGTTTAATTTATCTAAATTTAGTAAACAACATCGTGATGAAGAATTGCCTAGTAAGGATGAAATTATTGGTCTTGCTTCCATTGCCGTACCTCCTAGTGATCCTTTAGAACACTATTTACTAGACCATGAAAATGAGATGTTCATGAATGAAAGAAGGGAAATAGATGAAGTATTCTTTAAACAGGAACATATTCTGCAACACAATTTGCCTGTTGAAATCCTAGGGGATCCTCCTCCACCCAAGGGTGATCCCGTGTTTGCGCTTAAACCGTTGCCTGATAATCTTAAATATGCTTATCTTGATGAAAAGAAAATATATCATGTTATTATTAGTGCTAACCTTTCAGAGCATGAAGAAGAAAGATTATTGAAAACTCTGAAGAAGCACCGTGCCGCTATTGGGTATACTCTTGATGATCTTAAGGGCATTAGTACCACTCTATGTCAGCATAAAATAAATTTGGAAGCTGATGCCGAACCAGTTCGTGATCCTCAACGATGTTTGAATCCTAAAATGAAAGAAGTGGTAAGAAAAGAAATACTCAAGCTTCTGGAGGCAGGTATAATTTATCCCGTTGCTGATAGTCAGTGGGTAAGCCATGTCCATTGTGTCCCTAAGAAGGGAGGTATTATTGTTGTCCCTAATGATAAAGATGAATTGATTCCGCAAAGAATTATCACAGGTTATAGGATGGTAATTGATTTCCACAAATTAAATAAATCTACTAAGAAAGATCATTACCCCTTACCTTTTATTGATCAAAAGCTAGAAAGATTATGCAAACATACACATTATTGCTTTCTAGATGCTTATTCTGGTTTCTCTCAAATACCTGTGTCGGCTAGAGATCAATCAAAGACTAATTTTACATGCCCTTTTGGTACTTTTGCTTATAAACGTATGCCTTTTGGTCTATGTAATGCACCTGCTACCTTTCAAAGATGCATGATGGCTATATTCTCTGATTTTTGTGAAAAGATTTGTGAGGTTTTCATGGACGACTTTTCCGTCTATGGTTCCTCTTTTGATGATTGCTTGAGCAATCTTGATCGAGTTTTGCAGAGATGTGAAGAAACTAATCTTGTCTTGAATTGGGAAAAGTGCCACTTTATGGTTAATGAAGGTATTGTCTTGGGGCACAAAGTTTCTGAAAGAGGTATTGAACTTGAGAAAGCCAAAGTTGATGCTATTGAAAAGATGCCATGTCCCAAGGACATGAAAGCTATAAGAAGTTTCCTTGGTCATGCCGGATTTTATAGGAGGTTCATTAAGGACTTCTCAAAAATTTCTTGGCCTCTGACTAATTTATTACAAAAAGACGTACCATTTGTCTTTGATGATGATTGTGTAGAAGCATTTGAAATACTTACGAAAGCATTAATCTACACTTTTTGTTGTTCAGCCACCTGATTGGAATTTACCCTTTGAAATTATGTGTGATGCTAGTGATTATGTTGTAGGTGTTGTTCTAGGGCAAAGAGTTGATAAGAAATTAAATGTTATCCATTATGCTAGTAAGACTCTAGACAATGCTCAAAGAAATTATGCTACTACCGAAAAGGAACTTTTAGTAGTTGTATTTGCTTGTGATAAATTCAGACCCTATATTGTTGATTCTAAAGTAACTGTTCACACTGATCATGTTGCTATTAAATATCTTATGGAAAAGAAAGATGCTAAACCTAGACTTATTAGATGGGTTCTCTTGCTGCAAGAATTCGATTTGCATATTGTTGATAGAAAAGGAGCTGAGAACCCCATTGCAGATAACTTATCTAGGTTAGAGAATGTTCTTGATGACCCACTACCTATTGATGATAGCTTTCCCAATGAACAATTAAATGTCATAAGTACTTCTCGTAGCACTCCATGATATGCTGGTTATGCTAATTATATTGTTGCTAAATTTATACCACCTAGCTTCACATACCAACAAAAGAAAAAGTTCTTTTATGATTTGCGACATTACTTTTGGGATGACCCACATCTTTATAAAGAAGGATTAGATGGTGTTATTAGACGTTGTGTACCTGAGCATGAACAGGAACAGATCCTACGCAAGTGTCACTCCTAAGCTTATGGAGGACACCACGCTGGAGATAGAACTACACATAAGGTATTGCAATCCGGGTTTTATTGGCCCACTCTCTTCAAAGATGCCTGTAAGTTTGTTTTGTCTTGCGATGAATTTCAAAGAATTGGTAATATTAGTAGACGTCAAGAAATGCCTATGAATTATTCACTTGTTATTGAACCATTTGATGTTTGGGGCTTTGATTATATGGGACCTTTTCCTGCCTCTAATGGATATACACATATTTTAGTTGTTGTTGATTACGTTACTAAGTGGGTAGAAGCTATTCCAACTAGTAGTGCTGATCATAACACCTCTATTAAAATGCTTAAGGAAGTTATTTTTCCGAGGTTTGGAGTTCCTAGATATTTAATGACTGATGGTGGTTCACACTTTATTCATGGCGCTTTCCGTAAAATGCTTGCTAAATATGACGTTAATCATAGAATTGCATATCCTTATCACCCACAGTCTAGTGGTCAAGTGGAATTGAGTAATAGAGAGCTCAAATTAATTTTGCAAAAGACTGTTCATAGGTCTAGAAAGAATTGGTCCAAGAAACTTGATGATGCAGTATGGGCCTATAGAACTGCATATAAGAATCCTATGGGTATGTCTCCGTATAAAATGGTTTACGGAAAAGCATGTCACTTACCTCTCGAACTAGAACATAAGGCATATTGGGCTATTAAAGAGCTCAATTATGATTTCAAACTTGCCGGTGAGAAGAGGTTATTTGATATTAGCTCACTTGATGAATTGAGAACCCAAGCTTATGAAAATGCCAAGTTGTTTAAAGAAAAAGTTAAAAGATTGCATGACAAAAGGATACAAAAGCGTGAGTTTAATGTAGGTGATTATGTATTGCTATACAACTCTCGTTTAAGATTTTTTGCAGGAAAACTTCTCTCTAAATGGGAAGGTCCCTACGTTATCGAGGAGGTCTATCGTTCGGGTGCCATAAAAATGAACAACTTCGAAGGCACAAATCCGAAGGTGGTTAACGGTCGAAGAATCAAAAATTATATCTCAGGTAATCCCATAAATGTTGAAACCAATATTATTGAAACCGTAACCCTGGAGGAATACATAAGGGACACTTTCCGGACCATTTCGGACTTCAAAAGGAATAGGTATGTGGTACGGTAAGTAAACCGACTTCAAAACAATTTTTAAGGCAATATTTCTCCGTTTTTGAATATTTAGAAAAATAGAAAAATAAGTGGAAGTCCGGGAAGGACACGAGGCCTTCATGAGGGTGGAGGGCACGTCCTACCCCCCTGGGCGCGCCCCCCTACCTCGTGAGCACCTCGTGTGCCCTCCGGACTTCGTTTTCTTGCACGATACGTATTTTGGTCGGTAAAAATTCATTATATATTATCCCGAAGGTTTTTACTCCCGTATCACACAAATATCCTCTGTTCTTGTTTTGAGTTGTTGCTGCTGCAGATTCGAGCAAGATGTCTTCTCAAGAGTCAGTCGGGGAGAGCCGGGTATCTAATCCGGCACCAGAACCAAGGGCACACAGCGATGCTGACCACTTTGGGCCAGCAACAGAGGAAGAGATGGAGGCTGACTTGATGAGGGTAGATGCCATGGAGGATCAAGAAGTCACCTCTCGCCTCCGAGCTGGGTTTACGATGGGGGAACTACAAAGCTCAGCTATTCCAAACTCGGTTATCCCTTCCAATGTTAGATTTCTTTCTTATGAAAATATGAGGAGGTTTGTCTCTTGTTCTCCCGCAGCTATGCAACACCCTTGGGTGCAAGGAGCTTTAGCCGTTACAGGAAAGCTTCGCAAAGAAATAATGGACCTCAAGCAGAGAGTCAATAAGCTCGAGGAGGAGAACCGTATCTTGAGGGGAATCATCGCCATGAATATTACACCAACAACAAAGAAGGAGATATATTCACATGGGTATGGGCACTCCCCTTGGCAACTGCCAAGCTTGGGGAGGTGCCCGGTATCATATCACCATCACAACTCCTATCTTTACCGTTTTTCTTAGTTCGATCCTATTAGCAGTATCTTGATCTAGTAGAATAAAGTTTATGGCATGATCTAGTTTTGAGTTTTGCTTTATGATCCCTCTATTGTAGCGACCCGACCCAAAATCGGTCAAGTCTCTGTGTAGCTGTACCATCCCAAGATCATGCTGGCACACACAGTACATTGATGAAAAGATTCAAAGTTCAATCACACCTGAATTTATTACACGATTCTCATATCGAGTCTTTATTACAATAGAATAAATTCGGCCGAAGGCCAACTCATGAGAAATAAACTAAATAAAGCTGCGGAAGCGTAGACGAATAGCGAGTCCATCCGACTCCATAGGGCAATCGCCAAGCGTGGATCGTAGCCTCACTCCTGATCGGAAAACTCCTCTACAACATAAGACGTTGCAGCCGTGTAGGTCAGCATTTTGAATATGCCGGCAAGTCAAAAGAGAGAACAACAATAAAAACTTCTAACACTATATGCAATTTGGCTGTGGGCCTCTAAGTTTCATTGTTTTGCGAAAAAGCCAGTTTTTCCCTACAACAAGGTCTTGTTTGCAAATAATACAAAATGTTGGTAGTTATTGAGATGGTTCCGCCAACCAATGTCTCATTCCCAATTATTAAATAACCCCCTCAATTAATTTATTAAGTTCAGTGTTGAGATATCAGAAATACTCCAAGTTCCAGAGGCTCAAATTGTCCGTAGAATCGGGACACGGCTAACCGATTAGATCTTCACTCTGCAGAGGTTTGCGCACTTTACCCGCAAGAATCGTTCCCTCCTTTAAGTCTTCGCACTTCACGGTGTTTGAAGACGGACGAGCAAACAGGGTCTTCAGAAGAGTTCCTACAGGCCCTTGCGGTGCCCATCCAATCCTACCGTTCTTCTACATCTCGTAGCACCGTCCGGCCAGAGTCACACCTAGGGTCGACCAAGCGAGCCCATAATGGCTTGCGGCTGTACAGTAAGCTTCCGGTCAATGGGGTATCCATCCGTCTCTTCGTGGCTGGGTGAAGCTTTCCGCAAGATGTCATGGCGCTTCTCCATGCATCCCGGCTAGCCGCTGGTTTCTCCAGGGTGCCCGTCAATGGTCCTCCACCCAGTAGTGAATTTTGAAGTCCATCTTGAGCTTGAAGTCATGGGGTTGTCATCATCTTGACTCTCACATCTCCCTTATGAATCACTCAGCCAACCCCGTCTACGAGCATAGCAAAATAAACTACTTCGTCCCGGGCCATGGTAACAAGGGGAATTGGTTTCATCCTACCTCATGATACTACTCAAGAACATAACTTAAAAATTCTCATACTGCATGCATGGTGGGGAGGTATAATTCTAATGCAATAAAATCATAGGTATTGTAAAAGAAAACATGATCAAATGACTTGCCTGGCTGACTGTCTTGAAAGCTAGGGACTCGTGATGAGGCTTCGCACTCCGGAAATTCTACCGAAGCAAACAATAATCATATAAGCATACAAACATACAATCACTTAACATAACAGCATGCTAACATAAAACACACAAAATAATCGAACCAAAACCAAAGAAAACTCGAAGAACCCAAGCCAACAAACTAACAAGAAAATAAAATAAACTTTTTATTTTCTGGAAATAAAAGTTCATGTTCTAAAACTACAGAAACTAATCTAAAATAAACTATAACATAGGTAAAATAAAATTATTTACTAAATAAAACAATAGGAAAATAGTAGCTAGTTAAATAAACAAGAAACACATGATTTTGAATAAAACTATTTTTTTATTAAATCTAAAATACCCAAATAAATTCCTACTCCTAGGCAAGGTCAAAACAAAGCAGTGACAAAAAGAATCACTAAAATAAAATAATCCTAACTCATTTTATAGCAGAAATACTAATCTGTCTAAAACTAAAATAAAGCAATTTCTAATAATTTAAACATGGCCAAACATATTTTCTACAGAAACTACAACAAATTTGCAAACTAACAAAAAAAGAATCAACTAAAAATATTAAGTAACCTAAAAGATATGGATTTTACAAAACTGGAACTATTCTGTTAAAACAGAAACGAAAAAAATATAACTAAAAAGAAAAACTAGCGCTAACGGGCCTATCTAACGCTCAGGCGTCATATAACTAAAGCGTGCCCGAGAGAATAAACCGATCGGGCCGGTCTAACTAAACCGCCAACTAAACCAAAAAAAAAACTATAACTAAACCAACTAAAATCGATCTAATCTAAATAAAACCTAACTCTTCGTGTGATCTAATCTAGGCCGTAGGTTCTAGATCGGACGGTGTGGGCGGCTCCGGCGACTTACCGCGGTGGCAACGACGGCGACGGACGACGGCGGCTCGGGCGACGACGGCGCAGCGGCTCTGGTGGTCCGGGGCGACGGCGGAGACGTCCGGCGGGTGCGGCGGCACTTAGGGAGGTCGGGGGTGGCGGTTGCAGCGGTCGGGGACGACGGAGGCGAGTGGAACGAGCTCGGGTGAAGATCCGGCTCCGGCGACGGGCGGTGATGCTCAAGGCGGCGGCTCCGGCGGTCCCTGAGCGGAGAGAGGATGTCAAAGAGGTGCGAGAGGAAGTGGCGGTTCGGGTGGGGTAGCGGGGAGGTCGAGGGGTGGTTCACTGGTGACGGGAACAGCGGCGAACCGAGGCGGCGGCGGCGAGATGCGTCCGGCGAGGGTGCGAGCTACGCTGGGTTGTGGGCTCGGGTTTTTGGGGTTCGAGGAGGAGGGGCGTAGGGTTTTATAGGGCATCAACTTGGCGCAGGGGCGACTCGGGATCGCGATCCCGTGAAGATCGCGGCGACGGGCGGCGGTGGACGCGCTCTGGCGTGGCGAGGCGTGGGCGAGGGGAAAGAGAAAGGGTGGGGTCGGCGCGTCAGCGAGAGAGAGAGGAGGGGGTTCGGTCGGGCGACCGAGGGGAAAGGTTTCGGCGCGGCGGCTCGGGCAGGCCGGCTCAAGGCCGGGTGGCTGCGCTCGCCCGGCCGGGTGGGCTGCCTCGGCGCTGGCTGGGCCGGTTGGTCTGGCTGGCGCCTGGGGTTTTTTTATTTTTCCTTTTTTTTTGAATTTGAGGGAGGAGAGAGAATATATAATATATATATTTTTTTATATAGGACATATATATATCAAAATTATCAGGGGAATTTACCCTACAATTTGGACATTTTTCCAGGGGCAAAACTCAAACTTAAAAAAACATTTTCTAGAAATCCCAAATAAAATTCAAATTTGAATTCAAACTTTTGGCAAAATTTTTCTTGACATTTTTGGAGTGTCATGTTTACTCCTCTCATACTTTTTCTCAAGTATTTGTGGGGCATTGTTTTGAAGTAAATTCAATCGCCAATTTGAATTCAAATTCCAACAAACTCAAAAGTCTACGAAATAATTCAAATGTCACTCAATTCAAACAATAATGCATAGATGCTTAGCTATAATTGTAAAACATTCCAAATGGGAAATTTGGGATGTTACAAACCTACCCACCTTAAGATGAATCTCGCCCTCGAGATTCGGGTTGGCTAGCAAATAGGTGCGGGTGGTCTCGGCGGAGGTCTTCTTCTCGCTCCCAGGTGGCTTCCTCCTCGGAATGATGACTCCACAACACCTTGCAAAACTTGATGATCTTGCTGCGGGTGACTCTGTTTGTAGTGTCGAGAATTCGGACGGGTTTCTCCTCATAAGTCAGATCACTATCGAGCTGTATGGCCTCTAGGGGCACTGTGTCTCTCAACGGAATATCGGCCATCTCGGCATGGCATTTCTTCAGCTGAGAAACATGGAAGACATCGTGAACTCCGGACAATCCTTCCAGCAATTCCAACTTGTAAGCAACTTCTCCACGATGTTCGAGGATTTTGTAGGGGCCAATGAACCGGGGTGCTAACTTTCCTTTAACACCGAACCTCTTGATTCCACGAAGTGAGACACACGAAGATATGCCCGGTCTCCCGCTTCAGTATGTTACTTCCTTGCGTTCTTGTCGGCATAACTCTTACGCCTCGTGAGCTACCTTGAGTCTATCTCGAATCAGCTTGACTTTCTCTTCGGAATCTCTGATAAGATCGGGACCGAAAAGTTTTCGATCTCCAACACCATCCCACAGCAATGGTGTTCTGCACCTCCTTCCGTATAGAGCTTCAAAAGGGGCCATCTTCAGACTGGTCTGATAACTGTTATTGTACGAGAACTCCGCGTATGGCAAATTATCATCCCAGCTAGACCCATAGTCTAGCGCACAAGCTCTCAACATGTCCTCCAAGATCTGGTTGACTCTCTCGGTCTGTCCATCTGTCTGCGGATGAAAAGCTGTACTGAACTCCAGCCTCGTACCCAAAGTCTCATGCAACTGATTCCAAAACTTTGAGGTAAATTGTGTTCCTCTATCTGACACGATACTCCTCGGAACTCCATGCAGACATACGATCCTGGTCATGTATATCTTGGCTAACTTAGCGCTGGTATAGGTGGTCTTCACGGGAATGAAATGAGCTACCTTGGTCAATCGATCAACCACTACGGATGGAATCATAACCTGAACGGGTCTGGGTAATCTGTGATAAAATCCATTCCAAGTTTTTCCCATTTCCACTCGGGAATCGGCAAGGGTTGAAGTAACCCAGCTGGCTTCTGATGTTCCGCCTTTACTCGCTGGCAAACATCGCATATTGCGACGTACTCAGCAATATCCTTCTTCATACCTGTTCACCAGAAACTTTCCTTCAAATCCAGATACATCTTGGTGTTACCGGGGTGAATCGAGTACGGTGAATCATGAGCCTCCTGAAGAATTAGCTTCCTGAGTTCGGGATCATTTGTTACATAAGTACGATCCTAGTACCATATAGATCCGTATTCATCCTTACGAAACCCTTTAGCTTTTCCTTCATTAATCCTTTTCTTTATCTCATCAATTTCCTTGTCCGACTTATGGGCTTCACGAATTCTTTCGGCCAAAGTGGACTGAACTTCCAGAGCTGCAACATATCCTCTCGGAACTATCTCCACTGGAGATCTACGAGGTCATCGACTAACTCCTGAGGGTAATCCTCCCGCTATAAGAGTATTCACATAACTCTTACGGCTCAAAGCATCTGCTACAACATTAGCCTTTCACGGGTGGTAATGCAATCTCATGTCATAGTCCTTGATTAACTCTAGCCATCTCCTCTGCCTGAGGTTCAACTCTTTCTGCGTGAAAATATACTTCAAGCTTTTATGGTCTGTGTAAACATCACAACTATTTCCGATAAGGAAATGTCTCCAGGTCTTGAGTGCATGCACTACGGCTGCTAACTCCAAATGATGTGTGGCGTAATTCATCTCGTGAGGTCGTAGTTGTCTGGAGGTATAAGCTACAACTTTTCCTTCCTGCATGAGTACTCCTCCGAGTCCACAGCGGAAGCGCCACAATATACTGGTAATCCTTGTGTATGTCGGCAAAATCAACCTTGGGGCTGTAACCAAACGTTTTCTCAATTCACGGAAGCGGCTTCACAATCCTCGGTCCAAATGTACTTGGCGTCCTTCTTCAACAGCTCAGTCATGGGCTTGGCAATCTTCGAGAAATTCTCAATAAACCTCCGATAATATCCTGCGAGTCCGAGAAAACTGCGGATCTCCTTGATCGAGGTGGGTGATCGCCAATCGGTGGTGATACAACCTTAGTGGGGTCAACTGCTATTCCTTCTCCTGAAATAACATGTCCGAGGAATCCGACTTCCTTCATCCAAAATTCACATTCTTGAACTTGGCATACAAGCGATGTTCTCGGAGTTTCTCCATAACTAGGCATAAATGTTCCTTATGCTCTTCCTCGCTCTTGGAGAAAATTAGTATATCATCGATGAACACCACGACAAACTTGTCCAGATATTCCATAAATACCTTGTTCATCAAATTCATGAAGTATGCGAGGGCATTAGTCAATCTGAATGACATGACGGTATACTCATATAAACCATACCGGTGGTGAATGTTGTTTTAGGTATATCCTTTTCACGGATCTTCAATCGATGATACCACGATCGAAGATCGATCTTGGAGAATACCTTGGCTCCAACTAGCTGATCAAATAGGTCATTAATCATCGGCAGAGGGTACTTGTTCTTGATGGTCACGTCGTTCAACGAACGATAATCCACAACCATTCTCAGGGTTCCATCCTTCTTCTCTACCAAAAGAACTGGGGCTCCCCAAGGTGACGAGCTTGGCCGAATATATCCCTTCTCCAATAGCTCATTAATTTGCTTCTTGATCTCTTCCAAATCATTCGGGGGCATCCGATAGGGTCTCTTGGATATTGGGGCTGTGCCGGGCAATAACTCAATCAGAAATTCAATGTCTCTGTGGCATTCTGGTAATTCCTCCGGAACACATCGGGAAAATCTTGTACTCTTGGCACTTCCTCTGAACAACTCCCGTGAGGGAATTCACTGATTCTTCATCGGGATACGTCTGGATACATACTTGATCCTCTTACGCTCCGGAGTGGTGAGCAGAATCGTCTTCTTGGCACAATCTATGTTTCCTTCAAACTTCGTCAACCAATCCATGCCTAGGATTACATCCAAGGTCTGCGGGAAATTTATGGTTTCCGATGTTGAGGGTTGCATGACAGCCTAAGCCTGCCATCATTTCTCCTCCTGCGGAACTGACGTGAAGAGGGCTTCTAAGGGTTCTAGTGGGCAACCTGTACTTTTCCACAACTACCCTTGATATAAATGAATGCGTTGCACCAGAATCAAAGAGTACCAAGATCGGATGTGAATTTAATAAAACTTACCAACCACGATTGTTCCGGCTGATCATAGACGTCCTCCACGTCAATGTGGTTCACCTGAGCACGAGGAAAAGGGTTGGGCTTCTTTGCTGAGCTTCCATTGCCATTTCCATTCCTCTGCTTGGCCTCCGGGCAGTCGGTGGCATAGTGCCCTGTTTTCTGGCACTTGAAACAGGTGATGTGACTCAGATCCTTCTGAGCCGGGGCAGGACGATCTTTGGTTGCCATTGCCGTTTCCATTGCACGCCTTGTTGTCGTGGTTGCGGTTGTTCCCATTCCTCCATGGTTATGTCCTCCATGGGTGTGATGGGTATGTCCTCCAGTATGGGGCATAACGGGGCTTCTGCTGAACTCGAGTTGTACTTCCCTGGCCATACTTCCGCTTGCGCTATCAATCTGCTGTTGCTTGCCTTGAGTATGGTGGCCTTGTCTACCAGCTCCGGTAGTTGTTGAAGGTAGCCACCATTAGCTGCATTCCCAGCTCGTCATTGAGTCCCTCGAGAAACTTTTCCTGCTTATGCGACAACTGTGGCCACATCATCCGGGGCATAGCGAGCTAACTTGCTGAATTCATCCACGCATCGCCTACAAGACGGTTCCCTGGCGTAAGTTGCGGAACTCACGCTTCTTGAGACTCATGGTTCCAGCTGAGACATGAGCGGTGCGGAAAGCTTCTTTGGAACTGATCCCACGTGATGGTGGCGATGGGATAAGTGGCGGTGTAGTTCTCCCACCAAGAGGCTGCAGGTCCATCAAGGCTGATGTGCGGCAAAGCGCACCTTCTCTGCATCTGTGCATCCAGCAGTGGCTAACTCCCTTCCGACCTTGCTGAGCCAATCATCGGCCATAATCGGCTCAGTGCTGCTAGAGAACACTGGCGGATTCAGCCTTAGGAAGCGGGTCAAATTGTCAACAGGGGGTGGTGGCGGTGGATTGTTGTTGTTGTTGTTGTTGTTGTTCTGGTTCTGGATGAGCATCTGCATAAGGGCATTCTGCTGCTGGATCAGCTGGGTGAGCTCCGGCGGAAAGTTGAGACCGGGGTCACGTCTCGGAGGCATCTGGTGTCTTGGAGTGGATGAGAAAATTAGAATAGAACAAGGGTCTAATGAGAAAATATCACTACCCATATGAATGCACAATCATAATCACACCAATCATTTATTCAATCAACTCAAACATGGTTCAATCTCGGATTACAATTTTTTTACGACTAATCGAAAATAACGGCCTAACTGATCGACGGAAAAATAAAATAACATGGCGGTCGACTAAATGTCTTCATCAATTATCCTTGCGTCCTCTGGTGCGGCGTCCTCCGGTGTGGTGTCCTCTAGTGCGGCGCCTCCTCTTGTGGCTTTCTTCGGTGGAGCTCTCTTCATAATCCTGGTCATTGCTCACGAGGGGTCCGTCATCTCCACTCAGAAAAAGGTCTTCTCCCAGGTCCATCTTCTCCTCTAATGCGGCAACATCCATCTTCAGCTTGTCGACTCTCTCCATGAAATCCTTGATTTCTTCTTCATGGTCAAGGAAGTCCGCGTGTGCTTTCTCCTCCAGTTCCAGTTCACGGAACAACAGCCTCCTGTGTACCTTCGAGTTACGGCGAGTCTGGATTTCCCGTTTCCTGAGGAGACTCTCCAAGTCTTGGACATATGAGAGAATGGAGTCGTCCTCTACGGTACGGATGATATCTCCATTCCTAGCTCTGCGAGAAATCATGGCGAGGTCTGATGGGTCGAGCTCGGCCCTGTACTCTTCTCGGAGATGTCCAAGTGCACGATAAATCGCCATGTCTCTTCCGAGGATCCAATTGAAATCGGTAAACTCAAAGTCAATGGGCTCTGAATGTCCTCCGAAGGTCCTCCCTGGAATGTGCACCTCAATCCTGTAGCGGGTATCCGTCGGAAGTGCATTGGTAGGCTTCCTGGTGATTGAGGGCAGAGCAATCTTCAGCTTCTTCACGATCTGAACCAGCTTCTTGCCGAGAGGCATCGTCTCATCTGGTGGCAAAACTCCGGTAGCGTAACTGGGGTGAACTTCGGACCATCTAAAATGTTGAAAATCGGAGAGAAGTCAGAAATGAACAGGGGAGAATTACGGAATGATAAGGACATAAAATAAATAGTCTCTTCCTATGGCTTTCCGATCCTAGGGGTTACGTCCTACAGTCAGCGTGTGCTCTGATACCATCTCTGTAGCGACCCGACCCAAAATCGGTCAAGTCTCTGTGTAGCTGTACAATCCCAAGATCATCTTTGGCACACACAAGACATTGATGAAAAGATTCAGAGTTCAATCACACCTGAATTTATTACACGATTCTCATATCGAGTCTTTATTACAATAGAATAAATTCGGCCGAAGGCCAACTCATGAGAAATAAACTAAATAAAGTTGCGGAAGCGTAGACGAATAGCGAATCCATCCGACTCCATAGGGCAATCGCCAAGCGTGGATCATAGCCTCACTCCTGATCGGAAAACTCCTGCGCAACATAAGACGTTGCAGCCGTGTAGGTCAGCATTTTGAATATGCCGGCAAGTCAAAGAGAGAACAACAATAAAAACTTCTAACACTATATGCAATTTGGCTGTGGGGCTCTAAGTTTCATTGTTTTGCGAAAAAGCCAGTTTTTCCCTACAACAAGGTCTTGTTTGCAAATACTACAAAATGTTGGTAGTTATTGAGATGGTTCCGCCAACCAATGTCTCATTCCCAATTATTAAATAACCCCCTCAATTAATTTATTAAGTTCGGTGTTGAGATATCGAAATACTCCAAGTTCCAGGAGGCTCAAATTGTCCGTAATCGGGGACACGGCTAACCGATTAGATCTTCACTCTGCAGAGAGGTTTGCGCACTTTACCCGCAAGAATCGTTCCCTCCTTTAAGTCTTCGCACTTCACGGTGTTTGAAGGCGGACGAGCAAACAGGGTCTTCCGAAGAGTTCCTCCGGGCCACTACGGTGCCCATTCAATCCTACCGTTCTTCTACATCTCGTAGCACCGTCCGCCAGAGTCACACCTAGGGTCGACCAAGCGAGCCCATAATGGCTTGCGGCTGCAGGAGTAAGCTTCCGGTCAATGGGGTATCCATCCGTCTCTTCGTGGCTGGGTGAAGCTTTCCGCAAGATGTCATGGCGCTTCTCCATGCATCCCGCCAGCCGCTGGTTTCTCCAGGGTGCCCGTCAAATCCTCCACCCAAAGAGTGAATTTTGAAGTCCATCTTGAGCTTGAAGTCATGGGGTTGTCATCATCTTGACTCTCACATATCCCTTATGAATCACTCAACCAACCCCGTCTCTGAGCATAGCAAAATAAACTACTTTGTCCCGGCCATGGTAACAAGGAATTGGTTTCATCCTACCTCATGATACTACTCAAGAACATAACTTAAAAATTCTCATACTGCATGCATGGTGGGGAGGTATAATTCTAATGCAATAAAATCATAGGTATTGTAAAAGAAAACATGATCAAATGACTTGCACTGGCTGACGGTCTTGAAAGCTAGGGACTCGTGATAGCAGGCTTAGCACTCCGGAAATTCTACGAAGCAAACAATAATCATATAAGCATACAAACATACAATCACTTAACATAACAGCATGCTAACATAAAACACACAAAATAATCGAACCAAAACCAAAGAAAACTCAAGAACCCAGGCCAACAAACTAACAAGAAAATAAAATAAACTTTTTATTTTCTGTAAATAAAAGTTCATGTTCTAAAACTACAGAAACTAATCTAAAATAAACTATAAGAATATGTAAAATAAAATTATTTACTAAATAAAACAATAGGAAAACAGTAGCTAGTTAAATAAACAAGAAACACATGATTTTGACTAAAACTATTTTTTATTAAATCTAAAATACCCAAATAAATTCCTACTCCTAGGCAAGGTCAAAACAAAGCAGTGAAAAAAAGAATCACTAAAATAAAATAATCCTAACTCATTTTATAGCAGAAATACTAATCTGTCTAAAACTAAAAGAAAGCAATTTCTAATAATTTAAACATGGCCAAACATATTTTCTACAGAAACTACAACAAATTTGCAAACTAACAAAAAAAGAATCAACTAAAAATATTAAGTAACCTAAAAGATATGGATTTTACAAAACTGGAACTATTCAGTTAAAACAGAAACGAAAAAAATATAACTAAAAAGAAAAACTAGCGCTAACGGGCCTATCAAACGCTCAGGCGTTATATTACTAAAGCGTGCCCAAGAGAATAAACCGATCGGGCCGGTCTAACTAAACCGCTAACTAAACCAAAAAAAACCGTAACTAAACCAACTAAAACCGATCTAATCTAAATAAAACCTAACTCTTCGTGTGATCTAATCTAGGCTGTAGGTTCTAGATCGGACGGTGTGGGCGGCTCCGGCGACTTACCGCGGTGGCGACGACGGCGACGGACGACGGCGGCTCGGGCGACGACGGCGCAGCAGCTCCGGTGGTCCGGGGCGACGGCGGAGACGTCCGGCGGGTGCGGCGGCACTTGGGGAGGTCGGGGGTGGCGGTTGCAGCGGTCGGGGACGACGGAGGCGAGTGGACTGAGCTCGGGTGAAGCTCCGGCTCCGGCGACGGGTGGTGATGCTCAAGGCGGCGGCTCCGGCGGTCCCTGAGCGGAGAGAGGATGTCCAAGAGGTGCGGGAGGAAGTGGCGGTTCGGTGGGGTAGCGGGCAGGTCGAGGGGTGGCTCACGGTGACGGAACGGCGGCGAACCGTGGCGGCGGCGAGATGCGTCTGGCGAGGGTGCGAGCTACGCTGGGTTTTGGGCTCGGGTTTTTGGGGGGTTCGAGGGAGGAGGGGCGTAGGGTTTTATAGGGCATCAACTTGGGGCAGGGCGCGACTCAGGATCGCGATCCCGTGAAGATCGCGGCGACGGGAGGCGGCGGACGTGCTCTGGCGTGGCGAGGCATGGGCGAGGGGAAAGAGAAAGGGTGGGGTCGGCGCGTCAGCGAGAGAGAGAGGAGGGGGTTCGGTCGGGCGACCGAGGAGGAGAGGAATCGGGCGCGGCGGCTCGGGGCAGGCCGGCTCGGGCGCTGGCTGGGCTGTGCCTGGCCCGCTGGTGGGCTGCCTCGGCGCTGGCTGGGCCGGTTGGTCTGGCTGGCGCCTGGGGTTTTTTTCTTTTTCCTTTTTTTTGAATTGGAGGGAGGAGAGAGAATATATAAAAAATATATATTTTTATATAGGACATATATATATCAAAATTATCAGGGGAATTTACCCTACAATTTGGACATTTTTCCAGGGGCAAAACTCAAACTTAAAAAAAACATTTTCTAGAAATCCCAAATAAAATTCAAATTTGAATTCAAACTTTTTGGCAAAATTTTTCTTCTGACATTTTTGGAGTGTCATGTTTACTCCTCTCATACTTTTTCTCATGTATTTGTCAGGCATTGTTTTGAAGTAAATTCTACTGCCAATTTGAATTCAAATTCCAACAAACTCAAAAGTCTCTGAAATAATTCAAATGTCACTCAATTCAAACAATAATGCATAGATGCTTAGCTATAATTGTAAAACATTCCAAATGGGAAATTTGGGATGTTACATCTATGTAATCGAGTCCGTGAGCTATATATAATAAAGTTTAGTGTTGAGTCAAGGGCTTGATTATTTTGCCATGATCTTGGATAAATAAAAGAAAAGAAGAAAAAGAATAAAAAGAAACAAAGAGTTCATATTGATCTTATTGAGAGTAATGACTTCACATTGAAAGAGTATGATGATTAAAAGTTGTTGGGAGTTGGTAGATATAGCTTTGGTCATCGTTGCAATTAATAGGAAGTAATAAGGAGAGAGAGGTTTCACATATAGATATATTATCGTTGACAACTTTTATGATTGGGAGCACTCATTAAAATATGACATGCTAAAGAGTTGATGTTGGACAAGGAAGACAACATATTGAGTTATGTTTTCTTGTATCTGAGATAAAGTATGTTGTCATGGATCCTCTAACATGTTGAGCTTGCCTTTCCCCCTCATGCTAGCCAAATTCTCAGCACCAAGTAGAGATACTACTTGTGCTTCCAAATACCCTTAACCAGTTTAGCCATGAGAGTCCACCATATCTACCTATGGATTGAGTAAGATCCTTCAAGTAAGTTGTCATCGGTGCAAGCAATAAAAATTGCTCTCTAAATATGCATGACTTATTAGTGCAGAGAAAATAAGCTTTGTACGAACTTGTTGTGGAAGTAATAAAAGCGACGGACTGCATAATAAAGTTCCACATACAAGGGGCAATATAAAGTGACGTTCTTTTGCATTAAGATTTTGTGTATCCAACCATAAAAGCGCATGGCAACCTCTGCTTCCCTCTGCGAAGGGCCTATCTTTTATTATTATCTTCTACCTTATGCAAGAGTCACGGTGATCTTCACCTTTCCTTTTTCATTTTATCCTTTGGCAAGCCCAGCATGTTGGAAATAACATGATATATATATATATATATCTAATTGGATGTAGAGGAGCATGAATTGTTATTGTTGACATTACCCTTGAGGTAAAAGGTTGTTGGGAAAAACTATAAGCCCCTATCTTTCTCTGTGTCCGATTAAAACTCTGTAACCACAAGTATTGCGTGAGTGCTAGCAATTATGAAGGACTAAGTGATAGTTGAGTATGTGGACTTGCTTTTAAGCTCTGACATAGACTCTTTCCGATGTTATGATAAATTGCAATTGCTTCAATGACTGTGGTTTTAATTTTTTGGTACCCAATATGGTTTATGATTCATACTTTTTCTTTGTAAAATGATCTTCTGTTTAACATTAGTAATCATATGACAAAAATCTATATATGTTGCTGTTATGAGATTAATCATGATGCCTTCATGTCCGTATTTTATTTTTATCGATGCCTCTACCTCTAAACATGAGGACATATTTATTGTTATCGGCTTTTTGCTTGAGGACAAGCGAGGTCTAAGCTTGGGGGAGTTGATACGTCCATTTTGCATCATGCTTTTGTATCAATATTCATCGCATTATGGGCTGTTATTTCATGTTATGTCACAATACTTATGGCTATTCTCTCTTATTTTACAAGCTTTACATGAAGAGGGAGAATGCCGGCAACTGGAATTCTGGGCTGGAAAGGAGCAAATATTGGAGACATATTCTGTGCAACTCCAAAAGTCCTGAAACTCCATGGAATATCTTAAAATAAACAAAGAAAAATAGTTGTGAAAGATGAAGGCCAGGGGGCCCACACCCTGCTCACGAGGGTGGGGGGCGCCCCCCTACCTTGGGGGCCCCCTGGTGGCTGTCCGATGCCCATCTTCTCCTATATGAAGTCTTTCGATGAGAAAAAAACGTTAAGCAACCTTTCGGGACGAGACTCCGCCGCCACGAGGCGGAACCTTAGCGGAACCAATCTAGGGCTCCGGCGGAGCTATTCTGCCGGGGACACTTCCCTCCGGGAGGGGGAAATCATCGTCATCATCATCACCAACGCTCCTCTCATCGGGAGAGGGCAATCTCCATCACCATCTTCACCAGCACCATCTCATCTCCAAACCCTAGTTCATCTCTTGTATCCAATTCTTGTCTCCAAGTCTGGGATTGGTGCTAGTAGGTTGGTAGTAGTGTTGATTACTCCTTGTAGTTGATGCTAGTTGGTTTATTTGGTGGAAGATCATATGTTCAGATCCTTTATGCATATTATTATCCCTCTGATTATGAACATGAATATGCTTTGTGAGTAGTTACGTTTGTTCCTGAGGACAAGGGAGAAGTCTTGCTATTAGTAGCCATGTGAATTTGGTATTAGATTCGATATTTTGATGAGATGTATGTTGTCTAGTCTCTAGTGGTGTTATGTGAACGTCGACTACATAACACTTCACCATTATTTGGGCCTAGAGGAAGGCATTGGGAAGTAATAAGTAGATGAAGGGTTGATAGAGTGACAGAAGCTTAAACCCTAGTTTATGCGTTGCTTCGTAAGGGGCTGATTTGGATCCATATGTTTCATGCTATGGTTAGGTTTACCTTAATACTTTTGTTGTAGTTGCGGATGCTTGCAATAGAGGTTAATCATAAGTGGGATGCTTGTTCAAGTAAGAACAGCACCCAAGCACTGAATCCACCCACATATCAAATTATCAAAGTACCGAACGCGAATCATATGAACGTGATGAAAACTAGCTTGATGATATTCCTATGTGTCCTCGGGAGCGCTTTTCCTATTATAAGAGTTTGTCCAGGCTTGTCCTTTGCTAAAAAAAGGATTGGGCCACCTTGCTGCACTTCATTTACAATTTATCCTATCACAAAACTATCTGTTACCACTTATTTCAGTACTTGCAGAGAATACCTTGCTGAAAACCGCTTATCATTTCCTTCTGCTCCTCGTTGGGTTCGACACTCTTACTTATCGAAAGGACTACGATAGATCCCCTATTCTTGTGGGTCATCAGTGGCTGGCCAGCAGGCGACGGAGATAGCAAGGAGATTCGCGTGAGCCAGTGACACTTCCGAGTGGTGTGGTTGAACGGCATCGCGCCGCTGTGGGATTTGCAGGGAGCATCGAGGGTTCGCTCATAGGAGAAGGCGGGCAGCTAATTCAACTTGCCGCCTCTCTGGCGCTTGGGCTGGGGCTGCCCTTCTGGCTGCTGATCTTCAACTGTCGCCACCTGCCGGCTGGTGGAAACTGCTAAGGTGCTTTGCGCTTGTTGTCGTTCTGCTGCTGACGCCGACTGGTGTCACCAGCCGGGGTCCGAGGAGCCTGAGGAGCCACCTTGCCGGATGCATCAACTTGAATCTCTGTCTTCATGGAGGAATCGGCCGTGGCGTACTTGTCTGCTATGATCAGCAGCTCGTCGAGGGTCGTCGGCTCGTCGCAGAGGAGGCTGTGCTTGAGTAGAGTGCCTTCTCTGCACCCGGCTGTGAAGTACTCAATATCCTGCACCTCCTGTACGCCTTTGCAAGAGTTGCACAGCTCGGCCCAACGCGTGAGGTAGTCGTGAGTCGACTCGTTGGGGCCTTGGACGCACAAGGAGAGCTAGCGAGGCTTGGGCGGCCGCTTGTACGTGCTGGTGAAGTTGCGGACGAAGGCTTCAGTGAAATCTACCCAGCTGTTGATGCTGCGGGGCTTGAGGCTGTTCAACCATGTCCGGGCAGTGCCCTGGAGCATGATTGGAACATACTTCATGGCAACGCGCTTGTTGCCGTTTGCAATGCTGGCGGCTGTGGAGTAGTCGACCAGCCAGTCCTCCGGCTTCACGAAGCCGGTGTATTTGGGCATATCTCTTGGGAGTGTGAACCCTTTGGGGAAGGGCTCGTCACGGATGAAGGGGCCGAAACAGGGCGGGCCCAATGCGTCTTCTTATTCTAGCGCCAGGGATCGGTTGAGGCAGTCGATCCGGTGGCGAGCGTCGTTCTCTCCGACTCCTTCTCAGTGCCCAAGGCGGTCGCCGAGTGTCGGTTGGTCAACAGGCAGCGAGGAGGTGCGCCTTTCCCTGCGGGGAGGAGGGGGAGGCGGACAGTCGTCTCATCGTTCCACTGCTCTTGGGCGGCCGTCTTGGTCGCGCTCGACGATGATGCAAGTCCGGCTACAGCTAGCAGCCGTCTCCTTATGTCTTCTATCGCAAACGCCACCAGTCGGCGTCCGGGATGTCGCGCCTTGATCTCGGCGAGGTGGCGGGTCGTCGTTCCACCGTTGGGTGCTTCAGTGCGGCAGCCGGCCTCTTGCTGCTCGGCAGTCGCGTCAATGAGCCACTGGACGCGCTCCGTCATGTGGCGGCGCTCGTCACCCTCGAGCTTGTCCTGCTCGTCTCCTGCCGCCTGGGCAGCTCGTATATTCTCTGCGAGCATGGCGTAGACGGGGCAGTATGCCCCGAACATGCTGGCGATGGCCGCGCCGTGCTGCCGGACCGTGCCGATGCGGCTGGGCCCGCCAGGAGCCGGCGTGCCACCAATGGCGTAGTCCATCTCGCGCTGGTAAGCCTGCGAAAGGCGTCTCATGCTGGCTAGCTTCTTGGCGCTTTCGACAGCCTGGACGCGACGGGCTTCCAGCGTCTCGGCGTCGGTGTCTTCTGCGATGGGTGCAGACAGGTCTTGCAGCGCTGCCTCGAGCGGGTCTCGGGCACCGTCACCGGAAACTCCATCATGGCTGATGACGAGCACACGTGACGGTGCTGCCACCGCTATCGGCACGGGGGAGAGGGTCATCAACGACCACCACGTTGGTGGGGAATGCGTCGAGCGGCGCCGTGTCGGAGTCGACGAGCATCAGGTCGGTGGAGCCAACCGACTCTAAGTCGACGGCTAGCTCGTTGGCAACGTGGAGCTGGTCGAGGAGGCTCACGAGGCGGCTCTCGGGGCCGTCAATGCCTGCGTCGGACGCAGGCTCGTCGGAGAGGCGGATCTCGCCAACAAAGTCAGCGAGGCAGCTCCCCGCACCGGCGACCTCCGCGCCGTGCAGCGCGTCGGTGCAGACGCCGTCTGGCGTGCCCGGCTGGCTGCGCTCAGGGGGGATGAAGAGGGTTCCCGTCCAAGCAGATCTCCGGACGACGGTGCACCTAGCCCCACGTTGGGCGCCAAATGTCGGGGGGTATGGTACGACATATGCCAAAGGATGGTTTATCATGATGGGGGCTAGTAAGACGTCGCCGGTGCCAGGAAGCAGGATGAGGCGAAGACATGCACGCCGGCGAATCTTTCCCAGGTTCGGGGCTCTCTGTGGAGATAACACCCCTAGTCCTGCTCTGCGGGGTCTCCGCATGATCACTCAAGCAATAATGGTGGCTACAAGCTTGCTCCTTGAGTTGTTTCTCTAGAGGGGGAAGGGGAGCAATTCTAGTCCTGGCTTCCTCTCTCTATATGGGTGTGTGGGTGAACAAGAGGCTGAACCCTTTGCATGGTACCCTGGGGGTTTATATAGGCCTACCCGCCAGGGGTACAATGGTAATCCGGCCGGGTGTAGGCCCGAGCCGTCAGTGTCTCTGGTCGCCGGCTTCTCCACCGGCAGGTGGGGCCCGCCGCCTTGTGGATCCCGCCGTCTGTTCGGTACTTGGCCGACAGGCCATACCCGCCGCTTGCGGGTCCTGTCGGCTGCCCGATACTGCAGCGATGCGGCTAATGATGCGTGCTTTGTCGGGGGAGGCGTGGCTACAGTTGTCGGTGTCAAAACCGGCGGATATCGGGTAGGGGGTCCTGAACTGTGCGTCTAGGATCGATTGTAACAGGAGATGGGGGACACGATGTTTACCCAGGTTCGGGCCCTCTCTATGGAGGTAATACCCTACTTCCTGCTTGATTGATCTTGATGAATATGAGTGTTACAAGAGTTGATCTACCACGAGATCTAATGGCTAAACCCTAGAAGTCTAGCCTATGTATATATGGTAATGAATCTGTCCTATCCGGACTATTCTCTCCGGTTTATATAGACACCGGAGAGATCTAGGGTTACATGGAGTCGGTTACATAAGAAGGAATCTTCACAGCTGGTCGCCTAGTTTGCCTTCCATGCCAAGGAAAGTCCAATCCGGACACGAGTATGGTCTTCGGTCTTCATGTCTTCATAGCCCATCAGTCCGGCCCATGGATAACAGGCCGGACGCCCGAGGACCCCTTAGTCCAGGACTCCCTCAGTAGCCCCTGAACCTGGCTTCAATGACGAGGAGTCCGGCGCGCAGATTGTCTTCGGCATTCCAAGGCGGGTTCCCCTTTCTTCGAACTCCAAGATAGTCTTCGGACATAGAAGATATATCCGGACCTGTATATATATTTGCAGAAAATATACGAGCCTAATTTATTGGTAACTGTTCATGACATCACGCCTGCCCGGTCACTATTTCCAACCGTTGGCCGGCGCGTTGCCCCACGTCTCTGGATGCGGTTTTACTGGCTTGTCTTGCCAAGGCAGAGATTGTGTTCCTTTATTCACGGGATTTTCATTAATGCAGGCATGGGTAACCCAACCATCCCCCGGGTACAACTCTCCGGAGATTGGTAAGTTTCGAGACCCAGGTGGATACGCTTAGTACTTGGGTCTTTATATAGGGTCCCAGACTCGTCTTCTTCCTTTGCGCTCACTTCTTCCTCAACCCTAGCCACCCCAAGTTCCAAACCTCGGGTTCCCATCGCCACCAGCCCCAATCATGTCTGGATCCAGCCGTCCAGGCCGGTGGGTGGCTTCTTCTGTCATAGAGGAGGATATTGCGAAGCTCCGCGCAGTGAGGTATCTGACCCCGGAAATCCTTCATCGGCTTCCTGCACAGGGCAGGTCGTTCCTACCCCCAAATCCGGCGAGAGGGGAGTGTTTGTGTCGCACTTCCTCCACGGGTTAGGGTTCGCGCTTAACCCCTTCGTCTGGGGGCTCATGTTTTACTATGGGCTAGACTTTCATGATCTGGCCCCGGACTCTATTCTCCTCATCTCGACATTTATCGTCACATGTGAGGCATTCCTCCGCACTCCTCCGCACTTTGGTTTGTGGCTCAAGACGTTTTACGTGAGGCCGCAGGTGAAAGAGGAGGAGTAGGCAGAGTGCGGCAGCGTCATAATAGGCAAGCTTGCCAGCGCGGTTTGGTTTGAAGGATCTTTCGCCAGGTCTTCCGACCTATGGCCGCAGGGGTGGTTTTATATCAACGAGCCGCGGGGCTCCAAGTGGGCGGCTATGCCCGCGTTCCGACCCAGCCCTCCAATTCAGCTTGCTTCATGGATCAATAAGGGACTGGACTGGGGATCCGTCAATGAAGTGCAGACTCTGCAAGGTCGCATCTGAAGCCTTACCGAGAAGGGCGTCAGTCTTGTGAACGTCGGTCAAGTAATGCTAGTCCGCCGGACCCTGCCATGTCAGTGGAAGCCTCTCCGTATGTGGGAGTTTAATCCCGAAGGATGGCGGACTCTTCAGCACTTCCTCGGCACTATGCACGAGGGAATGTGGAAATTATATTTCAGGGAACGAGAGCAATGGCCGGACACCACCGAAGATGTTGGCCTCGACTGCAATCATCCGGACACCACGGTAAGTATTCGATATCCGCACACCCTTTATTCGAGTATCTCTTGGTAAGATATTGAACAATCTGTCCCTTCACAGGACTGGATAAGGAAAGCGGTGTTGATCTAGTGTCTGGCGCCCCTTCCCGAGGATTCTGCGAACGCCTTACTAACGAGGATGCTGAATCCGACATCGTACCAGGTGTCTGCGGAGGAGGGTGAGAACAGGGAGGCTAGAGGTGGTCTCTGCCCCAAGGATAAATCAGGCGTTGTGTTTGGGGAAACTGAAACCGTCTTGCTCGAGGGCAAAGGTGCAGAGGAGGCCTTCCATGGCAAGAAAAGGGCCGCTTCTGAAGGCCAGGAGGTGAAACCTTCCAAGAAAGGGAAAACGCCATCGACGGGCGGCTTGGGCCGGGCAAGCGATGTTGACGTGGAGCTTTATGATGAGGATAAACCTCTGGCCGAACCGTAAGTGCAGCAGGGTACTTAAACCATACCTCCTTCCTTTCTTATTACTGAAGTAATCCTCCGACATACGTATGTCCTCGCAGGTTAACGCCTGTTGTTTCCCAATCGTCCTCCTCCTCGGGAGACCTTCTTCCAGAAATGATGGAGAGTAACACGCCTTCTCCGGCCCCCTCGCCTAACAGGGCGGATGATTCTGAGGTATCGTCCCGGGGGGCTCCTCCTGGTCGACAAGCAGAGCAGGAAACGAAGAGGGCATTACCCGAAGGTGGTGTCTCTGTCACTCAGGGTTCGGGAATCAAGCATGGAGGCCCCGCCCTATCCGGTTTAGAGCCGGAGACGATCCCGGGGGCGAGTGAGCGGATTCCTTCAAAGGAATACCATACTCCGGCAGTGGCTTCCGAAGACCCAGAAGCGCTGGAAATGCTGACGGACATGCTGCGACAAGCGTCCTTTTCGGAGGAACACCGTTCCTTGATGGCTACGGTGGTCGAAAAGGTTCTATCCGCGAAGAGTGGTTTGAACAAGGCCTTCACGAGCCTCCTAAGGGGTTTTGAGGTTTGTGATGTAGTTTTGCCAATTGAATAATATTGATAGAATGCCCCTAAGACTTGGATTGCCTTTCGACGGAAGCGATCGGAGGATCAAAAAGATATGCTCATTTGCTAACCCTGATTTAACTTGGAATACAGGCTTCCTCCCCTCCTGCGGCTACCCGAAATACGGAAGTGGCCGAACTGCAGCGAAAGCTGGATATTGCGGAAGATGACATTGCATTGATCAACAGGCGTCTTGACGACTCGCAAGGTATATATGTCGAGCATTCCTTACACCAACGTGCTTGTGATGTAGGCCTGATGCCGAAAATGGTTTATATGAAATGTGCATGATTGCAGATGGTGCTGCCGCCGTTGAAGCTCTTCGGGCGGAGCTAGCCCGAGCCAAGGAGCAGGCCCGGCGTAGTGATGCGATTGCCGAGAAGGCATTGGCTGATTTAAGAGTCGAACAAGAAGCTCGACGCCAAAGTGAGGAGAAAATATCTGCACTGGCGCTTGAATTGAAGAATACTGCCAGCCGATGTGAATTCCTTGAGAAGGAGAATAAAGCCAAAATGGCTGAGCTTGATAAGACCGTATGAGAGGCGAGTGAAGCTCGGTCTGAATCTAGGGCAGCTCATGAAGAGATTCAGCAGGCTAAGGAGATAGCGGCCGGTAAGCCCTTTTTGCTTAAGACCAAGTTTGGCGGTCCGTACTATGCTCGGCTAAACCAGGTCTGGAGTTCTCCGGCTGAATTTTTGGACTTGCCCAAGAGTTTTTCCGATGCGGCGTAATTTTACCGTGCAAAAGAGGGGTATGCAACGGAGAAGCTTTTCTGGTCACAATTCAGCGTGTCGAAGCGCCCTCTGTTGCTCAATGAACAGATGTCCCAGTGGGCCGAGCTTCATAGGATATCTGGCGATGCCATGAAGAACGTCATAATCCGGTTGTGGCCAAGTAAGCCTATTCCGAGTAGTTATTTTGGCCTGGTGCGCCGGCTTGTTGACGCGGTGCCACATATCGATGCTGTGAAGCGGTCGGCGTGTATTGAGGGTGCACGGATGGCCTTTGCCCGAGTCAAAACCTTTTGGGCAAAGATGAAGGCCATTGATGTTGCGGCGAGGAGTCCACCCAAGGGCTAGGACCGTAATGAGCCGGAGCACTATTTTGAAGATGTCTTGTATGCCGCTCGCTTGATAGAGGGTCAATGCTCGAAAGATATAATATTCGAGTGATTTATATAATGATGTAACAGACAACTTTATAGTTAATCTATTTATATTTTGCTCAAAAGCTTGAATTCCTCCTCTATGGCCATTTTAGTATAATCTGAAAGTTTTCCAGTCGTCGCCTTCAGCCCCCTCGTAGGAAGTACGGGGGTGTTCGAAAAAGAATTTAATCACTCTTTATCCAACGTCTTGGTCCATAAAGAAGGTGATAACGCAGCGAACCAGGCAATCGAACTATAGGGCGTTAACACTTTCACTTAGCCATAGGAGTTTTTTGGTGGGGCTACGACATAGCCCCTGGTATGTATACGACGCTTAGTGCCTTACATATGTTGATCTAAAAAAGATCCCTCGTCTGACACAGAGAATCGCTAAAGATTCGAATAAGTCGTCAAGTGGTTGACCAGCTCTCGCCGCATCATGACAGTTAGTTTTCGGCTTTCTCTACTGAGGTGCTCATACGGTCTAGGCCAGGGCACAATCGCAGTAGTTCTCCCTTTACTACCCTAGACGATAGAGCGGAATGTAGGGTAGCAAGCACAGGAGCCGGGCAACCCAACTATTGACCAAAGACAATGATTCAGAGCTGATGCATATAAGGCCAAACTTGCGGCCTTGAAACGCTTATAGAGCTGTTCGGACTTTTACTGGCGGCTCGTTTGTTCCCATACCGGGCCCCTGGCAAGTTATGCCGAGGCGCGTCTTGTAAGGCAGCCGTTACGGCCGGACTCATTGTAGAAAGAGCATAAAAGATTTGTTCGGATAAAGTTTACTAGGAGCCGAGCAATATGCCAATGATAAATATATATAAAGAGTAAAAACCACAACCCAGCTATTTGACATGCTCGGGGTTGGGAACAGAGGAAAAAGGGCATGGTACAGGCTCAAAAGAAAGAGTGTGGTCTACAAAAGCTTATTTTGGACCTCTTGTCACACGTCTGCGCTGCCTGGCCCCTCGGGAGGGGAATCCTTAACGGAGTGGCCACAGCAGGTGAGTGTGCAGATTCGAACTTCGAGAGAGTCCGATGTAGATGTTGTCCTGATGGTCACCTATTTTTAAGAAATGATACAGAAAAATAGGAAAGACGGATAAGAACATTGCGGGGATTCTTGCAGGGTTGTCCATACTGTGTTGCCGCCGATGCCAATGGTATCTTGAGTGCATAGTGATGTATGTGTGGTGTGAACTTTGCCAGTACCGTAGGTGGGCGGCAGAAGCCGAACTACTATTTTCGTTCTGGGAGTGGTCGAACTTTAGAGGGAAAGTGTTTCTAGCCCATGGTGTTCGGCTGGCGAGCCGATCCGTCGTCTCTATCACCTGGTGGCCTCCTCCCCTTGTGATCGGCGTTGAGCTTGCCTGTCTGCTTGAGGACCCAACAGTTTCTGTTGGTATGATTAGCTGGCCTATCAGGGTGACCGTGAATCTGACAAGGTCGGTCCAATATCCTGTCAAGGGTGGATGGTCCATCCTGGTTTGCCTTTAGTGGCTTCTTCCGTTGACCAAGCTTCGGATTGTGAAATCTGGCGTTCACCGTTGTGTCGCATATATTACTGCGACTGTTGTGTTCGGTTCGTCATGGCTTGCCATTGCCGTCTCGAATTTCGGAAGTGCCCGGGTCGCTGGCGCTGTTGCTTTTACGAGTGATCCAGTTTTCTTCTCCCGCACAAAAGCGGGTCGTTAGAGCGGTAAGGGCTGTCATGGACTTAGGTCCTTCCTGGCCGAGGTGACGCGCTAGCCATTCATCCCTGACACCATGTTTGAAGGCTGCGAGGGCTTCTGCGTCCGGACAGTGGACAATTTGGTTCTTTTTTACTAAGAACCTAGTCCAGAGCTCCCTGGCTGACTTGCTGGTCTTCTGGACAATATGACTTAAGTCATCGGCATCTAGCGGCCGGACATATGTTCCCTGGAAGTTGTCTCGAAAGGCGTCTTCCAAATCTTCCCAGCTACTAATAGAATTTTCTGGTAAACTGTTTAGCCAGTAGCGAGCTGGCCCTTTAAGCTTGAGAGGTATGTATTTAATGGCATGAAGGTCGTCTCCGCGAGCCATGTGAATATGGAGGAGGTAATCCTCAATCCATACCGCGGGATCTGTTGTTCCATCGTATGATTCGATGTTAATGGGTTTAAACCCGTCTAGAAATTCATGCTTCATTACCTTGTCAATGAAGCAGCGAGGGTGTGCGGCTCCTCTATGTTGAGCCACACTATGAAGCACTTCCGGCGGACTCCGTTTACGGAGTTCGGACCGGGCATGATTGGCTCTGTAGTGTCCGAATGGGTGACCATCATCGTCGGTCGAGGAGTATCTCCATGATCTGTACATCGATCTTGTGTGCCCTGCTCTATCCTCCAGGTCTTGGTTGATGCCGTGAGTGTTCCGTCGAGCTGTTTTGCTCTTGATTTGATGGCCAGATGGGTTGGTATGTTGCTCTGCTTGGGCTGCCGCTTTGTCTGGACCGAACTGTGGCCGGCCCGCCGCATTGTTCGATGGTGATGTGGGCTCCAACGCCCTGCCATCGTATCGAGGGAGCCACCTACTCTTGGGGTGGCTTTCGTCTGGGCCGCTAAGGCCGTATTCTTCGGCGGCCAGGACCTCGGTCCATCTGTCATTGAGCAAATCATGGCTTGCTTGAAGCTGCAACTGCTTCTTCCTTAGGCTCCTTGCAGTGGCTATAAGTCGGCATCTAAAGCGTCCCTGCTTCAGAGGGTCCTTAGGCACGATAAAATTCTCGCTGCCGAGGATGTCCTCTTCCTCGGAGGGTGGGAGATAATTGTAGTCCTCTGAGTCTCCATATGTGGCATGTTCATCATGGCTGTCTTGCCCGCTTTCCTGTTAGTCATGTTCGGATTCTACCTCAACATGGTCTTCATTATCCGGAATGTTGTCTTTTCTGGTGCTAGCAGTGTTTTCTCTTGGGCGATGTGGCTTGGAGTGGCGCCGTGGGCGCTGCTGTTCGGACTGTGTACTAGGAGATTTATTCTCAACCGGATCCTTCTCATCATCGGGTGTGTCTATCATACACACATCATACCAGGAAGTGGCCATCCCGTGTTAGCGGGTAGCGAAACTGGCCCGCCCTCATCGTCATCCATACCGGCGATGTCTTCGGAGCGGGGGTCAGGCGTGTTGGTTGGGTCTTCGACGGTGGCTATAAAGTGGGTGGTGGGTGGGAAGCAAAATTCTCCATCATCCGCCGTAAGTTCGAACCAAACATAGTTCGGCGACGAGCCATCTGCCAGGGATAGGTTTTTAAATGAGTTTAGTAGGTCACCCATGGGCGAGTGTTGGAAGGCATCTGCAACGCTGAACTTGAAGATCGATAACCGATCGAGTTCGGTATCTGCAGGCTCGCAGGGTTCGGAACTCGGCGCCAGAGAAGAGTCTGGGGTTCCGTTGATTCAGATGACGTACGCAGTGGAATCTATGAGCGGCTCCAACGCCGCAAAATTGGTAGCCCCCGCGATGGGGTTAAGCTTCCCATCTTCGGGGGACTTGATCTGCTCCGGATCTAAGGCCAGAGTTGCTGCAGGAGCTCTCTCCTGGATGTGGCCCGATGATAGGTTTAAGCCATGTCCATCGGGGCAGCGGGGAGCGATTGCTGCGGTATCGAATACATCAAAGATCAAGTCTCCACGGATGTCCCCAACGTAGTTCAAGCTTCCGAACCTGACCTAATGGCCAGGGGCATAGCTGTCGATCTGCTCCAGATGGCCAAGCAAGAACAGGCGGATTGGCTAGCTACCGCTTTATGTCCTCCAATGCTTTATCAGCGGCCGGACTCCAGACAAAGGGATCCGCTTTTTTCAGCATCTGATACAAAGGTATTTCCTTCTCACCAAGGCGGCTGATAAACCGGCTCAACGCGGCACTCCGGCCTACCAAGCGATGGACATCATTGATACATTTTGGTTTAGCCAGAGAGGTGATAGCTGTGATCTTCTTTGGGTTAGCCTCAATTCCCCTGTTGGACACCAGAAAACCCAATAACTTGCCTGCCGGTACACCAAAAACACACTTGGCCGGATTGAGCATCATCTTGTATGTCCGTAGGTTATCAAAGGTTTCCTTGAAATCATCAACCAGAGTCTCCTTCTCCCTTGACTTAACCATAATATCATCCACATAGGCATGCACATTATGGCTGATCTGTTTATGAAGACAGTTCTGTACACACCGTTGATAAGTTGCCTGGTCACTCTTGAGCCCAAAGGGCATAGATACATAGCAGAAGGCTCCAAAAGGAGTTATGAACGCCGTCTTCTCCTGGTCCTTAACTGCCATCTTGATCTGATGATAACCAGAATATGCATCCAGAAAACTCAAACGCTCACAACCTGCCGTAGCATCAATAATCTGATCAATGCGGGGGAGGGCAAAAGGATCTGCTGGACAAGCCTTGTTAAGATCTGTGTAATCCACACACATGCTTCAGGTGCCATTCTTCTTAAGGACCAGCACCGGATTAGCCAGCCATTCAGGATGGAACACTTCAACAATAAAACCAGCCGCTAAGAGCCTGGCCACTTCCTCTCTAATAGATTTGCGCCTTTCCTCGTTGAACCGGCGGAGAAACTGCTTCACCGATTTGTACTTAGGATCAACATTAAGAGTGTGCTCAGCAAGTTCCCTCGGTACACCTGGCATGTCAGAAGGCTTCCATGCAAAAATGTCCCGGTTCTCACGGATGAACTCGATGAGTGCGCTTTCCTATTTTGGATCCAAGTTGGTACTGATACTAAACTGCTTGGACGAATCGCCAGGTACGAAGTCAACAAGCTTGGTCTCAGCTGCCGATTTGAACTTTAGAGCCGGATCATGCTCTGTGGTTGGCTTTTTCAACGGAGTAATGTCAGCCGGATCAACATTATCCTTGTAATACTTCAACTCTTCCATGGCACAAACCGACTCTGCATAGGCCGCATCACTTTCTTCACACTCCAAGGCAATCTTGCGACTTCCATGAACGGTTATGGTCCCCTTGAGACCCGACATCTTGAGCTGCAGATAGATATAACAGGGCCGTGCCATAAACTTGGCATAAGCCGGCCGCCCAAACAAAGCGTGGTACGGGCTCTGGATCTTGACCACCTCAAAAACCAATGTTTCTGACCTGGAATCATGATCATCTCCAAAGGCCACCTCCAGAGCTATCTTGCCAACAGGATATGCTGACTTGCCAGGTACCACACCATGGAACACCGTATTGGACGGTTTAAGATTCTTGTCTGTTAGCCCCATACGACGGAAGGTCTCATAGTACAAGATATTAATGATGCTTCCTCCATCCATGAGCACTTTAGTGAACTTATAACCTCCCACCTGAGGTGCCACCACCAACGCTTAGTTGACCGGATTATCAACCCGGGCGGGTGATCCTCTCGCTCCATATGATTGGCTGTTCGGACCAGCGTAAATAACGAGGCACGGCCGGTTCAACAGAATTCACTACTCGCTTGTGAAGCTTCTGGTCTCGCTTATCCAAGCTAGTGGTGAATACATGATATTGCCCACTATTCAACTATTTTGGATTGCTCTGATAACCCGACTGTTGCTGCTGCTGGTTGTAACCACCCTGGCTGTTCTAATTGTTTTGATTGTTATGTCCACCCTGATCTCCATTGAAGCCTGAACCGGCATTTCCTCCACCGTGACCCGGCCCATGGAATCCGGATCCTGAGCCACCACCTGACCCGTGATCATACCGGAAAGCATTAGAATTTTTGAACTCCTGCATAATATAACAATCCTTCCAAAGGTGGGTGGCTGGCGCCTCCTTCGTCCCGTGCTTCGGACAGGGCTGGTTTAATAGATAAGTCAGGCGGTCCGGATTGGGATTTGGAGCTCCACCACGACTCGACGGTTTACTCTTCCATCGTTGATCCCTGCCCTGTGCGTTAGTATTAGCCACAAAGTCCATGCTACCATCCGCTTTACGCTTGCCTCCGTTACCATGACCTAACGTGTTGTGTTGCTGCCCCTTGGAGTTGTTGTTCTTCTTTCCCTTCCCTGTCTTGTCTTCACCAGACTCGGGATCCTTGGTACCATCAGAATCATCATACTTCACTAACGCAGTCATGAGGGTTCCCATATCGTTTCAATGGCGCTTCATCCGTCCCAATTTCAACTTTAGAGGTTTAAACCGGCAGTTGCTTTCCAAAGTTATAACCGCGGAGTTGGCGTTAATACGGTCTGAGGAGTGCAAAATTTCCGAGACTCGACGTACACAGCGGGTTGTTGAGTCTCCTTCCTCCTGGACACAGCCCGCTAAGTCCACTATCGACATGGGCTGCTTACATGTATCCTTGAAATTCTGGATAAACCGGGCTCGCAACTGGGCCCATGAACTGATAGAATTGGCTGGTAAGCTCTTTAACCAAATACAGGCTGTCCCTTCAAGCATCATGGTAAAATACTTTGCACATGCCGCTTCATCTACATCACGCAGCTCCATGGCCATCTCATAGCTCTCTACCCATGCTTCCGAAGAGCCTTGCGTAAAGCGGGGACAAGACAAGGCACTCCCAAAGAACTAGAAGTAACCCCTGGCTCAATTGTGGTGGTTGGATGAACCAGCGTAAGCTGACGAGCCTCATGTTGTGCTGCTAACTCGGCGTCCCTGCGCGCTCGGGCCCGGTCCACCACTTCCTGAGCATCACCTGCCGGGTTATGGCCACGGGGCACTTCACGGTTCCGTGCATTACTGGATACGGCCGGTTCATCCATCCGCTTGCTGTAACTCCAACTTGGACAGGGGGTGGAATGAATTCGGTCACGGCTATATGAATATGCTTCCTGCTGAACCAAAGCTGTTCGAAGAAGTTCCTTAACCCGGCGTGTCTCCACCGCTTGCGGAGAATCACCTTCAATTGGGATGGCCTCCAGCCGTGAAGCGGCGGCGATAAGATTGTCCATTGGATTGGAATAGTGACCTGGAGGCGTCTGGACATACTGAGGTATGATGTTATTCTGCCGAGGCGGCTCCATCAGGCGAGGCTGAACCGGCGCACTGGCCCCTGTGCCTTCGCCCGGTTTAACCACGGCGGGTTACTAGGCCCTGCTCCTGGGGTGTTAAAGAGGTTTCTGCCATCGAAGATCGTCGGCAGGCGAGATCGGTGCTTCCTTTTCAGGACTTCATGCGATGCGTTCTGGTCCAGCATAATCCTATAGGCCTGCGCGTCCAAAGCGGCCTGCTCCGCGGCCATCCTGTTGTTCTCGGCTGCCAAATCGGCCTTGGCCTGAGTGATCTGTTCCCTCACTTTTGCAATCTCCGCATTGTGGGCGTCCTGTTCCGCCGGGTTAGCTTCTGCCACAAGCACAACAACCGCATCAAACAGATCAGATAAAACTTGAGCCGGCGGGCGCACAGAGCCTCCTGCCCCGGCCGCTGCCGCCGCTGCTGATCCGGAGAACATTGCTGCTGCGGTCGAAGAGTGGATCGCCGCCTGTGTACCGGCCATGAATATCCCAACCCGGTTGGGCAGATTAGAGGGGTCCGAAATACTATCGTCATCGGAACAGCCCCCAATCCGACCGTCCTGCAACTAATACAATGATTCAGTTTCTCCGGTCGAGGATTCGTCGCCGGAATAGACGATGGTCTCGCCACCAGATGCCGATCCTCCTTCATACTCTCCTCCGTGGATGACACCCACGAAGGCACACTTCACGGCTAGTTTAACCTGGGCAGATCTCGAACGCTGAGCCGTTTCGACGAGGTCGGTGCAGACGTCCGGCTCAGGTCCCGGTTCACCGATCTTTCCAATGAAGACGTGTATGCCACCAAAGGGGACCCGGTACCCGTACTCAATCGAGCCGGCCTCGGGGCCCCAGCCTGAATCGTCGATGTAGATCTTGCCGCGACGACTCTTGGTTATCCGGCCCACAGCGTAACCCTTGAGTCCTTCGAAGTTTCCCTCCAAGAACTTGAAACCATCGTGCGATAGCCCCACGATGGGCGCCAACAATGTAGGGGATATTACCACTGGGCGTAAACCGGACGGGACAAGCCGGGTTAACTTCATCAGTAGTCAAGTATACTAGAAGCCCGTGGGGATATTCTATAAAGGGCCCAAGGCCCAGAACCAGTTTAAGGCTTGTAGCCATGGACCGGCATTAGTATGTAACATGTGTTGTAAGTTAGAAATACTAGAGACCGAACCGGACACGTCTATGAGCCGGTCTCGGGACTCTGCAAACCGACGGGCGTCACCCATGTATATAAGGGGACGACCCGGTGGCGATTCAGGACAACAGACAACAACTCGATACTTAGGCGAAGCTTGTTTGCTCCCTAGTCATCGAAACCCCCATCAATTCCATCACAACTAGACGTAAGCTTTTACCTTCATCGAAGGGGCCGAACTAGTATAAACTTTCTTGCGTCCTTGTTTCCGCTTTAACCCCTTTAAGCTAACCCGTAGCGATGGCTCCACGACTAAGTCCTTTCATGAGGACATCTGCCGTGACAAACCCACGACAAACGTGAAGAAAACTAGCTTGACGATATTCCCATGTGTCCTCGGGAGCGCTTTTCCTATTATAAGAGTTTGTCCAGGCTTGTCCTTTGGTACAAAAAGGATTGGACCACCTTGCTGCACTTTATTTACTTTTGTTACTTGTTGCTCGTTACAATTTATCCTATCACAAAACTATCTGTTACCACTTATTTCAGTACTAAGAGAATACCTTGCTGAAAACCGCTTATCATTTCCTTCTGCTCCTCGTTGGGTTCGACACTCTTACTTATCGAAAGGACTACGATAGATCCCCTATACTTGTGGGTCATCAAGACTCTTTTCTGGCGCCGTTGCCGGGGAGTGTAGCACCTTTGGTAAGTGGAATTTGGTAAGGAAAAATTTATATAGTGTGCTGAAATTTTCTGTCACTTGTTACTATGGAAAGAATTCTCTGAGGGGCTTGTTCGGGGTATCTTCACCCCGTCCAGTAGAGCAAAGAGTTTCTCCTCAACCTATTGAACCTATTGAAAATGAAACTCCTTTTGAAGTTCCTTGGTATGATGGACAAACTGCTGGCTAATACTTTTATAGGAGATGGAACAAAGCATCCTGATGAACATCTACTCTATGTGGATGAAGTTTGTGGATTATTTAAGCATGCAGGTATACCCGATGATGTTGTTAAGAAGAAGGTCTTCCCTTTATCTTTGAAGGAAGACGCATTGACATGGTATAGGCTATGTGATGATACGGGATCATGGAACTATAAAAGATTGAAATTGGAATTTCATCAAAAGTATTACCCTATGCATCTTGTTCATCGTGATCGCAATTATATATATAATTTTTGTCCTCATGAAAGGAGAAAGCATCGCTCAAGCTTGGGGAAGCTTAAATCAATGTTATATTCATGCCCCAATCATGAGCTCTCAAAAGTGACAATTCTTCAGAATTTTTATGCTCGGCTCGATAACAATCGCACCATGCTCGATACTTCTTGTGTTGGCTCTTTTATGATGAAAACTATTGAATTTAAATGGAATTTATTGGATAGAATTAAGCGCAACTCACGAAGATTGGGACCTCGACGAAGGTAAGGTGTCGTATGACACCTAAGTTTGATTGTGTTAAATATTTTATGGATACCGATATTTTCCGTAAGTTTAGCACTAAATATGGACTGACTACGAGATAGTAGCTTCTTTCTGTGAATCTTTTGCTACTTATGTTGATCTCCCTAAGGAGAAGTGGTTTAAATATCATCCTCCCATAGAAGTAAAAGTAGCTGCACCAATTAAAGTTGGAGAAAATACTGTCACTTATAATGATCCTATTGTTCCCACCTCTTATGTGGAGAAACCACCTTTCCCTGTTAGAGTAAAGGATCATGCTAAAGCTTCAACTGTTTGTTCGTAAAAAACAATATTAGAACTTATACACCTCCCGAGCAATTCAAAGTAGAACCTAATATTGCTATTGTTAAAGATCTCTTGTCTGATAATATTGATGGGCATGTTATTCAGTTCTGTGGTGAAACTGCTAGAATTGCTAAACCTTGTGCTAAAGATAAACATAGACCTGTGGTAGGCGTGCCTGTTATTTCTGTTAAAATAGGAGATCATTGTTATCATGGCTTATGCGATATGGGTGCTAGTGCTAGCGTTATACCCATTGACTTATACAAAGAAATTATGCATGATATTGCACCCTGAGTTAGAAGATATTGATGTTACAATTAAACTTGCCAATAGAGATACTATATCTGCAATGGGAATTGTTAGAGATGTTGAAGTCTTGTGTGGAAAAACCAAATGCCCCAGATTTTCTTGTTCTTGGTTCTCCACAAGATAGCTTTTGTCCCATTATATTTGGTAGACCCTACTTGAATACATTAATGCTAAGATAGACTGCGAAAAGAATGTTGTTACTATTGGCTTGGATGATATGGTTCATGAGTTTAATTTATCTAAATTTAGTAAACAACATCGTGATGAAGAATTGCCTAGTAAGGATGAAATTATTGGTCTTGCTTCCATTGCCGTACCTCCTAGTGATCCTTTAGAACACTATTTACTAGACCATGAAAATGAGATGTTCATGAATGAAAGAAGGGAAATAGATGAAGTATTCTTTAAACAGGAACATATACGCAACACAATTTGCTGTTGAAATCCTAGGGGATCCTCCTCCACCCAAGGGTGATCCCGTGTTTGAGCTTAAACCGTTGCTGATAATCTTAAATATGCTTATCTTGATGAAAAGAAAATATATCATGTTATTATTAGTGCTAACCTTTGAGCATGAAGAAGAAAGATTATTGAAAACTACGAAGAAGCACCGTGCCGCTATTGGGTATACTCTTGATGATCTTAAGGGCATCGGTCCCACTCTATGTCGACATAAAATAAATTTGGAAGGCGATGCCGAACGATTCGTGATCCTCAACGATGTTTGAATCCTAAAATGAAAGAAGTGGTAAGAAAAGAAATAATCAAGCTTACGGAGGCAGGTATAATTTATCCCGTTCTTTGATAGTCGATTGGGTAAGCCACATCCATTGTGTCCCTAAGAAGGGAGGTATTACTGTTGTCCCTAATGATAAAGATGAATTGATTCCGCAAAGAATTATCACAGGTTATAGGATGGTAATTGATTTTCGCAAATTAAATAAAGCTACTAATAAAGATCATTACCCCTTACCTTTTATTGATCAAAAGCTAGAAAGATTATGCAAACATACACATTATTGCTTTCTAGATGGTTATTCTGGTTTCTCTCAAATACCTGTGTCGGCTAGAGATGAATCAAAGACTACTTTTACATGCCCTTTTGGTACTTTTGCTTATAGACGTATGCATTTTGGTCTATGTAATGCACCTGCTACCTTTCAAAGATGCATGATGGCTATATTCTCTGATTTTTGTGAAAAGATTTGTGAGGTTTTCATGGACGACTTTTCCGTCTATGGTTCCTCTTTTGATGATTGCTTGAGCAATCTTGATCGAGTTTTGCAGAGATGTGAAGAAACTAATCTTGTCTTGAATTGGGAAAAGTGCCACTTTATGGTTAATGAAGGTATTGTCTTGGGGCACAAAGTTTTTGAAAGAGGTATTGAAGTTGATAAAGCCAAAGTTGATGCTATTGAAAATATGCCATGTCCCAAGGACATCAAAGGTATAAGAAGTTTCCTTGGTCATGCCGGATTTCATAGGAGGTTCATTAAGGACTTCTCAAAAATTTCTCGGCCTCTGACTAATTTATTACAAAAAGATGTACCATTTGTCTTTGATGATGATTGTGTAGAAGCATTTGAAATACTTACGAAAGCATTAGTCTCTACACCTGTTGTTCAGCCACCTGATTGGAACTTACCCTTTGAAATTATGTGTGATGCTAGTGATTATGTTGTAGGTGTTGTTCTAGGGCAAAGAGTTGATAAGAAATTAAATGTTATCCATTATGCTAGTAAGACTCTAGACAATGCTCAAAGAAATTATGCTACTACCGAAAAGGAACTTTTAGCAGTCGTATTTGCTTGTGATAAATTCAGACCCTATATTGTTGATTCTAAAGTAACTATTCACACTGATCATGCTGCTCTTAAATATCTTATGGAAAAGAAATATGCTAAACCTAGACTTATTAGATGGGTTCTCTTGCTGCAAGAATTCGATTTGCATATTGTTGATAGAAAAGGAACTGAGAACCCCGTGGCAGATAACTTATCTAGGTTAGAGAATGTTCTTGATGACCCACTACCTATTGATGATAGCTTTCCTGATGAACAATTAAATGTCATAAGTACTTCTCGTAGCACTCCATGGTATGCTGATTATGCTAATTATATTGTTGATAAATTTATACCACCTAGCTTCACATACCAACAAAAGAAAAAGTTCTTTTATGATTTGCGACATTACTTTTGGGATGACCCACATGTTTATAAAGAAGGAGTAGATGGTGTTATTAGACGTTGTGTACCTGAGCATGAACAAGAACAGATCCTACGCAAGTGTCACTCCTAAGCTTATGGAGGACACCACGCTGTAGATAGAACTACACATAAGGTATTGCAATCCGGGTTTTATTGGCCCACTCTCTTCAAAGATGCCTGTAAGTTTGTTTTGTCTTGCGATGAATTTCAAAGAATTGGTAATATTAGTAGACGTCAAGAAATGCCTATGAATTATTCACTTGTTATTGAACCATTTGATGTTTGGGGCTTTGATTATATGGGACCTTTTCCTGCCTCTAATGGATATACACATATTTTAGTTGTTGTTGATTACGTTACTAAGTGGGTAGAAGCTATTCCAACTAGTAGTGCTGATCATAACACCTCTATTAAAATGCTTAAGGAAGTTATTTTTCTGAGGTTTGGAGTTCCTAGATATTTAATGACTGATGGTGGTTCACACTTTATTCATGGTGCTTTCCGTAAAATGCTTGTTAAATATGACGTAATCATAGAATTGCATCTCCTTATCACCCACAGTCTAGTGGTCAAGTGGAATTGAGTAATAGAGATCTCAAATTAATTTTGCAAAAGACTGTTAATAGGTCTAGAAAGAATTGGTCCAAGAAACTTGATGATGCATTATGGGCCTATAGAACTGCATGTAAGAATCCTATGGGTATGTCTCCGTATAAAATGGTTTATGGAAAAGCATGTCACTTACCTCTCGAACTAGAACATAAGGCATATTGGGCTATTAAAGAGCTCAATTATGATTTCAAACTTGCCGTTGAGAAGAGTTTATTTGATATTAGCTCACTTGATGAATGGAGAACCCAAGCTTATGAAAATGCCAAGTTGTTTAAAGAAAAAGTTAAAAGATTGCATGACAAAAGGATACAAAAGCGTGAGTTTAATGCAGGTGATTATGTATTGCTATACAACTCTCGTTTAAGATTTTTTGCAGGAAAACTTCTCTCTAAATGGGAAGGTCCCTACGTTATCGAGGAGGTCTATCGTTAAATTGCCATAAAAATCAACAACTTCGAAGGCACAAATCTGAAGGTGGTAAACGGTCAAAGAATCAAACATTATATCTCAGGTAATCCCATAAATGTTGAAACCAATATTATTGAAACCGTAACCCCGGAGGAATACATAAGGGACACTTTCCAGACCGTTTCAGACTCCGAAAAGGAATAGGTATGTGGTACGGTAAGTAAACCGACTTCAAAAAAAATTTTAAGGCAATATTTCTCCGTTTTGGAATATTTAGAAAAATAGAAAAATAAGTGGAAATCCGGGAAGGACACGAGGCCTTCGCGAGGGTGGAGGGCGCGTCCTACCCCCCTGGGCGCGCCCCCCTACCTCGTGAGCACCTCGTGTGCCCTCCGGACTTCGTTTTCTTGCACGATACATATTTTGGTCGGTAAAAATTCATTATATATTCTCCCGAAGGTTTTGACTCCCGTATCACGCAAATATCCTTAAGATGTCTTCTCAAGAGTCAGTCGGGGAGAGCCGGGTATCTAATCCGGCACCGGAACCAAGGGCACACAGCGATGCTGACCACTTTGGGCCAGCAAAGGAGGAAGAGATGGAGGCCGACTTGATGAGGGTAGATGCCATGGAGGATCAAGAAGTCACCTCTCGCCTCCGAGTTGGGTTTACGTTGGGGAACCTCTGAGCTCAGCTATTCCAAACTCGGTTATCCCTTCCAATGTTAGATTTCTTTCTTATGAAAATATGAGGAGGATTGTCTCTTGTTCTCCCGCAGCTATGCAACACCCTTGGGTGCAAGGAGCTTTAGCCGTTACAGGAAAGCTTCGCAAAGAAATAATGGACCTCAAGCAGCAAGTCAATAAGCTCGAGGAGGAGAACCGTATCTTGAGGGGAATCATCGCCAAGAATATTACACCAACAACAAAGAAGGAGATATATTCACATGGGTATGGGCACTCCCCTTGGCAACTACCAAGCTTTGGGGAGGTGCCCCGGTATCATATCACCATCACAACTCCTATCTTTACCGTTTTTCTTAGTTCGATCCTATTAGCAGTATCTTGATCTAGTAGAATAAAGTTTATGGCATGATCTAGTTTTGAGTTTTGCTTTATGATCCCTCTATGTAATCGAGTCCGTGAGCTATATATAATAAAGTTTAGTGTTGAGTCAAGGCCTTGATTATTTTGCCATGATCTTGGATAAATAAAAGAAAAGAAGAAAAAGAATAAAAAGAAACAAAGAGTTCATATTGATCTTATTGAGAATAATGACTTCACATAGAAAGAGTATGATGATTAAAAGTTGTTGGGAGTTGGCAGATATAGCTTTGGTCATCGTTGCAATTAATAGGAAGTAATAAGGAGAGAGAGGTTTCACATATAGATATATTATCGTTGACATCTTTTATGATTGGGAGCACTCATTAAAATATGACATGCTAAAGAGTTGATGTTGGACAAGGAAGACAACATATTGAGTTATGTTTTCTTGTATCTGAGATATAGTATGTTGTCATGTATCCTCTAACATGTTGAGCTTGCCTTTCCCCCTCATGCTAGCCAAATTCTCAGCACCAAGTAGAGATACTACGTGTGCTTCCAAATACCCCTAAACCAGGTTAGCCATGATAGTCCACCATATCTACCTATGGATTGAGTAAGATCCTTCAAGTAAGTTGTCATCGGTGCAAGCAATAAAAATTGCTCTCTAAATATGCATGACTTATTAGTGCAGAGAAAGTAAGCTTTTTACGAACTTGTTGTGGAAGTAATAAAAGCGACAGACTGCATAATAAAGGTCCACATACAAGGGGCAATATAAAGTGACGTTCTTTTGCATTAAGATTTTGTGTATCCAACCATAAAAGCGCATGGCAACCTCTGCTTCCCTCTACAAAGGGCCTATCTTTTATTATTATCTTCTACCTTATGCAAGAGTCACGGTGATCTTCACCTTTCCTTTTTCATTTTATCCTTTGGCAAGCCCAGCATGTTGGAAATAACATGATATATATATCTAATTGGATGTAGGGGAGCATGAATTGTTATTGTTGACATTACCCTTGAGGTAAAAGGTTGTTGGGCAAAACTATAAGCCCCTATCTTTCTCTGTGTCCGATTAAAACTCTGTAACCACAAGTATTGCGTGAGTGCTAGCAATTATGAATGACTAAGTGATAGTTGAGTATGTGGACTTGCTTTTAAGCTCTGACATAGACTCTTTCCGATGTTATGATAAATTGCAATTGCTACAATGATTGAGGTTATAATTTGTTGGTGCCCAATAAGGTTTCTGATTCATACTTTTGCATTGTGAAAAGATCATCACTTGAACATAAGTAATCATATGACAAAAATCTATATATGTTGCTGTTATGAGATTAATCATGATGCCTTCATGTCCGTATTTTATTTTTATCGACGCCTCTACCTCTAAACATGAGGACATATTTATTGTTATCGGCTTTTCGCTTGAGGACAAGCGAGGTCTAAGCTTGGGGGAGTTGATACTTCCATTTTGCATCATGCTTTTATATCGATATTTATCGCATTATGGGCTGTTATTTCACGTTATGTCACAATACTTATGGCTATTCTCTCTTATTTTGCAAGCTTTACATGAAGAGGGAGAATGCCGGCAGCTGGAATTCTGGTCTGGAAAAGGAGCAAATATTGGAGACCTATTCTGTGCAACTCCCAAAGTCCTGAAACTCCATGGAATATCTTAAAATAAATAAAGAAAAATCATCGCCAAAGATGAAGGCCAGGGAGCCCACACCCTGCTCATGAGGGTGGGGGGCGCCCCCCCCCCTTCTGGGGCGCGCCCCCCTACCTTGTGGGCCCCCTAGTGGCTCTCTGATGCCCATCTTCTCCAATATGAAGTCTTTCGATGAGAAAAAACATTAAGCAACCTTTCGGGACGAGACTCCACCGCCACGAGGCGGAACCTTGGCGGAACCAATCCAGGGCTCCGGCGGAGCTATTCTGCCGGGGACACTTCCCTCCGGGAGGGGGAAATCATCGTCATCATCATCACCAACGCTCCTCTCATCGGGAGAGGGCAATATTCATCAACATCTTCACCAGCACCATCTCATCTCCAAACCCTAGTTCATCTCTTGTATCCAATTCTTGTCTCCAAGTCCGGGATTGGTGCTAGTAGGTTGCTAGTAGTGTTGATTACTCCTTGTAGTTGATGCTAGTTGGTTTATTTGGTGGAAGATCATATGTTCAGATCCTTTATGCATATTATTGCCCCTCTGATTATGAACATGAATATGCTTTGTGAGTAGTTACGTTTGTTCCTGAGGACAAGGGAGAAGTCTTGCTATTAGTAGCCATGTGAATTTGGTATTCGTTTGATATTTTGATGAGATGTATGTTGTATAGTCTCTAGTGGTGTTATGTGAACGTCGACTACATAACACTTCCCCATTATTTGGGCCTAGAGGAAGGCATTGGGAAGTAATAAGTAGATGATGGGTTGCTAGAGTGACAGAAGCTTAAACCCTAGTTTATGCGTTGCTTCGTAAGGGGCTGATTTGGATCCATATGTTTCATGCTATGGTTAGGTTTACCTTAATACTTTTGTTGTAGTTGCGGATGCTTGCAATACGAGTTAATCATAAGTGGGATGCTTGTTCAAGTAAGAACAGCACCCAAGCACCGGTCCACCCACATATCAAATTATCAAAGTACCGAACGTGAATCATTTGAACGTGATGAAAACTAGCTTGATGATATTCCCATGTGTCCTCGGGAGCGCTTTTCCTATTATAAGAGTTTGTCCAGGCTTGTCCTTTTCTACAAAAAGGATTGGGCCACCTTGCTGCACTTTATTTACTTTTGTTACTTGTTGCTCGTTACAATTTATCCTATCACAAAACTATCTCGTTACCACTTATTTCAAGATTTGCAGAGAATACCTTGCTGAAAACCGCTTATCATTTCCTTCTGCTCCTCGTTGGGTTCGACACTCTTACTTATCGAAAGGACTACGATAGATCCCCTATACTTGTGGGTCATCAGTGGCTGGCCAGCAGGCGGCGGATGTAGCAGTCCTTCGCCCTAGGAGATTCACGTGAGCCAGTGACACTTCCGAGTGGTGTGGTTGAACGGCATTGCGCCGCTGTGGAATTTGCAGGGAGCATTGAGGGTTCGCTCATAGGAGAAGGCGGGCAGCTAATTCAACTTGCCGCCTCTTTGGCGCTTGGGCTGGGGCTGCCCTTCTGGCTGCTGATCTTCAACTGTCGCCACCTGCCGGCGGGTGGAAGCCGCTGAGGTGCTTTGCGCTTGTTGTCGTTCTGCTGCTGACGCCGACTGGTGTCACCAGCCGGGGTCCGAGGAGCCTGAGGAGCCACCTTGCCGGATGCATCAACTTGAATCTCTGTCTTCATGGAGGAATCGGCCGTGGCGTACTTGTCTGCTATGATCAGCAGCTCGTCGAGGGTCGTCGGCTCGTCGCAGAGGAGCCTGTGCTTGAGCAGAGTGCCTTCTCTGCACCCAGCTGTGAAGTACTCAATATCTTGCACCTCCTGTACGCCTTTGCAAGAGTTGCGTAGCTCGGCCCAACGCGTGAGGTAGTCGTGAGTCGACTCGTTGGGGCCTTGGATGCACAAGGAGAGCTAGCGAGGCTTGGGCGGCCGCTTGTACGTGCTGGTGAAGTTGCGGACTAAGGCTTCAGTGAAATCTACCTAGCTGTTGATGCTGCGGGGCTTGAGGCTGTTCAAACATGTCCGGGCGGTGCCCTGGAGCATGAGTGGAACATACTTCACGGCAATGCGCATGTTGCCGTTTGCAATGCTGGCGGCTGTGGAGTAGACGACCAGCCAGTCCTCCGGCTTCACGAAGCCGGTGTATTTGGGCGTATCTCTTGGGAATGTGAACCCTTTGGGGAAGGGCTCGTCACGGATGCGGGGGCCGAAACAGGGCGGGCCCAATGCGTCTTCTTCTTCTAGCGCCAGGGATCGGTTGAGGCAGTCGATCCGGTGGCGAGCGTCATTCTCTCCGACTCCTTCTCAGCGCCCAAGGCGGTCACCGAGTGTCGGGTGGTCAACAGGCAGCGGGGAGGTGCGCCTTTCCCTGCGGGGAGGAGGGGGAGGCGGACAGCCCTCTCATCGTTCCACTGCTCTTGGGCGGCCGTCTTGGTCGCGCTCGATGGTGATGCGAGTCCGGCTGCAGCTAGCAGCCGGCTCCTTATCTCTTCTATCGCGAACGCCACCAGTCGGCGTCCGGGATGTCGTGCCTTGATCTCGGCGAGGTGGCGGGTCGTCGTTCCACCATTGGGTGCTTCAGTGCGGCATATGGCCTCTTGCTGCTCGGCAGCCGCGTCAATGAGCCATTGGACGCGCTCTGTCATGTGGCGGCGCTCGTCACCCTCGAGCTTGTCCAGCTCGTCTGCTGCCGCCTGGGCAGCTCGTATATTCTCTGCGGGCGTGGCGTAGACGGGGCAGTATGCCCCGAACATGCTGGCGATGGCCGCGCCGTGCTACCGGACTGTGCCGATGCGGCTGGGCCCGCCAGGAGTCAGCGTGTCACCAATGGCGCAGTCCATCTCGCGCTGGTAAGCCTGCGAAAGGCGTCTCATGCTGGCTAGCTTCTTGGCGCTTTCGACAAGCTGGACGCGACGGGCTACCAGCGTCTCGGCGTCGGCGTCTTCTGCGATGGGTGCAGACAGGTCTTGCAGCGCTGCCTCGAGCGGGTCTCGGGCGCCGTCACCGGAAACCCCATCATGGCTGATGACGAGCACACGTGACGGTGCTGCCACCGCTGTCGGCACGGGGGAGAGGTTCATCAACGACCACCACGTTGGTGGGGAATGCGTTGAGCGACGCTGTGTCGGAGTCGACGAGCATCAGGTCGGTGGAGCCAACCGACTCTAAGTCGACGGCCGGCTCGTTGGCAACGTGGATCTCGTCGAGGAGGCTGACGAGGCGGCTCTCGGGGCCGTCAGTGCCTGCGTCGGACGCAGGCTCGTCGGAGAGGCGGATCTCGCCAACAAAGTCAACGAGGCAGCTCCCCGCGCAGGCGACCTCCGCACCATGCAGCGCGTCGGCGCAGACGCCATCTGGCGTGCCCAGCTGGCTGCGCTCAGGGTGAACGAAGAGGGTTCCCGTCCAAAACTGATCTCCGGACGACGGTGCACCTAGCCCCACGGTGGTCGCCAAATGTCGGGGGTATGGTGCGACATATGCCAAAGGATGGCTTATCATGATGGGGGCTAGTAAGACGTCGCCGGTGCTAGGAAGCAGGATGAGGCGAAGACATGCACGCCGGCGAATCTTTCCTGTGTTCGGGCTCTCGTGGAGATAACACCCCTAGTCCTGCTCTGCGGGGTCTCCGCATGATCACTCAAGCAATAATGGTGGCTACAAGATTGCTCCTTGAGTTTTTTCTCTAGAGGGGGAAGGGGAGCAATTCTAGTCCTAGCTTCCTCTCTCTATATGGGTGTGTGGGTGAACAAGAGGCTGAACCCTTTGCATGGTGCCCTGGGGGGTTTATATAGGCCTACCCCCCAGGGGTACAGTGGTAATCCGGCTGGGTGTAGGCCCGAGCCGTCAGTGTCTCTGGTCGCCGGCTTCTCCGCCAGCCGGTGGGGCCCGCCGCCTCGTGCGTCCCGCCGTCTGTTCGGTACTTGGCCGACAGGCCATACCCGCCGCTTGCGGGTCCTGTCGGCTGCCCGATACTGCAGCGATGCGGCTAATGATGCGTGCTTTGTCGAGGGAGGCGTGGCTACAGTTGTCGGTGTCAAAACCGGCGGATCTCGGTAGGGGGTCCCGAACTGTGCGTCTAGGATCGATTGTAACAGGAGATGGGGTACACGATGTTTACCCAGGTTCGGGCCCGCTCTATGGAGGTAATACCCTACTTCCTGCTTGACTGATCTTGATGAATATGAGTGTTACAAGAGTTGATCTACCACGAGATCATAATGGCTAAACCCTAGAAGTCTAGCCTATGTATATATGGTAATGAAATTGTCCTATCCGGACTATTCTCTCCGGTTTATATAGACACTGGAGAGATCTAGGGTTACATTGAGTCAGTTACATAAGAAGGAATCTTCACAGCTGGTCGCCTAGTTTGCCTTCCATGCCAAGGAAAGTCCAATCCGGACATGAGTATGGTCTTCGGTCTTCATGTCTTCACAGCACATCAGTCCGGCCCATGGATAACAGGTCGGACGCCCGAGGACCCCTTAGTCCAGGACTCCCTCAGTAGCCCCTGAACCTGGCTTCAATGACGAGGAGTCCGGCGCGCAGATTGTCTTCGGCATTGCAAGGTGGGTTCCCCTTTCTTCGAACTCCAAGATAGTCTTCAGACGTAGTATATATATACGGACCTGTATATATAGTTGCAGAAAATATATGAGCCTAATTTATTGGTAACTGTTCATGACATCACGCCTGCCCGGTCACTATTTCCAACCGTTGGCCGGCGCGTCGCCCCACGTCTCGGGACGCGGTTTTACTGGCTTGTCTTGCCAAGGCAGAGATCGTGTTCCTTTATTCACGGGATTTTCATTAATGCAGACATGGGTAACCCAACCATCCCCTGGGTACAACTCTCCGAAGATTGGTAAGTTTCGAGACCCAGGTGGATACGCTTAGTACTTGGGGTCTTTATATAGGGTCCCAGACTCGTCTTCTTCCTTTGCGCTCACTTCTTCCTCAACCCTAGCCACCCCAAGTTCCAAACCTCGGTTTCCCATCGCCACCAGCCCCAATCATGTCTGGATCCAGCCGTCCAGGCTGGTGGGTGGCTTCTTCTGTCATAGAGGAGGATATTGCGAAGCTCCGCGTAGTGAGGTATCTGACCCCGAAAATCCTTCATCGGCTTCCTGCACAGGGGCAGGTCGTTCCTACCCCCAAATCCGGCGAGAGGGTAGTGTTTGTGTCGCACTTCCTCCACGGGTTAGGGTTCGCGCTTAACCCCTTCATCTGGGGGCTCATGTTTTACTATGGGCTAGACTTTTATGATCTGGCCCCGGACTCTATTCTCCTCATCTCGACATTTATCGTCACATGTGAGGCCTTCCTCCGGACTCCTCCGAACTTTGGTTTGTGGCTCAAGACCTTTTACGTGAGGCCGCAGGTGACAGAGGAGGAGCAGGCAGAGTGCGGCAGCGTCATAATAGGCAAGCTTGCCAGCGCGGTTTGGTTTGAAGGATCTTTCGCCAAGTCTTCCGACCTATGGCCGCAGGGGTGGTTTTATATCAATGAGCCGCAGGGCTCCAAGTGGGCGGCTATGCCCGCGTTCCGACCCGGCCCTCCAATTCAGCTTGCTTCATGGATCAATAAGGGACTGGACTGGGGATCCTTCAATGAAGTGCAGACTCTGCAAGGTCGCGTCTGAAGCCTTACCGAGAAGGGCGTCAGTCTTGTGAACGTCGGTCAAGTAATGCTAGTCCGCCGGACCCTGCCATGTCAGCGGCAGCCTCTCCGTATGTGGGAGTTTAATCCCGAAGGACGGCGGACTCTTCAGCACTTCCTCGGCACTATGCACGAGGGAATGTGGAAATTATATTTCGGGGAACGAGAGCAATGGCCGGACACCACCGAAGATGTTGGCCTCGACTGCAATCATCCGGACACCACGGTAAGTATTCGATATCCACACACCCTTTATTCGAGTATCTCTTGGTAAGATATTGAACAATCCGTCCCTTCACAGGACTGGATAAGGAAAGCGGTGTTGATCTAGTGTCCGGCACCCCTTCCCGAGGATTCTGCGAACGCCCTACTAACGAGGATGCTGACTCCGACACCGTACCAGGTGTCTGCGGAGGAGGGCGAGAACAGGGAGGCTGGAGGTGGTCTCTGCCCCAAGGATAAATCAGGCGTTGTGTTCGGGGAAACTGAAACCATCTTGCTCGAGGGCAAAGGTGCAGAGGAGGCCTTCCATGGCAAGAAAAGGGCCGCTTCTGAAGGTCAGGAGGGGAAACCTTCCAAGAAAGGGAAAACGCCATCGACGGGCGGCTTGGGCCGGGCAAGCGATGTTGACGTGGAGCTTTATGATGAGGATAAACCTCTGGCCAAACCGTAAGTGCAGCAGGGTACTTAAACCATACCTCCTTCCTTTCTTATTACTGAAGTAATCCTCCGATATATGTATGTCCTCGCAGGTTAACGTCTGTTGTTTCCCAATCGTCCTCCTCCTCGGGAGACCTTCTTCTAGAAATGATGGAGAGTAACACGCCTTCTCCGGCCCCCTCGCCCAACAGGGCGGATGACTCTGAGGTATCGTCCCGGGGGGCTCCTCCTGGTCGACAAGCAGAGCAGGAAACGAAGAGGCATTACCCGAAGGTGGTGTCTCTGTCACTCAGGGTTCGGGAATCAAGCATGGAGGCCCCGCCCTATCTGGTTTAAAGCCGGAGACGATCCCGGGGGCGGGTGGGCAAATTCCTTCAAAGGAATACCGTACTCCGGCGGCGGCTTCCGAAAACCCAGAAGCGCCGGAAATGCTGAAGGACATGCTGCGACAAGCGTCCTTTTCGGAGGAACACCATTCCTTGATGGCTACGGTGGTCGAAAAGGTTCTATCCGCGAAGAGAGGTTTGAACAAGGCCTTCACGAACCTCCTAAGGGGTTTTGAGGTTTGTGATGTAGTTTTGCCAATTGAATAATATTGACAGAATGCACCTGTTGTATATGCAGTAGCCCCTAAGACTTGGATTGCCTTTCGACGGAAGTGATCGGAGGATCAAAAAGATATGCTCATTTGCTAACCCTGATTTAACTTGGAATACAGGCTCCCACCCCTCCTGCGGCTACCCGGAATACGGAAGTGGCCGAACTGCAGCGAAAACTGGATATTGCGGAAGATGACATTGCATTGATCAACAGGCGTCTTGACTACTCGCAAGGTATATATGTCGAGCATTCCTTACACCAATGTGCTTGTGATGTAGACCTGATGCCGAAAATGGTTTATATGAAATGTGCATGATTGCAGATGGTGCTGCCGCCGTTGAAGCTCTTCGGGCGGAGCTAGCCCGGGCCAAGGAGCAGGCCCGGCGTAGTGATGCGACTGCCGAGAAGGCATTGGCTGATTTAAGAGCCGAACAAGCAGCTCAACGCCAAAGTGAGGAGAAAATATCTGCACTGCCGCTTGAATTGAAGAATACTGCCAGCCGATGTGAATTCCTTGAGAAGGCGAATAAAGCCAAAATGGCTGAGCTTGATAAGACCGTACGAGAGGCGAGTGAAGCTCGGTCTGAATCTAGGGAAGCTCATGAAGAGATTCGGCAGGCTAAGGAGATAGCGGCCGGTAAGCCCTTTTTGCTTAAGACCAAGTTTGGCGATCCGTACTATGCTCGGCTAAACCAGGTATGGAGTTCTCCGGCTGAATTTTTGGACTTGCCGAAGAGTTCTTCCGATGCGGCGCAATTTTACCGTGCAAAAGAGGGGTATGCAATGGAGAAGCTTTTCTAGTCACAATTCGGCGTGTCGAAGTGCCCTCTGTTGCTCAATGAACAGATGTCCCAGTGGGCCGAGCTTCATAGGATATCTGGCGATGCCATGAAGAACGTCGTAATCCGGTTGTGGCCAAGTGAGCCTATTCCGAGTAGTTATTTTGGCCTGGTGCGGCGGCTTGTTGATGCGGTGCCACATATCGATGCTGTGAAGCGGTCGGCATGCATTGAGGGTGCACGGATGGCCTTTGCCCGAGTCAAAACCTTTTGGGCAAAGATGAAGGCCATTGATGTTGCGGCGAGGAGTCCACCCAAGGGCTAGGACCGTAATGAGCCGGAGCACTATTTTGAAGACGTCTTGGATGCCGCTCGCTTGATAGAGGGTCAATGCTCGAAAGATATAATATCCGAGTGATTTATATAATGATGTAACAGACAAATTTATAGTTAATCTATTTATATTTTGCTCAAAAGCTTGAATTCCTCCTCTATGGCCGTTTTAGTATAATCTGAAAGTTTTCCAGTCGTCGGCTTCAGCCCCCTCGTAGGAAGTACGGGGGTGTTCGAAAAAGAATTTAATCACTCTTTATCCAATGTCTTGGTCCATAAAGGAGGTGATAACGCAGCGAACCAGGCAATCGGACTATAGAGCGTTAACACTTTCACTTAGCCATAGGAGTTTTATGGTGGGGCTACGACATAGCCCCTGGTATGTATATGACGCTTAGTGCCTTACATATGTTGATCTAAAAAAGATCCCTCGTGTGACACAGAGAATCGCTAAAGATTCGAATAAGTCGTCAAGTGGTTGACCAGCTCTCGCCGCATCATGACAGTTAGTTTTCGGCTTTCTCTACTGAGGTGCTCATACGGTCTAGGCTAGGGCACAATCGCAGCAGTTCTCCCTTTACTACCCTAGACGATAGAGCGGAACGTAGGGTAGCAAGCACAGGAGCCGGGCAACCCAACTATTGACCAAAGACAATGATTCAGAGCTGATGCATATAAGGCAAAACTTGCGACGCCGAAGTACGCTATAGAGCTGTTCGGACATTTACTGGCGGCTCGTTTGTTCCCATACCGGGCCCCTGGCAAGTTATGCTGAGGCGCGTCTTGTAAGGCAGCCGTTACGGCCAGACTCATTGGAGAAAGAGCATAAAAGATTTGTTCGGATAAAGTTTACTGGGAGCCGAGCAATATGCCAATGATAAATATATATAAAGAGTAAAAACCACAACCCAGCTATTTGACATGCTCGGGGTTGGGAACAGAGGAAAAAGGGCATGGTACAGGCTCAAAAGAAAGAGTGTGGTCTACAAAAGCTTATTTTGGACCTCCTGTCGCACGTCTGCGCTGCCCGTCCTCGGGGAGGGGAATCCTTAACGGGAGTGGCCCCGTAGGTGAGTGTGCAGATTCGAACTTCGAGAGAGTCCGATGTAGATGTTGTCCTGATGGTCACCTATTTTTAAGAAATGATACAGAAAAATAGGAAAGACGGATAAGAACATTGCAGGGATTCTTGCAGGGTTGTCCATACTGTGCTGCCGTCGATGCCCATGGTATCTTGAGTGCATAGTGATGTATGTGTGGTGTGAACTTTGCTAGTACCGTAGGTGGGCGGCGGAAGCCGAACTACTATTTCCGTTCTGGGAGTGGTTGAACTTCAGAGGGAAAGTGTTTTTGGCCCTTGGTGTTCGACTGGCAAGCCGATCCGTCGTCTCTATCACCTGGTGGCCTCCTCCCCTTGTGATCGGCGTTGAGCTTGCCTGTCTGCTTGAGGACCCACTAGTTTCTGTTGGTATGATTAGCTGGCCTATCAGAGTGACCGTGAATCTGACTAGGTCGGTCCAATATCCTGTCAAAGGTGGATGGTCCATCCTGGTTTGCCTTTAGTGGCTTCTTCCGTTGACCGAGCTTCGGATTGTGAAATCTGGCGTTCACTGTTGTGTCGCATATATTACTGCGACTGTTGTGTTCGGTTCGTCATGGCTTGCCGTTGCCGTCTCGAATTTCGGAAGTGCCCGGATCGCTGGCGCTGTTGCTTTTACGAGTGATCCAGTTGTCTTCTCCCGCACAAAAGTGGGTCGTTAGAGCGGTAAGGGCTGTCATGGACTTAGGTCCTTCCTGGCCGAGGTGACGCGCTAGCCATTCATCCCTGACACCATGTTTGAAGGCTGCGAGGGCTTCTGCGTCCGGACAGTGGACAATTTGGTTCTTTTTTTACTAAGAACCTAGTCCAGAGCTCCCTGGCTGACTCGCCGGTCTTCTGTACAATATGACTTAAGTCATCGGCATCTAGCGGCCGGACATATGTTCCCTGGAAGTTGTCTCGAAAGGCGTCTTCCAAATCTTCCCAGCTACTAATAGAATCTTCTGGTAAACTGTTTAGCCAGTAGCGAGCTGGCCCTTTAAGCTTGAGAGGTATGTATTTAATGGCATGAAGGTCGTCTCCACGAGCCATGTGAATATGGAGGAGGTAATCCTCAATCCATACCGCGGGATCTGTTGTTCCATCGTATGATCCAATGTTAATGGGTTTAAACCCGTCTAGAAATTCATGCTTCATTACCTCGTCAGTGAAGCAGAGAGGGTGTGCGGCTCCTCTATGTTGAGCCACACTATGAAGCACTTCCAGCGGACTCCGTTTACGGAGTTTGGACCGGGCATGATCGGCTCTGTAGTGTTCGAATGTGTGACCATCATCGTCGGTCGAGGAGTATCTCCATGATCTGTACATCGATCTTGTGTGCCCTGCTCTATCCTCCGGTTCTTGGTTGATGACGTGAGTGTTGGAGCTGTTTTGCTCTTGATTTGATGGCCAGATGGGTTGGTATGTTGCTCTGCTTGGGCTGCTGCTTTGTCTGGACCGAACTGTGGCCGGCCCGCCGCATTGTTCGATGGTGATGTGGGCTCCAACGCCTACCTTAGCGTGTCGAGGAGCCACCTACTCTTGGGGTGGCTTTAAATGCAGGCCGCTAAGGCCGTATTCTTCGGCGGCCAGGACCTCGGTCCATCTGTCATTGAGCAAATCCTGGCTTGCTTGAAGCTGCAGTTGCTTCTTCCTTAGGCTCCTTGCAGTGGCTATAAGCCGGCGTCTAAAGCGTCCCTGCTTCAGAGGGTCCTTAGGCACGATAAATTTCTCGCTGCCGAGGATCTCCTCTTCCTTGGAGGGTGGGAGATAATTGTTGTCCTCCGAGTCTCCATATGTGGCCTGTTCATCATGGCTGTCTTGCCCGCTTTCCTGTTCCTCCTGTTCGGATTCTACCTCAACAGGGTCTTCATTATCCGGAATGTTGTCTTTTCTGGTGCTAGCAGTGTTTTCTCTTGGGCGATGTGGCTTGGAGTGGCGCCGTGGGCGCTGCTGTTCGGACTGTGTACCAGGAGGTTTATTCTCAACTGGATCCTTCTCATCATCGGGTGTGTCTATCATACACACATCATACCAGGAAGTGGCCATCCCGTGTTAGCGGGTAGCGAGCTCTGGCCCCGCCCCTCATCGTCATCCATACCGGCGATGTCTTCGAAGCGGGGGTCAGGCGTGTTGGTTGGGTCTTCGACGGTGGCTATAAAATGGGTGGCGGGTGGGAAGAAAAAATCTCCATCATCCGCCGTAAGTTCAAACCAAACAAAGTTCGGCGACGAGCCATCTACCAGGGATACGTTTTTTAATGAGTTTAGTAGGTCGCCCATGGGCGAGTGTTGGAAGACATCTGCAGCGCTGAGCTTGAAGATTGATAACCGATCGAGTTCGGTATCTGCAGGCTCGCAGGGTTCAAAACTCGGTGCCAGAGAAGAGTCTGTGGTTCCATTGATGCAGATGACGTACGTAGTGGAATCTGTGAGCGGCTCCAACGCCGCAAAATTGGTAGCCCCCGCGATGGGGTTAAGCTTCCCATCTTCGGGGGACTTGATCTGCTCCGGATCTAAGGCGGAGTTCTTGCAGGAGCTCTCTCCTGGATGTGGCCCGATGACAGGTTTAAGCCATGTCCATCAGGGCAGCGGGGAGCGATTGCCGCGGTATCGAATCCATCAAAGATCAAGTCTCCACGGATGTCCCCAACGTAGTTCAAGCTTCCGAATCTGACCTGATGGCCAGGGGCGTAGTTGTCGATCTGCTCCAGATGGCCAAGCGAGTTGGCCCGCAGTACGAAGCCGCCGAACACGAAGATCTGTCCGGGGAGAAATGTTTCTCCCTGGACAGCGTCATCATCGACGATTGAAGGGGCCATCAAACCTTTTGACGACGGCACAGTGGAACTCTCAATGAAAGCACCAATGTCGGTGTCAAAACCGGCGGATCTCAGGTAGGGGGTCCCGAACTATGCATCTAGGATCGATGGTAACAGGAGACGGGGGACACGATGCTTACCCAGGTTCGGGCCCTCTCTATGGAGGTAATACCCTACTTCCTGCTTGATTGATCTTGATGAATATGAGTGTTACAAGAGTTGATCTACCGCGAGATCGTAATGGCAAAACCCTAGATGTCTAGCCTATGTATATATGGTAATGAATCTGTCCTATCTGGACTATTCTCTCCGGTTTATATAGACACCGGAGAGATCTAGGGTTACATGGAGTCAGTTACATAAGAAGGAATCTTCACAGCTAGTCGCCTAGCTTGCCTTCCACGCCAAGGAAAGTCCAATCCGGACACGACTATGGTCTTCGGTCTTTGGTCTTCATGTCTTCACAGCCCATCAGTCCGGCCCATGGATAACAGGTCGGACGCCCGAGGACCCCTTAGTCCAGGACTCCCTCAACAGTGTCGTCGCCTAGCGTGCGTTCACTGTAGCCATTCTCCATATCACCTGGTTAATGGCGCACGGGTCCCCAGGAGGGGGAGGGCCGCCTGGTCATCTGCCGGCCCCTACAGAGTCGACTGGCCAGGGACGGCCGCCTTCTGATCTTCTCGTCGTTAGGTGGGGCCCACCGCGTGCGGGCCGTACCGGAAGCTCGTCGTGGGGGCGCAGCCCCCTCTGACTGGGGTGACATCAAGGTCAGCATGGCAACAGTTGTGCGCCAAACAGAGGAGCCCCGCTCGGTACGGCGTATCGTGGCCTCGCTATACCCTAGGCTAGGGGGCGGCGGGGTGTGCTGTAGCCACGCCCCGTCTCGTCGTATTTATGAGGGTGCAGACTTTGAGAATGCTTGGGGCCACCTGATGGGAGCCGTCCTCTCCAGAGGCCGCCAGCTAGGAGTCGGCTCATCTTGAGGCCGCCTTCTGGGCCATGCCGCCTTCTAGCAGCCGGCCGCCTGGACCAGCCGACTGTGAGAAGGCGGCGCTTTGGTCTTGGATCCTTGAGGGGCATAGTCGGCCCCGATGTCTTTAAACGCCATGGGGAGCTGATGGGGCTACCCATGGTTAATTCCTCTGACAAGCACACTTGACGAAAAATCATTGTGATTTCGATGTGTAGGTAAGAACGGTTTTTGCTAGAAGCCCATATCAGCCACGTAAAACTTGCAACAACAAAGTAGAGGACGTCTAACTTGTTTTTGCAGGGCTTGCTGTGATGTGATATGGTCAAGACATGATGTGATATAAATTGTTGTATGAGATGATCATTTTTTGTAACAGATTATCGGCAACTGGCAGGAGCCATATGGTTGTTGCTTTATTGTATGCAATGCAATCGCCATGTAATTGTTTTACTTTATCACTAAGAAGTAGCGATAGTCGTAGAAGCAATAATTGACGAGACGACAATGGTGCTATGATGGAGATCAAGCTGTCGCACTGGTGACGATGGAGATCATGATGATGCTTCAGTAATGGAGATCATGAGCACAAGATGATGATGGCCATATCATATCACATATTTTGATTGCATGTGATGTTTATCCTTTATGCATCTTATTTTGCTTAGTGCGGCGGTAGCATTATAAGATGATCCCTCACTAAATTTCAAGGTATAAGTGTTCTCCGTGCGTATGCACCATTGCGACAGTTCGTCGTGCCGAGACACCACGTGATGATCGGTTGTGATAAGCTCTACATTCACATACAACGGGTGCAAGCCAGTTTTGCACACGCAGAATACTCGGGTTAAACTTGACGAGCCTAGCATATGTAGATATGGCCTCAGAACACTGAGACTGAAAGGTCGAACGTGAATCATATAGTAGATATGATCAACATAGAGATGTTCACCATTGAAGACTACTCCATCTCACGTGATGATCGAACATGGTTTAGTTGATATGGATCACGTGATCATTTAGATGACTAGAGGGATGTCTATCTAAGTGGGAGTTCTTAAGTAATATGATTAATTGAACTTAATTTATCATGAACTTAGTCCTGATAGTAATATGATGTAGCTCCCCGTTTATTTATTTGATATGTTCCTAGAGAAAACTAAGTTGAAAGCTGATAGTAGCAATGAAGCGGACTGTGTCTGTGATCTTAGGATTATCCTCGTTGTTGCACATAAGAATTATGTCCTTGATGAACCGTTAGATGATAGGCCTATTACAGGAGCAGATGCAAGCGTAATAAACATTTGGCAAGCTCGATATGATGACTACTTGATAGTTTAGTGCACCATGCTTTACAGCTTAAATTCGGAACTTCAAAAACGTTTTGAACGCCATGGAGCATATGACATGTTCCCAGAGTTGAAATTAGTATTTCAGACTCATGCCCGTGTCGAGAGGTATGAGACCTCTGACAGTACTTTGCCTACAAGATGGAGGAGAATAGCTCAATGATAACCCACAAGTATAGGGGATCACTACAGCTTTCGAGGGTAGAGTATTCAACCCAAATTTATTGATTCGACACAAGGGGAGCCAAAGAATATTCTGAAGTATTAGCAGTTGAGTTGTCAATTCAACCACACCTGGAAAACTTAATATCTGCAGCAAAGTATTTAGTAGCAAAATAGTATGGAAGTAACGGTAACGGTGGCAAAAGTAAAAGTAGCAGTTTTGTAGTAATTGTAACAGTGACAACGGTAAAGTAACTAAGCAAAGATCAATATGTGAAAAGCTCATAGGCATGGGATCAGTGATGGATAATTATGTCGGATAAGATTCCTCATGCAATAGTTATAACATAGGGTGACACAGAACTAGCTCCAATTCATCAATGTAATGTAGGCATGTATTCCGAATATAGTCATACGTGCTTATGGAAAAGAACTTGCATGACATCTTTTGTCCTACCCTCCCGTGGCAGCGGGGTCCTATTGGAAACTAAGGGATATTAAGGCCTCCTTTTAATAGAGTACCGGACCAAAGCATTAACACTTAGTGAATACATGAACTCCTCAAACTATGATCATAACCGGGAGTGGTCCCGATTATTGTCACTTCGGGGTTATCGGATCATAACACATACTAGGTGACTATTGACTTGCAAGATAGGATCAAGAACTCACATATATTCAAGAAAACATAATAGGTTCAAATCTGAAATCATGGCACCTGGGCCCTAGTGACAAGCATTAAGCATAGCAAATTCATAGCAACATCAATCTCATAACATAATGGATACTAGGGATCAAACCCTGACAAAACTAACTCGATTACATGATAAATCTCATCCAACCCATCACTGTCCAGCAAGCCTACGATGGAATTACTCATGCACGGTGGTGAGCATCATGAAATTGGTGATGGAGGATGGTTGATGATGACAATGGCGACGGATTCCCCTCTCCGGTGCCCCGAACGGACTCCAGATCGGCCCTCCCGAGAGAGATTAGGGCTTGGCGGCAGCTCCGTATCGTAAAACGCGATGAATCCTTCTCTCCTATTTTTTCCCCCGAACGTGAATATATGGAGTTGGAGTTGAGGTTGGTGGAGTCTTAGGGGGCCCACGAGGCAGGGGGGTGCGCCCTCCACCCTCGTGGACAGGGTGTGGGCTCCCTAATGCTGATTCTTTCGCCAGTATTTTTTTATAAATTCCAAAAATATTCTCCATGAAGTTTCAGGTCATTCCGAGAACTTTTATTTCTGCACAAAAATAACACCATGGCAATTTTGCTGAAAACAGCGTTAGTCCGGTTAGTTCCATACAAATAATGCAAGTTAGAGTCCAAAACAAGGGCAAAAGTGTTTGGAAAAGTAGATAGGTTGGAGACGTATCAAATCCCCCCAAGCTTAAACCTTTGTTTGTCCTCAAGCAATTCAGTTGACAAACTGAAAGTGATAAAGAAAAACTTTTACAAACTCTGTTTGATCTTGTTGTTGCAAATATGTAAAGCCAGCATTCAAGTTCTCAGCAAAGAGTATGAACTAACCATATTCACAATAACATTTAGGTCTGATGTTTACTCATATCAATGGCATAGTCAACTAGCGAGCAATAATAATAAATCTCGGATGACAACACTTTCTCAAAATAATCATAATATGATATAACAAGATGGCATCTCGCTAGCCCTTTACGAGACATAAAACATAAATACAGAGCACCTCACGAAGATCAAGGACTGACTAGACATTGTAATTCATGGTAAAAGAGATCGATCCACAGTCATACTCAATGTAAATTAATAGTAATGCATGCAAATGACAGCGATGCTCTCAACTGGTGCTTTTTAATAAGAGGGTGATGACTCAACATAAAAGTAAATAGATAGGCCCTTCGCAGAGGGAAGCAGGGATTTGTAGAGGTGCCAGAGCTCGAGTTTTGAAACAGAGATAAATCATATTTTGAGTGGCGTACTTTCATTGTCAACATAGCAGCCAAGAGATATCGATATCTTCCATGCTACACACATTATAAGCGGTTCCCAAACAGAATGGTAAAGTTTATACTCCCCCACCACCAACAAGCATTAATCCATGGCTTGCCCGAAACAACGGGTGTCTCCAACTAACAACAATCCTGGGGGAGTTTTGTTTGCAATTATTTTGATTTGAGCATTGGACTGGGCATCCCGGTTACCGGCCATTTTCTCGTGAATGGTGAGAGGAGTCCACTCATCGTGAGAATAACCCGCCTAGCATGGAAGATACAAACAGCCCTAGTTGATACATGAGCTATTCGAGCATGCAAAACAGAATTTCATTTGAAGGTTTGGAGTTTGGAACATACAAATTTACTTGGAACGGCAGGTAGATACCGCATATAGGAAGGTATGGTGGACTCATATGGAATAACTTTGGGGTTTATGGGAGTGGATGCACAAGCAGTATTCTCGCTTAGTACAAGTGAAAACTAGAAAGAAACTGAGAAGAGACCAACTAGAGAGCGACAACAGTCATGAACATGCATTAAAATTAATCAACACTGAGTGCAAGCATGAGTAGGATATAATTCACCATGAACATAAATATCATAGTGGCTATGTTGATTTTGTTTCAACTACATGCGTGAACATGTGCCAAGTCAAGCCACTCGAATCGTTCAAAGTAGGATACCACCCTATCATACCACATCACAACTATTTTAATAGCATGTTGGCACGCAAGGTAAACCATTATAAACTCCTAGCAAATTAAGCATGGCATGAGCAACTATAATCTCTAATTTTCACTGCAAACACGTTTCGTTCATAATAGGCTGAATCAGGAATGATGAACTAATCATATTTACAAAAACAAGATAGGTCGAGTTCATACTAGCTTCTCTCATCTCAATCAGTCCATCATATATCGTCATTATTGCCTTTCACTTGCACGACCGAACGGTGTGGATAATAATAATAGTGCACGTGCATTGGACTAAGCTGGAATCTGCAAGAATTTAATACAAGGGAGAAGACAAGGTAATATGGGCTCTTGTTTAAATCAACAATAATGCATATGAGAGCCACTCAACATTTTCGTCATGGTCTTCTCCTCTCGACCCCCAAAGAAAAGAAATAAAACTATTTACATGGGAAAGCTCCCAACAAGCAAAAGAAGAACGAGAAATCTTTTTGGGTTTTCTTTTAATTACTACTACTACAGGCATGGAAAGTAAACTAGCTAAAAGCTACAACTATTTTTTTTTGTTTTTTCTTGAGGTTTTTCAAACACACAAAAGGAAGGCTTAGAAAAGAAAATAAACTAGCATGGATAGTACAATGAAAAAGTGTGAGCATCGACAACTAGAATGAGTGTGTGAACATGAATGTAATGTCGGTGAGAAATAAGTACTCCCCCAAGCTTAGGCTTTTAACCTAAATTGGTCTATGGCCACGGCTCAAAGCTGCTCTCTCTGGTGTACGGAGGAGTGTCCTCTGGGTGCTACTGGTTGGCGATCTCCTCTGGATCCCACTGATAAACAGACTGTTGATAGGGGTCAAGTGGTGGCTCAGGCTCAGGCTCTGGAGCTTGTGTCAGGCTCCAGTATGCATAAATGTCCTCGGGCAACATGAGGTACGTGCTATTCGCGCTGGTCGTGGAGGAAGTCGGTGAGGCCTCCGCAGTGCGAGGAAGATTATATTTGTGCTTTTTATTCTCTTCATTTTGCTTATCCTTCGAGCTTCGGCTCGAAGAACCTCTCAGCAATCTCTTCAACATATTCTCCCTCTGAAATTTTTAGTGACTCAAAATAAAAGTGAACCAAACTCACCAAAATTGATAGCAACTAATCCCACAAGTGCCTAGAGGCTATATCATGCATTAAAACTACTTTGGACCATATAAATTTGACATGCAAGCTCAAGAACAGGGTCACCTTAGCAGCAAAAATTTGCAATAAATAAAGCACTAGAACAAAAACTAATTGGACCATTTGGAGGAGTCACATACCGAAGAACAATCCCCCAAAATAGTTTTGTGAATGGAGCTTTGAGCAAGGAGATCACAAATGGCAGCAAGATGAGCTAGAACACGGGTTTGAGCTATGGGAGGATTTTTCTGGAGGAAGACGAAGTGAGTGGGTGCTGGAATAAGTGGGGGGGGGGGTCCACGTAGGGCCCACGAGGTAGGGGGCGCGCCCCTGGGGGTGGGCGCGCCCTGCACCCTCGTGGCCAGATGGTGCGGCCCCCTGGTGTGTTCTCAGTCCCAGATATTCTTAAATATTCTACAAAAATCCTATTTCATTTTCAGGACGTTTGGAGAACTTTTATTTTCAGGGTATTTTTTTATTGCAAGGATAATTCAGAAAACAGACAGAAAATACTATTTTTGCTTTATTTAATCTAAATAACAGAAAGTAAAAGGAGGGTATAGAGAGTTGTGCTTTCTAACTTCATCCATCTCATGCTCATCAAAAGGAATCCACTAACAAGGTTGATCAAGTCTTGTTAACAAACTCTTTCTGAATCGCATGAAACCGGAGAGTTTTCGAATAACACTAGGTTACCTCAATGGGGATATGCACGTCCCCAATAATAAGAATAACATATTTCTTCTTGACTATAGGAAGAGGAAATTCAAAACCTCCAATAGTAATTGTTGAATTTTTTCCAATAGAATTGATACTGTGGACTTGAGGTTGTTTCCTCGGAAAGTGTACCAACATTGCCTTTGTTGCAATCAATAACAGCCCCTGCAGTATTCAAAAAGGGTATACCAAGGATAATCGACATACTATCGTCCTCGGGAATATCAAGAATAACAAAGTCCGTTAAAATAGTAATGTTTGCAACCACAAAAGGCACATCCTCACAAATACCGATATGTATAACAGTTGATTTATGGGCCATTTGCAGAGATATTTCAGTAGGTGTCAACTTATTCAAATTAAGTCTACGATATAAAGAGAGAGGCATAACACTAACACCGGCACTAAGATCACATAAAGCAGTTTAACATAGTTTCTTTTAATGGAGCATGGTATAGTTGGTACTCCTGGATCTCCAAGTTTCTTTGGTATTCCACCCTTAAAAGTATAATTAGCAAGCATGGTGGAAATTTTAGCTTCCGGTATCTTTCTTTTATTTGTAACAATATCTTTCATATACTTAGCATAAGGATTCATTTTAAGCATATCAGTCAAACGCATACGCAAAAAGATAGGTCTAATCATTTCAGCAAAGCGCTCAAAATCCTCGTCATCCTTTTTCTTGGATGGTTTGGGAGGAAAAGGCATGGGTTTCTGAACCCATGGTTCTCTTTCTTTACCGTGCTTCCTAGCAACGAAGTCTCTCTTATCATAACATTGATTCTTTGATTGTGGTAAATCAAGATCAACAGCAGGTTCAATCTCTACATCATTGTCATTGCTAGGTTGAGCATCAACATGAACATCATCATTAATATTATCACTAGGTTCATGTTCATTACCAGATTGTGTTTCAGCATCAGAAATATAAATATCATTGGGATTCTCAGGTGTGTCAACAACAGGTTCACTAGAAGCATGCAAACTCCTATCGTTTTTCTTTTTCTTCTTCTTAGAAGAACTAGGTGCATCAACATTAGTTCTCTGAGAATTTTGCTCAATTCTCTTAGGGTGGCCCTCAGGATACAAAGGTTCGTGAGTCATTCTACCCTCTCTAGTCACAACTCTAACAGCATTATCATTTTTCTTATTATTTAATTCATTGAGCAAATCATTTTGAGCTTTAAGCACTTGTTCTACTTGAGTGGTAACCATAGAAGCATGTTTACTAATAAGTTTAAGTTCACCCTTAACTCTAGACATATAATCACTCACGTGTTCAGTCATGCAAGCATTACGTTTCAATTGTCTACCAACATAAGCATTGAAGTTTTCTTGTTTAAAAATAAAATTATCAAACTCATCTAAGCATTGGCTAGCAGACTTATAACAAGGAATATCACCTTCATCAAATCTATAGAGAGAATTTACCTTTACTACCTGTGTCGGGTTATCAAGACCATGTATTTCTTCAATAGGTGGTAAATTCTTAACATCTTCAGCTTTAATACACTTTTCTTTCATAGATTTCTTTTCCTCTTGCATATCTTCAAGACTGGTAAATAGAATATCCCTTTTCTTCGGAGTTGGCTTAGGGATTGGTTCAGGAAGTGTCCAATTACTATCATTACTCAACATATTATTCAATAGCAATTCAACTTAATCAACAGTTCTTTCCCTGAAAACACAACCAGCACAACTATCCAAGTGGTCTCTGGAAGCATCGGTTAGTCCATTATAAAGCATTAAGTAATTGGCCTCCCCCAAGCTTGTGGGAGACTCTCTTCTTCAATTTGCACAAAATTATATATTTCCCTTAAGGCAGCTTGTTTCTTATGAGCGGAGAAAATATTTAGTAGAGAAGTAATAAATCATATCCTGGGGACTACGCACACAACCAGAATCAAGAGAATTAAACCATGTTTTAGCATCGCCCTTTAGCGAGAACGGAAATAACTTAAGGATATAGTAGTAACGAATTTTTTCCTCATGAGTGAATAGGGTGGCTATATCATTTAATTTAGTAAGATGTGCCACAACAGTTTCAGATTCATAGCCATAAAAAGGATCAGATTCAACCAAAGTAATCAACTCAGGATCGACAGAGAAATCATAATCCTTATCAGAAATACAGATAGGTGAAGTAGCAAAAGCAGGGTCATATTTGATTTTAGCATTCAAAGACTTTTCTTTCAACTTAGCTAAAAATTTCTTAAGATCATATCTATCTTTGCAAACAAAAAAGTCTCTAGCAGTTTCTTCATCCATAACATAACCCTCAGGTACATCAGGCAATTCATATCTAGGGGGAGAATCTTCATCATCACTTTCATCAATATTATCAGTTTCAATAATTTCATTCTCTCTAACCCTAGAAAGTTGTTCATCAAGAAATTCACCTAATGTCATAGTATTATCAAGCATAGAAGTAGTTTCATCATAACTATCATGCAAAGCAGAAGTGGCATCATCAATAACATGCGACATATCAGAATCAATAGCAGGAGTAGGTGTCGCAAGTTTACTCATAACAGAAGGTGAATCAAGTGCAGAGCTAAATGGCAGATTTTTACCTCCCCTTGTAGTTGAGGGATAAATCTTGGTTTTCTCGTCTTTCAAGTTCCTCATAGTGATCAACAGATATAAATCCCAAGTGACTCAAAGAATAGAGCTATGATCCTCGGCAACGGTGCCAGAAAATAGTCTTGATAACCCACAAGTATAGGGGATCGCAACAGTTTTTGAGGGTAGAGTATTCAACCCAAATTTATTTATTCAACACAAGGGGAGCCAAAGAATATTCTCAAGTATTAGTAGTTGAGTTTTCAATTCAACCACACCTGGAAAACTTAATATCTGCAGCAAAGTATTTAGTAGAAAAGTAGTATGGAAGTAACGGTAACGGTGGCAAAAGTAACAGTAGTAGTTTTGTAGTAATTGTAACAGTGGCAACGGTAAAGTAACTAAGCAAAGATCAATATGTGAAAAGCTCGTAGGCATTGGATCAGTGATGGATAATTATGTCGGATGTGATTCCTCATGCAGCATTTATAACATAGGGTGACACAGAACTAGCCCCAATTCATCAATGTAATGTAGGCATGTATTCCAAATATTGTCATATGTGCTTATGGAAAAGAACTTGCATGACATCTTTTGTCCTACCCTCCCGTGGCAGCGGGGTCCTATTGGAAACTAAGGGATATTGAGGCCTCCTTTTAATAGAGTACCGGACCAAAGCATTAACACTTAGTGAATACATGAACTCCTCAAACTACGGTCATCACCGAGAGTGGTCACGATTATTGTCACTTCGGGGTTACCGAATCATAACACATAGTAGGTGACTGTTGACTTGCAAGATGGGATCAAGAACTCACATATATTCATGAAAACATAATAGGTTCAGATCTGAAATCATGGCACTCGGGCCCCAGTGACAAGCCCTAGGGATCAAGCCCTAACAAAACTAACTCGATTACATGATAAATCTCATCCAACCCATCACCGTCCAGCAAGCCTACGATGGAATTACTCACTCACGGTGGTGAGCATCATGAAATTGGTGGTGGAGGATGGTTGATGATGACGACGACGGCGATGGATTCCCCTCTCGGGAGCCCTGAACAGACTCCAGATCAGCCCTCCCGAGAGAGATTAGGGCTTGGCGGCGGCTTCCTATTGTAGAACACGATGAATCCTTCTCTCCTATTTTTTTCTCCCCGGACGTGAATATATGGAGTTGGAGATGAGGTCGGTGGAGTCTTAGGGGGCCCACGAGGTAGGGGGCACACCCCAGGGGGTGGGCACGCCCTCCACCCTCGTGGACAGGGTGTGGGCCCCCTGATGCTGATTCTTTCGCCAGTATTTTTTATAAATTCCAAAAATATTCTCCGTGAAGTTTTAGGTCATTCCGAGAACTTCTATTTCTGCACAAAAATAACACCATGGCAATTTTGCTGGAAACATCGTCAGTCTGCATTAGTTCCATTCAGATCATGCAAGTTAGAGTCCAAAACAGGGCCAAAGTGTTTGGAAAAGTAGATACGTTGGAGACGTATCAATCAACCAGTGAGCATGTGCTCAGATTGTCTGGGTACTACAGTTGCTTGAATCAAGCGGGAATTAATCTTCCAGATAAGATAGTAATTGACAAAGTTCTCTAGTCACTATCACCAAGTTAGTAGAACTTCGTGATGAACTATAATATGCAAGGGATGAACAAGACAATTCCCGAGCTCTTCGCAATGCTAAAGGCTGCAAAGGTAGAACTCACGAAAGAGCATCAAGTGTTGATGGTTAACAAGACCACTAGTTTCATGAAAAAGGACAAAGGGAAGAAGCGGAGCTTCAATAAGAACAGTAAGCAAATTGATGCTCCCGGGAAGAAGCCCAAGTCTGGACCTAAGCCTGAAACTGAGTGCTTCTACTGCAAAGGGACTGGTCACTGGAAGCGGAACTGCACCAAACATTTGGAGGATAAGAAGGATGGCAAAGTGAACAAAGGTATATTTGATATACAAATTATTGATGTGTACTTTACTAGTGTTCATAGTAACCCCTAGGTATTTGATACCGGTTCAGTTGCTAAGATTAGTAACTCAAAATAGGGCAAAGTGACAATCCATGTTGGAAGAGATTCCAATGTTGATAAGATCACCATCGCATACTCCCTCTACCTTCGGGATTAGTGTTGAACCTAAATAAATGTTATTTGATGTTTGCGTTGAGCATGAATATAATTGGATCATGTTTATTGCAATATGGTTATTCATTTAAGTCAAAGTTGTTCTGTTTACATGAATAATACCTTCTATGGTCATACACCCAATATAAATGGTTTATTGAATCTCGATCGTAGTGATACACATATTTATAATATTGAAGCCAAAAGATGCAAAGTTAATAATGACAGTGCAACTTATTTGTGGCACTGCCGTTTAGGTCATATTGGTGTAAAGCGCTTGAAGAAACTCCATGCTGATTGGAATCACTTGATTATGAATCACTTGATACTTGCGAACCATGCCTCATGAGCAAGATGACTAAAACTCCGTTCTTCGGAACAATGGAGCGAGCCATTGACTTATACGAAATAATACATACTGATGTATGCGGTCCGATGAGTGTTGAGGTTCGTGGCGGGTATCGTTATTTTCCGACCTTCACAGATGATTTGAGCAGATATGGGTATATCTACTTAATGAAACATAAGTCTGAAACATTTGAAAAGTTCAAAGAATTTCAGAGTGAAGTAGAAAATCATCGTAATAAGAAAAATAAAGTTTCTACGATCTGATGGCGGAGGCGAATATTTGAGTTACAAGTTTGTTCTTCATTTGAAACATTGTGGAATAGTTTCGCAACTCACGCCACCTGGAACACCACAGCGTAATGGTGTGTCCGAACGTCGTAACCGTACTTTATTAGTGTGATCTATGATGTCTCTTACTGATTTACCACTATCATTTTGGGGTTATGCATTAGAGACAACTACATTCACGTTTAATAGGGCACCATCTAAATCCGTTGAGACGACACCATACGAACTGTGGTTTGGCAAGAAACCCAAGTTGTCGTTTCTTAAAGTTTGGGGCCGCGATGCTTATGTGAAAAAGCTTCAACCTGATAAGCTCGAACCCAAATAGGAGAAAGGTTTCTTCATAGGATACCCAAAAGAAACTGTTGGGTATACCTTCTATCACAGATCTGAAGGCAAGATCTTTGCTGCTAAGAATGGATCCTTTCTAGAGGAGTTTCTCTCGAAAGAAGTGACTGGGAGGAAAGTAGAACTTGACGAGGTAATTGTACCTTCTCCCGAGTTAGAAAGTAGTTCATCACAGAAATCAGTTCCAGTGATCCCTACACCAATTAGTGAGGAAGTTAATGATGATGATCATGAAACTTCAGATCAAGTTACCACCAAACCTCCTAGGTCAACCAGAGTATGTTCCGCACCAGTGTGGTATGGTAATCCTGTTCTGGAAGTCAAGTTACTAGACCATGACAAACGTACGAAGTATGAGGGAGCGATGATGAGCCCAGATTCCGCAAAATGGCTTGAGGCCATGAAATCTGAGATGGGATCCATGTATGAGAACAAAGTGTGGACTTTGGTTGACTTGCCCAATGATCGGTGAGCCATAGAGAATAAATGGATCTTCAAGAGGAAAATGGACGCTGATGGTAGTGTTACTATCTACAAAGCTTGAATTGTCGCAAAAGGTTTTTGACAAGTTCTAGGTGTTGACTACGATGAGATTTTCTCACTCGTAGTGATGCTTAAGTCTGCACGAATCATGTTAGCAATTGCCGCATTTTATGATTATGAAATTTGGCAAATGGATGTCAAAACTGCATTCCTTAATGGATTTCTTAAAGAAGAGTCGTATATGATGCAACCAGAAGGTTTTGGCGATCCTAAAGGTGCTAACAAAGTGTGCAAGCTCCAGCGATCCATTTATGGACTGGTGCAAGCCTCTAGGAGTTGCAATATACACTTTGATAGTGTGATTAAAGCATATGGTTTTATACAGACTTTTGGAGAAGCCTGTATTTACAAAAAAGTGAGTGGTAGCACTACACCTTTTCTGATAAGTATATGTGAATGACATATTGTTGATTGGAAATGATGTAGAATTTTCTGGAAAGCATAAAGGACTTTTTGAATGGAGTTTTTCAAAGAAATACCTCGGTGAAGCTGCTTACATATTGAGCATCAAGATCTATAGAGATAGATCAAGACGCTTGATAAGATTTTTCAATGAGAACATACCTTGACAAGATTTTGAAGTAGTTCAAAATGAATAGTCAAAGAAGGATTTCTTGCCTGTGTTGCAAGGTGTGAAGTTGAGTAAGACTCAAAACCCGACAACGGCAGAAAACAGAAAGAGAATGAAAGTAATTCCCTATGCCTCAGTCATAGGTTCTATAAAGTATACTATGTTGTGTACCAGACTTATTGCGTACCTCACCATGAGTTTGGCAAGAGGGTACAATAGTGATCTAGGAGCGGATCACTCGACAGCGGTCAAAATTATCCTTAGTGGAATAAGGATATGTTTCTAGGTTATGGAGGTGACAAAAAATTCATCGTAAAGGGTCACGTCGATGCAAGCTTTGACACTGATCCGGATGACTCTAAGTCTCAATCTGGATACATATTGAAAGTGGGAGCAATTAGCTAGAGTAGCTCCGTGCAGAGCATTGTAGACATAGAAATTTGCAATATACATACGGATCTGAATATGGCAGACCCATTGAGTAAGCTTCTCTCACAAGCAAAACATGATCACACCTTAGTACTCTTTGGGTGTTAATCACATGGCGATGTGAACTAGATTATTGACTCTGGTAAACCCTTTGGGTGTTGATCACATGGCGATGTGAACTATTGGTGTCAAATCACATGACGATGTGAACAAGATTATTGACTCTAGTGAAAGTGGGAGACTAAAGGAAATATGCCCTAGAGGCAATAATAACGTGGTTATTTATATTTCCTTATATCATGATAAATGTTTATTATTCATGCTAGAATTGTATTAACCGGAAACTTGATACATGTGTGAATACATAGACAAAACAAAGTGTCCCTAGTATGCCTCTACTTGACTAGCTCGTTAATCAAAGATGGTTAAGTTTCCTGACCATAGACATGTGTTGTCATTTGATGAACGGGATCACATCATTAGGAGAATGATGTGATGGACAAGACCCATCCGTTAGCTTAGCATTAATGATCGTTTATTTTTATTGCTATTGCTTTCATCATGACTTATACATGTTCCTCTGACTATGAGATTATGCAACTCCCGAATACCAGAGGAACACCTTGTGTGCTATCACACGTCACAACGTAACTGGGTGATTATAAAAATTCTCTACAGGTGTCTCCGAAGGTGTTTGTTGGGTTGGCATAGATCAAGATTAGGATTTGTCACTCCGTGTATCGGAGAGGTATCTCTGGGCCCTCTCGGTAATGCACATCACTATAAGCCTTGCAAGCAATGTGACTAATGAGTTAGTTACGGGATGATGCATTATGGAACGAGTAAAGAGACTTTCCGGTAACGAGACTGAACTAGGTATGATGATACCGACGATCGAATCTCGGGCAAGTAACATACCGATGACAAAGGTAACAATGTATGTTGTTATGCAGTTTGACCGATAAAGATCTTCGTAGAATATGTAGGAGCCAATATGAGCATCCAGGTTCCGCTATTGGTTATTGACCGGAGATGTGTCTCGGTCATGTCTACATAGTTCTCGAACCCGTAGGGTCTGCACGCTTAATGTTCGATGACGATTAGTATTATGAGTTACTAGTTGATACCCCGCGCGTTGCTGCGGAAAATAGAGGATTTTTCTCTATTAAACATGAGCTATGGAAAAATTGGATATTTAGTGCATAGAAATCTTCAATATAAATATGATGAAATAATCGAAAATACAACTTGTATAAGCACTAAACTCGTATCTGAATATTCTGAAGTCCAAACCGTTCAAACATCTAACATGTGTTAGGATTCATGAGTGAATAGAAAAGATAATAAAAAACATGAAAAAACCAATGCCGATGTTCCATGGATTGCTTATTTTATTCATTTCAAAGGAAGTATGAAAAACACATGTCTCCAATTTAGTTGAGCTTCTAAAGCAATATTTGAATAGTTTTAGTATATGGAGAGATGATCTAGATTCTTTAGAAACATGTAAATGGATATGAAGATAAACATCAGAAGAGTGAGTGACGTGCATGATACAAAGTTCTGCTTCATGAGTCAATGGAGCAACACACAATACTTAACAGAAATTAAATTTCAATCGACACACCAAGTAAATAATGAGAGACAAAGAGAATATCGCTACAGAATCCATATCCCATTCATACAAAGTGAACTCAGCAGTGGTGCATCGATCGCTAATCGCAATCTACCGATCACTCAGACGTAGAAACCTTGTTTTTTTTTTTGAAAAGGGGGGACAACGTAGAAACCTTGGTGAGCAGCGCCAAATGCACTTGATCCACGCCTTCCTTCGCTCGGACCAGATTAAAAAAATAAACATATATTTTTCACTCAAATATATATGCGATCAATTTTGGAGCATGAAGAATTCAGTAAAGGAAGATTCACTCTCTTCGCTTGTAAAAGAAGTGCTTGAAGTTAAAATTCAGGTTCAAGATCTTGAAGGTGCACCTGAATGGCTGAATCCCGCCTTGCGCGAGTACTTCCACTCCTTGTACGGCGGCCCAGCGTGAAACCTGATGATGAAGGGCTCTCCGCTGTCCCCGTCCTTGTGGATGGTGTACTCCAGAGGCTTCGTGCCTGTGAGATCGGGCTAGTACACCACGAAATTCTTTGCCTTGATGATCTTGGGAGGCTGCTGGTCGTGGTCGTACTGCATGCTGTTGTACTTGTTCAACTCGAACCCTGACCGCATGCCTCCTCTGCTCCGGTCTCGGTGGCATCTGTGGTAGTGCGATCGGTGAGAGCGACCACGAATCTTTCTCGTCGTCAGCGTCGGCCATGATGCCTCCATAGCTCCGTGCCTCCGTAGTCTGCGCTCAAGAGTTCATCGTCCTTTTTGGTAGAAGAGGGCGCGCTGCTCAAGGTACTTCTTGGCCTTGTCAACCCGGCAACCGGATATGCTCTATCACACCCTGGCAGTGCTCGGCGACCATGGCCTCGCCGGCAGCCAACCACGCGGCGACAGTCTCCTGCATCGCTTCCACTTCTTGGACGCTCTTGCCTTTGTTGACGCTCTTCACGTCGGCGAAGATCAAAGCATGCAAAAAATTCCCGGAGAGGTGGATTTCCCCCTCCCGTTTGTATACGAAGCCTTCCCGGAGATGTTGCGCCTGATTCGCTCGGTTCCGGACGAGATGTTGCGGGAATCGAGGGAGCAGCGGTGGTTGGAGCGGGCGAGGCGGATCCGCGACGACTCCTTCTCATGGATGCAGTGCGAGAAGGAATGGAGGGAGGCGATGGAGGGTGCGCAGGCAGAGCCAGATCCAGATCGCAAACTCTTAAAGGAGAGGTATGTTCAAACTTGTCGGATTCAAGCAGACCGAGAGACGAAGAATCTGTCGAGGAGGATTTACTTCGAGGGGTCGCCGGAGGAACGGGCTCGGATGCCGCCGTTCCCCACATCACCGGCGATTGCAACAATTCAGTGGGCGAAGGGGGAGGGGCGCTCAACCGACCCGCGAAGGAAGCAAAGGTGGATCTCTCTGATATGGTGCCAACCAACAAGCGCTCCCCCGCTACCGGAGGTCGTAGACCCTCTCCCATACCTGTCGCCGGAAATCTGAATCTGCCCGACGGTGAGCAAGGGAGAAAGGCGGGTAAGGGGTTTGGGACAGAAGTTGTGCTGGATAATTTTGACCCAGGCGGAGCAATCAGTTTGTGCAGAGAGGAGAAGAGGGATAAATCGAGTGGAAGTCAAATTGGGGGCAGATTCTGGGTTCTAGAGCAATGCGATGATGAAGATGGAAACGAAGATGTTTCTGAAGAAGTTCAGAGAAGTCCGTACCTGGCCACCTTTGCTGAAGCTTTTGCTTGCGCCAAGAGAGGGAAAATCAGGAAAAATAGAGATGTGAAGAATCGGAAAGAGAAAGATGACAGAGAACCAATATTGTTGCAGTCAAACATCTCCTCTTCGAAGAAAATTCCAGTGAAACACAGAATGCCAGGTACTGATCGTTTCAGAAATAGCATCTTTCCCCATGTTCATTGCAATTATGTTCAGATTGATAGATGGTATCAAGTAGTCCAGGGTAAAATGATAGATGCTGGGATTGGTTCAGAACCTGACTGGGTGCTTATGGGACGTGGGTGAAAGGGGAAGATCAGATTAACAAGGCCGTTAACTAATCTTCCCCTTTCCGTACGATCGCCAGCACGCCAGGAGGGAGAAACAGGGGATGATTTTGAAAAAACTGGGGCTATTTGCGTTTATATTCGTACTATGGGCCGGGGGAGAGAAATAGGCCGGCCCACGGGCTTGTTTTTTGGAAAGCCCACACAACCTGGGAGCGGTGGTGTGGCTATACATCCCGACGACGGTCGAGATGTAGATCCTAACCAGTTCCTGAGGTCTAGGGTTTCCCACCTGTGGTGTGCTCCTCCTTGAGCCGCCACTGAGAGTAGCGGAGAAAATCAAGAAGACATGGCTGATCGTTTCGGTCCTGGTCGTGGTGGTGGTGGGAGAGATGGAGGAGGGGGAACAATTGGAGGCCGACGCAGGGATTTGGGAGAGATCTAGTGTATGATCGTTTCGATCAGGGCTTCCAGGCGCGCCCAAGACCCCCTTTCAGGAATTTCCCAGGTAACCAACACAACCAATCTTATGGCAGAAGGGAGGGTTTTGGAGATTGGAATCAGAATGGGGGAAATTGGGATGCGCATCCTCCCCTCCGCAGGCCTTTTGTTCAGAATAATCTGCCCCCAGCGGCCATCACTTACCAGCAGAAGGTGACCACAGCCAGTGGGGGGGGAGGCAGTGATGCTCAAGTTTCCAAAGCAAACTCAGCAGGCGCTGTGCTGACAGGGAATCAGGGGTCAGCGGTTGTCTCTGAAAGTAAAACACCATCGAACGACAAGATCGTGTGCCACAAGTGTGGAAAGAAGGGACATAACTCCAAGGGCTATGAAGCAAAAGTTAAATGCGTGATCTGCTCTAAGGATACGCACATATCTGATTTCTGTGCCTGGCTGCATCAGAAAAAACCAGTTGCCACTTTGGTCGGTTTTGGAGGGGAAGGGCTTGGTATTTTTGTGGCTGAACATCCTAAGGAGATGACTGGCAATGGTAAAAATGACGCGGTGGCTTTGGTGAGATTAAGAGAAGGTTGTGATCTGGAAATTGAAGCTGACAACTTGATCAAATGCTTGGCGAAAACTTATCCGTGGAGATGGGACTGGAAAGCTAAAAAGGTTTCTGATGGGGTGTTCTTGGTCAATTTTCCATCAACGGCAAGAATCAATGAAGCTGCTGTATATGACTGGGTTCCTCTGAAAGGTGGAAACATCACTGTGAATGTCAGGGTTTGGTATGATGATGCAATGGCGGTGGGCAAACTATCAGTGGTCTAGATCAAAGTGAAAGGGGTTCCGAAATCTATGAAGAACTACCATCGTCTATGTGAAATTGGTTCAACTATTGGTTATCTCCAAACGGTTGATATGGAGCTGATGAGAAAAACTAGACAGGTTCACCTCAAAGTTGCAGTGGTTGATCACACCAAAATTCCCAGATGGACCAAGTTGACAACCCCTGACTTAATGGTATTCAGGATTTTCTTTGAGGTCGAAGGAGTGGTGGAAAATGGTTGGACTAAAAAGGAAGATGAGATGTCACAAGGATATGAGGAGTGGATGGACTTTCAGCAAGAAGAGGAGGAAAGCAGAGAGGCTAAAAAGGCAAAGATTAATGAGGAAGGGGTATCCCAGAACCAGCTATGTGCAAGCACAAGAACCAGGATAGCTGCTGAAGAAAGGGACACTGCTCTGAAAGAGCAGGAAGCTGCTGATGTGTTGATGTATAACAAAAATGCAAACAAAGACAAACAGCCAGTTAACTTGGATGAGGAGGTTGGATCAGCGTCAATCAACGGGGAAGGGGGGAAAGCAGAAGGGGAAAAGCTGCTAGATGATGTGTCCGGTGAAGACATGGAAGAGGAGTACAAAGCATCTCAATCCGTTAGTATTGGTACTAAGCTTGGGATATCTAACCCTGATGGGGAGAATAAAGAGAATGAAAAAGCTAACAATGCAGATCAAGGGGGACAGAGATACAGTGGGAGAATTGCATCAAAAAACAGAGATGGCATACCCATCCTAGACAGAGCCATGACTTTAGCCAGAGCCAAGAATATGGTTCTATCTGAAGGTACGGCTTCTAATCCTGAGATCCCCGAAAATATTTATACCGAAAATTTAAAACTCATTGATGTAGCTGACGTTTTAGGTGTAGATTTGGGGGTAACTTTAGACATGGTGGAACATAATTTGGATTTGTTATCCTCTTTAGAAAAATCTAGGAGAGACCTTTTTCTGGCCAGCTCTAGAGAACAACCAAATAATCAAGAGGAAGATCATGTTTTGGAACCTGGAGATGTCAATGACATTCTTCAGGATCTTTTAAGTTTGAGTAAGGATGATGAAGATGAAAATGTGGATGAGAGGATGGATGACATTTTTGGAGGGATTAGGACGGGGCTTAAAGCTAACAGCGCTCACTTTGAGGCTGTGGCTGTCAAAACCCCAGTAAAAACTGTACTGAGAAGAAGGAAAAAAAGGAGCATTCACTAATTCCTGGTTGGAAAAAAGTGTCCTTGTGCCCCTTTTAGTTTCTTTTCTGCTCTCTGGGTTACAGTCAATTATATTCCGAGTAATACTTAGGAAGATCTCGCAGGTTTTTCTCATCTAAGATGTTAAGTGGTCTAATTTGGAATTCTAGAGGGATTGGAGAGAAAAAGAAGAGAGATTTTATTAAAGAACAAATTGGGAAAAATAATCTAGACTTTGTGGGCATACAGGAAACTATGGAGACAGATTTCAACAAGTTGGACTTGTCTGATCTTAGTGCTTCAGAAAAGTTTGAGTGGGATTTTGTACCCTCTAAAGGAAGATCTGGGGGAATCCTAGTTGGCATTAATAGTGCAACTCTTATTAAAGAGAAAAAGGAACAAGGGGAATATTATGTCAAGATTAAAGTCAGAAACATTAGAGATGGGTTTTGCTGGGACCTGGTTGTGGTGTATGGAGATGCCCAACCAAGAGGCAAACCTAAATTTCTAGTGGAGTTGGTTCACATCTTCAAAAATTCGAAACATCCCATGCTGGTAGGGGGGGATTTTAACATGACTAGGAAAGATAGTGATAAGAATAAGCCAGGTGGTTACAACAAATGGAGTATGCTTTTTAATTCAGTGATTACTTATGGGGAGATGATGGAGCTTCCCTTAGTAGGGAGGAAATATACTTGGTCTAATGATCATGAGGATCCCACTTATGCCTTATTAGACAGAATACTAATTTCCACCTCATGGGAAGATAAATATCCTTTGGTTTACATTGAAGACCTACCCAGAGAGCTCTCTGACCACACTCCACTGCTCGTGAAAACTGGAAACGCACCTGCGAAAACTTCAGTTTTCATGTTTGAAAACAGTTGGTTTCAAAGGCCAGATTTAAATGAGATAGTTAGGAAAGTATGGGAGTCAAACTTCCCTGGGAGTTCTATTTTAGATAGGTTTCATAACAAAATGAAGGAAATGAGGAAGGTTTTGAAAGGGTGGAATCTGAATATTGAAGCAATTTTTAGAAGAAAGAAAAAAGAAATCTTGGAGGAATTGAATAGATTAGACAAAATGGAAGAAGAGGAGATGCTTTGTGATAATGACAAGGAAATAAAAAAAGCTTGTCAAGAGTCTCTGAAGGCAATCCTTAAAGAAGAAGAAATCAGATGGATTCAGAGGTCCCATGACACAGAGTTGCGGAAAGGAGATGCTAATACTAAATATTATCATGCTAAAGCAAATGGTAGACTTAGGAAAAATAGAATCATTAAGCTTGTGCAGGATGATGGGGTGATTGAAGGGCAGGAGAATTTAAAGAAATATATCACTCGGTTTTACAAAGAACTTTTTAATGAACCTGAGATCAGGACTTTAAACATGGACCCCAATGGTGTGGAGACACTCACTACAAAAGAACATGATTTCCTTGTCAAGAGATTCACAATAGACGAATTGAAAAAAGCTGTTTTTGGCATGGAGAAAAACAAGGCGGCTGGTCCAAATGGTTTTAATATTGAATTTTATCAACATTTTTGGGAGCTTGTTAAAGATGATTTGTTGGCACTTCTTGAGGAATTTTATGAACATAATTTAGACCTAGACAGGCTGAATTATGGAGTGATTTCTCTGTTGCCTAAAGGGAGTGATGCGGATAAGATACAAAAGTATAGACCAATCTGCCTCCTGAATGTTATTTTCAAGATAATCACTAAAATTTTGGTGAATAGATTGATTATAATAATTTCTGGTGTAATTAGAGATTCTCAAACTTCTTTTATAAAAGGAAGATACATTTTAGAAGGTGTTCTGGTGTTGCATGAAACCTTGAATTCAATGCACAAACAAAAAAAGAGAGGGGTTCTTTTTAAGATTGATTTTGAGAAGGCGTTTGACAAGGTTAAATGGCCTTTTCTTTTTCAAACTCTTAAAATGAAAAAGTTCCCAGACAAATGGATTAACTGGGTAATGAAAACGGTGATGGGAGGAAAGGTAGCCATTAAGGTGAATGGAGAAATTGGACCTTATTTCAAAACACATCAAGGGCTGCGGCAGGGTGACTCAATGTCACCCTTGCTTTTTGATCTTGCTGTAGATAATTTAGCTATTTTGATGGATAGAGCGTTTGAAGGGGGTTTGGTATGTGGCCTGGCCAAAAATCATAAAGAAAATGATGTCTGCATTCTGGAATATGCAGACGATACTATTCTCCTCTTCCAAGATGACTTGGAATAGGCTAGAAACATCAAGAGAATCCTAGGCATTTTTTAAATCATGTCGGGACTGAAAATCAACTTTCATAAAAGTGAAGTGATATGTGTGGGCTTGGAGGATGATAGAGCCAAACTTTTCGAGGAGATCCTCACTTGCAAAAGAGGGACACTCCCCTTTAAGTACCTTGGAATCCCAGTAGATGACCATAGATTGAAGAATAGTGATTGGAATCCTTCAGTTAACAAAACTGAGAAGAGGATGGGGGGCTGGCTAGGGAGGTTTCTTAACATGGCTGGACGCACGACCCTGATTAATTCTTCCCTGACTAGCCTAGTCCTTTACATGATCTCCTTTTATGGGTTACCAAAGGGAGTCAAAAAAAGATTGGACAGGCCCAGATCGAGTTTTCTTTGGAGTGGTGAGGAAAACAAACATAAATATCATTTAGTTGCCTGGGAGAGAGTATGCAGACCAAAAGATTTAGGTGGTTTGGGGGTTTTGGATTTGGATTTCATGAATATTGCTCTACTGTCCAAATGGTTGTGGAAGCTTTTCAATGAAGAAAGTTTATGGAAAAGATCGTTGTGGGATAAATATGTTAAAAACTCCACCCTTGGACAGGTTAATAAAAAACAAGGTGACTCGCACTTTTGGCAGGGACTGCTAAGATGCAAACCTTTGTTTTTGAACTGTTGCATATTTAAGGTGGGGGATGGTAGGAAGACCAGACTTTGGGAAGATTTATGGCTGGGTGAACAGAGGATATCCGACACGTTCCCTAGTTTATATAATATGTCCCTAAATCAACACATTACAGTAAATGAAGTTATTTCCTCCAAAATGTATATTCTTCATTTTAGAAGAGCTTTGGTGGGGCAAAGAGAAACTCAATGACGGGACATGACTGAATTGTGTGGATTAGTGAAGTTAACCGAGGAAAGTGATAAATTACACTGGATCCCTACCAAAACAGGGGTCTTCAGTGTGAAATCTTTCTACTCTGTTCTTCAAGTCGGGGACAAATGGCCTGACAGTTTTCTTTGGAAAGTTAAAATTCCTCTGAAAATCAAAAATTTTATCTGGTTGGTTTTGAATAAGAGTATACTAACTAGAGATGTTTTGTTACATAGAGGAGGGAAATGTGAAACGAAATGTCTTTTTTGTAATGAAAAGGAATCAATCAACCACCTTTTTTTCGGTGTCCGCTTGCCAGATATATGTGGAATGTTGTCAGTTATTGCACTGGGCTCAGTTGTGACTTCAGTGACATGGAAACGTGCATGCATGTTTGGTTAGATGCTTTTGGGGGAGAACATAAGAAGAAAATCTTTGTTGGAATAGCAACACTAATCTGGAGCATTTGGAAAACTAGAAACTCAGCATGCTTTCAACATGTCTGGCCTAATGATCCTAGTGTAGTGATGTTTAGAATGTCACATTGGATTAATGATTGGAGTTACTTGTAGGTGAGGGAGGACGCAAAAGTGGAGCTGCAACGGGGCGCAAAACTGCTGGACCGAGTCGCCAGTGATCTTTTTCAATCAAGACGAGGATGGGCAACTTGGGTGCCAAGACTGGAGGATATATGAAATCGAAGTTCAGATAGTTCACTTATCTTGTTGCCTAAGGTTTTTTGTTTTTGATCTTCTCCGATGTAATAAGGTAGCTCGGGATTCTACTGGTGGTTTTCCCTTCCCTCTACGTACTGTTAGCAGGCGGGAGTGATGGGAGGGGGTAGGGTACGTGCTGGTGTGGACTTTCCTAGCAGGCGTTGAAGGTGGTCGATGATGTTGCGTTTTGGTTGTATCGAACTACTTGGTTTCTTTAATGAAATCGGGGGAAAGATCCCTTTCTTTAAAAAAAATTCCCGCCCGACCGCCTTGGAGCTCAGCACGGTGATGAGGATGGGCGGGGCTTTGTGTCGTCGAGCCGGCCAGCCGGCCAGCAACAGGGCCACCGGCGCCCACGCTTTTGATCACCGATGCAAACTGAAAGGCCACCGTCAGACGCTTGCTGCCCAGTCAAGACACCTGTGGATGGCGGTAATTTAAAAGGACAGGCGGAAGAGAAGGGATGACTAACTATAATTTAGGAAGAAATCAACGATAATTCCTTCCGTTGCCGAAAATAGTGGATCTCGATTGAAACAGAAGCATCGGCAGTAGTAGTTGCCACAATAAATAAAGAAACGTAGCAGGAAAGAACTATGACTACGGGCTTTCAATGCTCTCACGGAACAACCAAAGAGAAGCTAGCCCACCACGTAACAAATCGAATGGCATGAGATAAGCATCGAGCAGGATCGTGCGAACGAAAAATAGAGGGTGACGTGGCTTCACCACAGGTCAGGAAAATCATGTAGTGGGGGGCTCCTATTTAGATATAGTAGATGTGTTTTGATGACCTAAGTTTGTTCGGAGTCCCAAATGAGATCACGGACGTGACGAGGAGTCTCAAAATGGTCGAGACATAAAGATTGATATATTGGACCATGTTATTTGGACACCGGAAGTGTTCCGGATAGTTTTGGGTAAAAACGGAGTGCCGGAAGGGTTCCCGGAATCCCCCGGGGGAACTAATGGGCCACCATGGGCCTTATTGGAGAGAGAGGAGGGCCGCCAGGGCAGGCCGCGCCCCCTCCCACCCCCAACCTTAGTGGTCCGAATTGGACAAGGGAAGGGGGCGGCGCCCCCATTTCCTACTCCCTCTCCCTCTCCTTCCTTCCACCTCTCTTCCTTGTGGAGGAATCCTACTAGGACCATGGAGTCCTAGTAGGACTCCCTCTCCTTGGGCGCGCCCCTAGGGCCGGCCAGCCTTCCCCTCCCTCCTTTATATACGGGGGCAAGGGGGCACCCTAGAACGCACAAGTTTCTCTTAACCGTGTGCGGTGCCCCCCTCCACAGTTACACACCTCAATCATATCGCCGTAGTGCTTAGGCGAAGCCCTGCGCCGGGAACATCATCATCACCGTCGCCATGCCGTCGTGCTGACGAAACTCACCCTCGTCCTCAACTGGATCAAGAGCACGAGGGACGTCATCGAGCTGAACGTGTGCTGAACGCGGAGGTGCCGTACGTTCGGTACTTGGATCGGTTGGATCGCGAAGAAGTTCGACTACATCAACCATGTTACTAAACGCCTCCGCTTTCGGTCTACGAGGGTACATGGACACACTCTCCCCTCTCGTTGCTATGCATCACTTAGATAGATCTTGCATGATCATAGGAATTTTTTTGAAATTACTGTGTTCCCCAACATTAGTAACATAATCAACAGCAACCAAAATATGTGTATACCCATTAGAAGAAGGAAAAGGTACCATGTAATCAAATCCCCAAACATCAAATGGTTCAACAGCAAGTGAATAGTTCATAGGCATTTCTTGATGCTTACCGATATTACCTATTCTTTGACATTCATCACAAGATAAGACGAACTTACGGGCATCTTTGAAGAGAGTAGGCCAATAAAATCCAGATTGCAATACCTTGTGAGTAGTTCTATCTCCAGCATGATGACCTCCATAAGCTTCGGAGTGACATTTCCCTAGGATTTGTCCCTGTTCATGCTCGGGTACACAACGTCTAATAATACCATTTACTCCTTCTTTATAAAGATGTGGGTCATCCCAAAAGTAATGTCTTAAATCATAGAAGTGTTTTTTCTTTTGCTGGCATGTCAAGCTAGGTGGTAAATATCTAGCGACAATGTAATTAGCATAGTCAGCATACCAAGGAGTACTATGAGCAACATTTATTGCAGCTAACTGCTCATCAGGAAAACTATCATCAATGGGTAGTGGGTCATCAGGCAAATTTTCAAGTCTAGATAAATTATCAGCTACGGGGTTCTTAACTCCTTTTCTATCAATGATATGTAAATCAAATTCTTGTAACAAGAGAACCCATCGAATAAGTCTAGGTTTAGCATCTTTCTTTTTCATAAGATATTTAATAGCAGCATGATCGGTATGAACAATTACTTTTGAATCAATGATATAAGATCTAAATTTATCACAAGCAAACACCACTGCTAAGAATTCTTTTTCAGTAGTAGCATAGTTTCGTTTAGCACTGTCTAGAGTTTTACTAGCATAATGAATAACATTCAATTTCTTATCAACTCTTTGTCCTAGAACTGCACCAACAGCATAATCACTAGCATCACACATAATTTGAAAAGGCAAGTTCCAATCAGGTGGTTGAACAATAGGTGCAGAAATTAAGGCTTTCTTGAGTGTTTCAAAGGCTTCTAAACAATCATCATCAAAAACAAAAGGAATATCCTTTTGCAAAATATTCGTAAGAGGCCTAGAAATTTTAGAAAAGTCTTTGATAAATCTCCTATAGAAACCAGCATGACCTAGGAAACTACAAATACCTTTGATATCCTTAGGACATGGCATTTTCTCAATTGCATCAACCTTAGCTTTGTCCACTTCAATACCCTTTCCGGAAATTTTATGACCCAATACAATGCCTTCATTAACCATAAAGTGGCACTTCTCCCAATTCAAGACAAGATTTGTTTGTTCACATCTCTGCAAAAACTCGATCAAGATTGCTTAAAAAATCATCAAAAGACTTCCCATAAACAGAGAAGTCGTCCATGAAAACCTCCACAATCTTTTCACAAAAGTCAGAGAATATAGCAGTCATGCATCTTTGAAAGGTAGCAGGTGTATTACATAAACCGAAAGGCCTACGTCTATAAGCATAAGTTCCAAAGGGACAAGTAAAAGTGGTCTTTTCTTGATCAGGTTCAGAAATAGGTATTTGTGAAAAACCAGAATATCCATCAGGGAAGCAAAAATGTGTGTGCTTAGACAATCTTTCAAGCATTTGATCAATAAAAGGCAGAGGGTAATGATCTTTTCTAGTTTCTTTGTTTAATTTTCTAAAATCAATTACCATTCTATAGCCTATACAATTCTTTGTGGAATAAGTTCATTCTTATCATTAGGAACAACAGTTATACCTCCTTTCTTAGGGACACAATGAACAGGACTTACCCATCTACTGTCAGCTATAGGATAGATTATACCTGCTTCCAGAAGTTTTAATATTTCCGTTCTTACCACTTCCTTCATCTTCGCACTTAACCGACGTTGGTGATCAACAACGGGTTTAGCATCAGGTTCCATATTAATTTTTTGCTGACATAGAGTGGGACTAATGCCCTTTAAATCATCAGGAGTATATCCAATAGCAGCTCGGTGCTTCCTTAGAACTTTCAGTAATATTAATTCTTCATGTTCTGAAAGGTTAGCACTAATAATAACAGGATATATCTTCTTTTCATCAAGATAAGCGTATTTCAAAGTGTCTGGCAATTGTTTTAATTCAAACACAGGATCACCTTTAGGTGGAGGCGGACCTCCTAGAGTTTCAATAGGCAAGTTGTGTTTAAGTAGAGGACGTTGTCCAAAGAAAATCTTATCTATTTCATTTCTTTCATGCATATGTAAATCATTTTCATGGTCTAGCAAATACTGCTCTAAAGGATCAGTAGCTGGTACAACAATAGAAGCAAGACCAATTATTTCATCCTCACTAGGCAATTCTTTTTCATGAAGCTTTCTACTAAACTTGGAGAAATTAAACTCATGAGATTCATCACCAAAACTAACACCGACAGTTTGTTTCTCACAGTCTATTCTAGCATTATCGGTGTTCAAGAAAGGTCTACCAAAGATAATGGGACAAAAGTCATCTTGTGGGGAACCAAGAACAAGAAAATCAGTAGGGTATTTTATTTTCTCACACAAGAATTCAACATCTCTAACAATTCCAATTGGTTATATAGTATCTCTACTAGCAAGTTTAATAGTAACATATATGTCTTCTATCTCTACAGGTGCTATGTCATTCATAATTCTTGATATAAGGAATAAGGAATAGCACTCACACTAGCACCTATGTCACATAAACCATGATAACAGTGATCTCCTATTTTCTTCCAAGAGATCTTTAACCATAGCAATACTAGGTTCAAATTTAATTTATTCATCAGGTTTAGGTGTTCTAATGTACTCTTGTTAACCACAGTTGGAACTTTAGCATGTTCCTTTATCATAACAGGAAAAGGTGGTTTCTCAATATAAGCAGTAGGAACAACTCGATCAAGATTATAAATTATGGTTTCTTCTTTAATTGGTACCGGTTCTTTAGTTTCTTCTTTAATAGGTGGGTGATATTTAAACCATTTCTCTTTAGGGAGATCAACATGAGTAGCAAATGATTCATAGAAGGAAGCTACTATCTCAGAGTCAAGTCCATATTTAGTGCTAAACTTTTGAAAATCATCGGTATTCATAAAAGATTTAACACAATCATACTTAAGTTTAATACCTGACTCTTTACCTTCGTCGAGTTCCCAATCTTCAGAGTTGCGTTTAATTCTTTCCAAAAGATCCCACCGGAATTTAATAGTATTCTTCATAAAAGAACCAGCACAAGAAGTATCAAGTATGGTTTGATCATTACGAGAAAGCCAAGCATAAAAGTTCTGGATAATAGTTTCTCTTGAGAGCTCATGATTGGGGCGTGAATATAACATTGACTTAAGACTCCCCCAAGCTAGAGCGATAATTTCTCCTTCACGACGCCAAAAATTATATATGTAATTCCGATCACGATGTACTAGATGCATTGGATAAAGTTTTTGGTGGAACTCCAATTTCAAACGATTCCAATTCCAAGATCCAATATCATCGCATAGCCTATACCATGCCAATGCTTTTCCCTTCAAAGATAAAGGGAAAACCTTTTTCATAACTTCATCCCCGGGTAAACCTGCAAGCTTGAACAATCCACAAATTTGTTCTACATATATCAAGTGCATATCAGGATGTTCGGTTCCATCTCCAGCATAAGGATTAGCTAGCGGTTGTTCTATCATTCCCGAAGGAATTTCATATTCAATATTTTCAGTAGGTCCAGTAGGGTGAGGGGTAGCTAATTGTGGTTCCGGTAGAGGTGAAAATACCCCGAACAAACCCCTCAAAGGATTGTTTTCCATAGTAACAAGTGACAATATATTTCAACACACTATATAAATGTTTCCTTACCAAATTCCACTTACCAAAGGCGCTTCACTCCCCGGCAATAGAGCCAGAAAATAGCCTTGCTGACCCACAAGTATAGGGGATCAATTTTAGCTCTTTTTGATAAGTAAGAGTGTCAAACCCAACGAGGAGCAGAAGGAAATGACAAGTGGTTTTCAGCAAGGTAATGTCTGCAAGTGCTGAAATGGTAAGTAGCAGAGTAGTTTGATAGCAAGATAATTTGTAACGAGCAAGTAACGATAGTAGCAACAAAAGTGCAGCAAGGTAGCCCAATCCTTTTGAGGCAAAGGACAGGCCAAAACGGTCTCTTATGATAAGCAAAGCGTTCTTGAGGGTACACGGGCAATTCATCTAGTCACTTTCATCATGTTGGTTTAATTCGTCTTGGGTACTTTGATAATTTGATATGTGGGTGGACCGGTGCTTAGGTGTTGTTCTTACTTGAACAAACCTCCTACTTATGGTTAACCCTCCCGCAAGCATCTGCAACTACGATAAAAGTATTAAGAATAAATTCTAACCATAGCATTAAACTACTTTTGGATCCAATCGGTCCCTTACGGAGTAGCGCATAAACCGGGGTTTAAGCTTCTGTCACTCTCGCAACCCATCATCTAATTACTACTCCACAATGCATTCCCTTAGGCCCAAATGTGGTGAAGTGTCATGTAGTCGACGTTCACATGACACCACTAAGGGAATCACAACATACATACTACCAAAATATCAAACACACATATCAAGTTCACATGATTACTTGCAACATGATTTATCTCGTGACATCAAGAACAAAAGTAACTACTCACAAATGATAATCATGCTCAAGATCAGAGGGGTATTAAATAGCATATTGGATCTGAACATATAATCTTCCACCAAATAAACCATATAGTAATCAACTACAAGATGTAATCAACACTACTAGTCACCCACAAGCACCAATCTATAGTTACGATAACAAGATTGAACACAAGAGATGAACTAGGGTTTGAGATGAGATGGTGATGTTGAAGATGTTCTTGGAGATTGCCTCCCCAAGATGGGAGAGTTGTTGGTGATGATGATGACGATGATTTCCCCTCCGGGAGAAGCTCCTGACGGAATCGCTCACGGAGGGCAAATGTGCTCCTGCCCAAGTTCCGCCGAGACGGCGGGCGCCCGTCCCGAAAGTCCTCTCCTTATTTTTTCTAGGTCAAAATGACCTATATACCAGAAGATGGGCACCAGAGGTGGACCTGGGAGAGCACAACCCACCAGGGCGCGCCTGGGCTCCCTGGCGCGCCCAGGTGGGTTGTGCCACCTGGTGGGCCCCCTCTGGTAGTTATTTGCTCCAATATTCATCATAAATTTGATAAAAAAATCTCCGTGAAGTTTCAGCTTGTTTGGAGTTGTGCAGAATAGGTGGCCTGACGTAGCTTTTCCAGGTCCAGATTTCCAGCTGCCGGAATTCTCCCTCTTTGTGTGTACCTTGTAAATTATGAGAGAAAAGGCATTAGAATTACTCCAAAAAACATTGTTATGCATAAAAACATCAAAAATAACAGTAAGGAAATATGATGCAAAATGGACGTATCATCACTCATTGCGACGAGATGTCGGGCAATCACACAACGAAACTGATGTGCGCATGATGCATAGCATGTACGACAACTGGATGATGGCCAATCGAGCTGTCTGCTGCACTTTGGTGATATGCATGTACAAACTGATCTACGATGTCGTGTAGAAATCGCCGCACAACATCGTGTGCATAGCAGTGCTCATCACACAAAGGAAAGTTAGGCCAGCCCAATTAGTTTTACTGTCTCTCGGTTTTAGGAAGGTTCTGGATATAGTTTTTTCGGTTTAGAAAGGTTTTAGAAGGTTCACGTTTTTGTTCTTCTTTTTTTATTGTTTTCTCCGGCGATATTTACAGTTTTTTTTACTTTTTCTTGTTTAGATTTTATTTTTTATTTTAAAAAATCTTTGCATTTTTAAAAAATTTCTCAAATTGAAAAAAAGTTTAAATGTTAATCCCTTTATAACATGTTCACGAAAGTCTTAAAAAGTGCTCACATGTGTTTTCAAAATTCACGTATGTTTGAACATATTCACATTTTATAGAAGTGTTCGTAGATTTAGATTAAAAAAACAAAGTTAAGTTTTCTCAAATTTCATGCACTTTTGGAAAAATGGTCACACGCTTTTTCCTAAAATGTCCATGTATTTTTCTTTAAAAAACAAAATGAACCGAAAGAAAAGAGAAAGAGTATATTTAAACCCGATACTACAGGTTGTGGCACAAGCCTAACTAGGCGACTCGGCCCAATACAACGCCACTTGTGCGACAGCCCAACAGACATTCGCAATTAGCGATAGATAAGGAGCTCCCAGTCCCCACGCTGCTTTTGCTAAAAAGAAGTCCCCATGCTGCCACTCCCATCGGAGGAACCCGAACGCAGCAGGGAAGTTCGCGCAACGCTTCAAACCTGAACACTTTGGTTTGGAGGGATCATGGAGCAAGTTAACAGCGGCACTGTAATGTTACGTGCAACTAGCAAAATGGTCTGCCTAGTTGTGATGATGGTTGTATTCTGATATATCGATCAACTGGATACTAGTTGAAATATTCGGTAAAAATAAGACGTATGTTTCGTAAAGCCCACACTTACGTGTTTGACATTACATTCTGTTGTATTCAAACTTGGCAGAGTAAGAAAACGGAGCAACATATCATTGACATTTGACAGCTTACCACTTAAATCAACTTCTATATTTTTTATGGTTTACATTGCTGTTTGTATGTGATTATGCACTTAATATGACAAACAATCATATGCATTGTTCATCATAATAATCATATAACCCGATGGCAATGGTAAAATCACTTTTATATTTTATTGCTTTCTCTTTAATGTACCACTAATATAAGACGCTTTAGAGACTTGACACAAGCCGCCTTATATTTAATTACAGAGAGGGTAGCATTTTGAGCATTTTAAGGCTCTATTGTTTGGGCTTTCACTTTTGCTTTTGCAGCTTTTCCACTTTAACCAAAAAGCCATAAAAGCTCCTAAATGGGTGCTTTTGAAGATTTCAAGGATTTTGATGAATCAATATTACAATATTTAGCTCCAAAAGCCATAAAAGCTCAAAAAAACCTATTTAGGGCATGTACAATGGGGGCATCACCCTGGTACTGCCTCAACTTTTAAACTAATCAAAAAGTAAGGAAGCTACCGTTTTGAAAAAATTCAGGCTAACCGTAGCCACACTGCTGTAGCGGGACCCATCGTCCTTCACATGCGTATATTTGTTCTTCCTCTCTCTATCACTCTCCTTGCATGCATCAGCACAGCTGCCCTTTTCTTTCTTTCTCTCGCTTTACACATCGAAGAGGCCGGCTCTTCTGCAGGCTACACCTGCTAGTGCGAACCTAACTCCGATCCTACATGGACCTGCGGGGCAGCAGGTTGAGGCCACCCATTGGCCATGCCCTTAGGAGCTTCGATGGCTTTTTGGCCAAAGTGAAAAGGTTGCAAAAGCAGAAGCAAAAGCCCAAACAAACAAGCCTGAGAGATATTCCTACTGTCATACTACTAAAAGATGTGATCCGCTGTTTTGTCATATTGCATAATTTTGCAGGAAATATCTTTTGGCTGATCGTTGTGTTTTAGCTTAAATGTCCAAAGTGTCCAAAATGTTCAGGTACAGACTTGTAGGAGTACATGTTGTTGCCTTAAATGTCCAAAGTTGATGCATATTTGTTGCATCTCATTGGGTGAATGAATGCAATCATTGATTTTCATGGCCCCTACCTTCTACCAGATAGATAAACATAGCCCAAGACAAGGTAAAATTCAGGAATACTGGGCCAGTGCACCCTCTCAAAACGGCGTGGATGGCGTCAGAATATATTGGATCATGAACCGTTTCAGCACTGGAAACTTCTTCAGCTGCAGATGGGGAGTAGAGAAACACAGACACGCACACACATTAGCATCTCCGGATGCATGCCAACACAATCAGACAAGAGAGCGAAAGAAACACAAACAATCAAAAGGGACAAGAACCATGATCAAGCAGTTTCTCTGCTCATCAAACATTTATTTGCTTGGATATAACAAACGTGCAATCAAGCTGCTGCAACAACACGCAGCAGCAAGAGGAGAAAAGGAGACGCAGCTCCATGAATCTCTACGAACAACAGAAGGGGGCTCGATCACAACAACAAAACCCTCCTCCCTACCTGAGCGAACAACAACGGACTAGAACCAAGAAGTGATGAATGAGGGGAACTCCATGCGAGACGACGGCGTCTCCTCCGCCTCCTCCTACGGCACGAGGAAGAAAACGTCATCTCGCCTCTGGGAACGATGCTTCACCACCAAAGATACTTATACTGCAGCAAGCATCTCTTGGGGGGCTCAGCCGCTCCAATTTGACCTGCTCTGAAACTCGTCATTTAGCCGGCTTTCTGAACTTTGAACGACAGTATCGATCTCCTGCAGTGACAGGGATTGTGTGCACTGAACCTGGACGCCTTCCTCTATCTTTTTTCTCTGTTGTGGTACTGTGGTGGCACAGGGTGCGTTGCCCCGTCAGTGTCCTTGCTTTTCTTATTCTACCTTTATGCCGCCTGCTCATAACAGTCACGTGTAATGGGACAACTAGCTAGCTTAGCCCATTGGATTAGACGGATTTTCTAATGGAAAATGGCAGATTAGCTCTGTGTTCTCTGGCGTTAGGATCACCAAATGCGTCTTAGCAGTATTATTTGCCTACGTATAGCTGGCCTTTAATTAGCACCGATGAACGTGCTGCAAACGACAAGTGAAACACTACTATGTTTATGTGTGATGGTGTTCCCACGCTCAGTTCTTATATAAGTCACCGATACTCCCTCCCTCCGTTCCTAAATACTCCCTCGATTCGAAAAAGCTTGTCCCTCAAATAAGTTGGTGCTAGATACATTCATTTGAGAGACAAGTTTGGGACAAGTTTTTTCGGACGGAGGGAGTATAAATCTTTTTAAGATTTCAATGAACTACATACAAATGTATATAGATGTATTTTAGAATGTAGATTCTATTATGAGTGAATCTACACTCTAAAGTATATTCATATACATTCGTATGTAGTTTATATTGAAATCTCTAAAAATATTTATATTACCTCTGTCTTGTCCTGGTTTATTAGTCTTCCTTGTAGTTTGGGTCAAACTTTGACCCTTGATTTAGCTTTGAAAAATAAGTTATATACCCTAAAAATAGTATCACTGGAAACCTTTATCAAATATGAATCCAACAATATAGGTTTTGTGACATACAACTTATAATTTGTTAGTCAAATCTACGATCAAAGTTAGGCACAAAATACTAAGAGGGCCAATAAAACCGGATGGAGGTAGTAGAACGGAGTGAGTACAAGATTGACTCCACATTTTCCATTGCTGTTCGATCCCAACATGGATTAACCAGCCTGACGTGACAAGCCAGGGCCTGTGAAAAGTATAGGATATGAGTAGGGGAGCGCATCAAGTTAGTGAACCGACTGTACGTTTAAACAGTACATAAACGCTGTGATTTTTATTTACGTAGATGTGGCACCCGTACGTGTCCTCTCGCTGCACCGATCGAGATGCAAGCCATAAACATATTTTTCTTTCTTCGTCAACCTAAGCTCATGGTCACTTTATCAAGATACTGCACCCACAGCACTACTGCAACTAACATGAGATCTATGGAGCACTTTCCTGCAGCGAATTATTAGCAAAGATTGCCCAGGATCCCAGCTCGCATGTCTGACCGCTGTCCTGCGCTGCAAGTGGCGCGAGCTTTGCACCAGTTGCATGGGATACTAGATCATGATCGCGAGCGTTGCTGTGCCCGTTCATTTTTTGAAGCGATTGTAATATTGTGTAAATATTTGAAAATAGACAAAGAGAATACATTTACATAAAGTACACCTATATTAGACAATATACAAATATAATATGATAGTAAGTAATGCTTGCTAAGGGGCCAAACTTTGATGCCAGTCCTGTTGTGACGTCACCATGACCGGTCAAATGACACAGAAGAAATAAGCATGTATAAAATATAATTACCCACCGAAGCTTTAAAGAATCGCCAACATAATTTCAAGAACTCTTTCACATACATGAAACGAACATGCCACAATTTTTTAAAGAGTAACATTTTCATTGTTTCATAAGCATATACAGGAAGTGACAATTTTCACGGTGGATAACATTTTTCTTACAACATGACACATAAAATGTTAAAGAAGAGTAAAGGAAATTTTAGTTTTTTTAGACATATAATAGTGAGCAATAATTTACACAAAAATGTGATTGTTTGAGATTCCCTCTTTACACCTCATATCGGCTAGTTATTATGATTATGGTGTGGCTTACATAATCAGTGCTAGAGAGAATTGAATGACTTAAGCCGCGTGCTTTTTTCTGGCCATCAAACTTTTCAGGGCTCAAAACCTCTCAGTGGTTTCTGAAATATCTGATGGTTCTATAACAAAATGGCATCTACGCGGACATGGAGTAATTGAGCTCGGGCTCAAATGAGCTCTTTATCTAGGCCCTTCAAAAGTACATCAGGATCTGTGCCATTTGTTTATACTCCTGGAGGTGAGCTGTTAAAAAATGCGGACTGTAGCGTAACACGTATAGGATAGGCGCGTGTGGTGGGCCTCGTTTTGACGGGAGCTGGGACGTCGTTTGTCGCTGACGACTTGGGCCGAGGATCAGATAGCGCGTAGACGTCAGATCCGTGGCCCAAGAAGTTTGCTTTCCGTTCCGTGTGTGGGCTCGGGCGGTAATTGAATGGGTCGTCCGGTACCTTCGACATCACACAGTTGACCTAACTTTGGGAATTTGGGGCCCTTCCTCTAGGGTTTACCTAGGATTCCACCCATCCTCTGGCGATCTCGTCAGAGTCCACGCAAATTCTCGTCGTTCTGCCGGATCCTTCCGATAGACAGCGAGATCCACTACGGCTGGGCAGTTTTACGTGTATGCATGGCTGAATCAGAGGCGAAGGAGGTGGAGAATCAGGGGGTAGATCGGGTGACGGCGGCAGATGTGGTGACGGCGCTAGGTGGGGCGAGGGGACATGAGGAAGGCGAGGGGGTTCGGGCGGCGGAAGTAGAGGAGGATATAGGCAGGAGGGCAGGAAGAGGGCGTAGATGGGGGGACTCGACAGATGAGGAGGAAGATTTCGGGGAGGATGTCAATGCTGATCCGGATCTGGAGAACCAGTTTGCGGTGGATGAGGCTGCACGGGAAGGAGGAAGAGGATCTCGATTTCGGCGGAGGTGGATGACCTGTTAAGGACGCTCATTTGGCTTGCTCTGTTCAGGGTTCATACCACCAAGCCTTTTAGTCATGCAGCGCTATTATCCCAGATGCGCAATGCTTGGACGACAGCACAGGGGGTCACGTTCAATATCAAAGGGCCTAACCTATTTTTGGTCCAGAGTCACTGCCTTGGTGACTGGAGGAAGATCATGGAGGGAGGCCCGTGGCTGTTTCGTAGAGCCCCGGTGGTTCTTCAGGAATATGACGGCTTCTCGGATGTCAATGATTATAAACTCAACATGTTACCAGTTTGGGCTCGGATCAAAGGGCGCCAGATGGTGCGACAAGGAAGCGGGAGCTTCTTTGAAAAGTGGCGGCGAAGGTTGGCGATCCTCCCTTCAATGTGGTCGTCAACGAGGGACGCATCAATCCTGCCAGTACCCTGCGGGCGAGGGTTTTTGTTGACGTGAATACTCCACTTGTTCGTTTTGTTCACATAACCTTGAAGGAACGGAAGAAATACAGTGTCCTATATGAAAAACTACCGGACTTCTGCTTTGCGTGTGGTCTTATGGGGCATCTCGGTGAAGAATGTGGGGATGGGGTGCACGATCCCAGATCTTTTGAATGGGGGAAGTGGTTGTTGTGGGAACCGGAGATGCCAGCGGCCCAAACCTATGGTACCAGGGGGAGAGGCGACGGTGGAGCGATAGGAAGGGGTAGGGAGTCAGGCAGAGAGGATCGGGGAAGAGGTTGGGGGAGATCTGCGGGTGGCAGTGGTAGGGAAGATGCAGTGGGAACTAACTCACCAGCTCCACATCGCATGGATATAGAAATCATTGGCGGTAGCAATGAGCGGGGAGAGAAGGGAGCTCGCAAAAGATTGGTGAACACGGATGGTTCTCTTACAATGGGGGGACAGCCAGTTTCAAACCTTGCTGGCAAGGTCGCGGGGACAGTCAGATTACTTGAAGGTGCTACCCCGAGCTCAAGCAAGGCCACAACAACCACACCAGAGAAGGACCCGCTGGTAAAGAGGAGGAAACAACAAGTTGACGAGGAGATGATCAAGCTACAAGCAATGGAGGCGGCCTCCCTCGAGGAGAGCCGCCGAGCCCAATGAGGACTCTATCTTTGGAACTGTCGTGGGATTGGCGACCCTGCGACAGTCCATGAGCTCCGCGATCTCGTGGGGGCTAGTGCGCCGTCGGTTCTTTGCATTGTGGAGACTCAAATTGCAAAAAATCGAGTGGAAGGTTTGGCGGCTTCTTTAGGTTTTCAAAACAGTTTTGCAGTTCCTAGCAATGGACGCAGTGGTGGGCTTTGTATTTTTTGGAAGGCTGATGTGAACTTGGCAATAAAAAATTTCTCGCAGTATCATATAGACTCGTGGGTTTCTGAACCAGGGTCTGAGCAATGGCGCCTCACATGTTTCTATGGTGAAGCCAACAGGAACTTGAGATATAAAACATGGGACACTATGAAGATCCTGAGGGGGGAGAGTACGTTACCCTGGCTTTGTATAGGCGATTTCAACGAGATTCTCCGAGAGGAGGAGCAAATGGGACCTAATCCTCGTGATAGCGCACAAATGGATGGCTTCAGAGAAGCGGTGGATGTATGTGAATTGGCTGACTTGGGATACTGTGAGCTAGATTGGACTTTTGAGAAACGAGTTAGGGGAGGCGATTTTTGTAGAGTCCGTTTGGACCGGGCTTTAGCCTCTGCAAGTTGGTCGCATATCTTCCCGTTTGCGAGAGTGGAGCATCTTACAACAGTTAAGAGTGATCACAGTCCAATTCTTCTTCTGAATGAGATGGAAGCGGGAAATCAGCGCATCGCATTGAAGAAACCGTTTTGTTATGAATGTGTTTGGGAAAGAGATAGCCGTTTTAAAGGTATTGTTGAAGATGCATGGAGAAGTGATGGCCCAGCCTCTTCGGTGACTGAATTGTCTAACAAGCTTCGTGCAAAGCCGCCTCTTTATCCGTGTGGGGACGGATCACCTTTGGATCGGTCCGTCAGAGATACGGTTGCTACGCCGCAATCGGCAATGATGCGTGCAGATCCGTTATGTAACGGGACCCAGCGACAAGGAACGTAGGGTCGAAGATCGAATGGTGGAATTGGCGTACAGAGAGGAAATCATGGCCAGACAGCGGTCGCGTATTTCATGGTTGTCCGAGGGTGATAGTAATACCAAATTTTTCCAGAGGAAGGCTAGTGCTCGGCGGGCCAAAAACAGTATAACCCAGTTGGACCGTAATGACGGAACTACATGCACTGATCCGGTCGAACTCGCGGACATGGCCACGACCTTTTACTCAAATCTGTACATGTCAGAAGGAACAATAGGTATGGAAGAGGTGTTATCGCACATACCGGTGAGGGTGGATGGCAATATGAATGCCCGCCTGAATGCAACATATAGCAAGGAAGAGGTTAAGGAAGCTCTGTTTCAAATGTTTCCAACTAAAGCACCAGGGCCGGACGGTTTTCCGGCACATTTTTTTCAGAAACATTGGGACTTAAGTGGTGATGAAGTAACAAGGATGATCATTAGAGTGCTTGATGGTGTGGACTCACCAGAGGAGATCAATAATACGTTCATCGTTTTAATCCCTAAGATAGCAAGTCCAAAAGTTTTAGGACAATTTCGGCCGATAAGTCTTTGCAATGTGATCTACAAGATCGCTTCGAAGGTCTTAGCAAACAGGCTGAAAGTAATCCTCCCTGAGATCATTTTCGAAGAGCAGTCAACTTTTGTCCCTGGTCGTCTCATCACAGATAACTTCATCACAGCCTATGAATGTTTACATTATATGAAAACTAGGAGGGTAAAGGAAACAGACATCGTATGCGTTAAAGTTGGATATGATGAAAGCGTATGATCGCTTGGAGTTGCCTTACTTGCGAGCTGTGATGATAAAGATGGGCTTTAGTTCCCGTTTCACTGATACGGTCATGAGATGTGTAACATCGGTCTCCTTTTCAGTTCTATTTAATGGAAGGAATCTGGATGGGTTTAAGCCCTCTCGAGGTTTGCAGCAGAGGGGCTGTCATGTTTGTTGAAAGCCGGCGCAGGAGTTCGTGGAATCACAGTCGCGCCGAATGCACCTGAAGTTAATCATCTGCTTTTTGCAGATGACAGATTGCTTTTCTTTGAAGCGACTGATGCGAGCGCAACTCGGATTGAGGAGTTACTAAGGACCTACTGCAATGCCTCGGGTCAGAGGGTAAACATGGATAAGTCATCTATTTTCTTCAGTAAAGGAGTACCAGATGCTGCTCGTAATTCCATCAAGAACATTCTTTCTGTTCACAATGAATCATTGACAGAGAAATATTTAGGCTTGCCATCGGATGTGGGGAGAGCAAAAGAAGGGTCGTTTAAATACTTGAAAGATAGAATTTGGAAGAAGGTGCAAGGGTGGATGGAGAAGTGCTTATCGGCTGGGGGGAAGGAAGTAATGATTAAGTCCGTGGCCCAGTCCATTCCAACGTATTCTATGTCATGCTTTAAATTGCCGAGGGGCTTGTGTGAGCATATCAATGGCATCATCGGGGAAGTTACGGTGGGGAGTAAGAATGGCCAGCGGAAAACTGCCTGGGTTTCATGGAATACTATGTCCAAACCCAAGTTCATGGGGGGTTGGGCTTCAGGGATTTGGAGTTCTTCAACTTAGCATTACTTGCACGCCAAGCGTGGAGGTTTCTGCAGGACCCTGCTTCGCTTAGTGTTCGGCCCCTAAAAGCCGTGTACTTCCCAGATTGTCATCTTACGGATGCTGTTTTGGGTGCAGGTCCGTCCTGTGTCCGGCGCTCCATATTAGAAGGGAGGGACGTGCTAGCACAAGGGCTCATCAAGCGAATTGGATCGGGAACACAAACAAATATATGGCAAGACAACTGGCTCCCGAGGGACTACAAATTTCGACCGATTTGTGCACGGTCGGCCAATCCGCCAAGTCTAGTTTTGGATTTGATCGACCCCACCATCAGGTCATGGAACAAGCATGTGATCATGGAACATTTTATTGCTCCCGATGTTGAAGTGATTATGAACATACCATTGAGCACTCGGATTCAGGACGATTTTTGGGCCTAGCACTATGACAAGAGGGAGTCTTCTCGGTTCGATCGGCTTATCGTATGATATCCATGATCAAGACTCGAGAGGGAGGAATGGCTCGACCACCGACCGGGCACTCAAATATTGCAGCAGACAAGAGTTCATGGTCACAGCTCTGGAAGGTGCGGGTCCCTTCCAAGATCAGGGTGTTCGTATGGAGGTTAGCCCACATGTCGATCCCTACGGGGCTTGTTCGACATGAGAGGAACATGGCAGATACACCGGCGTGCTCGATTTGCAGAGCCGAGGAGGATACCGGCACCACTCCTCGCCACCGCCGCATGGCTAGATGCGTATGGGCCTTGGGTGATGATGAGCTTTTGAAACATGTAATATCAAACCAGAATCCCGACGACGGTTGTGGCTGTTACGGTTGTTTGAAACAACAAGCCAGCAGGACTTAACGCGTGTTCTAGTGACAATGTGGGCGATTTGGTGGGCTCGTCGGAAAGCAATCCATGAGGAAGAGTTTCAAAGCCCACTGTCGACCATCAGCTTTATCATGCGATTATTTGAGGAGCTTAATATCGTGGAAGCTCAACATCAGAGTACTACTTCGATGCATGCGGCACCGAAAGCACGTGCATGGCTTCCGCCAGATGGAGAAGCTGTGAAGATTAATTGTGATGGCGCCATATCAACGCTGGGCGAGAAGGGAGCGGCTGCCATGGTTTACAGAGATAAAGCAGGGAAGTTTCTTGGAGCATCAGCATTAGTTTTTGAGGGCTTGATCGACCCGGCGAGCTTGGAGGCTCACGCCTGCAGTGAGGCCCTTGCCCTTGCCCGCGACTTGAATTTGCAGGAGCTGGTAATCGCATCAGATTACTTAGAAGTGATCTCCAACATAAAGCAACAAGCATCACCAGTGTATGCGCCGATTCTGCAGGACATACACATTAGCATGAACCTTTTTACTTCAGTTTTCTTTCGTTTTGAACGTAGAGTAAATAATTTCGAGGCCCATTCGGTTGCAAAAGGAGTTGCGTCTCTGCCGGTGGGCCACCACGTGTGGCTAGGGATCCTTCCTGAAATTGCTTGTATTCCGGATGTGATGAGCTTTGAATAAATCCCTAGTTCACCTTCAAAAAAAAACCTAACTTTGGGAGCTCTCGCGGATTCCGGCGGCGACGGCGGCAGCAGCGACCAGCATGGCAGCCGTAATCCTTCCCCGCACTGCCTCTTCGTTCTGTACGCAGCGTAAGTAGTCGTTCTAAATGGATTTCATTTGGCCTGCCTCAGATCCACTTTCCTTGAGGAGGTCGGTGAGTGTTTGGTGCCCGCCCCGGTGGTGGCGGAGCCCATAGCGGTCGGTACGGTAGTGGAGCTTGAGGTGGCGTCGCAAAAGATGCTGGATCAGGCGCAACCGGAGCCGGAGGGTCCGGCTTTCACAGCGAAGGCACAAATCTTGCCGGGCAGTGAAGCGGCGGCGGAGAGGAAAGACAGTTCTCCACCCAGTTCGGAGCTGTCAACTGGGAAGATGAACCCCCGAGCGCCTGGATGGAATAAGAGGTTAGTAGTGGATTCCATCGTGTAGTTACCCAGGCATATGCAGTTCAATTATTCATTCTAGTTGGGTCTGTGGGCACTTAAATTCACGTCTGGCAGACAACATTTCGGTGTTTCCACTCGATGGAACCTAGCTGCATTAATGAGTTCTTTGATGTACCTCTAAGTGTTTAGATGCATAGTTGTATGTCAAAAGTTTACTAGGGATTCAAAGCTTGACACTGGAACAAGAACAGAAAATTGCAGGTGGTGTGTTCCAGTGCTTGCCTAGTGCTTGCCTGTGCGGGCATTTGTCAAGTTCAAATGCTTCCAGATGAAGAAAACAGAGAGTTGATTTATTGAACTTGCAGTATTCAGTGTTGCTAACCCTCTTGCATTTTTGCTTTGATCTGGGGGTTGCATGCCTAGAAGCATAGTTGCCAGTGCTAGCAATGTAATTGCACTTGTTCAGGGTTCGCTGACTCCCTGGTAGTTAGAGAAATGACAGTTAGGCGGCTTTTCATCATCGAGATAAATAGTAGTATAAGTGTAACGGCATGTAGCTAACTAGGTGCGAAAAATTTCAGTGGATAAAATAGCTAACATTAGACTAAGGAGGCAGTTTAAAGTCTGGTTGCTGTTGCAACCATACAGAATGTATGGTGGTGGCATTAATATTTTTAATTTCTCGTTCGAACGCTGTGTTTCCTTAATGTTGCAAAAATAAAGCTATACATGGATGATGGTCTGTAGGTTGAGGACCGTTGTTGCAGCTCCAAGCCGCCCACCTTGCCCAAACCGCACCAGTGCATTTGAGAAGGCCGTTCGTAGCTATGCCGAAAACCCAACTGAGAATGTAATAACCCCAAATGTCGGCACATCGTTCGACTCGGTTGGGGAGGCATACGACTTTTACAATCTGTATTCATGGGAAAAGGGCTATGGTATTCGATACGGTAAGAGCCGACTGAATGTTGAGAGGACCAAGTGCATGCAGGAAATAGTCTGTGGTTGCTCGGTGAGTATGAATTTTTTGCTTTTTTGCTGGGGCTACTGATAGAGCAGAGTTGCTGTACATTGACTGAATTTCCGGAAATTTATGCAGGGGAAAGCTGGTGTGGAGAACACAAGGTCATGTCGCTATGTAATGCCCCGCTCGATAAGGCTGCTATGAGCAGAGGATAATGGCTGGTATATTGCAGATACATTGGCGGGCGGATGCCATTTGTTTGTGAGTATGTTTTGATCATGTTGTTTGTGCTGAAAAATGTAGGACCAATGCATCGAGGCATGTGGCGAATGCAACGATCGCTATGTCGAGGCATAACGCCATTGATGCAGTCCCTCAAAGCTTCAGGCGAAGACGGCCACATCTGTTGGTGTGCAAATGCATGTAAGGTATGATGAGTGTTCACCGAATGAAAACAGGGATCTCCTGAACAAACTAATTAAAATGGAACTGTTGGGCTTGGCAGGAGATGAAAATGAAATGGGGAATATCTTGCAAGAGATCACAGAAATGCAAGCTACTGCTGTAGATGGGGGGAGAAGACATGTAATTTCATCGTGCAAAAATATAACGATAGGCATGGAGTGTGCTAGAGCCAGGAATGTCACTGTGAAACATGAGAACGATGAGGATAGTTGTAGACAGCCTCGTGTGCTAGACATTGACGGGGAGTGTGCGAGGCAGCTCCAGAAAAAGCAAGACGAGGAATGTAAGTAACTTATTTTTTTCCAAGACTGGAGATATATTTGTGTTGTACATAGCGTAGTCAACAAAACAAATAGAGGTTAAATTAACGACTAAGCCATATGTATTTACTGCAGCCGTCAAGCAAACCGACTAAAATCAATGATTACCCCGGGAGTGGTTGTGTGTGTGGTGGACACTGATAGCAGCAAAGATGCTGAATTCAAGAATGGCCTGATCATGAGCATGACCGGCTAGTGGAGATTGATAGGAGACTAAAGGAGCAAGAAGATAAAGACGCTGAACCGGCAAACAAACGCCGTGAAGAGGCAGAAAGGGAATCAAAGGAGCAGCGGCGAAAGATGAAGAGCTTGCAAGTAAGTGTCCGCAAGAGATTGAACAGAAGGCAATGGAGCAGTTGGCAAATGATGATCAGGTTGCATGTATGTACCAGAAGATGTATGACCAGAATGGTGAGTGGGATACAAATACAAGTAGATGTTTTTTGTAGAAATGATGGCCATGTTATGGTAGCTATTGCCTTTGTGTCTTTTGTGTAGCCACCGACGAGCAAATCAGGTGGCGACCACACATCATGGTCAGGAACAGGGGCAGGTGGTCATAGAGCATCAGTACATTTGTGGAAAAAATTCAATTCGTATTGACAGAATGATTTCACATTCACAAGTGCGTGTGATGAATTTTCTTGCTTTGTAGACGTGGGAGTTCAGACGAGGTTGGACGATTTTTTCCACTGTCGGACTGGTCTGGGAAGACAACGAACCACTGAAGGTATTGTTGTGGGATGAGTAGAAGTAGCATATGACTGGCTAAACAAGGATGCTAAACATGTTTGATTTGCAGGACGGAGATGTGTCATTCGGAAGAAACGTAAGTGCAGCAAGAAATCAAGAAAGGGGAGGGCTAAACAACGAGGTTCTCAGATATTGTTCAGACGATCTGTCCAACAGAAAGCTCCGAATCAGATGACAGCAGCACAGATGACGGGAACATTGCTTACCACATACTCCCTCCATTCCATAATAGATGACCCAACTTTGTACTACTTTTAATACAAACTTGGGTCATCTATTTTGAAACGGAGGGAGTAGTACGTAGACCGATCCGTTTGTTAGTTTTGTGTACATGTTTCATATATGTGTGTGTGTGTGACAATAAAGCATTGGAAAAATCTTCAGGAGTTGCCAACATCGAGACGAAATACTATGCCAGTGAGGTGTGGGTGGGTGGCAGCAGATGTGGGGCGAGTTGTTGCGCCTGCTGCAGAGGTCGCAAATATTTCCGTAGTCAATAATCCTGGTCAATAATAATCCTGGTCAGTGCACATGCTTACCTTGCTGACTCTTTTACCATGATTTCTATTCATATATGCACTGAAATATGAAAAAAATGGTTTGGGTGCAGAACATTCAACTTGTCCAGTGACTCCTGGAGTTGCCATGCAAGCAGAAGCATCGGAGGTTCCACAGACTATTGGCACACTTCATCGGCATGACGACAAGCGCGGTTATACTTTCCAGAGGACAACAAGTGAGCTATGTTTGAGGTTTAGTTTCTGCAGCAACTGGAGGTCGAGCATGCCACCAAGGCCGATGCTCGTCACAAGGAACCGCTTGAACTCATTGAATGTCCGAATAACCTCAACAGCATGCTTGACAGATATACGAGATGTTGGTGCTGGACAGGAGCCTGTGGCATCATTCTCCGCTGAATCATCACTATTTATGTTGCTAGGAATCTGTAGGTTGGCATCGCCCGTATACCCTTCACAACTTTCTTCATCGGACATGTTGGGTCCGCAACATGATCAGAGAAATTAAACCTGATATACAATCCCTAACCAATGGAGTCACATGATGCAGTGCATGTACATCTAAAATGGATTGAAACTGATAGTAGATGATGGTTTTCAATAACTGTATAGGTGAACCCAACAAAATATGGAATCTCTAGTATCGTAGTGACTGTAGATGATGGTTTTGGAATCTGAATCTAATTAAACTCTGAAACCTATATTTTCTTATACACTCAAGCTAGAAACTGAATGTAGAGATGTATTGGCTGCATCTCAAGCGTGAATAAAAAGTAATTATAAGTTATGGACATCTGTCTTGGTTTGAAATGATTTCTATGGAGCGAACTAGGCATATGTGGCTGCCAAATCTACCAACTCCTAATGAGGATCTGGCTGATCCAACCGTGAATAAAAAGGGTGAACATTAGAAGAGCGGCATGGCCAGCACGGGACACGGTGATTACCAGAGAACCTCAAACACTCGAAAGCAGTACGTTAATTTACATATCCATGCTGGCATACAAATGACCTGACAAAATGCGTCGGGATGGTCGAGTTGAACACAAAAGCGAGCAGTAGAAACTAGACCAGAGGCACATAGTGGAATAACAAACTAAAAAACAGTGGACTTAACTAGACTCCTCCATACTACATGGATCATTGACCACTAAACTAGCTGCTTCAGCATGGCGACGACGAGGATGAAGTTGGTTCCGGCTAGGAGCAGCGCCGTACGCTGGCTGTTAATGAAGCAGCATTGAGGCGCCGCACCGGCAACAGTGGACTGCTGCAGTTGTGGCTGGTTGCTTACATGGGCAGGCTGAATCTCCGCCTATCCGTCGTCGTCGAAGTTGTGCTCTCGCCTTAGTCTCTGCTGGAGAGGACCGGATGGCGGGACGGGTGGATGGCAAGGGAGTGATGCAGCCTGCAGCACATACGACTGCAACAGGCCATGACGAGTCAACTCCGGCAGGTACGTCTCGGTGGATCTCATGAACTGACATAGCCCAGCCTGCGTGGATCCTAAGTTCAACACCGGATTGGGAGTGGCAGATCTAAAAGTGATTATTCATCATGGAAGATGGGCACTTACATCTTTCCTGACGCACTTGTAGTACCGAGTTCCGCCGCGAGAGACGAAGGTGACCACCTTATGCATTTGGGGCAAGGAATCAGTGGCAGCACTTCGTCTGGCTGTGATGAAGAAGAAGCAGCCATGGTCGCCAAGGAGAGGATAAGGGTGAGGAGCGGGGTGTAGATGAATCTTCGAGAGCAAGGGGTGGTGCTGGCGACGCAGTGCAGAAACATTAAAATATCCCTGGAGGGCACCGTTTAGGAAGATAACGGATGAGCCATGGACCACGACGCAAAGATTCATCTGAGCCGCCTCGCACGGGATGACGGACGTCCAAATGAATGCGGTAGGTAAGTGGGCCATAGTCTGTGAAAAAGCAGACATACTATAGAGAATACGGACTAAAAAACAATCCCTGATGTGAATCTTAGCGCGAAAGAACGGTTGTGATAACAGGTTCATCTGAGCTCGAGCTCAGAATAGCACTTTCGCATCTACGCATACTAAATTGCACAAAGCAGCATGGTTAGTAGTGCACCGTGGGGGACTATTGAAAACCAGACACATAGTGCGATTCAAAACTTGTGTTTCTCACTTTCCGGGAATATATATCATAAGGATAATTATTCACATAATTGGAGGCTTTTTTTAAGGAAATAATGAAAGACTTTCTACAGGTACATATATGATATAGGCATCCCAACCCTACCAACTGAGAGACAAAAAACCCGGATAAATTGATTATGTCAACGCCACCACCAAAGAAACATCCAGACGGGACTAATGAATCATCTGCAGTTGATTTGCAGATACTTCTTGGCATGCCTGACATAGCCCCAACAAAAGACCATGGGCATATGTCTGCATAAGCATCACACACGACACGTGGTAAAAAAAACACATTGACCCCATTCCATAGTCTCAACGGGTGGATTTAAAAGTGTTTCCTGGGACAATTTCCTTTTTGAGCCACTGTTTCCTACGACAAATAAGTAAGAGCAATTATCTAAAAAAAAGGTTCGAAGAGTAAAGTATTAGCACTGCTCACGGCCGGCCGCTGGGGATGAAAGCACGCACCACTTTTGGGCTACGATCACATTTTACACTTCAAAATCGGGGTGGGATGAACGCATGCACCCACTGGCCCAGTAAGCATTCGTGGCCCGATTAATCACAGCTCGCCCAGATAGCTCCACGGAGCAGCGGCCCAAGAGCAATATCAGGACAACCAAACAGAAAGCGATCCACATAATTGGCTATCGATGGCAAAGCGCTGAGGATCGATCTGATCGGCCGGCTAGCGAGGGCAAAGCATTGTGGTGGCTCCTAACTAGCTGAGTTATACTGTTTAGTAATTGATGATGATTATAGCGCGGTCACTGTAAAGTTCCCTTCGCATGCGCTGACAAAAATGTTCCTGCACCAGGGCCAGTCCCGACTTTATAAACCAGCTGAATTTTACTTCATTTAGTAAAATATCGCAATATCTTAGTATTTTTAGAAGTTATTATGAAATTTTACTTCATTTTGTAACAGTACTAGCAAGATGCCCGTGCAGCCCGTGCATTGCACGGAAGATCAAGATGCATTTTTTTACAAACACATGTTGTGATTGACCCATGCGGGAGTAATCCAATGTGTAAAAACTAATGATATCTTGCGAAAGAGGAGAGATAAGATGAGGAGTGTCAAGATGGGTAAAGCGTCTCAACTCTCCTGGTGGAGAGCCCGCATATTATATATTCATAAAATGGGGCTTATCCCATAAATGCATACACTTGATTGTTACAATTGTGCATAGCACGTTCAGAGTAAGAAAGATACACGGAGGTTTATAAGAGAGTTAAAGAAGAGAGTTATAGGCATCAACCTCCAATAAACCATGTACGTTTAATCTTGATCTTTAACTAGACATCCATAACATCCGCCATAAGATATCCATAACAGCCGCCATAATATACCTTTAACACCCTTCCTTAATCTAAACTTCCCAAGTTAAGATTACGCTTGAATTCTTCAAACGTTCGTGTGGCCAATGCTTTTGTAAAACCATCTGCAATTTGATCCTTTGAATGAACAAACCGAATCTGCAACTCATTATTAAGCCTGGCGTGGATTATGTGCTGTAGCGCTCCGATCCCGGAGCGAATCGCGCCTGCGCTGACACCGCTGTTCCCGAGGCAGATTCGGGAGCAACCCTGTCACGTAGCGGGGGACACATGAAATATGGGCCATTTTGGCCATTTTCTTCACCATTTGACGCCAAATTGTTTTCTGTTGCTTCACCACTTGAGCCTGCGTCATCACAAATCTCATTTGCACGGTTAGAAGAGTTAGTCAAGTGGTCAGTACAATTGTCATTCCCTTGATGAAAACCAGACAAATGAGGTGGTAGTAGAAGGATTTCTTGGCGAAGTAGGGCACCGGCGTTAGGATGTAGATGAGCAAAAGGGAAGACAGTTTCATCAAAGACCACATCACGAGAAATATATGCTCGACCTGTAGGAACATCAAGGCACTTGACACCTTTGTGTTGCGCACTATAACCCAAGAAAACGCATTGTTTTGAGCGAAACATGAGTTTGCGAGTATTGTAGGGACGAAGGTTTGGCCAACAAGCGCATCCAAAGACACGAAGAGAGTTATAGTTTGGTCGAGTATGAAGGAGTCGTTGCATGGGTGTTCCATTGTTGATGACACGACTGGGTAGCATATTGATGAGATGAATTGCAGTAAGAAATGCCTCATCCCAAAATTTGAGAGGCATGGAGGCACCGGCTAGGAGAGCAAGTCCTACATCAACTATATGCCTATGTTTGCGCTCGGCAGATCCATTTCGTTGGTGAGCATGAGGGCATGAAACATGATGCAAAACACCCAACTTTTGGAAAAACGAGTTTAACTTCTCGTATTCACCACCCTAATCAGATTGGACGGCAAGGATTTTAGTGTCAAATTGGCGTTCAACAAGTGCTTGAAAATTATGAAAAACTTGAAAAACGTCGGAATGTTTTTTAAGAAGGTAGATCCAAGTGAATTTACTGTCACTACAAAAAAAAGACACATCCGTGACATTTTGGGCCGAACGAAATTTTTTCTGTCATACATATGACACTTCTATGACGATAATTGTGACAAAATCCGGTATTATCATAGATGTGGTGGGCTCCTACTTCTATGACAAAAAATCATGCAGAAAATGGGCTTTTCGTCCTGGGCGGGCCGGAGACGCAGCTGCATGACATTCTTTGGGCCGTCCACGACGGACAAAACCGTGGTAGAAGCCAGGGGGAGGAAAATTTCGGGGAGTTGCTGGTTACGGTGGGAGGTCGGGGGCCGAAGCGGCGCTGCGTTTCTCTCGTGACGACGCTGCGTGTGTGCGAGGCGTTGGCTCTAATTGAACTCGAAGCGAGGCGTTGGGCTCTAATCGAACCCGGCGATCACCGCAGTTACGCGTTCTTGAATCCGAGCGATCGACCGATGGCTGTTAATCGAACCCGATGGAGCGATTCCTTCGCTGCTGCCGCTAATCAAGCCGAACAATTGGATGAATAGTGAGCGCTATGGGGGTGGATGAACAGTGAGCATTGCGGGGGGGTTGGATGAGCGGTGGCGGTGGCGTTGCCTCTGGATGAACAGGACCACGTGGTGTGGAGGGCTGGATGAGCGATGAGACGGTGGAGGGGTGGCCGTGGAGGGTGGTTGAACAGGACCCGTGGTGTGGAGGGCTGGATGAACAGAGACGGTGGAGGGGTGCCCGTGGAGGGGTGGTTGAGCGATGGCCGGTGGAGTAGCGCGATGGAGGCTGGATGAACAGGAGCCCGTGGAGGCTGGAGGAGGTCGGCCGTAGCCCGTGGAGGCCGGAGGAGGTCAACGGTGGAGATGAACGGTATCCGTGGAGTCCTGTTTGCGGCACGCCACACCCTCCCGATGAACATGACCCCGTTTGACCGTGGCGCTCCAACACAAGTCCGCTTCCTCCTTTTTGCGGTACGCCACACCCTCCCGATCAACAGGACCCTGCTTTGACCGTAGGAGGTCCGCTTCCTCCTTTTGTGGTACGCCACACCTCCCGATCAACAGGACCCCAGATCGACCGTAGGGACGTCCGCTTCTCCGCTTTTGGCGGTATGCCACACCCTCCCGATCAACGGACCCAGTTCAAGCGTAGGAGGTCCGTTTCCCCCGTTGTGCGGTACGCCAGGCCTCGTTTCCATCGCCTGTTCCGTCCAAGCCCTCCCGATGAACACGACCACGCATTCCGTTCCGATCCAGCCGGTTGGCTCCCACGCGTTTCGTTGCCTCCCGATGAACACGACGCATTCCGTTGCCTCCCCATGAACACGACGACGACGTTGTTTCTCCATTCCGACCTAGCCATGTACACGAGCCCTCGCCGTACGTATGCGCGAGTAGGCATTCGAGACCCCGCCCGTATGTACACATACGTGGCTGTATTTTATTTCTTCCATCACGGCGGCGTGCGTGCATTATGCTACGTGCACGCCTCTACTACGACGCGTGCGGCGCCTCTACATCCACCAAGATATATGTACGCATATCGTTCACGACCAGAATGACAACGCTATGTACGCTTCGACCAGGTGGGTCCCGACTGTCAGGCACTTCCTTGCCTGCGAAGATGTAGCTGGTGGGTCCCAGCAGTCAGGGGGGCGAATCATTTTTTTGCCCGGACGCACTTCCTTGCGTGCGAAGATGTAGCTGGTGGGTCCCAGCAGTCAGGGGGGCGAATCGTTTTTTTTGCCCGGACGCACTTCCTTGCGTGCGAAGGTGTAGCTGGTGGGTCCCAGCGGTGAGGGGGCTACTTTTTTCACGAAATCTGATGGCCCGTCCGGTGGGTCCCCGCTGTCGGTGGAGGAATAATTATTTTGCGCGTAATAAGGAGGCACTTCCTTGCTGCGCCGGGGACCCGGTATCGGCCTCTCCACGCGACTGATACTCTTCCGATGGAAGTAGGTCGTTGACCACATTGACCACGCCGCCGAGAGCACCACGGCGATGGACGACGGCGAGGCCTAAGAAGGGGACGACACGGAGGCGGGGAAGACTTCGGCGCTTGTTTCCCACGCGGAGGGGAATCTGTTGTCACGAGGGTTTACTGGTTCGTCTGCCGTCGCCGGAGAATAACAGCAGGTGTGGGTGAGTAGAGGGATGGCTAGGCCAGCGATGGGATTACGGTGGGGCGGTGAGGCCTGCGTGGCAGCACAGCCGGCCGCGGGGAGGAGGGAGCAGACAGTCCCGCCGGCGCTTGTTTGAGCGGCTGGAGCAGGAAGAGCAGAGATTGAAGAAGCACGAGGCCGTTGGATGGACATCCAACCGTCACTGCTTGTGCGTCAACCGTTTTTTTAGGAAAGCCTCAAATCTGTCGAAAACAGCATACAGCCCATCTGCCATAATTTCTAATAATTTACAGCCCATTTGCTAATTCTTAAGGTTTTTTTGGAGCCCATATTCTTTTTGTTAGCATTACATCCCATATTGTGGCCACGGTTAAAAAATTATACGAAATTTTGCATATTACGGTGCGGTCCGAACTGTTTTTAATCCCGAAATTTCGACTCACATTCAAACTGATTTTAAAAATAAATGTATATCAATATAAAACCCAACAAATTCTCCACGCATAAAAATTAATGTAATTTAAAATCTTGAAATGAAAAAAAATATTTGAAACTAATTGCCGGTTTGATATGTTTTAAAAACGTACAACCCATTTCTCATTACTGATGGGCCATTTTCTCGGCCCGGCCAGATGAAAGCTCTCCTCGTCTTGAAAGATTTGCAGCCCAACAGGCCTGACAAAGCGACTTACTTGGCAAATCACAAAAATTGGGCTGTGGCCATGGACCCAGCTGTTAGCCTCTCCACGTACAATACTCTTTTGATGGAAGTCGTTCCTTGACCACGTTGACCACGCCGCGCGGAGAGCACCACGGCGGTGGACGGCAGCGAGGCCCTAGGAAGGGGACGACGCGAGCCGGGAAGACGCGGGCAAGGAAGCCCGCGGAGAGGAGTCTGAGGTTCATTGGTTCGGCTGCGGTGTGAGGCTGCCGTCGCCCTTGAGAACTGGCCAGCGGTGGAAATAGTAGGGGCGGTGAGGCCTCCATGGCAAAGACAGCCGCCACGGAGGCAGGGAGCATGCGGCACGACCGACGCTGCTTTGGGCGGCTGGAGCAAGAAGACCAGAGGTTGAAGAAGCACTACGGCCGTTGGATGGACATCGTCACAGTCACTTTGGAGCTAGAATCGTTCATATTGACTAAGTTGAGAAAGCCCTTCGTCCCGTCAACTTAGTAGGCCCATTAAGTCAGCCTCCCACCAAGGTGGGTCCCAGCTAGCAGGGGGAGTATTCATTTTTTTGTGCGTAATAAGGAGGCACTTCCGGTGGGTCCGAGCTGACAGCGGGGGGAACGTTTTTTTTGCGAAATACGGTGGCCCGTCCGGTGGGTCCCAGCAGTCAGGGGGAAATCATTTTTTTCGCAAAATACTGTTGGACCGTCCGGTGGGTCCCCGATATCAGGTGGAGGAATAATTATTTTCCGCGTAATAAGGAGGCACTTCCTTGCGGCTGCCATGGACCCAGCTGTCAGCCTCTCCACGTACAGTACTCTTCCGATGGAAGTCGGTCGTTGACCACATTGACCACGCCGCGCCGAGAGCACCACGGCAGTGGACGACGGCGAGGCCTAGGAAGGGGACGACGCGGAGCCGAGCCACGGGAGGCAGGAGCAGGCGGTAGCACAGCCGGCCATGGGAGGCAGGAGCAGGCGGCACGACCGGCGCTGCTTTGGGCGGTTGGAGCAAGAAGACTAGAGGTTGAAGAAGCACTATGGCCGTTGGATGGACAACATACGGTCACTGGAGTATTGACTAAGTTGACAAAGCCCTTCGTCCCCGTCAACTTAGTAGGCCCACAAGTCAGCCCAACAATATGGTGGGTCCCAGCTAGCGAGGGGTATTCATTTTTTGGCGTAATAAGGAGGCACTTCCTTGCGTGCGAAGATATAGCTGGTGGGTCCGACACATCGTGGGGGAACTTTTTTTCGCAAAAATACAGAGGCCCTTCCTGTGGGTCCTAGCTGTCAGGTGGAGGAATCATTATTTTGCGCGTAATAAGGAGGCATTTCCTTGCGTGCGACCGTGGACCCAACTGTCAGCCTCTCCATGTACAGTCCACTTCCTATGGATGTCGTTCATTGACCATGTTGACCAGGCCGCGCAGAGAGCACCAGGGCGGTGGACGACGGCGAGGCCTAGGAAGGGAACGACACGGAGCCAGGGAATACTCGGCAGTTGTTTCCCACGCGGAGGAGTATGAAGGTTTACTGGTTCGTCAGCCGTCGCCGGAGAGTAACAACATGTGTGGGTGAGTAGAGGGATGACTAGGCCAGCGATAGGAGTACGGTGGGGCCGTGAGGCCTGCGCGGCAGCATAGCCGGCCACGGGAGGAGGGAGAAGGCAGTCCCGTCTGCGCTTGTTTGAGCGGCTAGAGCATGAAGAGCAGAGATTGAAGAAGCACGGCAGCCATTGGATGGACATCCAACAGCCACTGCTCTCGTGTGTTGACTAAGTTGATAGGGCGTTGCGTGTGCGTCAATCTTTTTTTATGAAAGCATACGCGTCAACCTGTAGTAGGCGCACAAGTCAGCCTCAAATCTGTGGAAAACAGCATACAGCCCATCTGCCGTTATTTCTAATAATGTACAACCCATTTGCTAATTCTTAAGGTTTTTTTTGGAGCCCATCTTCTTTTTGTTAGCATTACACCCCATATTGTGGCCACGGTTAAAAAGTATGTGAAATTTTGCATATTTCAAAAGCGGTCAACTGTTTTTAATCTAGAAATATTGATTCACATTCAAACTATTTTGAAAAATAATTTATATAAATATAAAATCCAAATAATTGTCCACGCATAAAAATAAATGGAATTTAAGATCTTGTAATGAAAAAAAATTGAAACTAATTCCCGGATTGATGTGTTTTAAAAAAGTAGATGCCATTTCTGGGCAAACCAAATGAACTCTCATCGTCTTGAAAGATTTGCAGCCCAGCAGGGCCGATAAAGCAAGTAGGCCTTGTTTGGGTATTTCTTTTAAAAAATAGAACTGGACTAGCCATTTTCAGCAAGAAAAAAAGACAACTGGGCTCATGATGTGGTAAACATAAATAAAACCCTGGCTAGACGGGCCACAGCCCCAGCACAGCCATGTTGTTACCCTGATCCGTCCCTAAAACTAGTATAAATAACAACTGCTTGTTTCTAAAAAAACTGCGCGACCTGCTGGGTCCCCAGTGTCAGCCGCTCGTAGTGTAATTCTCTCGTTTATTGACTACGTTGACAATGTCGTGAGCCCCAGATGTCCAACCATTAGGAGGAACCATAATTTTGGGCTTGTACTATAGAAGCACTTGCTTGCGTACTGCCATGACGCTGGTGGGTCCCTACTGTCATCTTCTCCACGTACAGTCATCTCCTTGTTCCTCTCGGTTGTTGACGACGTTGACAACGCAGAAGAGGCGGCGCGCAGCACGGCGAAGCGAACCAAGGCCGCAAGGCGGAGGACGACGGCGAGGCCTTGGACGGAGCGAACGAGAGCCATTGAAGATCGTCGGTCCATTCGCAGCGGAGGGGAGTACGAGGTTGATTGGTTCGAACGCAGGTGCGTGTTGGGGCTGACGTCGCCGGAGAATAACATGACGTGTGGGGGAATAGAGGGAGGGACTGGCCAACGTTGGAGGGTACGTACGGTAGGGCGACGGAGGCGGGAGCAGGCGGAGCCGACGGGGTGGTTTGGTTTGGGCGACTGGAGGAAGAAGAAGACAAGAGATAGAAGATACACGACCGATGTTGGATGTCAATCCAACGGCTGGTAGGCAGAATCGTTTGTTGACTGGCTAGTAAGTCGACACCACCTTGGATAGGCTATTTCCTCGCGGGTCCCAAATGTCAGAATCCAAATATGTCACGGTCATGCAGCCTTTCCTATGAAAATTTACAGCCCATTTGATGTGCTAGTTCGAAATAAGTTTGTGGGTGCTGGTGGGGGCTAATCACTTGGCTTCTGTAATGCACAGTGAGCTCAAGAAGCCGGCGTGAGTGATGTTATTTCCCTTGGTTGTGATTTGTTACAATATTTCACTCTAAATTAATAGAATGGCAAGCCATTTGCCTTGTTTCAAAGAAAATATGACAGTCACAACCGAGTTGAAAAGGGCAGGAACATCTAACTCCAGCTTACAAACTGTACAAAAGCACGAGGGTTGATTGTTCATCAGGTTTACAAAAAAACCCAAATTGAAAAGGGCAACAACATCTAACTCCAGCACTGTTTTCGGCAGTCACAGTCAAATGGATCGGTCAGGTCAATAGAATGAACATCCTGGGTCGTAAAATTTACTGGATTATGACCACCATATGTTGTAAATAGAAGCCCGGCACGTTCAGAAGCTCTTTTGCCCACCTGAAACTCCTTTTTTTTCTCTTCGACATACCCATCCGTTAAAACCATGCTGCTGACAAACTTAAGCCTGATGGACAATAGTAACCTTGCATTCAGCAGGAAGAATGTGACTAATCTTGTGTTTGCACGGTTGGCTACATATCGTTCTAGCGTTATTTTCTTCAATCAAATCTCATGAGAAGTGAGAAAATCCCGATGCTTATGAATCCACCGATTGGTTATAACTTTCTTACCCCGTCATGTTGCCTAAATAGACATGAAGATTGAAAATAGTTAAGGTCTAAAAGAAGAGTGTTGAAAGAGCCACAGCTGAACGGTTAATTCTAGTACACTATATGCAGGCTTCCAATGTGCGTGAAATTATCACCTTTATATACAACTTCTCCAGACATGGAAAGCATTGCAACAAGCCAATAATCTTGTTCAGATCAAAACTATTCATTTGGATATATAAGATCTTGACAGAATCTAGCACCATTGATAGGCCATCCATGGAGAAACTCTTCATTGGGCATAGAACATAATATTAGTAAAAAATGTGTACTCCAAGATGATATATAAATTATGCACAGAAATTTAAAATGCAGCTTATGGTTACAAGTGTAGATGATAATATAAAGTACCTGAAGAACTGTGGAGCCAAACACCATATTGAAATGAGCACAGAGATCATTTATTACATCCAAGGTCTCCAGTTTAGGCGCAGAGAGGACGGTTATTTGCAACGGTGAATAACTAGAATCAAGGATCAACCTTTGAAGTGAAGGGGCATCTTGGATGATGAGCTGCCTTCCGTCGAAAAGAAATTCCAATTCTTACAAGGTTAGGTGACTTTATTTGGAGACAACCAATTCTAAGCTGTGAAAACAAGCACCAAGCACTCCAGTAGCAGGCAAGCTGGAGTGGATGATGCTGTGCAATGAGGCCTCCGATATCTGAACCCGCACAAGTGAAAGTTTCTTGAGAAATGGGAGTCGAAGGTTTAGTACCAGATTATGCGGTAGGTAGCACAATATAAAGGTGGCGGTGTGGAGAGAGGAGGAAAACTGCGAGATGGACATCGGTCTTTGAGGGCACAAGTTCATGGCGTTCGGTATGTGGTATGTGATTTCCGGGGAATAGTAGAACTCAAGAAGCTATAGTTACTGTGAATTCAGGGATTTCAGCTAGGCGTCCCACGTGCAGGGCATGGTATGCTTGCTCGAGTAGCATGACGGGATGCAGAGGCTTTGAGCGGAGCCCTCGTGGGAGGAGATGATGGCTCTGGGATTTCAAAATCATTGAGCAGAGATGGCGGCTGACGATCGAGATTAAAGCACGCAGCGCCATAGAGGCGCCACCTAATTGAGAGGACTTGGAGGTGCGGCAGCAATCCTTGGTGGGGAGAAGCGAGATGATCTCCCCAAGGATGGCGTCCGGGAGATCGCTGATGCGGTCCACCCGAGATTCTCTGAGTTCACAGGATCCGGTGGGGGCGGGTCGCCCGCTTCTCCCATGTTGCCGAAAAGGGGATCTACAACGCGCCGCCACGACGGAGCCTCATCTTCTTAGCGCTGGGGTCATCCGACTCCATTTTCCTCGAGGGCATCGCGTCGCGCTCACGGATTTGAGCAGAGTAACGAATGACGAGCTTAGTTGTAGTGCGAGTGTTGGTGTCAAAACCGGCGGATCTCGGGTAGGGGGTCCCGAACTGTGCGTCTAGGCGGATGGTAACAGGAGACAAGGGACACGATGTTTTTACCCAGGTTCGGGCCCTCTCGATGGAGGTAATACCCTACTCCTGCTTGATTAATATTGATGATATGGGTAGTACAAGAGTAGATCTACCACGAGATCAAGGAGGCTAAACCCTAGAAGCTAGCCTATGGTATGATTGTTGTTGTTCTACGGACTAAAACCCTCCGGTTTATATAGACACCGGATAGGTTAGGGTTACACAGAGTCGGTTACAATGGTAGGAGATCTACATATCCGTATCGCCAAGCTTGCCTTTCGCGCCAAGGAAAGTCCCATCCGGACAGGGGACGAAGTCTTCAATCTTGTATCTTCATAGTCTTGGAGTCCGGCGTGATGATAGTTCGGCTATCCGGACACCCCCTAGTCCAGGACTCCCTCAAGAGCCCCGAACCAGGCTTCAATGACGATGAGTCCGCGCGTTGATTGTCTTCGGCATTGCGAGGCGGGTTCCTCCTCCGAATACTTCATAGAAGGTTTTGAACACCAGGATAGTGTCCGGCTCTGCAAAACAAGATCCACATACCACCGTAGAGAGAATAACTTTTGCACAGATGTGCTGACCTATTCCGCGGCGTGACATCACACCGTGGCCAGGCCTTTATATGAATCATTTTTTTACCGTTCCACCTTAGCGCGTTTAGCGAGGCGGTTTCCCTGGCACATCTTATCAAAGCATAGATCGTGCCCCCTTATTCTGGGATTCCCATCAATACGGATGTGGGTAACCCATCCGCGCCATTGATTACGGCGCTTGGGAGATAAGCGAGTTTTACCAGGCTGGTGGGGGACGCATATCTTCGTCCGTCCATATAAGGGGATAAGGATCCACCTTTTCACCTACGCCTTCTTCCTCCTTCTTTGATCCATTTCGCGCACTCGAGCTCCGGTGCCCAAGTCCGCACATCCCACCTCAACCTTCTCCAACCATGTCGGGAGGCGGGAGGCAGGTGGATGGCCTCCTCAAATCACGGAGGGACACATCACAAAACTGCGGAGGCCGGATACTTATCCAAAGGTGATCACAAGACAGGCTGCCCGATGCGGGGGCAGCTTATTCCAACCCCAGGCCCCATGAGAGGGTGGTGTTTCTCCCCACTTCCTCCATGGACTAGGTTTTCCACTTCACCCATTTGTCAGGGGCTCATGTTCTACTACGGCCTGGATTTCCACGACCTGGCCCCAATTTCATCCTCAACATCTCGGCGTTCATCGTTGTGCGAGGCCTTCCTCTGCATCCAGCCCCACTTGACCTACGGTGAAGATCTTCAATGTCGGGCCGAAGGTAGTGGGTGGCCGTCAAGCGGAGTCTTGGGCGCCATGGTCGGCAAGATGGCCAAAGTCCCATGGCTCGAGGCGCCTTCGTGGAGACAATAAAGGGGTGGCAATCGGGGTGGTTCTACATCACCGAGCCACGCGACCCCGAATGAGTGGCGGCCCCCGAATTCAGATCTGGCTTCCCCACACGGCTCTCGTCATGGAAAGAGACGGGCCTAACGTGGGGGAATTCGGACGAGCTATCCGGACTCCAAACATGCGTCCGAAACTTGGTGGACAAGAACCTTAGGCTTGTCGACGTAATCCAGGTGATGCTCATCCGCCGGGTTCTCCCGTGCCAACAACGGGCCTTTAATTTGTGGGAGTTCGATCCGGCGCAGCACCGAGCCTTGAACCGGATCTTCGACACTATGTACGAAGACGCCTGGAAGGTGCTGTTTAAGGGTGCTGAAGCCCCAGCATCCGCTAACAAAGATCGCGGATACAGCTCGCGGCGTCAAGCCGGCGAGGTAAGTTATTTTACCCTTTACGGGACTCTTTTTTCATAGATTGACTCTATGTGGGATCTAAAACTCCCTAAACTTTGACAGGACTGGCTGAAGACGTCCGGACAGATTAACTGTCCGGCTCCTTTGCCGGAAGACCCAACGGACGCCCGATTGACGGGGCTGCTGGCTCCGGCACCCCATGTGGTGCCGGAGAAGAAGGCCAAGAAGGAGGCCACGGGAACTCGAAGGAGCTCCCGACGGCAGGTGCTGTCAGATTCTGAAGCAGAATCTTCCCCTGAGGACGAGGAGGATGAAAAAGAAGCTTCTCCCCGGCGGGGAGGAGGCGGAAAAGGAAAACGCCCCAAGCTGGGGAGGCGGAGGGTCCAAGAAGGGAAGAACCCTTCCTCCGGACTTCTCCACCAACGTCGACAGCGACGAGGAGGATTGGCCAACAAGGGCCAAGCCCCTGGCGAGATCGTAAGTGTCCGGATACCCATGGCTTTTTTATTATTACATAGTGTTCTCTAATGTTGAACAATCATGCAGCCCGCCCAAGAGCGAGCTAGCCGCTTCGACGAGCGGGTCCCTGGGTTCGTCGGAAATGGAGAGTACTTCGCTTCTGACCGCCTCCTCGCCTCACACTGCGGACGATGCCGAGGTGGTGCCCCAAGGGGGGCTCGGTCAAGAGGAGGTGGCGCAGGAGGCGCCACAAGGCAACCTCCCGGACTCTAGGCGCGTGGGGGGCAAGACCCCGAGGGGCTCTAAGCCCGACCCTTGTCCGGACTCCATGCCGGAACCTTAAGCGGTTTTGGAGTCCGGCAAGCAGTCCCTTCGCAAGAAGGGTAAGACGCCGGTGTCCTCCGTCCAACCGGAGGCACCGGATAGCTTACTGGAGGCGCTTAACAGCACCTCCATCGAGGAGGAGCACCGCACTGTTATGAGTGCCGTGATCCGGACAGTTCAGTCCGCCAAGAGCGGGCTGACCGAAGGCTGTACCAGCCTTCTAACAGGCTTTGAGGTAAGTTTAGAATATGTAAAAATATTACCGCATAGACAATAGCCCCTGATGTTTAGTTCGGTGTTCGGAAAGAAAAGCCGGACTAAGGATCTAAAAAGATATACGCAGGAGTCTAACATAAGTATGTCAATATGGGAATGCAGGCTGCGCTGCTGATCTCTGCCGCACTGACTGCGGAGGTCAATGCATTGAAGCAGAGCCTCGAGCGGTCCGAGAACAAGCTCGGCCAAGCCAAGAAGCAGCTCGAGGACAAGGAAGGTACGTAATACCTTATGAAAGAAAATACCTTATAGAAAGGTTTCGGTTGCAAAAAATAACAGGAATAACGTGGGTACTGCAGGGGCCACGAACGAGGTGGCGACCCTGAAGGAAGCGGTGTCCGTGGCCGAAAACAAAGCAGCTGCGGAACGCACCGAGCGAGAGAAAGGGGAGGCTCAGCTGGCGGAGGTGCGGCAAGAGCTCCAGATTCTCGTGGAAAAACACGAGGGTTTGGAGCGTGACTCGAAGACCCGAGAGTCCGAGCTTGCCTAGGCTCTTGAGAGTGCCAAAGCTGCTAAGGCCGAGGCCCAAAAAGCCCTCCAAGAAATTGAATCGCTAAAGAAGATAGCGGCGGGTAAGGCATTCTTTATGCAAAGCAACCATGTGAAAGTGAATTACCTATTACTTACCCGGATTCGGAGCTCTCCAGGAGCATTCGCAGATCTGCCTCGTAGTGTATCGGATGTTGCCGCGTTCTACCGAGCCAAGGAGGGGAGTTCGACGGAGAAGGTGTTCTGGTCTCAGTATGCTGAGGCCGAACGTCCGGTGCCCCTGAGCGACCAGTTGAAGCAGCTGGTCGAGCTCCACAAGGTCGCCGAACAGGCCATGAAGGGCCTTATAGTTCAGCTGTGGCCATTGGAAGCCATGCCTGGGAGCTACTTCGACTTAGTGCAGCGGCTGGTGGACGCCTGTCCACGAATTGAAGTCATCAAGCGCTCCGTCTGCATTGAAGGTGTCCGTCGGGCCCTTGCCCGTGCTAAAGTGCTGCTGGGGCAAACTGGATGCGGAGAAGCTTGTGGCCAGACGGGCCACCGAAGGGCAAGGAGCATCGCATACCTTGTGAAATGTACTATGAGGGCCTCTGAAGGGTGCTTTCGCCCGTATAGCGGATGAGTGCTCCAAAGATGTAATTTTTGAATAGACTCGCATTTGTTATCACATGCGCTGAAAACTTGTTCATATGCGCTAAGCAACGCTTGTTAATTTAAAATTTTACCTTCTGTGCGGCCGTTTATCAAATTTGAGAGATGGCAAGTCGTTGGCTTCAGCCCCCATGCCACGAGTGCTGGGGTGTTCGGGATAAACTTGAGCACTCTTGTTTCCATTCTTGGGTCCATCAAGGGAGGCGCTCAACGCAATGGACAAGGCAACCGGACTTATAATGCTTGAACACTCTCACTTAGCCATAGAATTCTATAATTTTAAATTTCGGCGAAGCCCCTAGTATTCGGAAGACCGAGTTCGGGGCGCTATCCACGCCTTGGCCGGACAACTCGGTTCCTCGCTCTAAGCGGCATAAGTCTTTAGGGACCCGAAAAACCTCTCGAACAGCGATCGGCTCTCGCCCTATCATGACGGTCGGTTTTAGCTTTCTCCTTTGAGGTGCTCGACCCAGCTCAAGCTGGGGCACAATCGTGATGGTTCTCCCGGTGCTACCTTAGCCGATATAACGGGCGTAAGGTACCAAAACACGGAGCCGGGCAAACCCAACTATTGACCCAAGACATGATTGAGCCGATTCATATAATGCTATAAGTTCGGGTGCCGCACTTGTGGAAGTGTTAGGACTTATCACACCATAATTTTGGGGTACTTAAGCCCACGGTGTATTGGCCGTACCAAAGTGTACGGGTGCAACATGTCATGAAATGAACATATATATAGATAAAGAAAGGAGTGCAATAATAGGCCAAAGCTATGTATTGTTTATTCAAAAAGGTACTGCAATGAAAGTAGAACGATACAAATAGTGCGATAAGCAAGGGATTGGACTATCTAACATGTCCCCCTCCAGGGGTAAGCTGCGAGATGGTATGTAAAACAGGTATAATGCTCGTAATAGAGACCACCTGAACACTTGACGTAGCTTTCTACTTCCCTGGCTGTTGCATCGTGAGTTCGGCGATTCTAGTGCCGGACAGGACTTCTGGATAACGGAGTCCTGAAAGTAATAAAAAAAGGAAGAAAAGAAAAAAAAGAAAAGAATGACACAAACGGGAGCCCCTGGTGCGGTTGAGCCGCATTCTTGGCATGCCGTGGTCATTCCCCTCCCCATATGCCCATGGTATCTCCAGAGCGTAGTTATGTACGCGTATCGCTTCGCATAATTTCGCGAGGGCGGGGTTGGGGCCGGATTACTCTGGCGTGCTTGAATCGTGCCAGGCGGTCTTGTTGTAGGTTACTCCGGGCGCGCTTGACAGTGTTCGGACGCTTAGTGGCCGGACTCGAGAATTGCCTTGAGAGGCTGCTTTGCACCTCCGCCGCGAGGGCCGCCATGTGCTCCTCTGTTCGGAGAGAGCGTTCGGTGTTTCCATTGACCATGATTACTCCTCGAGGGCCTGGCATCTTGAGCTTGAGGTATGCGTAGTGCGGCACCGCATTGAACTTTGCAAATGCGGTTCGTCCGAAAGCGATGCATGATAGCCGCTGAACGGGACTATGTCGAAGATTAACTCTTCGCTTCGGAAGTTATCCGGGATCCGAAGACCACTTCGAGTGTGACTGAGCACGTACAATTGGCCTCTACACCGGTATGGCGCCTTTAAAGGTCGTCTTTGTAGGTTTAATCCTTGAGGGTCTATGCCCATTTTGCGACCGTATCCTGATAAAGCAGGTTCAGGCTGCTACCGCCGTCCATCGAGGACTCTGGTGAGGTGATATCCGTCAATAATTGGGTCAAGAACCAATGCGGCGAAACCGCCGTGACGGATGCTAGTGGGGTGGTCCCTTCGATCGAAGGTGATCGGGCAGGAAAACCATGGGTTGAACTTTGGGGCGACTGGCTTCATCGCATATACGTCCCGTAGTGCACGCTTCCGCTCCCTTTTGGGTATGTGGGTTGCGTCTATCATGTTCACCGTCCGCATTTGTGCGGGAAAACCCTTCTGTCCTCTATTGTTCGGTGGCCGGGGCTCTTCCTCGTCATCGCTATGCAGCCCCTTGTCATTGAGTTCGGCACTTAGCTTGCCTGCCTGCTTGAACACCCAACAATCCCTGTTGGTGTGATTGGCTGGTTTTAAAGTGCCATGTATCCGCACAAGCGATCGAGTATTCGGTCCAAGTTGGACGGGCCCTGGGTATTTCTTTTGAATGGCTTCTTCCGCTGACCGGGTTTGGAGCCTCTGAATCCGGCATTGACGGCCGTATCTTCAGTATTATCGCCGTTAATGTGGCGCTTATTCTTGTTGCGACGCGACCTGCCATTGTTGTCCTTGGTATCCGAACTATCAGGGTGTTCGGCCAAGTTGTTGTTTCGAGCTAGCCAGCTGTCCTCTCCCGCACAAAAGCGAGTCATGAGGGTTGTGAGGGCTGCCATAGATTTCGGCTTTTCCTGTCCTAGGTGCCGGGCAAGCCACTCGTCGCGGATGTTATTTTTGAAGGCTGCAAGGGCCTCTGCATCCGGACAGTCAACAGTTTGATTTTTCTTTGTGAGGAACCATGTGCAGAATTGTCTGGCCGATTCTTCTGGCTGCTGAATTATGTGGCTAAGGTCATCGGCGTCTGGTGGTCGCACATATGTGCCCTGGAAGTTATCAAGAAATGCGGCTTCCAGGTCCTCCCAACAAACAATTGATTCTCTTTGGCAAGCTGTTGAGCCAATGCCGAGCTGGTCCTTTAAGCTTGAGTGGGAGGTATTTGATGGCATGTAGATCATCACCGCGGGCCATGTGGATATGGAGGAGATAGTCCTCGATCCGGACCGCAGGATCTGTGGTACCATCGTATGATTCGATGTTTACGGGTTTGAAGCCCTCGGGGATTTGATGATCCATTACTTCATCTGTGAAGCATAGTGGGTGTGCGGCGCCTCTGTATTGGGCTATATCACGACGCAGCTCAAATGAGCTTTGTCTATTGTGTTCGGCCCTGCCGGAGTTTCTGTATCCGGCGTGACGGTTATCATCACGTGTCGTGGGGCGCCCACGCGATCCGTAGATCGATCTTGTATGTTTTGCCTTATCCTCCAATATATCTCGCAAGTCCGGCGCGTTTTCCCGTGCCCTGGTACTTTTTGAACGGCGTCGGGGTACGGCTTGAATGGAGGGTCTAGAGGCCTCTCTATCACGGCCACGAGGTGGCCGGTCTGCCATGTCGTACGCTGGTGACTTGGGTGCTTCCTCTGATCGAGGCAACGACCTGCGTTTGGGGTAGCTTTTGGAGGGGCGTTCGAGTTCATACTCTTCGGCTGCAAGGACTTCGGTCCATCTGTCAGCTAGCAGATCTTGGTTAGCTCTAAGCTGTTGCTGCTTTTTCTTGAGGCTGCTTGCCGTGGCTATAAGCCTGCGTTTGAAACACTCCTGTTCGGCGGGATCCTCAGGCACGACAAACTCGTCGTCGTCGAGGCTTGCCTCGTCTTCGGAGGGAGGCGCATAATTATCGTCCTCGACCTCTCTTTCTGCCGCACTGTCGTGCGGACTTGCTTCTCCTTCCTCCTGCGCTGAGTCCTGCTGGAGGAGGTTGTCTTCGGCACTGTCCGGGGTGTTATTATCTCCCGTGCCGGAATCACCGTTTTTGTTGTGGCGGGATTTAGAGCGGCGCCGCTGACGTCGGCGCTTCGGTTGCTTCTTGGAGGGGTCATCCTCCGTTGTTCCATCGCCGTTCCCATCTTTCGGGATGTCCACCATGTATATGTCGTATGACGAGGTGGCCTTCTAGTGCCTACAGAGGTGCTGGGTCTTGGTCGCTTCGCATCGTCGTCCATACGGTCGATGTCTTGGAGTCGAAGTCGAGCATGTCGGTTAGATCATCGGCGGTGGCTATAAAGTGGGTGGTGGGTGGGCGTTGAATTTCTTCATCGTCCGCATCCCAACCTTCTGTCCGTAGTCCGCCAGGGCTCTCCGGATAAAGAGAGAGACTTTAGTGAATTCAGGATGTCGCCAAAGGGCGAGTGCCGAAAGATGTCCGCGCGATGAACTCCATGACCGGGCGCCCAATCGGATTCGATTGGCGGGGCGCGGAGGGTTCGAGTCCGGAGAGGAGTCCGGCACCGAGTCGAGGTCTTCGCAAAGCGACAGGGATGGAGTTCGCTCAATCGCCAGAGAGATCATAGCCCCAAGGCGGTGTCCAACCACTCGTCCTCGATCGGGGAATCCGGCTCCGGATTAAGGGTCGGAGCGGATCTGGTGCGGCCTCCGTGGCACTGCTCGACTCTGAGCTAGATCATGCCCATCGAGACAAAGGCGGCACGCTTGATCATGGCTCGAATCCATCGAAGATCAAGTCTCCGCGGATATCGGCCGTATAGTTCAAACTTCCAAATCTGACCTGATGGCCAGGGGCGTAGCTTTCGATCTGCTCCAGATGGCCAAGCGAATTGGCCCGCAGTGCAAAGCCGCCGAATACGAAGATCTGTCCGGGGAGAAAAGTCTCACCCTGGACCGCGTCGTTGTTGATGATCGAAGGAGCCATCGGGCCTATCGGTGTCGACACAGAGGAACTCTCAATGAAAGCACCAATGTCGGTGTCAAAACCGGCGGATCTCGAGTAGGGGGTCCCGAACTGCGGCCTAGGTGGATGGTAACAGGAGACAAGGGACACGATGTTTTTACCCAGGTTCGGGCCCTCTCGATGGAGGTAATACCCTACTCCTGCTTGACTAATATTGATGATATGGGTAGTACAAGAGTAGATCTACCACGAGATCAAGGAGGCTAAACCCTAGAAGCTAGCCTATGGTATGATTGTTGTTGTTCTACGGACTAAAACCCTCCGGTTATATATACACCGAATAGGTTAGGGTTACACAGAGTCGGTTACAATGGTAGGAGATCTACATATCCGTATCGCCAAGCATGCCTTCCACGCCAAGCAAAGTCCCATCCGGACACGGGACGAAGTCTTCAATCTTGTATCTTCACAGTCTTGGAGTCCGGCCGTGATGATAGTTCGGCTATCCGGACACCCCCTAGTTCAGGACTCCCTCAGCGAGCGAAGAAGAAGGGGAGCTGGGGGTTTTCTGTAGGAGTGAGGAAGAAGGGGAGCTGGGGTTTTCTGTAGGAGTGAGGTGAGGAATTTGGGGGTACGAATGGAGCGAGCTGACGTGAGGTGGGTGGGAGCGAGGAGGAAGAAGAGCACCCATGATTTTTTTGGGGCGAGGGGGGCGGTGTGCTGGGTGTGGGTAGCACCTAGAGAAACAATTACTACTAGTACAGTGGAGACACTCTACAGCTACCCAGAAAAACAATTACTACTAGTACAGTGGAGACACTCTACCGCTTCTAGCTCCTCCTAGGTCATTGAAACGTCTCCCTCTACTGAATGCCGTTATACTTTTGTTCACCGACATGCGGGCCATGCAGCTGCTGGGACCAAATGCCATCCACCAAATTAGAAGGCAGTATGCACGGCGGAGAGTCACCCCGGTCAGAAGGCTGGCAAAGAACGAGCCGTCGTATCACAAAACCCCACCTCCCAACAGTCTAAGTTTGACGGACGAAGCAACCATCATTTCACTCTTCGCTGAATCCCCTTCTCCCTCACTGTCTTCAAGAAAGGCAACACTCGCATCTGCCACTTTTCTTCTCTCCCAACGAAGGGATGGTAAGCGGATCCGTGATGTTGGTATATTTTTGTTCAGAAAAAAAAGAACTTTTGCAAAGCAGTAACCGATCCTCACTCTCTTTTTTGTTTCATTGTCATTGCGATTGTGTTTTCCTTTCAGTGGTCTCCTAGTATTCGTCAGTTTCATGATGGACCAAGGAGAACTAGGCAAAGATCTGCCGATATTGGAGCAGCCGCGGGAGGCTGATCCCCACGAGACAGAGAGCTCCAAGAAGATGGAGGCAACCACCGAGGCAACCCCAGATACGCCACGGCCACTCTCGAGATGGTCAACGCCCTGTTTGAGGTTACAGCTCCCGTGGCACTGCAGGAGCAGTTTTCCCCCTTCGAGGATGTGTCCCCCCACCCCCCGCCCCTGCTGAGCTGCCCAAGGTGATTTCCTTCTTTGCTGATCTCAATTGTGGTTTTTCATCTAAGTATGTGGTGATTTTTTTAGAAAAGGAAGTATGTGGTGATTAATAATGCAAAATTTTATTAGCTTCGATGCCATGCTATACATAGTGGTTTAAATACCTTGTGTTTCTTATACTGAAAAGTAATTCATAATTTGTTTCGCTTTGATTAGAGCCACGATGCGCATAAGGATTGTGTGGTTGTGCATGTCACTCGCTATGAGGCGACGACCTGAATATACGACCGGGAAAAACAGAGTTCTTAGGCTGTTGGATCCTGGAAGCCATTTGCGGTTATACCAATGAAGAGGTGTATTCCAGCCTCATTGTTGTCAGGCGTGTTGTCCAGTGTGTACTGAAGCACAAGAAGTTCAAAGCTACTCCTTCGTTTGTGAGGCATACTGTTCTTGTCAAGCTTACGCAGGAAGATGACGTGGCATGCCTCCACAAACAAGTTTATCAGTGGCAAGGCCACAAGGTTGTCTTCATGAAGGTTCACATGATTGAGCTGCTGCGGGACATCCTCGATGATGTTCATGGCAAGGTTCGTCTTGTGTCCAGCCCAAGTTAGATCGAGGCATGAAATAGTTGCCCCAGCTAGTGTTTAATAGTAGTTTGGATTGTGTCTAATTATCCAAACCTTGCTCATATCGACCCCTCCGGGCTAGTACTGCTTGAATCCGTCTATGGGAACTGCTGCTACTTTTGTGTGCCCGTGAATCATATAAGCAACTATGTATCTTGTTACAATGGTTCATGCAGTTAATTGAGGCCACAATGTAATAAATTCCAAACGTTCAACGCTAGTCCAGCGCTCATGTGGAACACTCACATTAAACTCGTCTTCATAAAAATCTTGAAAATCATAAGTTAAGCAGTTTTATACATCTCAATGATTCATAGAACATAACAAACATATACTAGTTCACAGCAAAAGACAAAGTTGTGAGAAGGTTTACAAATCAGGAAGAAACAAGCAAGGCTTCTCTGAGCAAAGGGCCTCCCTGCAGGCTTAAATTTCCTGGAGTTCACTCTGGTTTTTTCTTGTTGCCACCATCTAGGATTAGGTTCTCTCATTCCAGAATAACCAATTATAATTGTGGTATCAGCTGGAATGCTGAACTGAACCATGCAGTGCACTGACCAGGTGAAATTCTTGTGCATTCCACTAAATTTAAGCACCGCTATTTGCAGAAATAAGCAGACCACAATGCCTCTTGTCCGCGCACCTGTCCCAAAACCTCTGCGCTACCGTGCCAGCTACTCCTCGGTCCATGGATGAACTGGTAGAAAGTGCATTCCGGACTAGGATGCAGTTGTTTTCGCTCGTCCCTGCACTGCAATCAGGAAGTAAAACGTACGAATCAGCTTCGTTTAGATTGCTTTGGTCATTCTACCTTAGTTACTACCAATGTAGGGATACCTTGAAGACGGGAGGTTAGACGACGACAACGAGGGATAGCCATCTCATTTTGTGCAGTTGTACTAAAACTGAGGTGTGTGCTTTTGATTGCGCAGATAGAAACGATACGGAGACAGACATCCCGAAACGATATGGAGACAGACATCCCTGTTTGCACAAATACGAAATACGGTTATTTAAACGATGTGAGATATTACTACTTTCCCCGCTTTCCTCTTAGAACCAAGTCCTAGATTCATGCTACAGCTTTCCCACTTTCTTCCCTGTTTGAACCAACGCTTTGAGTCGACTGTATGAACTAGCTTTACTTCTAATAATAGTAGAAGTCTAGGTGGCTTTGGAACAGCGAACGGAAGTAGAAAAGGATCCACACGAAGGGGGAAGAGCTGGGGCAGTAGAGCAAGGCAGGTTTCGAAGGAATATATACCTGAGGGTTGTCGGCATGTGGCAAAGACGGCGTCGGGAGGCCGCATCTTGGCCACAATACCGCAGGGAGGAAGAAGGGGTCGGAGGCCCTCCCGAGCCGGCGCTCTCTCGGAGAGAACGGCACGGCCGCCGATCGGGACGCGTGGGCAGCCGTTGGTCTCCTCCCTCGCCGCCGACGACAGCGTGAACGATGCACCTACACCCCCTGCCCCGGTCGAGGTTGTCCGGCCGGATTTGTGACCAGCCGTGAGCTGAGAGAGAGAGTGGCCACCTATGTCTTGCTTAGCTCTGGAGAGCAGGAGAGAGTGAGCAGGAGGAACCCTAGTAAAGCAAGCGCTAAGGCTCTCGCTTTATATATAGTGGAGTAATTTTGTTGTACCGCTTCAAAAAATGCGCCCTACGTGTACCATGAGTGGGTGTAAGAGAACTAGTGCGTGCGTGCACCACTTCTCTTCGTGAGAGTACAATATATACTATGCCCAAAGAACATTCGCCGCAAGAGTAATAATATAAGTGTGTGACGTGTGAGCTAAAATAAAATGTGCGCGCCGTCTTTTTTTAGAAGTTTTGAGGGTAGGGTGTGAAGAGCACATATGTGCGTGACGTCTACATGCAGATAGACGATGGGTGCCACGTGCGAGTCTGCGAGAGGACTCGAGAGAGTTGTGACTCGTGAGGGTGCGCAGCGTGAGAGAGAGGGGGCACGTATCAATGCAATGCATGTGTCCGTAAATCATTATTCGACAAACGTTCGCCACAAGCCTTTTCCCCGATTTAACGCCAGAAGAACCATTAGACCGGCATCCGGCGATGTCCGGTTTTGCCATGTCATTTAATGTAACAGCCACTCCTCCTACACACAAATATTCCACGTGATTGTTAGCAACTGTCGTATGCTCCCTCCGTTTCGAAATGCAGTGCATATAGCTTTATTGAAAATTAGAACCTCGCAAACTTTTACCGAGTTTTCGTGTACCAAATTGCACATGTAGAATACCCTGTATATATCATTTCATTCATGTTCGAGAGGTAACTATAAAGATGGGTGAGGAGTCTACAAAGAAAGACCATCGTATCACCCGCAGCAATTTCAACCATCCTTTAGTGTCGAGGAATATCATAGGAACTCTATATGATATGATTTGTATAGGATTTTTTTCCTTTAGAGCCAATTGGTTCATAGGAATAGATTCATATACTCTACATTTCAAAGGAAATCAACATGGTATCATTTCTATAGCTTCAGAGCCACTTGGTTCATATGAATGGATTCCTATACTCCCTTAATTTCAAAGGAAAATAAATGTTAGTGTATATTCAATAGAAAAGTTCCTATGATATGAACCAAACTACATCTCTTTACTAATCCCTCCTCATAGGACTTGAGATACATGTCATCTCTAGATTCAATAGAAAAGTTCCTATGATGTGAACCAAATGACATCTCTTTTCCAATCCCTACTCATAGGAATTGAGATCCTCCATGTCATCTATTTCCCTACAACTTCCATGTATACATCTTCTATTCCTAAATAGATAGTACAACCCACTAGTAGCTTTTTTCCAAAACATGCAACTATGGCACAAGAACTATATAGTGTGCCAATAACTTTGAAAGATGGTCGCTGGATGAAGCTAACCCGACAAAGGCAGTAGATGGGCAAATCCGAGCACTCTTGGCCGTTGGATATCATCAACATTCCACCAGATCTGCCACATGTACAATTTAGAAGACTCCATGGTTGAACTTAAGCATAATGCACAAACCTCAAAACACAAGCACTTCTCCTTTGTTCTAGAATCTTCTGTATCATAATTGATTATTTTTTTCTAAATGAATTGCCATTATTTGTTTTTTACTTTATGATTTACAATGCACAACCCCATGAATCTTAACATTTTTATAAAACTAATTGATTTTGAATGAGATGAACTATAAGAACTAAACGAACATCTACATCATGCATATATGACTCAAAGATTTACATGCTATAGTGTGTATTTATTCATAATTTGGTTTCGAAATCTCATGCGTTCAATACATGTGTACCTTACTAGTTTTGAGTAGAGTAGCAAATTTCATGCGACCCCGGGTATATCAAAATGCAGGGCCCATGCATCATTGCCTTTCGGTCGAACCTACGTCCACAATTTTTTGCACGTGTTATATCTCCACTGGTCCCCGAACCCAAAATGCTGCCTCGTTCCCGTAAAACCAAGTGGCCCACACATATTTAAGGCGTCGACTCGAACCCGTTTACTATGACGTGGCCCCGCACGCCGTAGTACTCCTACAAACCCTACCGCCGCACTCATCATCGATTTCCTTCAAGAGGACAAGGGAGAAGCCGATTTGTAGTGGAGGCGCTTTCGGAAAAAAGGATCTATAGTGGAGACCCCTACCCTAGGGTGCCCTAGGTAGCTGCCGCACGCATCATTGTTTTCTCTTTTCTTTATGCTCTTGCGCGCTAGAGTGAAATGATGGTTGCTTCGTCTGTCCAGCTTAATGCGGGAAAGGTGGGGCTTTGTGATTTGACCCCTCATCGCTCATTTTCTACTCTGCGGGCGCCACGACCGGGTGCCTCCAATTCCAACCGCTGCTCGAACTGTGATTTGGTGCATCGCACGTGGAACAAGATGGTGGATGAGCCACATGTCCGCCAAAGGGGACCTATTAAGTGTGTCGCCATTGCAGCGGACTGACCGCTTGAGTTGTTACGCCAACACGGCTGTGAGCAGCCTACCACTTGGTTTTGCTCCTTGGTGAATCCCGACTATATTGATCTAAAAAGATACGTGCTGAACTACCCTCTCCGTCTCAGTTTTTTTATTTGTGGGTGTCTCGGTTTATAGGGCCTGCACGTAGTTCTAGGTCATCCATTTGACTAACTAAATATGAGTTACTATGTCACAAAAGTATATCATTGGATTCTTATTGGTTGATATGTGAAGAAACAAGAAACGAGGTAGAAGTTAATGCACCGCGCCTTAGTATTTTGGGATTATTTGGTTTTCGTAAGATGACTTACTCACCTAGACGGAGGGAGTAGTTGTATTTAAAAGTCGAGGGCGGGGCTTTTCCTGCGCGGTAGGCGGGGCAGTTCCACCTAGTCGGTTCGACAGAGACGCGAGAAGACGAGGGAGTAGGCTGCTGCAAACGTAGGGCTGTGTGATTTGACAAATGAAGTTCTTGCTGGACAGGTGGGGCCCGTGATTTGACTTGCCATTATCATTTTAATCTGGGCGCCACGACCGGGCGTGAGTCTCCCGATTCCTGACCACCTCCATACAGGTGCCTCTCCCAATGCTCCACCATGTAGTAGTAGAGGCTGGCTCTTGCATGAGAGCCCACTTCTACACTTTTTCCTTGCCTCTCTTTCCTCCACATATGCAAAAAATACCATGTAAAGCGCACTATTGTACTTGCTCCTACAGGTGCTTCAGCTTGCCACATAGGCATAAAGTCTGATGTGGCAAGTTAGTCAAGAAGAGAGAGACTAGTTTGGTGACCCAACGAAGAAACGGTGCTAAGCACGTGTACCTAGGTGAAAAGACAATTTTGACTCTATAGCTAATTAAATGAAGCAAACTTAGCAACACCATTTCATTGGAAGAGGTCACTCCTTGGCAAATGCAATAAATACTAGTACTCCCTCTGTCCCATTATATAAGAACGTTTTTGACACTACACTAGTGTCAAAAACGTTCTTATATTATGGGACGGATGGAGTAAGAAGAAAGAGATAGAGAGGAGTAAAAAAATACACTTATAGCCAACCTTGTAGACAACCTTGTTGTAGTATGAGTGACTAAGTGATGACTATGAATGACAAGCCAACATCAGATAGACTAACGCATCGTGTTAAATCTCTAAGGGCGCCGATCCTGAAAGCGACGCGACGGTCGTGGTAGGCGCGACCATGATACGGGCTCTTGACAGCCCTTGGATCTCGAGATCAAACGGTCGCATGCTAAGTTGCTGAAAGTTTGCGGAATAACCCTCCAGGATAGGATATTCACCCATAGGTCTAGAATCACGCCATGCAACCGTTCGATCTCAGATCCAAGGGCTCTCGGAAGCCCGCATCATGGGAGAATGGAAAGCCATTACCCTGCCGTTCGCACGCTGGCAGTTCGCTCCTACTCGTCCCCGCACGTCTTTTAATACTACGGCGGTTCGCTCCTAGTCGTCCCGTCCATTCACATTACGGCAGTTCCACTAATCCTAACCCTCCTCCCAAATCCATGGTGTCTCAAATCTCCCAGATCGGCGGTGAGTACAAGGTTAGAACCATCACCGGCGATGAGTTCGACGTCATCTACTCCCGTACTTCCGCGACGGTGAAAGGATGCCTTTCTCGCTTCAGACGCATGTTTGAAAACTCACATGATGAGTGGGTCGCTGGGCTAGATGTTGAGTACACCACGATCGTGGACGAGAGAAGGATCTAAAGGACGAAGAGAGGAAGAAGCCCGCCGTGATCCAGGTTTGCGTACATAACGTTTGCTTGGTCTACCACATATGCCATGCCGACGTTGAGTGCCAGGATTTTAAGAACTTCCTCAAGGACAAACCAGTGAAATTCGTTACTGTAGACTTTAATAACGACGAAGAAGTCCTGGGTCGGGTATGCCTCGTTGTAGGCAACCCCTTCGACCTCTAGAAGAATCGGCTGGTGCCCTCTCGTCAGCCTTCACGCCGACCTGGCAGGAGCCATGGTTCATCCTTCATACTGTAAACTGGAGAAACCTCATTACACGTTTCATCGTCATGCATGGCAGCGGAATGTACTAGATATAGACCACATCCACTACGCTGTAATGGATGGCTACCTTTGTTTAAATATCTACAAGGGTTGGATGAAGAGCAACAGCCAAGTGTGCGGTTCAAACAAAGAAGTATCAGTCAAGAGGAAGAGGGACAAGGACGAAGTCGAGGACGTGGACGAGGACTCCGAGTAAGGTGGCAGTGTCGTTGCTCATGGTGGTTCTAAACTTCTAATGCAGGTGTCTACGGATTAGTTGCATAGTTTTATTTCAGGTGTGCTTAGTTTAATTTGAGGGTGTGTTGTCGAGCCCCCAACAGAACTATGTTATGTTTCTTCTCGTTACTTTAACTCTTCAAGATGTACATACTACTAGTATTTCTCTAATAATTTAGCACCCCAATTAAGCACGTACTAGCTTTTTTAATAGTACTATATTCATAATTTCGCTATTAGCGCTCTCTATATGTACCACCTTTTTTTAATTTCAATTTTTGCTCCATGGCGCAATCCATCGATAGTACTACTGTACAAAAGTATACATTTTTTAAAAGGCTAGAGTACTGTTCATCACATATATAGCCAGTTAAATTCTCAACCTAGAACGACGTGCATGCCATGTAGTAAACTGATACAGAGGAAGTATAGTAAAAATGAGGTGATTTTACCGAGCGATCGGCGGGGGAGCATGGCCTGTCATGCGGTCCCACGTGTCATGATGTACCAAGGCAATGCGTGTGTCCCTCTTGAGGCAGAAGCAATACTAGTACGTGGTTTGAGATGATGGCAAACCGAAGTGTGAAATAATGGTTGCTTCATCCGTCTGGGAAGGTGCGGCATTGTGATTTGACGTCTCATTGCTCATTACTACTACTGGGCCGGTACGAGTGGGGTGCGTCCCCCCTGCTGTTCTGCACTGTTATTTGGTGCTTGATACGTTGACCCGGTTGCTATATGTCCCACATGTCGGCGACAGGAAGTACATAATTCATGAAAGGGAGCATCGACGGAGGAGTATACTATAGAATTCATGAAAGGGAGCGACTTAGTTTTGGAAAAATCTGTTTTTACGGAGTACGTACCCACTAGGGTTTATAGGGCTCATCTAAAAAACATTCATTTTTCTTTTGATAAGTCTCAGTTCTACTATACCTAGTAGTAGTGCCATTACATGTTGGATTTCGAGGTGCGTTAGATCACCGCAAGCAGTGTCAAGAGGAAACTAACCAATGCATGTACAAGTTCATGGAAATTTAGTGGTAATTCATGCATTCGTTTTAATTAATGCCTCGGTAAACATAACTACTTGAGAAAAACGAGCGTAATAATTACTTGTGCAAACTACGAAATTAATTCGACCACTCACCGTCAACCTTGGTTGGAGAGATTTTGAAATTGAGCCATAAACTGGAAAGGAGGGAGTAGTAATTTTTGTCTCGATTACTATTTCTGGCCTTGTATAGATGCAAAATGTATTTTTTATAGTGGCCTTGTATTAGTAAATAGAGGGAGTACTAACCAAAGTACGTAGTAGGGACGAGGAGTAAACGGGGAGTAGTAAAATTTTCTCCTGGTTTGCGAGCCACCGCTGGTGGGCGAGGGAGCGGGCGAAGGCGTATAGTAGTAGTAAGCTTCACCTCATCCTGTGAGCCAGCGTGCCCGTGGGCGAGGGAGACGGCGTACTAAGCAAGTTTCTCCTTGTTCTGCGAGTTGACGGGACACATCAAAAGTACTCCAGTGTATAGAGCCTTGCCTCTAAGGTAGGCCCCACATGGTTTGCCTCTTTTTTTAGTTTAACATAATGCGTCAAGTCGCAATTTGTTTGTTCACCCATGGTAGATGATCCTCCCTCCACCAAGCGGACAACCAGTACATGTGCCAAATTACCACATGGGCTGCCTTTTTCGTATAGAAATGAGCTCCACCGTGTACCCGCGCGGGTGTGGTTGGGAAAGAGACGGGAGTACATGCGCTGCATGCTCACCTCTTCTCTTCAGGCACGTCCCCCACCTACGTGGGTGTGTGTGGGAGAGATACAAACCCTAGACATAATGCGCCGTCCATCCCCATGCCTCCGCCCAGTCCGACCACCACCACCACCACGGCACCACGCCCCACTCCTCCTCACCTTATCTCTCATATTTCTCCCTCCATTTTTATATACAAGGGGCCACTATCAAAATTACAGTTTGCAGATATACAAGGCCACTAACACTAATCGATGCAATATTAATGGCGTTTGCCTCGTGGTACTAGCAAAGGAGGACATTAATTATCCCTTGCATGCATGCGGAGTTTGTAAAAAAATGCATCTTGATGTTCCGTGCAATGCACGGGCATCTTGCTAGTCCATGAAAACAACACATGGCAAAATTCCACGGCTAACGAGGGATTTGAATCTGTTGGGAGGGGCTGTTTGGATCTTCCCCGGGGTAGCCAAAATATTGGCGACCCTTTTGTCCACCGGTGCCTTTCCCACCGATGAACGAGGAATGGCTCGGGTGTCATGCATCCTCCAAATACAAGACGTTGGACACGAGCTCAAGACGAGCTGTGTTTTTGTCCCATTAACGCCGCCCGAGCCGCCCGCAGACTGACCGGCGACCCGCAAATTACGCCATCCAACCATAGCCGCACACATTATGACAGCAACTCAACCAATCGGACGAAATTCACGCAAACACGTAGACAAACTGATATTTCATATAAACAACGATGGAAATCATATAAAATACCGGATTTTCACACAAACATGATGGATTTCATTACATTCAAATGAACTACGCGGTGCAAGTTCTGGACAACACAGGTATATAATACCTGGCCTAAATGGTCGCCCGCCGATCGATTTGTGTTCCTCATGTCCGGCAGCACAATCACCGGACTGCCGGGAGCCCCGGAGGTATATGCTTCATCACAAAGGACGGCTCGCTTCCCCACTGCCCAACTGATATCATTGGCTGGTGCCGAAGATGATGGTGGCCGGCACCGGTTCGAGTTCATCACCATCCACTACTTCGCCATGGCCGGCACCGGCTCGAGTTCATCCTAACATTGACCTCTTCCGTGGAGCCCATGCGGGGTCGACGAAGGTCCTCGCAACAAAAGGATCCGGCAAGACACCTGCTGTGTACGCCGGCGTCGCCTCCACGGTGGCCTTCATGGGACCCAAGCGGCGGCGGCCTCCCGTGTTCTACTTCTCCTCGATGATGGCGGCGGACGCGGAGGCGCTGGCCACCGACTCGTCGCTCTCCGCGCACCCGGCTTCTGTCGCTGCTTGCATGGCGCGGCCGCCGGCATGGGAGTCTCGGCCACAGAAACGGGAGACGCGGTACGAGGCGGCGGCGTGGACGGCAGCAACGACGCCCGTGCGCCGCTCCTCGTCGAGCTGGCCTGGAGCGGCGAAGTTGTTGAACCGCGATGCGGCTTGGGGCGGCAACTGCCCGGCTGGCGAGGGGAGGGAGGTGGATCAGCGATCTGCATAGCTCGTATCCGGTGGGCTACCCAGCCGGCTTTGATGCGGAATAACTACTCTTCGTAAGCCATTGTAAGAGTGGACAAAATGGTGGAGGAGATAGGGGAGCGGTGGAGGTGTGCGATTCTTGGCCGGCGTTTGGCCTCGTTTAAATAGGAGATTAAATAGACGGCGGACGGGAGGAGCTCGGCCGGCATTGCGTTTAAGGCTACTCATAGTGGGGAGTAACATATACTAGTATCATGCATATGATACTAGTATATGATACTACCTTAGTGCATAGTATCATAAAGTAGTATCATAGATTACCATATTTATTGCCATGCATGACACAAAGTATTATAGCATTTAACATGATACGGTATCTAACTATGTTACTATAACCCTCTCTCTCTTATTTAATTGTGTGCCACATAAGCATGTTTGCTAGTCCCAAGTGCATGTTACCGGTTATGTTAGGCTACTCATAGTGGGGAGTAACATATGCTAGTATCATGCATATGATACTAGTATATGATACTAGCCTTCATAGCGCATACTATCATAAAGTAGTATCATAGATTACCATATTTATTGTCATGCATGACACAAAGTAACATATCATTTAACATGATACGGTATCTACCTATGTTATTATAACCCTCTCTCTCTTATTTAATTCTGTGCCAAATAAGCATGTTTGCTAGTCCCAAGTGCATGTTACCGGTTATGTTACCCCCACCATGGCTAGCCTTACCCCCACTATGGCTAGCCTAACGCCGGCCCGGTCATGAACAGACGTGTGTCCAGAGTGGGTTTCTCAGCTTCCACACGGGCGGGTTTCATGGAGGCGTTTGAATGCGGCACGGAGGCGAGTTCAGCCGGGCGTGCATGAGTGGCGCCTCGACTCGACCTAGGACACCGCGTTGCTCGTCTAATCGACGCAGGGCTCTTTGGGTGCATGGCCTGCATGTCAGTGACCCAACGCAGGTAGCGCACAACAGAGGAACCTTTGGTGGGCCAGGGCGGTCAGAAGCGGGCATTTCATAAACCGATGATTGTTCATTGAGTGTGACGTCATCTTTTTCATGTCATTAAGCCTACTATGTTGATAGCCCATTCGATACGTTGTGATTCATAAAGACCGATGCAAACATCAATGTTCTGCTTATCACAGATAAGATTGATTAATACCCGTAACAATCCATGTCCTTAACAAAGGGTGCATGCACGTATAGGTTGAGCGTGTGTCTTGCGTCGTGTGCTGTGTGCATGCAGGCATGTGAGTGTTGCATGCGTGCAAGGGTACGTTTCAGTGTTGCATGCATGGGTGCGTACGTGCATGTGTTCGTGAGTGCATGTGTACGTGTCAGTGTTGCACGCCAGCATGCGTGCGTGTGTACGTGTCAGTGTTGCACGCCTACATGCGTGCGTGTCTTGCGTGCGTGCATGTGTACGTGCGGGTGAGGCTACACGTCAGTCGACTGACTTTTTCATCTACATGATCTTGAGATTTTACTGAAGTCACCATAGGTGCCTCAGTAGTTGAGTGGAACGTCTCCTCCCAATCGAACGTACATCGCCGGAAAATACTGAAATTAACACACGATATCTGCGTGCACCGTGACTATAAACTTGGTGGGATCGAGAAACCACTGTCCTCTAACCATCCAACCACATGTTGGTTAGCACGACAAAATGTATTTGGTGACCGTGATGAGCTTTTGCTGAAGTCCAGTGACCATATCGTGCTTTCGCTTCAAATACAATGACCGTAAGTGTCGTCAACAATATACGGAGCACGCATCAAATGCAAAGTCCGTCAGTGTCATCAACAAAATATGGAGACGTATCGTGAGCTAGATACCGTTGTACTATTATATATGCTTATTTTCTTAGTGGCCGATTGCATGTGTAGTGTGGTGGGCACATCATTTCTAGTTGTGGTGGGTCAACATGAAGACTCCTGGGTCGGTTCCATCCTGCGCCACATATAGGTTGGACCGAGTCATGTTATACGGAGACCCATGTGGAGGACTCGGCATACAACACGAAGCTACCAGAGTCGCGGAGGACTCTATCCCCACTGGTGATAAGCCGACTATATATGATTTGTAACCCTAGGCCCTTAGTATGTTATACAAGCTTGGGAGCTATTTCGTCGATAGTATACACACACGCACAATGCCTGGTATTCACATGTACTTTGTACACACCCCTATCACTAATATACTGATGCAGAGTAGGCTCTTTCTTCAACTGCAAGGGTCCGATCCGAACTAGGGTAAAACTTTGCCTCAGATACCATCCAGCCTAACAGCCGGTGATATCCTGCCGAATGATATGATGAAATCATATCTGCCAACTACTATTAGAGAGGTGTGTCGGGGGGGCACAAAAGTAGAGAGGCCTAAAGATAATGTGCGTGCGGGAGACACGTAGGCACATATATGTGCATATAGAGGGCTAGTAGAGACCGTGCATGTGTATATATGCATGTGAGAGAAATAGTGTTTTCCAACTGAGATTAGTGAAAAGAGTGGTACATAGTAGTCAGAAAGAGAGAGCGAGAGAGAGAGAGAGAGAGAGAGAGAGAGAGAGAGAGAGAGAGAAACAGAGAGAGCATGTGAGTGAGACACCCCGACACCCTGAGAGAGATTGTGAGCATGTGTGAAAGAGAAATGCCGATGCATATAAAGTGTGTGCACTTATGCATTAAATAGAGAGATATATAACGCGTTTGTGAGAACGGGGCGAGGCATAGTGCATCTACGTGTAAAAGGCGGTTCTACGCATTAAATTAAAATATAAATGGCATTATTATTTTTGGATGAGATCATGAATTTTGCAAAATTGCGTATGGACGAAAATCGGTCTATCAGACACCCATACTCTATTGAATTCTAGCATGTGCATGTTTTTATTTCATATTATCGATCAATAGAGTGAGAGCGGTTTGAAATACAGGCAATGGATGCTTTTGCAATTCATATATAAACATTAATTAGTGCACTCCATGTTGTTAGTGTGAAGCACTTTATACATTTGTCACTTGCATGGATACATTCCAAATTGCTAGCTACGAAATAAAATACATGTCGAATTCAACATAAAGGGGGTTTCGAAGATTCAAATTCATAGGAAGTGCATTCATCTATTTGAACCCGAGATAATGCATTTGTAAATCAGATGTAAAAGGGGGCATCAATCTTTGTTGTGAGTTTGAACATGCTATATATATTCATACGCATATCTAACTTTTTTTTGCAACCAAGGAGATTATACCGAACCATGCATGAACTGAGGTAAGTTGCATATTTTTTAATATATACTCGTGTACAATGTATATTAAAATGTACCCTCCATTCCAAAATAATCATAGCTTTAGGATTTTCAAGAGTAAAGATTTGTGAAGTTTGACAAATCCTGAAAGTTCAATTCAAGAGAACCAAAACGTTAATGCTTCGCTCCCAAATATTGAACGAAGCGCCAAATAGGCCTCTGGTCACCCGAAACCACGCGAGACTAATGTTTTGGTGGTAGGAAATTACTGTCCCGACTTGCCCGTGTAGCCTATCGGCCCGATGTCCAAAGGTCTAAACCGGGTAGGCTTGTAACTTCACCAAGACGCCAGTATCAACCGCCTCGAGAAGCATTCATATGCCGTGGGCGCTTAAACACCCATGGCGCGCCGGCAAATCTATCCCGCCACATTTGGGACACACGACATGACTGTCCTACCCCCAACCCGCAATATGTCCGAAATTTTAGATGGGGGCAAAGTTTGTAACTTTCCCCAAATTTCAAACAAGCGTTGCCTCAAACCAAACATTGTTCCCCTTAGTTCCCCGCCTCCTCCGCTTCCCCATTCATACTCCGTGGGCGCAAAACGCCTCTCCACCAGCCGCCAAACCCCAGCCTCCTCCGTCCTCCACCCCATAGCGGCCAATCCACCGCCGCCTCCTCCATCACGCCGGAGCCGGTACCCGACGCCGCCGTCAACGTAACCGCAACCGCAACGCCTTAAGGATTTAGCAGCTGAAGCCGAGGCAGAGCTGCCTCCACGACACCGACGCCGACGCGGCGCCGCATTGTAACCACTTCGACCACGCCGTCCCGCGCCTCACTGCTGCCGCTCCACTACCGCAACTGTCCACCGCACCGGAGCTGTTCCTGCTACGCCGTCGTTCGCCGCCTCGGATCTAGTTCCCCGCCGCTGACAGACGACCGCCGCACCACACTCAACAACTGGGCCATGGGTTCGTCCAAGGCTCCACCGTCCTCCACAACTTCACGGTTTCGGCGAACAACAAGGTCATCGGAAAAACAGAAGGAGGACACAAAGATCGCCAAAGAAAAGAGGTAATCCTCTTCCCTTAGTCGTGCAAATCTTACGTCTCCGCCACACCGTATTCATCCCACGAAAGAAACTAGTTGAGCGCTTCTTCATCGCATCTTCTTCGTGATACTAAATGCACAAGGTTTCCTCCCTTTTACTATTTCACCTTTGCTAGAGGTCAGTAACCCGCCTGGATTTCAATTCAGGGTCAGTCGAACCGCAATTAAAATAAGCAGCACCCGCTTAGGCGCGCAGAGCACCTAGTCCGCTTGTTCCCTGGGGAAGCGGCGCATCCGTGTCTATCATAGGGGTGTGCGGCGCAGGAGCTGCTTGCGCCCGATTTGGAGGTCGGCGGGGCTTGTATGGCCGGGGGGCGGTACCAAGCACGGCGGTGCGGTGAGGTCGAGGGGAGGGCGCAGGCAGGGGAGGAATACTGGGCCGGTGGTCGCCGGGCGCCGAGGAAGATCGTCAACACTGACTGGCTGGAGGTAGATGAAGGCGATATGCTCGTTCTTTGTACATCGGACGGTGCAGAAAAAATGGACTGATCTATTTGCTTTCAGTCGACTGTTATTTTCATAGAATCCTATAGTAATTGAGTGTGCCATGCATGTTGTAGAGCTATCATATGTCTCCCGTCATTTATTTCTCACCGACCTGCTATCTGCTACCTTTACACTGTGCTAATTGTGCACACACTTCACCCATACTCACACTATTGTTTTTTATGCATGGGTATTTCAGATTCTGACGCAGTGTTGATGAATGCAGAAAAGAAAAGACAGAAGTTGCTCCAGTGTAATTCGAAGATAAGCACTAAGCGTTTCAGCGCTCTAAAGGGTGCAGTGTCGCTAGCTTGGAGACAAAACGTAGCTCTGCAGTTGATGATCTCAATTGCCACACACAACCATCCTGTGTTCTTGCTTTAACTTCGCTATTGTCAAATGTGGTTGCATGTTGCATATGGTGTCTAGCTTGTATTGCTTCCAATTTGGTTAAATTGCATCTCGCTTACTTTACACATTATACCTTTGATAATGACATGCCTTCCTGTTTTTGATACATACTACATATGTCTATTAACCATGTTCGTACATCAAACTAATGCTCTTATGTATCCCTCGTCAATCACTTATGATGAGACAGTCACCCGGGTGGGTTACTGTGAGATGCCCTACTCGTTTAAAGAGTGCAGCGTCATCCTCCCCACATGATTCTCAAGAAACAGCAAGGCTAAATGAAGATATTCAACGTAGCTCTCTAGTTGATCACCGCAATTCCCCCACACCACCATCCCAGGTGCTTGCTCTTACTTGGCGATTGTGATATGTGGTTGCATGTTGCATATGGTGTCTACCTTGTAATGCTTCTAATTAGGGTAAATTGCATCTGCTTAGTTAACACATTATACCCGTGAATATGACATGCCTTCCTGCTTTTTGGTACATACTACGTCTTTCTATTAACCATGTTCTTACATTAAACTACTTTTCTTGTGTATCCCTCATCAATGCTCCTAATTTGTTAAATTGCATCTCCTTAGCTTATACATTATACATGTGAATATGACACGCCTTCCTGTTTTTGGTACATACTACATCGGCCTATCACACCATGTTCTTACATCAAACTACTGTTCTTGTGTATCCTGCGTCTATCGCTTATGATGAGACAGTAGGTTAATATGGGACGCAATACTCTTATAAAGAATGCAATTTCATCCTCTCCACATGATTCTCAAGAAACAGCAAGCCTAAATGAAGATATTGAACGTTGCTCTGTACCTAAAGACAACACTTCCCCTACACCACCATCACAGGTGCTTGCTCCAACTTCGGAGTGTGATATGTGGTTGCATGTTGCATACGGTGTCTAGCTTGTAATGCTTCTAATTAGGGTTAATTGCATCTGCTTAGTTTACACACTATACCTGTGAATATGACATGCCTTCCTATTTTTGGGACACACTACATCTATGTGTTAACCTTGTTCTTACATGAAACTACCTCTCTTCTCAGATCCTGCATCAATCACTTACGATGAGTCACCTTTATTCGTTGCATATTGCATATTATTTCTAGCCTATTGCCATGTATTTCTTCTAATTTGGTCAAATACATTTGTTAGGGCACCCTTTTAATTTGGCAGAGTGATATTGGTTTCATCTTTCATATGGTTTCTAGCTTGCATCGATTCTAACAAGTTCAAGCACCTTGTGCTTAGTTTACACTTTATACATCATACATGTCAATATGTCACGATGTCCTATTTTTCATACATATTCCATCCTCCTATCATGCGGCTGCCTTACATGAAAGTAGTGTTCACAAGATCATGCATCAATAAGTTCTGAAGAGAAAATTTTATTCCTTTTTCTTGTGGGTTTGACTTGAAAAGGCAAAATCAAGAAAGAGGAAGGAAAATAGTAAGGAAGGCGATGATGGTGGTCCTCTGCAGCAACATAAACAGAGCATCTGTACCGATTCTCCTTGTACTGATAGTGAATTACATGGTGCAAGTCTCCGCTCCCCTACTCCACCATCCAAGGTGCTTGCTCTAACTTGGCAGCAGGATATCTGGTTGCATGTTGCATATGGTGTCTAGCTCGTATTGCTCCTAATTAGTGTAAATTGCATCTGCTTAGCTTACACATGATACATGTGATATGACACGCTTTCCTATTTTTGGTACATACTATATCTGTCTATCACACCATGTTCTTACATGAAACTACTCTTCTTGTGTATCCTGCATCAGTCACTTATGATTGGACACCTTTAAGTTGGCAGTGTGATATTGGTTTATGTCTTGAATATGATTTCTAGCATGTATTGCTTCTAGTTTGATGAACGCCACCTATGATGAGACAGTTTTAACTTGGCAGAGTGATATTGATTGCACCTTCCATATGGTGTCTTGCAGTGTTTCTAATTTGTTGAAGTGCCTTCTTCTTAGTTACCACATCATAGGTGTGAATATGTCAAGCCGTCCATTTTTTCGTAGATATTCCATCCTCGTATCATGACTTTGCCTTTCATCAGAGTAGTGTTCACAAGATCATGCATGAATGAGTTACGAAGAGCGAATGATATTCCTTTTTCTTGTCGGTATGACCTCACAATGCAAAATCAATAAAGCTGAAGGAAATTGGCAAGGCATTGGATGATGGTGGTCCTTCTGAGCAACTGAAACGGAGGTTCTCTACAGATTCTACTCCGCCATCCTCCCAACAAGATTCGCAAGACAACGCAAGGCTAGACAGTCAACGTAGCTGTGTAGATGATGAGCACATCCCCCCTACTCCACCATCACAGGTGCTTGCTCTAATTTGGCACTATTATATGTGGTTGCATGTTGCGTATGATGTCTAGCTTGTATTGCTTCTAACTTTGTTGAATTACATCTGCTTACTTTACACATAATGCCTGTGAATATGACACGTGTTCCTGTTTCTACATCAGACTACTATTCTTGCATATCCCGCATCAGTCACTTATGATAAGGCACCTTTAAGTCGCCATCGTGATATTGGTTGTGTCTTGCATATGATTTCTAGCATATATCGCTTCTAATTTGTTGAAACGCCATACGCTTTGAACTTGGCGAGTGATATTGGTTGCATCTTTCATATGGTGTCTAGCTTGCAGTGCTTCTAATTTGTTGAAATGCCTTCTTCTTAGTTACCACATTATAGGTGTGAATATGTCACACCATCCTGTTTTTCATACATATTCCATCCTCGCATCATGTGTTTGCCTTTCATCCGAGTAGTGTTCACAAGATCATGCATGAATGAGTTTCCAAGAGCGAATTTTATTACTTTTTCTTATCGGTTTGACTTCACAATGCAAAATCATTACAGCTGAAGGAAATTAGTCCGACAAAGGATGATGGTGGCCCTTGAGCAACTCAAACAGGGGTCTCTACAGATTCTACTCCGCCATCCTCCCAACAAGATTCGCAAGACAACACAAGGCTGGATACCAACGTAGCTGTGTAGATGATGAGCACATCTCCCCTACTCCACCATCACAGGTGCTTGCTCTAACTTGACACTATTATATGTGGTTGCATGTTGCGTATGATGTCTAGCTTGGATTTCTTCTAACTTGAATTGCATCTACTTACTTTACACATAATGCCTGTGAATATGACATGTGTTCCTGTTTCTAGAACATACGTGTACATGATGAGCACATCTCCCCTACTCCACCATCACAGGTGCTTGCTCTTACTTGGAACTGTTATACGTGGTTGCATTTTCCATATGATGTCTAGTTTGTATTGCTTCTGATTATGTAGAATTGCATCTGCGTAGCTTACAACTTATACCTGAAACAATCACTTACCCATAAGACACAATTAACTTGGGACTGTGATGTAGGTTGCATCTTGCATTTTCTTCTAGCTTGTACTGCTTCTAATTTCTTGAAATGGCACTTACGACGAGACACTTTTTACCTGATAGAGTGATATTGGTTGCATGTTCATATGGTGCCTAGCTTTCATTTCTTCTAATTTTGTTGAAATACCTTCCGCCATCTGTTTTTTCATACATATTCCATCCTCCTATTGTACGTGTGAATATGAAACACTGTCTTTTTTGTATATATTCCATCCTCCTATCCTGCGCTTGCCTTACATCAAAGTAGTGTTTGTCTATATCATGCATCAACCAGTTATGCAGAGCTAATTTTATTCATCTTCTTGTGGTTTTGACTTCATAAGGCAATAACAGAAAATAGGAAGGAAAAGAGTAAGTTAGGGGATGTTGGTGGTACTCCACACCGACGCAAACAGAGACTCTCTAGATTTGCCATCGCTCATCGCTAATGAAGTTGAAGTCCCAAGTCTACACGATGAGTTCATCTCCCGCACTCCACCATCGCAGGTGTTTGCTCTAAGTTGACAGTGTGATAATTGGTTTCATGTTGCATATGTTGTCTAGCATGTATTTTTTTCTATTTTGATTAGATTGCACCTGCTGAGTTTATACGTTATACATGTGCATATGACATGGCTTTCTGTGTCTAGAATACACTGCATCTATCTATCATACCGTGTTCTTACATCAAAGTACTGCTGTTGTGTATCCTGCATCAGTAACTCATGATTGGACGCTTTTAACATGGCAGTTTGATAGTGGTTGCATCTTGCATTGATTTCTACGTTGTACCGCTTCTAATTTTTCAAATTGCCACTTATGACAAGACACTTTTAACTTGGCAGAGTAATATTGGTTGCATCTTTCATATGGTGTCTAGCTTGCATTACTTCTATTTTCTTGAAAATCCTTCTGCTTAGTTTGCACATCGTAGCTGTGAATATGTCATGCCGTCCTGTTTTTCTTACATATTCCATCCTCATACGGTTGTCTTACATCAAAGTATTGCTTGTCTCAGATCATGCATCAATGAGTTACGAAGAGTGATTTTATTCTTTTGTGTTGTGGGTACAGCTTGACATGGCAAAGTCAAAAAGAGCAAGGAAAATAATATAGTAGGGAGTCTTTGTTACTCGTCGGGTGAAACGGAAAAGGTTCTGCCGTCGAGATTCTGCTGGTACTTATAGTGCAGTAGAAGGTCCAAGTCCACTGGCTAAATCTACAAACACAGTATCACCTGCTCCACCAGCTGCAGCATCCGCTTCAACTGTACCAGCATCTCAACCAGTTACTCGTTCGTTTGCTCGAATCGCCAGCCCCAAGCTGCCTTCACACCTAACACTACTTCAAGCAATCACGACACAACAGGACTTGGCAAGATCAGATGAACCTCATGAGCATCAACACCAAGACGGTACCTGACCGAGTCAAGTTGCAGTTGCATGCTCCTTTATATGTACTCTCACAGTTTGATGTACACTAACACTTCCATATTCGTTGTTGAACTAGCACCACGGTTAAGAAGCGAAACAAACATCGTGGATGATGCTTGACAAATTAACAAAATCTAAAGGAGGAAGAATGGAGATCCATTTTGAGGCAGGTTTAAAAAGGCCACGTGATGCTGCTGAGTCAGCCAAATTAGTATCGAGGCAGCCCGTTGCCGTTAGGTGTCATGCACGTATCCTCCCAACGTGGATCCAAAGACAGGAATGGGAAAGACAATACCCAGCTTTAACACCTTCCTTGACCATTTATCCGTAAGTAATGTTATTCATCGCAATTAGTAATATTGTCTTGCTCTATCCCATACTTTCTAGCTTCCTCCTAATAAGACTCACATTCTTTTTTCAACAGATGAGGTTCAAGTTGGATCCGTAATATGATGCAACTAAACGAGCATGCACTCATGTTTTTCAGTCTGCTCTGCGACAGTATCAGTACCACCTTAGAAAATCTCACTTTGAAGGCAAGGCTAACAATGAAATCGCACAAACATCTCCAGTGGAATATATTACAGATGAAGACTGGACAGCCCTCGTTAAACACTGGTCTGATCCAAAGTATCAGGTAGGTTATATGTATTTGATCAGACCACATATTGAACTTGTATTTATGTATGTGCCTTACAAGTGTATCTTCTTCTAGGCTAACTGTTTGAAGAACAAAACCAACCGCTCTAAAGTGAAATTCCAACAGACAACAGGATCTCGTAGCTATATTGCACACTGCGAGGTTTATGTAAATAGCTGCTACTTCCTTCTTTTTTTGTGCCATGTTATCGTATCTATATTGACTTGTTCCAAATACAGAGGAAAGCCCGTGCGGACCAAAAATAACCTAAACCGAATGCAGTGCAAATCTTCAAGGATTGCCACACCAGCAAGATGAAGGGCATGAGCACACCAGTTCAAGCCGCTGTTGTAAGTCCTTACTCCTCCTGCCTTTGAACTGATTGGTATTGTGATGTGTTCATTTAACTACTTGGTTTGCAGCCAATGTCAGTTACTCTGTTCACTTTTATACACAGTTGTCTTAACGTATCATTTCACCTTACATGGTTCAAAAGAGATGAAGGATATTCTTTTGGTCTTGATCTGTAATCTAGTTGTTATGTTCACGTGCGCACACAATGATAAAATAGCCTGTTTTTTTATATCTGTTTGCCCATGATATGAATGATGGCATACTATGTTCATCCTACTTTAAACCATGTCAATGTGAGGAAATAGACAATATAGTAGGAATGCTACATGGACATATGTTCCGAAAGTGATTTTATTATGTAGTTGGCACTACAATACATGCTAATGTATTACGGTAGTTCACCAAAATAAGTTATGTATAAATGTTTAACCTACTTTGTTTGTTTTTGTCTCATTAATAACTTATCCGGTACACTAATCTACAAGTTCAAACTTTCAGGAAGCTATGGAACAAATGATTGAACAGCCACAACCACCTGAACGTGACGAGGCTACTATAGGCACAATGTCACCTCTTGCTGCAGTTAAGGCCAAGATCTCTCCACTAACAAAGTGCAAAAAGCACCTTCCTGCGTAATTCGGGTTGGTTGTCAAGGTAACCTCGCCCAAATCGCCTATTGAACAAAATCTTCCTGCTAGATGAGTAATATATCTGTGCTCGCACACAAGTCCAATCCCTAATGGACGTTGTTTCAGAAACAAGAATAGTGGTTGAGAAATGTCGTCAAGATATGAATGGTTTTGAAACCAGACTATCAGACATTCGCTTCGTTGTTGAAGAGCAATGGCGGAAAAAAGGTGGAGATCGTGTTGCTCCATCAGATTCTAAAGCCTGAAACATTAGCACTCGGGTCAAATGATACGTGCTTCTATACATCCGATGGTGCTTTTATCCGGAAGGACTGTAAACTTTATGCCAACATGCCTTTTGTTGTATGATTGGAATTTATTTTGTTGTGATACAACATTTATGATGCCGCCACAGGCTGCAGTAATTATGACGCTATTTTTGTATAGTGTAGGTTTATCTTAGTAATGTATTCGGACGAAAGCTTCGTAGGAGCCCAACATGCCAACATTCGTCGGCCCATTCCAATTGGGCTAAAAATGATTATGGGCCGAAATTGGCATGTAGCCCACTAAAAATATCTGGGCTTAAATTAGCATAAGCTTTCAATTTTTTCTGGTAGGCATGTGCCCATAGTGGGCCTTTAACAGGCCTAAACATAATTTGGGCCCTCAGTAAAAATAGGCCGTTTACAGGTGTAAATATCTCGAGCCCATAAAAACATGGGCCTTTAATAGACCGAAAGTGAGATTGGGCCCTGGTCGTGCAAAATAACCCACTGGACTTAGTAGGCCGAAATGGTGGCCCATTTACGATGCGGATATTTGACAGGACGAAATTCGGACGGGCCGTAAATGCGCTGACCTAATACACGGGCCTTTAACAGGCCGGAACTTCGGTCGGGCTAGAATATCGTCATTTTTATATGGGCCGTTAATGGGCCCGATATGACGTTGGGCCACATATGGCCCATGGTTTACGTCCGGCGTTAACAGGCCGAAAATGACAACAGGCCGAAAGTGGCCCAAATCTTTATGTCGGTGTACTAGAGTAGGGGTATCCTAGTATCCCGAACTTGTGCACGGGCAGTTGCAACCCCCCGCAGCAAGGCTTACCGGGTGACCGCCAAGGTCCTCCGTGGTTCCTTTTGGAGCCATTCAAGAACAAAGTACTCAAGCCAAGGAGACAAGGCCCCGGCAAGAGGAGCTTGCCGGGAAGGCCACCCAAGGCACATAGGAGACAAGACCCCGGCAAGAGGAGCTTGCCGGGAAGGCCACCCTAGGCACATACAAGACAAGGCCCCGGCAAGAGGAGCTTGCCGGAAGGCCCGTGAGCGACAAGCTTCCGGCGCGACAAGACAACACCCGCTGCAAAGCGCTTGTCATGCAGACCACCTCTCTGTACCTACGCTCCAGGCGCATCCACTAATGTGCCATACAGGGCCTTTCCAGCGCTAGCGTGGCGAGAGGTGTGCAGCCACGGTGATGCGAGGTGGCAAGCAGCGACAAGTTTGCCATCGTGGCAAGCGGTGGCGCTCGACGGTCCCTCGTTTGCCTTTGTTAGGGCGACTAGATGGGCATTTAATGCCTTTGTCCCCGCCGTCGGTGTTAGGTATAGTACACTGTACACTGTACAAGTAGGTGTACCAACCACTATTTTTCCATTTGTACCCCCGTCTACGTTGCCACCTGTCGGAGCCCCTTGAGCATATAAAAGGAGGCCCATGCGCAACATAGAAAGGGTTGGTCGATCAGTTCCCTCCACGCTCAGTCTCGTTAGCAGCTCGTCTGTACTGTAGCACTCAAGCGCTCCTGAGCAAGAACGCAATACACCTAGACATGCAGCAGTAGGAGTATATTCTCTCCGAAGAGCTCAGAAGCTGGGTAAACCTCTCGCGTGCTTCGCCTCGATCTGCTCTTCATGCGACCTCCGCTCCCCGCCGAACCGAAAGGGGCTCGGTCCGCCGGCCCCATAGGTGTTCGTGGGTTGATCAACCTGCCCCGACATCTTTGGCGTGCTGGTAGGGGCGTCGAGGTTGTGTGAACCTGATCCGGCGTCTACGCGAGCTAGATCTTCATCATCTTCATCAACATGCCACCGAAGAAGAAGGCTTCGGCGGCAGAAGCCTCGTCCGCATCGAACCCACCACCACCGGAGCAAACAGGTGGTGGGGTAGACGCCGACGGAAGAATGGACGGCGACGGGGGAGCTCACAGTGCTGCCAAGTCCAAGGACAAGGCTGCGCAGACCTCGGCGTCTGTACATGCACCGCGCCCGTCTCAGGAAGCGCGAGACCGACAGCGTCATGGCATTCAAAATGCCATACGCTCGTTGGACCGAGATCGAGCTGGAGGATCTCGGGATGCTCAAGGCCAGCATGCACTCCAACATGCCGGCGCGAGCGAGGCACGGTCGCCCGGACGGGATACTGCTCCTTCTAACATAGTTAGAAGTCCGAGCATATCCGCTCCTGCGCCGTTCGCCATCGCCACCCACTACTCCAGCGAAGCTTCGGCGAGAGCTCAATCGCTCTGGATTACCCTCCAACGGCCGACAAGGTCGACGAGTGGAGGGCCACCATTCAGTCTCATCGGCCGCTTAACGGCGACGCTCCGCGGCAACCGAGTGCATCGCTACCGCGGCAGGACTGCCAAACACGAGCCGGTGGCGACGAGACCGGTGGGGGTGCAACCACCATGCACTCTCCGCCCCGAAGGCCAAGATCGCCAACTCGCCGGATCCACCTCGACAGCGACTCCACTGCGTCATCAGATCCACGAGCTCATCGCGATCAGCGCCAAGTTCTTCACGAACGACAAGAAGAGGACGCCGAACTCGCATCGGCGCCCGAAGAAGCGCGACGTCAATCCGACAAGCCGCTGGGCCCTCTGTCGACATGCACGCGCCAGAGGAACCAGCGACTTGCCGTCAGACGCGGTAGGTTGCCCTGCGTTCACTCGTGAGCTGCGGCAAGTCCAGTGGCCCAGCAAGAAAAACTTCAAGCCAGACGTACCGGAGAAGTACGACGGCAAGACGCATCCGTCGGAGTTCCTCAGCATCTACACCATCGCGGTACAGGCTGCCGGGGGGCGAGATGACAAGATCCTTGCCAACTACTTCCCGCTGGTGCTCAAGCCCAATGTCAGATCCTGGCTCATGCACTTGCCGGACAACTCCGTATCTTCTTGGGCAGATCTATGCCATCAGTTTGTCGGCGCCTTTACGGTGACCACAAGCCCCATGGCCAAGAAAGCGACCTTCATCTCGCCGCCCGGAAGGAAGGAGAGCCCAAGCATAAGTATATTCAAAGATTCAGCCGTGTACTGACAACATCCCAGATGTCCACCCTGCCGCGGTGATCAGCGCGTTCCATCAGAACGTGCGAAACCGCAGGATGCGGGAGGAGATGGCGATGTGCAAAACCAGAGACGTCAGTGAGATATACGCCCTGGCCGACAAGTGTGCACGTCTTTGAGGAAGGAGGAGACTCCGGAGAGAATACCGAAGCAGGAGGATCGGCGGTGAAGAGACCGCCCCGGCAAAGAAGAGCCGGCGGCGGGGCAACAGGAAAAAGAAAGGCAGAGATGTGCTAGTTGTTGAGCAGTCCGGCAACGGAGGTGGCGACAAGAAAGCCAAGGCTGGTAGCTCCGGCAAGGAGGTTGCCGCTGGCACCAACTACCAATCTGTGGCGTGACACAAGCGGGACGGCTCCGGCAAGCAAGATCGCAAGATCCACCGCACCAAGGGTCATGACCTCCAGAGCTGCAAGAAGGTCGAGCAGCTTGTCGAGCAGCAGAAGGCTGAATACAAACGACGCGACAAGGAGAAGGCCCAGGAAGGTGCTGGAGGAGCTAGCAAGAAACGTCCCGGCCGGGGAGGGCGCCGCGGCAAGGCCAAGCAGCGGCAAGGAGACAGACCTCCCCGTGGCCTTGACAAGGATGATGACGACGCGACGATGAAGACATGGACGATGACGAAGCCGATGAGCAGGAGTTCCAGAAAGCCACAGAGGTCCTGTGCGTTGACGGCGGTGCTTCTGCGCATACTTCACACCACCAACTCAAGCGGTGGATGCGGAAGTCAATGCAGCAGAACCATCCATCGAGTCACGCAGGCCTCGAAATGGTCCAAAGACGCCTATCATCTTTGATATTGAGGACCACCCTGATCGTGTAACAGCAGTCGGGTGCTTGCCGATGTTGGTTTCACCAACTATCCGCAACCTCAAGGTCACCAAGATGCTAGTTGACGGCGGGGCCGGCTTGAATTTGATCTCCTCCGTGGTGCTCCAGAAACTCCAGATCCCTGACGGCGAGCTCGAAGAGACCGGCACTTTTCAAGGAATTAATCCGGGAAGGAGCAAGCCGAAGGGAAAGATCACGTTGCCGGTAACATTTGGCAGCGAGTTAAACTTCAGGACTGAGAGGGTCACCTTTGATGTTGCCGACTTTCCATTGCCTTACAATGGAATACTTGGCAAATCGGCGCTTCGCCAAATTCATGGCGGCCTCTCACTATGCCTACAACCTCCACGAAGATGCCGGGCCCGATAAGTGTCATCTCTGTCCCTGGCGACAAGAAGGATGCCCTTATCTGCGCCGACAAGATCTACCGGGAAGCAGCAGCCGCGACAGATTGCAAGCCACTTGCCACTGAAGCTCCTGGAGGGAAGAATAAGACCAAGTCCGGCAAGAGCTCTGATACCCACTCCAGCAAGCGCACCTCTTCGGAGTGCTGCGCTGCCGTCGAGGACGCACCATCGAGCTCCACCGGCAAGTGTAAGAAGACGATGACAGCTCCACCAGAGACCAAAAAGGTGTCCGCCAAGGAGGACGGCACTGGTGGTACCTTCACCATCAGTGCCTCTCTCGACCCTAAATAGGAAGGCGCGCTCGTTGCTTTCCTGCGGGCGAACTTCGACGTGTTTGCATGGCAGCCGTCTGACATCCCCGTGTTCCTGTGAAAGTAATTGAGCACCATCTTGCCGTTTGTCCTCATGCGCGGCCCGTCAAGCGAGAAAGTCGGGAAGCAAGCGGTGGGCGTCAAGAGTTCATCGCGGATGAAATCAAGAAACTGGAAGCAGCAGGCCTTGTCAGAGGAGTGCTCCATCCTACGTGGTTGGCCAATCCTGTAGTTGTATGCAAGGCTAACGGGAAATGCAGGCTTTGTATCGACTTTACCAATGTCAATAAAGCTTGTCCCAAAGACCCATTTCCCTTGCCGCGCATCGACCAGATTGTTGACTCCACGGCCGGATGTGATTTGCTTTCATTTCTGGATGCATATACAGGATATCATCAGATCTTCATGGCGTAAGAGGATGAGGAGAAGACCGCATTCATCACCCCATGTGGCACATCTTTGTTTTGTACGGATGCCCTTCGGGTTAAAGAATGCTGGTTCAACGTTTGCAAGAGTAGTTCATGATGCTTTTGAGCCGCAAATGCACAGAAATGTGGAAGCATACATGGATGACATAGTGGTCCAAAGCAAGGACAAGGTGACCCTGGTTCAAGATTTAGACGAAATCTTTGCAAATCTACGCAAGATCAACCTCAAGCTCAACCCTGAGAAGTGTGTGTTTGGAGTCCCTTCCGGCAAGCTTCTCGGGTTCTTCGTGTCTCAGCGGGGAATTGAAGCCAATCCCGACAAGATCAAGGCCATTGAACGGATTGAAGCACCAAAGCGCGTCAAGGATGTACGAAGGCTTGCCGGTTGCATAGCTGCTCGGCGAGTTTATCTCTAGGTTCTGCTGAGCGCCCTGCCATTTTTCAAAATTTTGAAGAAGGCAGGTCTGATGCAATGGACTCCGGAAGCGGAGGCTGCACTGCAGGACTTGAAGAGATACCTGTCCTCCACTCCAACACTTGTCGCACCTAAGCCACAAGAGAAGTTGCTGCTATATATAGCGGCAACCAATCAAGTGGTTAGTGCTGCGTTAGTAGCGGAGAGGGAGGCGGATGATGAGCTAGCAACCATGGCAGGTGCATCCAGCGACAAGCAGGGGGCTTCACCGGCAAGTTCTGGTCCCGACAAGGACGAATCTGCGCAGACGCATGACAAGATGCAGAAAAGGATGGTGCAGCGCCCAGTTTACTTTGTCAGTTCCCTTCTGCAGGGGGCTAGGTCAAGGTACTCTGGTGTGCAGAAATTGCTTTTCGGCCTCCTCATGGCCTCGGGAAAGCTGCGCCATTACTTTCAGGCCCATGAGATCACAGTTGTCACTCGCTTTCGGCTGAAGAGGATACTGCAAAATCCAGAGGCAACAGGCAGGATTGTCGAGTGGGCACTGGAACTGTCAAGATTTGGCCTCAAGTTTGAGAGCACTTCAACTATCCAAAGCAGAGCATTGGCGGAGTTCATAGCAGAATGGACACCAACACCAGATGAAGAAATTCCAGAAACGAGCGTCCCCGCCAAGGAAACAAGCAAAGAGTGGCTGATGTACTTTGATGGTGCCTTCTCGCTGCAAAGGCGCCCGGTGTCGGCGTCTTGCTTGTCGCACCACCGGAGAGCACCTCAAGCACGTATTCGGATGCACTTTCCCAAGGAGCAGGAAACAAACAATACGGCAGAGTATGAAGGTTTGCTTGCGGTCTCGGGATCATGATGAGACCTTGGGATCAAGAAGCTCATTGTCAGGGGTGACTCACAACTTGTTATCCGCCAAGTGAACAAGAATTACCAGAGTCCGTTGATGGAAGCTTATGTTGATGAAGTGAGGAAGCTAGAAGAGCACTTTGACGGCCTGCAAATGGAATATATTCCGAGAGCTCAGAACGACATTGCTAGTGGCCTGTCAAAGTGCGCCGCACTTAAGTTACCTGTGGAACCAGGGATTTTTATGCTCAAGCTGACTCAACCGTCTGTAACGCCACCAGCTGGACAGAGAAAGAAGAGGAGGTTGATCTCTGGTGACTACTTTCCGGCAGAGCTTCCCGAAGCCGCCGCCACGAAGGTCCCCAAGATCGACACCAATAGTGCTGAGGGGCAGTCTGCTCCGACAAGCCCCAGGGTTTGTTTCGTTGAAGCAGACGCTCCCGACAAGTTTTGCTCCGGCAAGCTTGCCGGCGAACGTCAAGCTCCGGCTGAGCTGCAGGTTCTTGCCGTGGAAGCTGATATTCCCGCAGCAGCAGATGTGCCTTTAGTCCTTGTTGTCGAGCCGCAAGCTCCAGCATGGGCACAAAGATTGTCCATTTCCTTGACAGGAGAACTTCCGAAGAACAAGAAGAAGCGGAAAGAGTAGCCCGGCAGTCAAGTATGTACCAGTTTGTCGACAAAGATACTGCATGTAAGAAGACTCAACGGTGTGAAATTGAAGTGTAGTCACCGGGAAGACGGACAAAAGCTGTTGGCAGAGATACATGGAGGCATATGTGGTCACCACATTGGCGCCAGAGCACTTGCCGGCAAAGCGTTTCGACAAGGTTTCTTTTGGCCGACAGCCCTCCAAGATGCAACTGCACAAGTAACCAAGTGTGAAGCGTGCCAGTTCCATTCCAAACAGATACACCAGCTAGCTCAAGCTCTCCAGACGATCCCTTTATCCTGGCCATTTTCGGTCTGGGGGCTCGACATCCTCGGCCCCTTCCCCCGAGCTGTCGGGGGCTTTGAGTACTTGTACGTTGCAATCGACAAGTTCAAAAAGTGGCCGGAAGTGGAAGCAGTGAGGAAGGTGACAGCACAGTCAGCAATCAAGTTCTTCAGGTCGATTGTTTGCCGTTTCGGAATCCCTAACAGGATCATCACCGACAACGGCACACAGTTCACAAGCCACACCTTCATGCAGTACGTCCAAGATCTTGGCGCCAAGGTCTGCTTCACTTCTGTTGCTCATTCGAGAAGCAACGGTCAAGCGGAGAGGGGAAATGCTAAAGTGCTGCGCGGGCTCAAGACCAGAACTTTCGACAGGCTACACAAGTGCGGAAGAAACTGGATTGAGGAGCTGCCGGTGGTTCTTTGGTCGATCAGGACGACGCCAAATCGAGCCTTTGGCGGACCGCGTTTCGCTCTAGTCTATGGAGCAGAGGCAGTTCTCCCACGGAACTCAGATATCTGGATCGCCTCGAGTGCTCGCTTATGATGAGCTTGAGCAAGAGCATCTGCGACAAGATGACACGCTGTTGCTCCTTGAGGAAGATCGTCTTCAGAGCTGTCACGAGCTGCTCGGTATCGACAAGCTTTGTGCTGCTACCATAGCCGCAAAGTCAATGCCAGAAGTCTCGAGGAAGGCGACCTTGTTCTTCGGCGCGTTCAGTCCGCCAAGAATTCCAACAAGTTGACGCCAAAGTGGGAAGGCCCTTATCGGGTGAAACGAGTCACTAGGCCTGGCGTTGTCCGCCTTGAGACCGAAGATGGCATTCCGGTGAGCAACTCCTGGAACATTGAGCATCTTCGTAAGTTTTACCCGTAGGGCGCGGTTGCCGGAACCTGTTCCGGCAACCACCTTTTGTACAAGTCTTGCCGATGCATGTAATCCTTTGTACAAAGCCGGTATGCAGACCCGATGCATCGATAAAGCTAGCGTGCTTCACACACCTTGTTGATTTCATGCTTTTTACTTCTATTTGCATGCGCTTATCTCGACACTTTGTGCAGCACCTACCCTGTAAGTGATAACGAGCCACAAGGCTCCATATCTTTATTTTCTCTTCTTTCTCTTTCTCAAAGAAAGGAAGGTTCCCTCGCACACAAGTTTGCCGGGGAAAGGAGAAGATAATGGTGTGGACCAAGCGTCGCTCAAGGAAGTCTAGCCTTACCGGGAAGCAAACGATGTAAAAGCTAAGTTGCCAAAGTTTGAGCAATCAGTTTTAAAAATTTTAAGTTATCTTCCTTGAACGACCGAACTTTGTATGGAAAACCTGCGCAGAGGAACCAACTCGTAGCTAGTTGCGCCTTACTTTGTTTCGAGTCCGCTCAACAACTTAAGTGAGCTGCGACTAGTTGCGACAAGGTTGCTTGTCGGAAGCGGCACCACCAAAGCGGCCGACGTCCCACACTCAGGCATGGGCTCGGTGCCAGCACCGACAAGTCCCCTAAAAGCGAGGGGCGAAAACATACAAAGGAAGGAATCAAGTAAAGGAAATAACGTAGCGATTGATATCCAAAATAAAGTTATATTACAAAATAGCTTGCCGAAGCTCTAATGGATTATTCCTATGACATGACCAGCAGCGGCAAGGGAAAGAGAAAAGCAGGCGGCCTAATCTACGCGGTGGCCCTCAACCCTCTTGATTCCGCTCACCCTGTCCACAATGGGTGCGACAAGGGTCTTGAGCGCCTCCACATCAGCATCCGTGGCAGGGACTTGAGGACGTTGGTGAGGCTGAGGCCTGGGTTGCGGAAGGCCACCTTCATCAGCACCTTTGGAGGGCTCCTCAGCAGATCTGGCGCGACTCCTCGGCCAGCTGTTTTGGGACCTCTTCCCGGAGTCGCTGGAGAGCCGTCACCACGCCCTTGAAGAACAAGCTGAGCTTGGAGCTGGGTTGGAGATGCTCGTCGGAGGGGTATCCAAGATCCACCATCCCCAGCTCCATCAGCTCGCTGTGGATGGCGGCAGCAGTATCCACGAGACCCTCGGTCCAGTGCTCCACATTCTCCCTCAAGGCACTCTGGGCGGCAACAGCATTCGCAGCAGCTCCTCGTCGGCCTTGATCTTCTCCTTCAAGGCCACCTCCCGCTCCTTGGCGCCGTCCAGCGTCTGAGTCAAAGTAGTTAGCATCAACTCAAGATCTGCATTGGAGTCCCTGGCGACGCTGAGCTCCATGCTCCTCTCGGCGAGATGGCCCTGCAGCTCACCAAGAGTGTAGGCTTCCTTCTCGCGCTCGTGCTTGAGTGCAGCAAGCTCCTCGCCGCTCTTCTTGAGGCTGGCCTCCAACTGCGCCACATTCGTCTCCAGCTCCTTCTTGGCGGCCTCGGCAGCCGCTGGCAGATCCTTTGCCTCCTTGAGAGCCCCGCCAAATGTTTCCTCGCGCATGGCGAGATCCTCCTCGTGGCTGTCCAGTTGACCTTCCGCGCCCGGCTTCGCCTTCCTACGCAGACAACTTCTCGGCGGCAAACCGCTGTTCCTCCTCAGCTGCAGCCTTCTCGAGGATGAAGGCCTTGCGCTCCTCGGCGAGTTGCTCCCGCTCCTCCGCCAAGGACCGGAGAGCTTCCTGGTTGCGGCCCCGGAGCTCCTCCGCGCACTTCTCGATGTCTTCTCCCGCCTTCGCGACAGCAGCTTCCGCAGCAGCTGCTCCTCCTCAGGCTCGCCGCTGCTGCTGCTTGCCGCGTCAACTAGCGTTAGCCCAGCGGAGGCGATCAGCTCTTCATCGAAGGTTTCTCCTTCGGCCGGCGCCCTGGAGCTCGACTCCCATGGGAGCTTGATGAAGACGCCGTCGCCGGCCTTCAAGTAGGCGCCGGGCTGGGGCTCTTCGGAGCCTGACGCTGCAGCAGCGGAGGGATCGGCGGTCGGTGTAGTGCCTGGCGCTCCTGCGGCCTCAGGGTCGTCAGTGCGATCGCCAGACCCCTCGCCAGCTTCTGCGGCGGCAGCTTCGGTGGCCTCTTCGCCGGCAGGCTCGTCAGCGCCGGCTTCTTCTTCCACGGCGGCGGCTTCGTCAGTGTTGCCGCGCACGTCCTCCTCGCCGGCGACCTCGGTCTCCATTGGCTCTGTGGCGGACGGATGAAGAAAGTCAAGCAAATATTCAAAGACAAAATCAGAAGAAGAAAAACACAAGGGAAGTACTCAGGCAAGAAGGTTACCGGCGCCGGGGGCTGCGGTCATGGTCTCCGCCACCAAGGGATCGCTGGTGCCGTCCCTTGCCGGAGAGCTGCCCCTTGCCGGAGAAGGCTCCCTTGCCGGAGAAGGCTCCCTTGCTGGGGAACGCTCCCTTGCCGGGGAATCCACCCTTGGCGGCGTAGTCGAAGCAGAACGAGGCTGCTCTGCTCCTACACAAGTCAACATTCAGATATCAGCAAAGGAAAAGGCACCCATGCACGCCGAACAGCAAGAAGTAGACCATATACTTACGCGGGGGGCTGCGTTGGGGGCTGCTTTGAAGGAGAGTTGCCTCATCCGGCAAGGTTGTCTCGGACGCGCCTCCTGCCATCGCAGTAGGTTCGTCCTCGACGACAATCACCGGGGTCTTGGCCCTCTTCGACATCCTTCCGGGCCAGCGCCCCGAAAGGAATGGATTCAGAGTAAAGCAGATCAGATACAAGACAAGGCAACAAATCGAAGAATTACAAGTACAGCAAGGAATCTTACTCTTCCTCTTCCTCGTCGGAGCTGAGCGCGGAGAGGTCGAATTCTGGCCCGCCTCCGGTACGACGAGGCGGAGGAGTGGGCTCCCTTGGACGCTTGGCGGGAGCGGGACCGGTAGCCTGCGAGGGCCCCGCCCCAGTTGCCGCAGCGGCGTGAGGAACTCCCGCGGCAACAGTGCTTGTCATGTGGAGCGCTGCCGCGACGCTGTGGTTGTTGGTCTGCCCGTCTGCCTGGCCGCTGCCTCCGCCTTGCGAAGACGCCTTCTTGGTGGAGCCGGTGGCTCCGCTCGCGGCACAAGTTGCTTGGAGGTGGAGAGGATGCGCCCTCGGCGGGCTCGCTCGACTTCGGCTTCGAGCTCACAAGCTCTTCCTCGCCGACGAACTCCTTTCGCCGACAAGGCTTGCCGCCTCGGCTGCCTCTGCCTCCTCCACAGTGAAGCCAAACCGCCATGCAGCGCTGCCGCCGCTTCTTCTAGCTCGGTGGCGATGTGCTGCATCTCGTCGCCGAGTGTCGCGGTGAGGCCCCTCCGCTTTCGCCGGGCGGGTGGCATCTCTACCAGATTGTCGAAGAACTGCCAAGCACGACGTCATCTCGCCGCTCTTGCCAAGTGGGGACAATTCCATGGGAGTCACACAACGGCATCATTGCACGGATGCGGTCAGCGACGAGTTGTTGCACAAATGAACGACGCCTCCGCAACCTAAACATCACCTGATGATCAGGATAAGGCTTGAACAGATATAAGAGCAATTCGTCAAGCTCCAAGACAGTGAAGTAGAAGTTGAGTCCTGGGCACAGCCTCATGATATCTGCCGCGTTACGAAATTCCTGTGCAGGTCTCCTTCTCTCCTGCAAGGGGCCGATGGCGCGGCGAAGAAAGTCCGTGCTAACAAAGGTTTACAAAGTGAGTCCGGCAAGTCCGAGGCGGAGGATTCGGTAATCGCTATCTTCAGCCTAGCGTCCTCCGGGGCCAGATTGCTCCAATCATTGCCGCGTACTACTGGGGTTTGGCGCTGGGCGGTGAAAGGCTGCGGGTTCTCCTCAACAATCTAGCACCAATCTGCCCTCCACTCCTCCCATTTGCTATGGAGCTCTCCCTCCAGATAGGCCTCTTTCTTGCCGACCCTGGAGACCCAAGCAATTCCTCCGCAAGGGCTCTCCTCTCGGCTCGGGGTAAAAAGAAGTGACGGAAAAGAGCTACATTTGGGTGGACTCCGACAAAGTTTTCGCAGATGTGCGAAAACTGCAATGGTCGAACGGCATTGGGGGTGAAATCAAGGAGGCGGAACCCGTAGGTGTTCATAATGTCACAAAAGAACTTCAGAGAAGGCGGGCAGAGCCCGCAGAGAAGAAGAAGAGCGCGAAGAAGGGATACCCCGTCGGGCCAGTTCTGCAGCAGAGCGGGCGGGGAGTACCTTCGCGGCGCTGGATGCGCCTGCGTCTCCGTCGACGAAGAGGTAGTAGTTCTCCTCATCTCCTCGCGGGCGAGCTGAGGGGAAGACGGCCCGCTCCTTCCGCAGCGCCAAGAAGTCAGAGCGCCTCGGCCGACTTCACGGTCTTCCCTTGTCGGCTTCGGGCCCATGGCGGAGGCGGTGGAGGAGATCGGCGGCGTTGAGAGTGCCGGTGGCGATGAAGTGAGCGCTGCTCTTTTCAGCCTTGAGAAGAAGGGGGAGCAGCGGTGGTTTTCGATGGGACAAAGAATCGGCAAGGTAGGCGGCGTGCCCTCGCTTCCCCTGCTTATAAAGAGGGAGGGGCGGACGCCCGATTTTCGAATAAAGAAACCCCCACGATCTCGCCCACGATCTCTCATACGACGCCACGTTCGATGCGTGCTGCCTGTGGGGGCGTGGTGGGTCAGGTGAGTTATGGTGTGACCCGAGCCGCGTGTGCCTGCAGCCTGCTTTTGGGCCTGGCCCAACAGCGCTTCGGCACCGTGTGTGGCCCAGCCCGGGGCTCCTGTCGTTGTACTAGAGTAGGGGTACCCTAGTATCCCGAACTTGTGCACGGGCAGTTGCAGCCCTCCGCGGCAAGGCTTACCGGGTAACCGCCAAGGTCCTCCGTGGTTCCTTTTGGAGCCATTCAAGAACTAAGTATTCAAGCCAATGAGACAAGGCCACGGATAGAGGAGCTTGCCGGGAAGGCCACCCAAGGCACATAGGAGACAAGACCCCGGCAAGAGGAGCTTGCCGGGAAGGCCACCCTAGGCACATACAAGACAAGGCCCCGGCAAGAGGAGCTTGCCGGGAATGCCCGGTGAGCGACAAGCTTCCGGGCGCAACAAGACAACAACCGCTGACAGGCGCTTGTCATGCATCACCACCTTCTGTACCTCACGCTCCAGCGCATCCACTAACGTGTCGCCTGGGCCTTTCCAGCGCTGCGTGGCGAGAGAGGTCTGTGCAGCCAGCGGTGCGAGGTGGCAAGCAATGACAAGTTTGCCATCGTGGCAAGCGGTGGCGCCCGACGGTCCCTCGCTTGCACCGTTAGGGCGACTAGATGGGCATTTAATGCCTTTGTCCCCGCCGCCGTGGTTAGGTATAGCACATCGCATTAATCGTACAAGTAGGTGTACCAACCACTATTTTTCCATTTGTACCCCCGTCTACGTTGCCACCTGTCGGAGCCTCTTGAGCATATAAAAGGAGGCCCATGCGCAACGTAGAAAGGGTTGGTCGATCTGTTCCCTCGACGCTCAGTCTCGTTAGCAGCTCGTCTGTACTGTAGCACTCGAGCGCTCCTGAGCAAGAACGCAATACACCTAGACATGCAGCAAGAGGGAGTATATTCTCTCGGAGGAAACTCCGAAGCTGGGTAAACCTCTCGCGTTAACCGCCTCGATCCGCTCTTAAATGCGACCTCCGCTCCCCGCCCGAACGAAAGGGGCTGGTCCATGAAGCCCCATAGGTGTTCGTGGGCCAGATCAGCCTGCCCCGACACTTTAGTGGGCCTCTAACAGGCCGAAGGACAGACATGGCCGAATATGACCCAAATCCTTCACGGTCGTTTATGGGCCGAAAGTTTTGATGGCCTGTAAATGGGCCCAAATTAAGCCGGACCTTTAATAGGCCGAAAATACACCGGGCCGTAATTCGGCCCAATTACTTAGCGGACTGTTAACGGGCCAGAAGTGACCATGGGCCGCATTGATGACAAGTTTAGACCAGGCCGTTGACGGGCCGATTTGACAGAGAATGTTGGGCCTTTTAGCTGGGCCGCCCATTATAGTCTGCAGAATCTTGTGGGCCTTTATCGGGCCGCCCATTATGGTCCATAAAATCTTGTGGGCCTTTAGCTGGGCCGGCCCATTATGGTCCGCTAAATTTTGTGGGCCTTTAGCTGGGCCGGCCCATTATGGTCCGCTAAATCTTATGGGCCTTCGGTTGGGCCGGCCCATTTAAACTTTGTGGGCCACTTTTGGGCCGGTCCAGCTAAAGGCCCACAAGATTCTGCAGACCATAATGGGCCGGCCCAGCTAAAGGCCAATGAGAATTTTACACGTGGAAAATCGGTATTGGTCGTGGCTGTTAACGGGTTATCGGATCCAAAATCCGACCCGATAGCTTAACGGCGTTCCATTACGGTGGATGCCACGTGTCGGTCACCCTTGATGAAAGCACTTATGTGACGCGCAATTTATCGTCATGGAAGTGGACACTTCCGTGATGATAATTTTTTTAATGTCATGGAACACTTCTACGACAGCACAGGTATGACTATCTTGATTCTGTCATAAATTTGTCATGGATGTACATGCATGACAAAAAACGCGACCTACTGTGACAAACACGTATCATCACGGAAGTGTATTTTTTTGTAGTGTGTAGACATCTATGAAACTAACATAGTAAGTATGTCTACCAACGGAAGAAGGAGCTGGACCCCATACATCAGAAAAAACAAGTTGCAATGGCTTGGTAGAAACACTAGTGGAAACAGGATATGGTAATTGATGAGATTTCGCTTTCTGACAAGAATCACAAATAGTCTCAAGACTACGCTCATCAACATGTGAGCTGATTATTTCGAAGCACTTGTTGAACAATAACAAAACAAGGATGTCCTAGCCGTGCATGCCACCGTTCCAATGAAATTTAGATGACACCACACACTCGTTTATTGAGGCTTCTAAACTGTGGAATCAAAGGGTAGAGCCCATGCACACATCTACCGCGGTAGAGAATTTTCCTCGTGGCCTGATCACGTATCAAAAAGAAGTAGGGGTGAAACTCAAGAAAAACTTTGTTATTCTATGGCAATACGATGAACAGAAAGAAGATTTTTCTCAGTTTGTGGGACATGTAAGATATTTCTAAGATGAATATTCCGATGAGGGTATTGACAATCGCATGACCAACATGATCTATCTTCATACCTTCACCGTTTGCGTTGTGGACTTGATCATGGCCACGGTACTTCTCTCTCATGGTCACCTTTTCAAGCTCATTGGTGCTGTGATTTGTGGCTCCAGAGTGAACGTACCAATTGGTATCAACTCCATAAGATGTATCTGCAGCTGCTGCAACTTTCTTGCGTTGGGAATTGTTCTATGCATAGCTCCAATCACAATCCTTTGCAATGTGGTTATTTTTTGCAAATTTGACATTTATTTTCATACTCATCATAACCTTGAAACATACGACCCCTATTGTTGTTATAGGAGGGGCGCCGGTTATTGCCGGAGTAGTAATTGCTGTTGTTGTGGTAGTGGCCGCCGCCACCACCAGTGTTGTAATTGCGGTTGCCGCCGGTGTTATAGTTGTTGCCATTGTTGTTACCACCATAGCCACCGCCGCGACCACCACCCTTGCGGTAGCCCTTGGGAGACCTGCCACAGCCTCTGGCAGCAAGATTGGCAGAGGATTTGAAGGCACCCGCCCCCGTTCCTTGGAACATCTCGACTTGTTGGTCGAAATTTGAGACCATGCCGAAGAGATCATCCACGGTTAGGGGCTCCATGCGGACATCCAGCACCAGGATGAGGGGCTGATAATCCATATCCAGCCCCCCGATGATGAAGGAGAGAAGCTCCTCGTCCTTGATGGGTTTGCCAGCTGCACCGAGCTCATCAGAGAGGGCTCGCATCTGACCAAAGTAAGTAGATGCACTCTGTGAGCCTTTTTGGGCGTTTGAGAGGGCGATGCGGCAATTGTTGGCGCGGGAGAGGGATTGGGCGGCGAACATGTTAGCGATGCTGACCAGATCGCGTGGGATTTTTCTAGGGATGCAACCTGAACAAGAACTTCCTTAAAGAGGTTCCGGAGGAGATAGGCCACGATCTGTTGGTCCTGGATGAGCCAGGGGTTGTAGGCGGGGTTGGAAATGATCTCTTCTTTCCCATCGGAGTTCTTGGTCATGATGGTCTTTGTGGGTTCGACTGTGGATTGACCGATGTACCCATATAGCCCAGCCCCCATGATTTGGGAACGAGCTTGGGCTTTCCAGAGGACATAGTTGGTTCGGTTGAGAGGCTCGGATGTGGTGTAATTGAGACCAAGGGGAGAAACTTGGGTGGAGGAGGACATGGCGGCTCAAGGTGGAAGATGAAGGCTGCAGTGGTGAGGGGTTTGCTAGATGCGATGGAACAAGGAGGCTCTGTATACCATATCAAGATGGGTAAATCGTCTCAACTCTCCCGGTGGAGAGCCCGCATATTATGTATGCATAGGATGGGGCTTATCACATAAATGCATACACTTGATTGTTACAACTGTGCATAGCACGTTGAGAGTAAGAGAGATACACGGAGGTTTACAAGAGAGTTAAAGAAGAGAGTTATAGGCATCAACTTCTAATAAACCATGTAAGTTTAATCTTGATCTTTAACTAGATATCCATAACATCCACCATAAGATATCCATAACAACCGCCATAATATATCTTTAACAAGGAGGAGTGGGGTGTGGTTGTGATTGGTGGCTGGACTGAGCGGAGGCATGGGGATGGACAACGCCGGCAGCGGCCACCATGGCAGATTGTTCCAGAGACTTCCTTTTTTAATTGCTCAGCAATGAAGTTGTGGGAGATAAGAGCATCTCCAAGCGCTTCGACAGTTCCCCTAGGCCACTTTTTGGGCGCCGGCCAAACAATGCCTCTGATCGCGCCCAGACACGAAAAGTGCCAGTTCGGCCCTTTTTTCTGCCCGGCGGTCACAGGCCGAACCCGGCGCACTGGGGGAGATCGGGGGCTCCAGCGCAAGGGAAAAGCATGGCTGGCCCACACCATCAGGTGAAAAGTCAAGATTTTCTTCCCCGACTCGCCTCCCACCCCCCGCGCCCTCGGCCGCCACTAGCTATATCCCGGCGCCGCCCGCCGCCCTTCACCGCTAGATAGCCATTCCCCGTCGGAAAAATAGCAGAGGTTCGCCGCGGCAGCCCCTCCGACAGCAGTTGGCCGTTTCCGGCCGCCGTTTCCGACCGCGGAGGGGAAGTTTAGCGGCGGGTACACGACCACCGGGCGCAAGGTGCTCGGCGATTTGCCTGCCTCGGCGGTGGACTTGGATGACGAGTAAGCGCTCGCCGTGCTACTGGAGGAGGAAGCCGAGGTCGACGTCCAGGAAGAAGAGCATCTCATGGTGCTCGCCGCCCTCGCCCAGCTACTGACAAGCAATGAAAAGCCGCAGCGAGGTGGCTCGGTGCCGGGGCGGGTGAAAGCAAAGAACCGTCATCGTCTCGAAGGCTACTGCATGCTCTACTCCGACTACTTCGCCGATGCTCCACTTCACGGCGACAAAACATTTCGGGGCCGTTATCGGATGAGCCGAAAGCTCTTCCTCCGGATTGTGAATTCCATCCGGGAATTCGACAACTACTTCAAGTGCAAGATGGATTGCACTGGCAAACTTGGATTCACCTCGATCCAGAAGTGCACGACAGCGATGAGGATTCTTGCATACGGAGCTCCCGGTGATTTACTCGACGACTATGGGCGCATGGCCGAGTCCACCAGCATAGAGTGTTTCTACAAGTTCTGTCGGGCAGCGGTGGCAGTATTTGGACCGCAATACTTGAGAACACCAAATGCAGAAGACACTGCTCGGGTCCTAGCACAAAATGCAGCAAGAGGATTTCCTAGGATGCTTGGAAGCATCGACTGTATGCATTGGAAATGGAAGAATTGCCCATTTGCTTGGCAGGGGATGTACAAAGGTGCCAAAGGTGTTTGCAGTGTGGTACTTGAGGCGGTGGCCACACAGGACCTCTGGATTTGGCACTCCTTCTTTGGTATGCCAGGAACTCACAATGACAAAGAACGTCTTTGCAAAGGTGCTCTCATTTCTTTGCCAAGCTTGTTGAAGGTCATTCTCCTCCGGTGAACTTCGAGATCAATGGGCGGCACTACAACAAGGGGTACTATCTAGCTGATGGCATCTATCCTAGATGGTCGACATTTGTGAAGACCATCTCAAACCCTGTGCCAGGAGGCAAGAACGCCTGGTTTGCGAAGATTAAGGAGGCTCGCGGGAAGGGTGTCGAGCGGGCATTTGGTGTGCTCCAATCTCGATTTGTTGTTGTCCGGTACCCCGCTCATACCAGGTCAAAAGATCAAATGTGGGAGATCATGACTTGCTGTGTCATCTTGCACAACATGATCATCGAAAGCGAGCAAGAAGACCCAGTGTTTGACACTGAACCATACTACAGGCAAGGCCCTCTAGCCGAAGTTGATCACCAACTACCGGCAACCTGGACTACCTACCTCAGTATGTGTCAGGAGATCCGAGATCCACAGGTGCATCATCAGCTGCAGCATGATCTGGTGGAGCACCTATGGAGCCTCAAGGGCGACGCCGGGCGCGACGTGTGATGAAATATTATTTGTTGAACTATATAATTTGTATTGAACTATTTGTTGTTGTACTATTTTGTTGAATTATTTGATTTTTCTGTGATGAAATATGTGATAAAAAATATTTATGTTCATAATTCAACGCTGAGCCACGGCGAACCACGCCGAATATGGGCCTATTCTCGCCCATATGGGCCATTTATTCGCCGAAAGTGGGCCGAAAAGTGGGCCAATTTTGGCGCCTGGGGGCGATGACTGTGCGCAAAACCGCCCCCAGCACCGATTGTATCGTCGGCTCGCCCCCAGGGGGCGATTTATATGCGTCCTGGAGGGGCCAACGGCTGGAGATGCTCTAAGGATGAACGAGGGAAGGCCTTATCTGCAAATGTGGAAAGAGGTGTGGGTATCTTTTTTACAAAATTGCCATAGTTTGCTTTCTATCCATCAGATATAGATCGGATGATCTATTTTGCAAGATGGCAGACACACCAACTCGTTTTTTATAAGAGTAGAGATAGTAGGCTCTATATACCTTCTCCTAAACGTCGCCCAAAAAACACTGGGTATCATAAATTTTTTGTCAATATACAAGTTGGTAATATTGTAATATCGCAACATTGTTCAGCGGAGTAACAGTTGACAACTTCTAAAATTCTTCTGTAGCATCCATACATACAAACAATTGCTATTACAAGTTTTAGCTGAAGCAAGGAAGGGTTTCTTTTCCCCTCCCCTTGCTAAAGTCCCAGGAGAGGCGGAAAAGAGGATGACACCGTCTTCACCCCGTGTCCACCGGTGAGGCCGCGGGTTACCTTCCCCTCGGCCGCTTCAGCGGCGGGAGGTGGGGGAAACCCCGATCCTCTGCTTTGACGTGTATATAGGGCATGGAGTATGGTTCTGGCTGGCGGCGTTGTGGAGGTGGCGGTGCTGCCGGAGTGGAGTAGGGTGTCGCGGTGCTTCCCCTTCTGCGGCGGCAAGGGAGGTGATGGTGTGGTTGCTCCGATCTAGCTCCTTCATCGTGCGGGCCTGCCATGTAGCCGAAGCTGAAGACTTCCCTCCGCGGTCTACAACATCACACCGGCTCTGGGTGAGTTCGGCGACGCCGAAGCGGAGGCGCGTTCTCAGCTCACGTTGTTGGATGCAGCAGTTTGGTTCCTCATGGATCTGAATGTATTTTCGTTGTTTTCTGGGGTGTGTTGTACTTCTGAACCAGCTAATAGATGTGAGGGTCCTTTCTGCAAAAAAAATTAGTTCACAAAAGAACACTTATTGACTAAAGAGGTGTATTTCCCTTAGGCTTTGTTTGGTTACACACTGTCCCAAGGGGACTGAAGGGGATTTAGGGGAAATTTTACTTGTAGGGAATTTGATCCTTACAATCCATGGCCACGGAACGTGGCCTTACTGTCAAGCGCGCGCGTTTGTCAATCAGTCTGGGGAGCAGAGATGCCTCACCGTGTTCATATTGATGCTGCTCACTCTCAAGGTATTGACCAAGTGTGGTTATTAATCGAGCTTGATTTACTATAATTTATGCATGGGAAGCGGGATGGGGGCCCTTGCCCCCGCCCCGCACTCACCCCCTCCCCTTCTCTAGGTATTGTTGTATTTTAAAATAACAATATAATAGGCTCTATAGACCTGTCTCGTGAAGTATGGCGTAGACAATGGAAAGAAAGCAATCGCGTTGCTAAAACCACCTTATAGTTTTGGGTTGTTTCATGGATATACAAATGCCAGAAATGGATTGGTAACTCTTTAAATGGCTGCTCACAATTTCTTTTAAGTATTAATCTGCCAGTCAATTATAGATTTTTATCATGCATATTTTTTTCAGGTTTGAAGCCACTAGAAGGATCAGAATGATGGAAAGAGAGCTAAATGAGTGGATATAGAACGCGGCGTCACCAGAATGTGCTAAAGTTCGGACGTGGTGAACTCCGGTATTGGCCATGACAACAGATGTTATCCAGGCAACATATGAGCACTGCTTGAAATGAGACTTGAGTGAATAGTAAACTTTGAAAAAAAAAGTAAAAATTGAAAATATTCTGATTTTTTTTGGTAAGAAACATTGATGTTTTTCTTACACGCGTGCAAATTTTCACGATGGAAGTACATTCGTGGAGATGTGGGTAAACAAAAATTTTGAGAGAAAGAAAACATTTTTTTTTTGAACCAAGACATATATTTTTCTTGTAGCTGCAAAAGAAAATCAGGTGAGTTAGTTGCGTATAGCTAGCTCCGTTCAGCAAAGACCAGCTGAGGTAGTTGAGCCGTTGCAGATTTGTAGCGCTCTAAGGAGCGCCCGGTGCGCAAATTGGTACGGAGAAAAAGGATCGCGCAGAAAAAAAAAAGGGGAAGCGCCCGACGGCAGCCTGGGCATCGATGCCAGCCCAAATCCTGGGATGGGGGAGGGGGGGGATTTGACCAAGTTGGGAGGGAATCGAAGCCTGGCGCCCGTCGTAAGCGCCCCCGTTGTACATGCCCTTATGCCGCTGCACGTAGGAACACACGCGTAATGGGACAAGTAGCTCGCTAGCCCATTGCCCATTGGATTAGACCGATTTTGTAATGAAAAATACTCCTCCCGTTCGGAATTATTTATCATAGAAATGGATGTATCTAGACGTATTTTAGTTGTAGATACATTCATTTTTATTCACTTTTAAGACAAGTAATTTAAAACGGAGAAAGTACCAGATTAGGTCTGTGTGCTCCGCCCTTAGGATTACCAAATGTGTCCTAGACTCCTACCACGTATTAGTAGCATTATTATTTGTCTATGTGAATGTGATAGCTGGCCTTTAAAATTAATAAACACTAATGATGAACGTGCATGCACCGATCGATGCAAGCCACAAACAGTGTGAAATGTTCAACATGCATGTATCACAGACGCAGAAAGCATTTTCTCTCCGTCTACCTAAGTTCCTGATCACTTTATGGTTCTTCTAGCTAAGGTGCTGCTCACTTTTATCACGATACTGCACCCACAGCACTACAGGCTTTGACCAAATATATTTTCAGATATGAAAATGGATGGTTTTTGAGAGAGGGCTTTAAGGAACTTATATATAAAACATGGAATAAAAAGTATAGCGGAGATGTGTTGGACAGATGGCAATTTAGGATGAGGGAATTGAGGAAAAAAGCTATGGGGTGGAATAAAAATATGGATGCTTGGTACAGGAAAATTAAAATAGAAATTATTAAGGAATTGGATGATATTGATAAGAGAGCAGAGAGAATGGGACTGACTGCTGCAGAAAGAACTGAGCAAAAAGAGCTTAGAATGCAGCTGAAAAGAATTATGACACAAGAAGAAATGAAGTGGTTACAGAGATTTAAAGACAAAGAAATAAAAGATGGAGATGGAAATACTAGATACTATCATGCAAGAGTAACTGGAGGAGAAGAAAAAACAGAATAATTTCCTTAGAACAAGATGAAGGGATCATAGAAGGAAATGATAACCTGATGAAATATATTACTAACTTTTATAAAAATCTTTTTGGACATCTTGAGGATTCCAACATATCATTGAGGGATATGGAAATGGAAAAAATATCTGCCCAAGACAAAGAGGAATTATTGTCCCCCTTTTCCTTGGATGAAATTCATAAAGTAGTGTTTGGTATGAAAAGAAACAAAAGCCACGGACCAGATGGATTCCCTGCTGATTTTTATCAGGATTTTTGGGAGTTGGTTAAGTGGGACCTTAAAGCTTTAGTTGAGGGATTTGCTAGGGGAGATATCAACATTGCCAGGATTAACTATGGCATTATTACCCTTGTCCCTAAAACCAATGATGCCAAGCAAATACAAAAATTCAGGCCTATATGCCTGCTTAATGTGAGTTTCAAAATTATTACAAAAGTTCTGATGAATAGGTTGACAAAATGTGTTGCACCTGTCATTTCCAGAACACAGACTGCATTCATCAAAGGGAGATACATTATGGAAGGAGTTGTCATACTTCATGAAGCCTTGAACAATTTTCATAAAGATAAAGAAGATGCGCTGGTATTTAAAGTAGATTTTGAAAAAGCCTATGACAAAATTAAATGGCCCTTTGTTATTTAGATGCTTAGACAAAAAGGCTTCCCTGGTAAATGGTGTGATTGGATAATGGAAACAATGAGAGGGGGGCATGGAGGAATAAGGGTTAATGATGAAATTGGTCCTTTCTTCAAGACTTTTAAAGGGCTTAGACAGGGAGATGCTATGTCACCATTACTATTTGATGTGGCTGCTGATGCCCTTGCAATTTTAATGAATAATGCTTTAAAAATGGACATTGTTAAGGGAGTATTGGGGAAAGATGAAAACAAGGGGGTTAATATGTTGCAATACGCCGATGATACTATTTTCCTGATCAAAGATGATGAAGCAAGTGTCAGAAACCTCAAATTCATTTTAGGGGCTTTTGAACAGATGTTGGGACTAAAAATTAACTTTCATAAGAGTGAGTTGATGTTGTTTGGTAAAGCCAAAGGTAAACAATCACTTTACCAGGAAATATTGACATGCAAAATGGGAAATCTACCTATCAGATATTTGGGGATGCCTGTATCTGAGGCTAGCATTAGAAACACACATTGGAGCTGTGTGACTGATAAAATTGAGAAAAGATGTGGGTGTTGGCAGGGGAAATTGTTAGGGTCGATGGCGGGGAGAATCACTCTGGTGCAAGCCTGCTTGACTAATATCCCCTTGTTTGTGATGTCCTTCTATGCTGTGCCAAAAGGAATTATTAAAAAAGCTGATTTTTATAGAGCAAGACTGGTATGGCAAGAAGATGAAAATGTTAGAAAATATCATCTAGTAAACTGGAAAGAACGTTGCCTACCCAAAGAATTGGGAGGTTTAGGGATTCTAAATTTAGAAGTAATGAACATAGCTCTATTAGCTAAATGGTTCTGGAACATGGAAACAGAGGAGGGGGTGTGGCAAGATATCCTGAAAGAAAAATATGGGAAGAATGAATGTCTAGCTCTGATGGAAAAAAAACCTGGGGATTCCCAGTTCTGGACCAGTCTTCTGAATATTAAGAATATATTTTACAAGTTTGTGAAGAAGAAGCTGGGGGAGGGGAAGAACATTAGGTTTTGGGAAGATATCTGGGTGGATGACAAGCCCTTAAAAGATGCATACCCTAGAATATATGATATTTGCTTTGATCATAAAATTACTGTATATGAGGCCATCCAAAAAGGGTGGAAAGGTTTCAAATTTAGAAGAACTTTACATGGAGAGACTCTAGAACTATGGAATGCTTTAAAAATAGATGTGAAACAATTAATATGCATGAGGGGAAAGATATAATTGAATGGACCCTCATCACGATAAAAAATTCTCGTGAAATCTCTATACAGAGAATTGATTGCGTCTGGGATTAAATTTCCACAAAAATATCTTTGGAAAATTAAAGTTCCTGCTAAGATAAAGGTATTCCTGTGGCTAGTGAATAAAAAGAGCATCCTGACTAGGGATGTTTTACTCAAAAAAGGGTGGAAAGGAGGGAAAGAATGTGTGTTTTGTGGACAAAATGAATCTATTGATCATCTGCTGTTCACTTGCTCTGCAACGTCTTTGCTATTGAATTTGGTCAAGTGCGTTTGTAATCTGAAATCTAGTCCTTTAAGTGTAAATGATTGTTTTGGGGGGTGGATTAATAAATTCAATAAAGAGGACAAGAAAATGGTGATGATAGGGGTATCTGCTTTATTCTGGGCTATTTGGAAAAGTAGAAATGCAATTGTCTTTGAGAGGAAAAGGATTAATGATCCTTTACAGATTATCAAGCTAATGGTTCTGTGGTTGCTTGATTGGTCCATTTTGCAGACAAAGGAGCCGCCAAAAAAAATGCTGGAACTGGGGGCAAGAGTACTAGAACGTGCAGCAAGTGAAGTGTATACCTCTGCCTCGAGCAGTTGATCCTGCGGCGTCTGCAGTGGAGCCCGACCATGCTTCTGCTGAGCTTCCTTCCCCAATGGAGGTGGTGAATGCCTTGGCCAGTGTCGAGGTTCCTGAGGCTGGAAAGGTGGCTGAGGATACCGACCGCCCGATGGCCGAGAGGGCGTCCAAGTATGCGCGCAAGAAGGAGAAGATGCTTTGCTACCGTTGTGGGGAGAAGGGCCACTTCATTGCTGAGTGCGTGGCCGAGCTGTGTGACATGTGTGGCAAGCCGGCTCATGCCTCGGGGGAGTGCCCGTTATTGCGTGACTTGCCTCCGACGCTGAATATCTATGGAGTTTACTGTGCTGAGCTTATGTTTTTTGAGTCCCCGGCGGCGAGAGAGGTCCCGGAGGATACTCTGAGTTTGACTACTGGGATTGTGAGAGCGACCCAGGGCGAGGTGACTGAGGCGCAGATTGTGAGGAGGCTTCAGGAGCTGGCTCCCGGGGATTTTAGATGGGATCTAGTGCTCATCGAGGATGGGTTTTTAAAGTTGATTTCCGTCTGCTGATGACCTGCAGAGACTATTGAGCTTTGGCTTGTGTAAAGTTCCGTGGACTAAGTGTATCCCGGAGTTCAACGAGTGGAAGCAGGTTGAGCCTAAAGGAAAGCCGCCACGCAGTCTGGTTGTGGTTTATAGGGGCTCCATCTAAGCCTCTGCAGGATGCTCGAGTGGTGGCCGCTTTAGGCATCATGGTTGGAAAGACTGAAAAAAGTGGATATGGCTTTCACGCTGCGCCCATGGGGTTGCACGGCTTTTAGTTAGCATTCTGGATATTGAGTTTGTGCCTGATAAGGTCAACTGGACCTATAGGGGAGAGGTATTCCCGCTAGAGATCGAGTTTGAGGACACCGATCTATTTGATGATGTTGTTAATGGTAATGATGTTGACATGCACGACAGGATGGTAATGCTGGGGACAAGGGGCCACCGTCAGATGGGCCCGCGCGAGAGGTGTCTAACGGTTCTCACCCAGTTTCTCAGTCGCCCAGGGAGGGGACCGGGGTTGAGCCCGCAGTTTCACCAGCGGTGCCCGTGACTACTGTGCGGTTTGGGTCTTTTGAGCCAGCCTCGGCACCTCCCAGACTCTGGAGTGACCGGGTTGAGTTGGGTGATTGTCTTGAGCGCACGCTCCCTCCATTGGAGTTTGAGAGGAAGGCTGGTTTGTCTGCTGGACGACAGGCGAGGACTTTGGTCGGCGCTACGGAGAGGAGGCATGAGGTTGCTTCTCCTGTGCTGGCGCCTCACGCGGACGAGACCTCAGTGTCGGCGATCAGTCGCATTGGGTTGTGGGGAGGGGATCGGGGCAGGTGGCCCTGCCTTCTCCTGTCCCCCATAACGAGCCCGTGGCGTCGGTGTCGCTGCCCCGAGGGGTCGGGCCGGTGAGAGAGGGAGCCCGAGGCAGGAGGCCTCGGCTACTGCTACTCCGGTGGTGGTAACCACTGAGGGTGCTGCTACGTTAGGGGGGACGCCGGGGCAGGAGGCCCTGTCTCCTCCCTCTCCACCGACAGTTAGGAGGACCACCTCGCCGTTGGCTCTTTCGATCGAGCCGGGCGGCCGGGTGGGAGGAGGGTGCGGGCAGGCGGCCCCACTCTACCCTCCTCGGCACTACCTTTGGTCGGGTCCCGGGTGTGGGCACCCGTCTCAGAGATCGGGAACCCGCAGACGCCATCTCTGGTAACCGGCACCACCTTCGTGGCTTGGTGCGGGTTTTACTAGGGAGGAGGTTGTCGCGTTTGGTGGGATCCCGGATCCTATCTCTGAGGGGCGACGGATGAGTGCTCACATCCTCGACATCCCTGAGGTGGACGATATGCAGTAGCGGTGCGCTATGAGGGCGACCAAGCTTCAGGAGGCTGCTTTATCTTCTGGTTTGTCCGTCAACCTATCTAATTCCTTATTGCATTTTCCTATTGAGGACATTATAAATAATGCAAACCAATTAGGAGTTTCACTAGGTGCTACGGATAGTGAGATTACCGATTCTGTGAATGATCTATTAGATTTGGAGGTGGAACGTGCTCTAGAGACTATTCGTAATCTTGCAGCAGTTAAGCCAATGAATGATGATGAGATTAATGTGTTAGGGGTTAGAGTGCTCGATAATCTGTGTGCGGATCTAGCACCCCCCATTCATGACGCTGAGGAAGATGATGCACCCCTAGAGAATGATGATAGTCGTATTTGTGAACCCGGTCATGAGGACCGGGAGACTGAGCTTAGTAAACCTAAGCGTAAGTGGAAACGGAAGATTTATCCCGATTCCGCAGTTCGTAGGAGTGCTAGGATTCGAACCACTAAAAAATTCCATGATGAAATATGAGAGGAATTTTTTGGAATAGCAGAGGTCTGAAGGACTTGGCTAAAAGAAGATTCCTAGCTGAGGCTGCTTTAGAGCAGAGGTTAGATTTTATTGCTCTATCGGAGACGGGTAGAGATAACTTTGCACCACAGTTTCTCTCCTCTCTTGTGGGTGGTATTGATTTCGATTGGCATTGCCTACCTCCGCGAGGAAGATCAGGTGGTATCTTACTAGGTGTGAGATGCGATTCGCTTGAAGTCCGAAGTGTAGTGATGGGGGACTTCGCGGTGAAATTTCGAGTTAGGTCTAGGGTGGATGGTTTTAATCGGGCTCGTGGCGGTCTATGGTGCCGCACGCCCGAGCTTAAAGCGGAATTTCTAGCGGACCTTGTTCGAATCTGTGGGTCGTAACAACCGCCAATTTTAGTTGGAAGTGATTTCAATATCATCAGGAGGAGAGAGGAGAAGAACAATGATAACTTTGATGGCAGATGGTCCTTTATGTTCAACACCATTATTGAAAGCTTAGATCTGAGAGAGATAGAGCTCTCTGGTCGAAAGTTTACCCGGGCTAATGCTCGCCAAACCCAACCTATGAAAAACTTGATCGAAGTTCTTATGAAGCGTGGAGTGGGAACAAATGTTCCCTCTTGTTACGGTGCAAGCTCTTTCGAGGGGAATATCTGATCATACCCCACCGCTCGTGGACTCAGGGGAGCCGAACCACGTGGGTAACAAGAACACCTTCTCATTCGAGATGTCATGGTTTGAGCGCGAGGGGTTCTTGGACTTGATTGCCAGGGAATGGGTAAAAGGTGTAGGAGGCAAAACTGCGATTGAGCGTTGGCAAAATAAGATTAGGCATTTGAGAAGCTTCTTACGGGGTTGGGCTAAACACCTCAGTGGTGACTATAAGATTGAAAAGGATAGACTGCTTATTCTTATACAGGACCTGGACATACAGGCTGAATCCCATATTTTATCACCTGCTAAGCTTCAGGTTAAAAATGAGGCAGAGAAGAGGTTAAAATAATTGCTCCGCGCGGAAGAACTGAAGTGGGCTTTGCGTGCTAAAGTCCGAAAAGTGGTCCAGGGGGATGCGAATACTCAGTTCTTCCATTTGATTGCTAATGGCAAACACAGAAAGAAGCGTATCTTTCAGCTTGAGCAAGACGAGGGCATTATTTTAGGTCAGGATAACCTAAAAACAATATTACCGAATATTATAAGAAGTTATTTGGACCTCCGGAGGATAATAGTTTGTCCCTCGATGAGTCCAGGACTGAGGATGTACCTCAGCTATCGGCTGTCGATAATGATATTCTGGTTGCCCCGTTTTCGGAGAAGGAGGTGTTTGAGGCCATTACACAAATGAAAAACAATAAGGCTCCTGGACCGGATGGATTCGGCAGAGTTCTATAAAAGGTGCCGCACATTATTACGGGGATTTACTACCTATGTTCCATGATCTGCTCTTCCGGACAGCTTCAATTATTTCACTTGAATTTTGGGACTATCACACTGCTTCCTAAGAAGACAGATGCGGTGAGAATTGAGCAATTCAGGCCAATCTGTCTCCTCAATGTTAGTTTCAAAATTTTCACCAAGGTCGGGACTAACAGACTCACACAGATTATGATTACGTGGTGCAACAGTCCCAAACCGCTTTCATGCCGGACAGAAATATCCTTGAAGGGGTGGTAGTCCTGCATGAAACGCTCCATGAAATCCATTCCAAAAAATTAGATGGAGTGATTTTTAAGGTGGATTTCGAGAAAGCGTATGATAAGGTCAAATGGCCATTTCTCCAACAGTCATTGCGTATGAAAGGTTTTGATGAAGCTCGCGCCGACAAAGTTGAATCATTTACGCAAAAAGGTAGTTTGGGAATTAGAGTTAATGATGACATAGGTCACTATTTCCAGACACATAAAGGCCTAAGACAAGGAGATCCGATGTCGCCTATCTTGTTTAACATTGTGGTGGATATGTTGGCAATTTTGATAGGTAGGGCTAAGGAAAATGGTCAAGTCGGTGGATTGGTACCTCATCTTATTGATGGAGGTGTTTCCATCCTTCAGTACGCTGATGATACAATCATCTTTATGGAGCATGACTTGGCCAAGGCGAGAAATATGAAGCTGGTGTTATGCCTATTTGAACAATTGACCGGGTTAAAGATCAACTTTCATAAGAGTGAGCTGTTCTGCTTTTGGTAGGGCCAAAGATGAACAGGATGCTTATAGGCAATTGTTTGGATGTGAGTTGGGAGAGTTGCCCTTCTCTTACTTAGGGATTCCGATCCACCATCAGGTCGACAAACAGAGAGTGGAAGTGCATCGAGGACCGATTTGAGAAGAAAATGAGTTCTTTGGAAGGGTAAGCTCATGTCATACGGAGGCCGATTAATTCTAATTAATTCGGTGCTCACGAGTATGCCAATGTTTCTTCTATCGTTCTTTGAGGTGCCAGTTGGGGTTAGGAAGAGATCGGACTTACATCGATCGCGCTTCTTTTGGCGGGATGATGAGCTTAAAAGAAAATATCGACTTGCTAAATGGGATATCATTTGTAGACCGAAAGACCAAGGGGGTCTCGGGATTGAGAATCTCGAAGTTAAGAATAAATGTCTTCTTAGCAAGTGGCTGTGGAAGCTTTCTTCGGAGAATGATGCTATGTGGGCTCAAATCCTTCGCAGCAAGTACCTCCTGACAAAAACTTTGTCCTGTGTTACGATCCGGCCGACCGACTCGCCTTCTTCCGGAAAGGCCTTATGAAAGTCAAACAGGCTTTGTTTAATAGGACGAAGTTTGTTATTGGAAACGCACGCAGTACACGCTTCGGGAGGATACTTATTCGTGAGACACCCTTGGCCATCCAATACCCGTCTTTGTACCGCCTTGTTCAACGACGTGAGGTGTTCGTTGCATCGGTCTTTCAATCTACCCCCCTTAATATTCAGTTCCGACGAGCGCTAGTGGGCAATCGTTGGGAAGAATGGCTCCGTCTAGTTAGGAGACTGATGGAAGTCCAGCTTTCTCGACAACCCGATGAATTACGCCGAAGTTGACTAAGTCCGGAGTATTTACGGTCAAATCAATGTATATTGATGCTATTAATTCGCACTCCATTCCTACGTCCAAGCATGTTTGGGATGTCAAAGTTCCTTTGAAAATAAAAGTGTTTATGTGGTTTGTCCATAAACAAGTTATTTTAACTAAGGACAACTTGATAAAGCGTAATTGGACAGGACCTACTAGGTGTAGTTTCTGCGATCGGAATGAGACTATCAAACACCTCTTTTTTGATTGCCCGCTGGCCAAGGTTCTTTGACAGACGGTCCATATTGCTTTTAATTTCAACCCACCGAATTCTGTTAATGCGTTAATTGGGACATGGCTTAATGGGATTGAGCCTGACTTAGCGAGACATATTCGGGTTGGAGCCTGTGCTTTCCTGTGGACTATCTGGAATTGCAGAAATGATTTGGTCTTTAACAGAATATCATGTATACATTTTTTGCAGGTCTTATTTCGAACTACGGCACTGATCCGTTCGTGGTCGCTACTCACCTGCAGACGGAGGCTGTGGAGCATTTGGTTCTCGGGTCTTTCCATTGTGAGATGGTAGCTCGGATATCTTCAACCGGTTTGGATGGCGGTCATGTAATAGGATAGGCATTTAGTATCCCTATCTAGTTTTAGCCAGCCGGTTGTGGCGTCTTTTCTAGGCTAGTTGATGTTTCTAGCCCTCTTTGGCTCTGTGTGAGCTTTATGTGCTTTTCTATTACTTTTTGAGACCTTTGGAACCTTGTGGCACTACTTTATTTGATTAATAAGATGGCCGTATGCATCTATCTGATGCAGAGGCCGGGGAATCCCCTTTTCGAGAAAAAAAGGCACATCAACCAACAAATACGTCCACCCATCACTGGTGGAAAAAAGGCCTTTGGTCGCGGTTCGCAACTGCCATTAGTCGCGGTTGGGCAACCGCGACCAAATAAGCGCGACTAATGCCCCCCACCTTTAGTCGCGGCTGCTTAAGAACCGCGACCAAAGGCCCGTCCACGTGGGCGCCAAGCGGCCGTCAGGGCGGAGGACCTTTAGTCGCGGTTCTTCTGGCCAACCGCGACTAAAGGCCGCCACAGGTTTAGGGTTTTAGCCCCCCCCCCCCTAAACCTGTTTTCTGTTTAATTTGTATTGTTTTATTTCTTTTGTGATGAGATAATGTTTTATTTTTATAGAAAACCCCCTGCCACCACTGCCACTTATCCATTACCGCCATCATCGCCACTTATCCATTGCCGCCTCCACCGCTGGCACGCGCCGCCGCTGTCACGCGGCACGCCGGAGAAGCCAAGGAAGGGGTGAGGGCGGGCGAAGCGGGCGGCGCTGGGCGAGGGAGGCCTCGGCGGCGTTGAGGGCGGGCGAGCGAGGCGGCAAGACGAGGCCGAGGCTGCCGGGCGCGCGCTGTAGGCGAGGGCGACGGGCGGGCGGCGCCGAGGGCGAGGGCGACGACGGGCGGCGCCGAGGGCGAGGGCGACGGGCGGGCGGCGCCGAGGGCGCAGAGATTAACAAAGCGAGAATCGAATCGAGAAGACGAGAATCGAGCCTTGTATTTATAGTTTCTCCTTTAGTCGCTGGTCGCCCGCCCAACCGCGACTAAAGGGTTTTTATGGTTTTTTATGCTCTCGCCCCTTTAGTCGCGGTTGGCGACGAGACCATGATTAAGGTACCCTTTAGTCGCGGGTCGCCTGCCCAACCGCGACTAAAGGGTTTTGGCGGGTTTTTTGTGTTCCGCCCCACCTTTAGTCGCGGTTGGTTCCGCCAACCGCGACTAAAGGCCGCCGCAGTTTAGGGTTTTAGCCCCCCCAAACCTGTTTTCTGTTTAATTTGTATTGTTTTCTTTTTAATTTGTATTGTTTTCTGTTTAATTTGTATTGTTTTATTTCTTTTGTGCTTTATTTTAATTTTGAAGGAGTTTCACATATTCTACGGTACTACATACATGCATATGAATGTACAATTTCAAACAAATTTGAAATTAGAACCAAAAAGAATTCAAGAGGAATATACAATATATATTCAATATCATCGGATGACCATATACAATTTTGAACAAGTTTCCATACATAATTTAATGCATATAAAGTTCTACGTCCTTTGTATCTACATAGGGGAGGGGCTTTAGTTACGGTTGGCCTGGCAAACCGTGACTAAAGGTGCCCGAAGGCCTTTAGTCGCGGTTGTCCTGGCAAACCGCGACTAAAGACCCTCACACGCGCTGGCCACCGAGCGCCCTGGGCCCAGGCCTTTGGTCGCGGTTCACCTCCAGAACCGCGACTAAAGGTCCCATTAGTCGCGGTTCCTACAGCTTCGCGACTTATAGGGCTGGACGGAAGCCTGTTTTTCCACCAGTGCATGAGATCTAGTACATCTACTGAACCTTGGATCCCAGCTCGTAGTGTCCTTTGCTGCAACTGGCGTGAGCTTTGCACCAGTTGCATGGGATAATGATGATGGTTATAGCGTGATCCCTGCAATACTCCCGTCGCTTGCCCTGATAGAAATGTTCGTGGACAGAAACCGAGCGACGACGACAATGGTCTCTAGCTAGCTGCTGCTGGAGATAAGGAATTTGCAGGCTGGGCACGCACCTTTTGCACCATGAGCTTTTCTAGGATTCGGAGCTGGAAATCTTGCTGAGTAGTGCCGCCCAAAAAGGCCACATCACATGAGATTCCCTTCACCGTATAGCTTCTAACCTAGGCTGCATCACGGCTAGGTGCATTCCCAGGTTCATCTATCCGGCTCCAAGACCTTGCATGCATTTGCACACCACAGTCCACATGGGGCAAACAAGCTTGCTACTAGATCTTTACTCTTTCGCCTAGACTTATAAATAGCAGCCGGCTATGTGCTCCTCAGCAGGGTAGATTAGACAAGTGAGGTGTGGTCCGCGGAAGATGAACAGAGTCCTGGCTAAGTAGTTTGGTTGGTTGTCCACTGGAGTTCTCCTCAAATCACTTCAGTAGCTAGCTTAACTATGTCTCAGTGCATTGACACTTTTGCAAGTGCGCACAGGGTGCTTGACAGCTGTGCATAGTGAAGTGTTCGCGGGAACTCTGGGTGGCAACTAGCAATTTCAATACAGGTTTGAGAGTGCTTGTGTTTTAATTATAGTGGTAGGTCCATGTATGAGATCCATATACATTAACATGATGATGGGCACGTGAGAATTAATCGAGTTTGGCCTCGTCGGGAGTTCCCTTCAAGCACTTCAGGAAGCATCTCTTTCAAGGCATTTCTGAAGTGTTTGGGGGAACTCTTGTTGTCGCCAAGCATTTAGTAACCATATGGGCCACATACCATAAGAGAGATGTACTAATGGCAAACCAAGTTTGGTATTAGCGGGAGTTCCCTTCAAGCACTTTACGGAGCACCTCTCCAAGGTATTATGTGAAGTGTTTGGGGGAACTCTTGTTGTGGCCAAGCATTTAGCGGATACTGCAGGTTATATCGCGAGAGATGTGTTGATAACAAGCTATGTTTGGTATTACCCGGAGTTCCTTTCAAGCACTTCACGAAGCATCTTTCTAAGGGCTTATGTGAAGTGTTTGGGGGAACTCTCGGTTTCACCAAGCATTTACAATGCTAGCCACATACGATAAAGAGATGCACTAATAGCAAACCACATTTGGTATTACCGGGAGTCCCTTCGAACACTTCATGAAGCTCCCCTTTGAGGTATTATGTGAAGTGTTTGTGGGGGGGGGGGGGGGATTCTCGGTTAAACCAAGCATTTAGCCGGTATCACATGTCATAAACCACAAGACAAGTATTGATGGTGAATCATGTTTGGTATTATCAGGAGTTCTTTGTGAAGCACCTTTCCTAGGGCTTCTGTGAAGTGTTTGGGGGAACTCTCGGTGTAACCATGTTTGGTATTACCATGAGTTCCTTGCAAGCACTTCACGATGCATTATTTCAAAATGCCAAATTATTTCTGGAAACTCTCAGTGCCACCAGGCTTTACTCAATGCCGGCCAAGAACGCAAAGAGATGATCAATGCGAAGCATGTTTGATTTACCATGGATTCCTTCCAAGCACTTCATGAGGCCTTATTCCAAACACCACTGTGAAGTGTTTGGGGAACCATCGGTGCGAGCAAGTATTACTCAACGCGTTTGGGGAAACTCTTGGTTCCACCAAGTAATGTTTGGTTTTACCAAGCATTATTTTTGAACATTTCATGAGGCGTTGTTACGAGGCCTAGTGTAAAGTGTGGCAGGAATTGTAGATATCACCGACACGTCCTAAATGTATCTATAATTTTTTTAAATTTTCATTCCATAATATCATTGAATATGTATTTTCGACCATTTATTTGGACTAACATATTAAGAAAGTAAAAGAGTGCCCGTTGTTGTTTTTTGTATCTTTTGTTACGGAAACTAGGGCATTTATGAAAGTACACAAAATTTGAGAAAATTTGAGGGACACTTTTAGTCATAAGAGGACCAGTGCCGGCACCTAGGGCCAGGGGGAGCCCATAGGGCCCACAACCCCCTACACTCACCCTACAGCTGGGGCGCGCTGCCAGGGCGTGTGGGGCCCTGATGCATTGTTTCCCTCGATTCTCGTACCCCTGTCTAATAAATACTATGAAAACATCCTCATAATTATCATACTTTTTCCACCACTATCGTCACTTCGTGTTTCAAGACGATCTCTATACGACCATGTTGTGACACTCTGGGGGGGTTGCTGCTCCCATTGCGAGGTCTCCACATGGAGTATTAACTATAGGTGCAAATGCATATCGGTCCATTGATACATGAACATACTACCGATATAAAGTCATCACAATGTATGCTATTATTCTCATCAATGCTTTCATTGTTTATTACACGTACACATGCTTATGTTTTCATGTCACTATTACCTGGAAAGAAGCAACTTGTGAACCTGCGAACCCGTTCCAATTTTCCTCAAAAAAATTACCACAACTTTACTTTGCATGCAAGTTTCTATATAATTGTTTATTTTGAAAATACAAAAATACTTCAAACCATAAAATACACCCATGACTTGTTGCAACTAGCATAGCTAGGGAGATTGACAACCTCGGAGTTGTTGGGGACAGAAGTGAAGTTCCTAGTTTCTGGTTGCAGTGTTGTTGACTGGAGTTCAGAGTGTTGCATCTATGGGTTGATCCTTGGTTTTTGAACTAAGGAGAAGATTTGCCACTTGCTTCAAACTCATGCACTCGGGAGCCAACAATCGTTGTCAAGAGCAATTGCACTTGAAGCAACAAGCAAATTTTGTGGTGTCTTTGTCAGGGAGGTAACTAACATTAAGTCTCAGTCTGCATTACTACTATTTATGTTCCTCGTTATTTAGTTTGCTTAGTTGCTTTTATTTATTATAGTTTACTTTTCTGCATTACTTATGCACAACAAAAATATTGTATTTCATCACGTAGTTAATTTCTTCTACTTAGTAGTCATTTAAAGTCTATCAAAAAAATATGGTGACACCTGATCTAGAAATTCTTTTCTTTCAGAAAAAGGGAGGTGAAACATAAAAAGACTTGTGATCGACAAGCTTGGACTGACACACCTAGATACTTCCATTTTGCATCTCGAGGAATCCGTCAAAGATTGGTGGTCTAGGAGAACCGACAAGACCAATCCCGGTGGAAAGGCCTTGGCCTCCCTTACCCGACTCGTCTCTTGGACTATCTAGAACGAGACAAACTCGCGCGTTTTCCGCCACAAAAGCGCTCCACCGCCAATTTTGCTCGGCATCATCTTGAGGTAGGCCAGGTTGTCGCCCACCGCGGGGGCAAAGAACCTAGAGAAAATTGTATCGCAAGAGTAATTTCATGTGGCTTGTGTGCGATATCTGTAAAACTCTTTTCACTCCTTAATTAATATATGAAGTAACTCTTTTGCCTCAGTTTCGGAAAAAAAATTGCATGCTAGATCTGAACAAAAATGCTCAACAGATGCTCTCCTCGGTAACTTTTATTTGGAACGTTTCCGGGTTTAAATATGTACTGTCACTACAATATGAGTTCTGACATGTTTTCCCTTTGCTTACTAACTGCACCTGTTTGGCATCAGATTTATCTTGAGCTTTTGTAATTATTCAAAACCTTGCAATAAATATATATGTGTCCATCAACCAAGGCACATGCATGGGTCTTTCACCTTTTTTTAAAAGAAGAGGTAAAAAAGATTTTCATTTTCATGAACTCGCCTTTTTATAGGAGTAAAGAGATTTGGCACAAAAATATGTTTATAACATTAGTTATATTTTTTTCAATACTAGTACGTTAGAGATTTGTTTATAAATGATGTTTTTTATTCACTCATAATGTAACATCATGGGATACAAGCACAATGAATGCACTTTCAACCTCTGCGTGATTAGGATGCAAATAGACAACATCAACGTACACACACGAAGGATCACGCCGACAAAAAGCAAATTCATAAAGAATGAATTCATGACTAGATGGAGGAAAAAGAAACAAAACCCCGAAACGATCACGGGCAAGTTAGAGACCATGCTAGGTCCTAAAATGACATCAACATTTTCACTTGAAAATGTCATCTATCAACCATAAACTATCATCTTGTTACGAGTAGTGAAACTGAAGTAAATTTCGTTGGAAGCACAATAGTCACCATACTCTTTCCAGTGGCTGAAATTTTCAAATTTATCTAAAGGATGCGTTCTTGCTGGCAAGTCGATTCATCGCCTATTAGTTGCCCTAGGCTATGCATGATCTCAACTACAACATGCAACACATGGAGTCCTCTCAACTCAGATCACCAAATCGGCGGTCTGCGTGTCTGATTCGGTCTACTGGTGCGTAGCATCCATCATGTCTTGCAGAAGTAGCCGAAGGGCACATTAGGAGTGGAGAACTCCGCCGAGAGAATCTTGGCCGCGACGACGGCGTTCGCGGCGTCGGTGTAGTGCACTCCGTCCCAGCTGACGAACTTGCCGCCGTCCTCGCACACCCGGTAGCCGGGGTCGAGGCAGCTCACGTTGGCGTTGTAGTTGTAAGGCGGCCCGCCGTAGCCGCAGCACGCCATCAGCGGCTCCTCAAACCCTGAAACACCAGCGGCCCCGGCCGTAAACAAAAAAACAGAGTACGCACTACGCAGTGTCTCCAGGTTGACCGACGGACTGCTCAACGATCGACTCACCGTAGCCGCTGTGGTTGGCGATGAGGTCGTACTTGATGGACAAGACGTCGGTGTACACGATGGTGGCGCCCTTGAGCTGCGACGTGAGCTTGTGGCAGACGGAGCTGAGCTGGTCGTTGAACTCGTGGGAAGCGTTGTTGAGCGTTCTGAGGCAGCCGCCGTCGTCGAGATCGCCGCCGTCGTCGTCGTTCCTGGCTTCGGCGAGCTTCTGGGGCAGGCAGCCCAGCGGGCCGGTGCCATGGACCCAGAAGTTCTTGGCTCCATCGTAGAACAGAGTCTGCATGCCATGAACAGACAGCAAGTGGTTTTAGGGTTTTACACCAAGCAAATTAAAGAAGAAATTGAGCATTACGATTTGGCGGTTAATCGATTTACACTTTTGTAGTACCACAATAGCATCCTGTATCTCAGATAGCATGGCCGGGATCCTATGATGGACCACGTGATCGTAGGTCAGCCCGCTGGAGAAGGCGGCGGAGAGGTCGTTCTGCCCTATGTCGATGAGGTAGAGCGCGTTCCGGAAACCCTCCGCGTCCACCGGAGCCTTCTCGCCTGCAAACCAGCTAGCAGTGTATCGGTCAGTAGATGATCATCCCTTTTGTGCTGACTAGTACTGAAGAAGTATGGGCCAGGAGTCGAGAACCATGGGTGATGAGCTGGAGGGAGCGCTGCTTGAAGTGGATGAACTGCTGCACCTGGACGTGGAGAGCAAAGGGCCTGTCACGCGGCATGGTACCCGAGCCGGCGATGGCGAAGTTGGCGCCGTTGCCGAAGTCGGAGCCCAGCGCCTCCATGTACGGGCTCAGGTAGCTCATGTTCAGGCTCTCACCTGCACGCACGAGAGACGCGCAGTAATTATCAAGGCACTACCTAGTACTCCCTCCGTCCGAAAATACTTGTCGCAGGAATGGATGTATCTAGATGTATTTTAGTTCTAGATACATCTATTTTTATGCATTTCTTCGACAAGTATTTTTAAACGGAGGGAGTACCAAACAAGGTGCTACGAGAAGACTGGAATTTGTATAGCTATTACTATTGGTGGTAGATCAGCAAGATAAATATCACCGTTAACCGCTGCGAGCATTTTCGTGACTGACAACTGTCAAAAGCCGGAGCACAAGTCCGACGACTATCCATTGCTAGCTATGCCAAAGACCGTGGTAACGAAGTATGGGGTGTACAGTCACGAGCTGTCTGATGCTCTTTGAGACAACACGTTCGGACTCGTGCAGAGTGCTTCTTTGAAAGCTCAAGGCACTCGCACCGGCACCACCACCAAGCCATATGAGCCAGGAATTGTTTCGGTGGGAACCCGTGGGCGCGCACTTGTCATTTCCTTGAGGTGGACCGTGCATGCACGCGCGCTTCAAACTTTCTGCCGCCACAACTTAATGTTCTAGTAGTTGCTCAGGCCACCAATTTATCCCGAAACAAATCGACAAGATCGACTTGCACGAACACGGAAGCTAGAGCATGACAGCACTACGGCTGCATCTTGTGGAAAAGAGGAAACCACGAAAAGGACGGCATCTTACTGCCGCCCGCTGAGCAATGACAAAGTCTCAAGAAAGTATTACAAGGTAAGGTTTAGAACTACTGCACTCTTTTTTTTCGGAATAGTTTAGATTGCTTACCACATATGCCTCGTGTTTAGGGGCCCGTCTATGTCACATCTAGATGTGAGATAATACATCACATCTAAATATGATGTCATCAATTTTTGGGGCGTCTTTGTTTGTTTATCTCTGTTGTATCGATGTTGTTTTCACGTCTTATTTTCTGCGACTCCCGCTTCAGGCCACCGTGACGCTCCAGTGAACAACGCACCTCTCAGACATGGCATGGGCTGGCATGGGCCTTGTGGTCGTTATAGTTGTGGGGTTGTGGATAAAAACCCGAGACAAAAGCCTCAATAAGTTTTGCCTTATTGTGCTTGTTGCTCTTTTATGGGCCTGGGCTTGTGGGAAAAAGCTTATGAAATGAAAAACTTACACATGAAATTTCCTCGTACATTTCAGCTGCGGTAACTGCAGATGCTTTGTTCACTAAAAAAAACCTGCAGATAATTTGTACTTACAAAATAGAAAAACATTGCACTAGTATCAACGGACTGGGCAGCAACAAAAACAGTAACGATCCAGTTCATGACGTGGAAATTGCATCACCAATTGATTGGATATATGTGCAACTTGACATACTGTACAGGAAGCATCAAGTACAAAAAATGATTAAAAAAAGAGAGCAGAAAAGATCCTTCAAATTGTTACTTCCTCTCACCACACACATATGAATACTTGCAGTAAGTTGTACTCCATAAAAAGGGCTTTTGAGACTGCATGCATATCATGATACTTCACTATTCTGTAACCGAAAATTTTGGAATCATGAAATACAAAACTATAGACAAAAGGAACAAAGACAAGAACAAGTAGTGATGCTTTCAGCTAGTTCTTTTAAAAATAGAAGCATATTGTAAAATTAACTAGGTAGGCAAGCACAAAAATTATTCCGACGTTTGGATGCAAATTTTTCAGAAAACCAGCGGGTTTATGAAATTTTTGGTGAAGCCGAATATTTGTAATATCATCCGAAGAAATAAATTTGGAAAAGAGAAACACCACAATTATATTACTTATAATAATTCAAATTTGGAAAAATATCATGATTCTTAAAAAAAATTGAAAACACAAATGTGGGAAAAAAATTTAAGTTCATAATTCTTAGAAAACCTTGCTGATCAGACAGATGCCCCACAAATTGTACATCAGTGATATAGTTGGACCTGCAACTAGGACCAAAAATGCCGTTGCCTAGTTGCGATTTGAGATTGTGATTGCAACTAGGACAAAAGAAGGCCGGGCCCCAGTTGCGAGTCGAAGGTGGACTTGCAACTGGGATAAAAAAAGTTAGGTCCCGGTTACAAGTCGGGGGTGGACTTGCAACTGGGACAAAAAATGGTTAGCCCCAGTTGCGAGTCGAGGGTGAACTTGCAACTGGTGGGACAAAAAAAAGGTTGGACCCCAATTATGAGTTGAGGATGGGGTTGCAACTGAGACAAAAAAGGTCAGACCCTAGTTGCGAGCCACGGTGGACTTGCAACTGGAAGGAAAAATTTGGTCACAGTTGCGAGTCAAGTGTGGACTTGCAATTGGGACAAAAAATGGTCGGGCTCTAGTTGCGAGTCGAGGGTGGACTTGCAACTAGGGAAAAAAGTTTGGACCTAGTTGCGAGTCGAGGGTGAGATTGCAACTGAAACAAACAAAAAAGGTCTGGCGTCTGGCCCCAATTACGAGTCGAGTGTGGACTTGCAACTGAAAAAAAAGGTTGGACCCCAATTATGAGTCGAGGGTGGACTTGAAACTAGTACAAAAACAGGTTAGGCCCCAGTTACGAGTCAAGATTGGACTTGCAACTGAGACAAAAGGTCGCGCTACAGGTGCAAGTCAAGGGTAGACTTGAGTTGCGAGTCGAGAATGGACTTGCAGCTGGGACAAAAAGTTCGGGCCTCAGTTACGATTCAAGGTTGAGATTGCAACCGGGACAAAAGAAGGTCAGGCCTCGATTGCAAATTGAGGATGGACTTGTAACTGAAACAAGAAAAAAGACATCATCTTTGATTGTGGACAGTCAATTGACAACGACGAAAAAAATCATTAATTTTAAAAAATAAAATGGAAAATTGGAAAAAAGAAAATAAATAATTTCATGAATAAAAAAGTTTACAAAATTAAGAAAAAGAAAGAAAAAAAAATCAAAAACTAAAAGAGTTCGCTTGTGGCTGCAACCCACGCCGAGGCAAAGGCACGAGGGCTGTTATAAAGGAAAACAACGGCCTACACGCCACCATGGGAACCCCTCGCGCGAGGAACGCATACAGAGACAACGCCAAACAACAAAAAATAGATCAAAGAACACGAATCTTGATGTCCAAATCATGTAGTTGAAAAGTTAGATGTGAGGTAACTATTTTACATTCATATATCTAGATGTTAAAATAGCAAACCCGTTAAGAAAATACATAGAGAAACGCAAAAACGCTCAAAACAAAAAAGAAAAGGAAAGCTGGCGTCTCATCCATTCTCTACTGACACCTATGAAAGCACACAAACAGCTCAAAACAAAAAAAAAAAATACTAATATACAGCCTTAGACTTGAGAAAACCAATACATCAATAGAGAAAAAAATAGTTAAAACGATCCACACAAAGATGGTATCGAATGAGTGAGACTCTTCAATTCTACACATCGGCTTAAAAAAACACTAGCACTTTCGAGGGGATAATAGGCCCATACAATGGACAGAGACAGCCCCAGGATGGACACGCGATGCAGGACACACACAACGAAGCAAGGGACAAAACAACGCTGCATCAATAGATTTTGCACGAACTTTACAGCCTTGATCTTGTGGCTGACAACTTAGATGTGAGATAATTATTTCACATCTAGATGTGAAATAGCAAATCTGTTTAGGATTACTGCACTCGTACTGTGGAGCAGTTGGTATCTTTTATGATTATTTTTTTGCGACAAGTGGAGCAGTTTTTTTTTTAGAATGGATCTGCGTGTGCAACTTACAGAGGTAGTCGATGACGAGGCGGCCGTCGCAGAGCCGTCCGGTGGAGCGGCGGAAATGGGTGCGGCCCTCCGGGAGCGGGAGGTAGCTCCCGAGCGCCGCCGCGGTGCCGCCCGTGTCCGTGTTGGAGTCGCCGAACGCGAACACCACCGGCCGCCGCGTGCACCCCTCCTCCGCGGCGACCGGCGACGGCGAGGCGAGTAACACAGCGGACGCGAGCAGAGCTGAAACCGCGGCAGCAAGGGCTCTAGCGCTCGGTGCTGCCATGCCTCCGGAGACGTCACCAGCCTGCGACAAGTAATGGATCGATTGTCTATCCTATACGAAAGCGTGGCCACGAGAACGATCCTGGGACGCACGCCTATTTATAGCCGTGGTGTGGGTGCGGCACTACGACCCAAAGCCAGAAGATTGCAAATTGCACAGAGCCGGGCACGGGGTGCAACTCTTTGCACTACATGCATGCGTGCACAATGGAGTGCGCTTGTGGGCGCATCAACTGAGCAGCCGTGGATAGGATCAAACGACTCTGCCGCCGATGTTTAGAGATTTTCTTCTATAAAACTATAAAAATACGCCGCCAAGAGCTAGTTGTGATCCTTTTTTTTTATAAGATCAAGCATGGCCTAGACTCCTACAACTCTCTTTTTTTAAAGAAAATATGCTCCTCACCTATTGAATATATAAACCGTCCTACCCAACCCGCCGTTCCAGCGCCATCCCCGTTTCAAATTCATTCGGTTCGCACGATGTGCCTTGTTGTCGCCTGGCAATGTACCTTCTGCCGCCCTGGCTAAAATCTAAACGCTCATTTTCCTGTACGCTGGCTGCTCTCGCTACAGCGGCTGATGGCTGGGCCAGCCTTGCACGGGGGGCCGTCTTGCAGTGACGCCGTGTCTATGTGCATGTGCCGGCTGGAAAAAGGCCCAGCGCCGATCGTGGGGTGCCCAGCGGCGCTCGTGGGTTGGCAGGCATCGATCGTGGGTGGGATGGACCGCAACAGCGAGCGAAAAAATATCTCCTCTCTCTCCCTCCTCCTTTTTCATCCGGCTCCTCTTCTCCATGGTCCATGCCGCCGCCGCCTTCCCCTCTTCCCCGTCCCTCACGGCCGCCTCGCCCCTCTGCCTTCAGCACCTCCTCCTCCCCTTCCTCTCCTCCTTCCCTGCCTCCGGATCCAGACCACGTGATGTGGACGAGGAGATGATAGCTCGGTAGGCAGGCAAGAGGAACCAAGCTGATCTCCTTCCATGACGGCACCCCAAGCAGAATCTCCCTCTCCAGGCGAGGAGCTGCAGGGCCGTTGCATCCGCCGCCGGGAGCGGCCGCCTCCTCTCCTCTTCATTTACAGCGGCTGGCGCGTTGGTGTAGGGAGCGCCAACCGCCGCCAAGCACGGCCAACGGTGGCGGCCAGGACGTTCGCCCTCAACGATTTAGATGTCCATGTCAAGGTAAGAAGCCCTGTGGCGTTTCTCCTCCAACCTCAAGATCCCATCTTGCCCGTGCGCCTCCTCCCGCATCGATCTACTCCGCTAGGTTATTCTCACCCCTCACGCCCTCATGGCCCTGCTAGGAGGAGTGGTTGCGCAAGAACGACGACGTTGCATGGGATCGAACCAGAGGGATGCCCCGATGTGATCCACCCTATCTGGAGGGTAATTTCTGCGTGTGATTTGGGTAAGGATCTGGGTGCTCTTTCACCAGATCGATTTTATGCCTCCATTGCTTGCATTATCTACTCATTTGTTCATGCTTTCCTCTTCTTTTTTTGTTTCGTTTATAGGATCACCGGTTCTGGTTTGCTGCTTCGTCTTCTACTATGCATTTGGTCACTGTGTTTGTTCCTAGGTGAGCCTCTCTCTTTTTCACATGCTCTTGACCTGCTCGATAAAATGCTTGTGTGGCTCCAAGCTATTTTCTGCCTTGGGTTAGATTCCTTTTGGTCTCTTGACAAACATGTGAATTTCTCCTGGGTGAAAAAAATGGAGGTGAAGAGGAGAGGAGGAATTGCTTCATATGTTTAGGCAGCACGAGATTTCTAAAGTTAGTTTACAACTTGTTAGCCAATTTTGGTTGTCTTGCAAAGTAAAAAAATCAAGTAAATAGTTTGCTTATTTGCTAAGTAAATTGGTGTTCTGTTCGTCGGGTCCATCTAATCACTTTCTTGTGCATCCAGGTCGGCAGCGCTGTTGTCACCGGGCAGAATGGCCGACTGGCCATGGGCAGGCTCAGGAATGAATGTTCTATGCTTGGAGCCGTGGGGGTTGAGCAGCAGCTATGCTTAGGTGAGTGCTCAGGTTCTATAATTGACTCTTCTATGGGAACAATGTGATCACCTTCACCAAGATCTTTGTGAATGTACGGAGCTAATGTTCAGTTCATTGTCTCAGGCATGAATTTACAGATTCAAGATTCTCTTACACATGGGGCTTTGCAAGTTCATTGTCTCACACATACTTTATCTTGCAGTATTTTGTTTGGCATAGGTGTGTTCTTGTCTTGCGAGGTTCATCCATTACTTGCTAATGTCTTTCATAATGTTCGCTTTATTGCGTGCACAATGGGTTGGTGGTACCCAACGGAGGTTGAATTGTTAGTACTTATGCCTCATTGGAAATATTAGTGCATGATACCATATACCCAGTTCAGAAAATTTGTTAGATATTTCAGTTTATAAACTGACAAGGTAATTATGAGTTTAGTGCAGATTTGCTCAGCTACTAGCCTACAGCGACTTCTATTTGTAAATATTGAAGTACTCTAGGCACCTTAAAAATAATCTTTAAGTGAAAGATGCAGTTATTTTACATTAGTACCTTCGCCATTTAGGTAGGGTGGAGGCGACACACACTGACGCCTCTAGCGCGTTCACCGCCGGCCGTTGTCGTTGGTTTCTTCTTTTTTGGCTTATATTTCTTAATACCTAAAGTGAATACCTGGCATTCATTCTCCTAATGTTTCTAGGTATTTCCCCCTCTCTTCTTACTTCTCCAGTTTATTCTTATCTCACTATTAAGAGCATATACATTGCTTTACAAAGTATACATAAAGCACAGTCCAAGTACATATCAAATAGTTATATTCCAGAGTTGTTTGATTCGCATGATAAAGATTCTACAAATAGTTCCCATACCATAATAAGTTATAATGTTTTGTTCCTCTTATATCTATATGTTTACATCGCTTCTTTTCTTCCAATTTTATTGGAGGCTTATATCAGGTCGCTTTGTAAGTTGATAGCAGGTGGCTGCTCATGTTTGGCTTGGTGGCTTGGCGCCTATATTTTAGGTGTTCCATTAATCTTGCTTGCTTTTCTCACCGGTTTTGGGCTTTAACCTTGGGTAAATGGACTGATCCTTGTATGTAAACTATCTGCTGGCATACTTATGCTCTAACAAGTTCCTCTGCTTTCATTTTACAGGTTGTCCGATCTAGAAGGTTGCAGCTTCTTTGTTCTCCTACTCAAGAATTGCTTACTTACTTTCTAGATGACTGCTGCATCATTCACTTTTTCCTCTGTTCAAGGATGTATCGTACACATTGTCACCTTTTTCCTATGTTCAGATATCGGTGTTGCCTAATTAAAAAATGAACAACAAAACCAGTGGTGCCAGTTGAAGTTTTTTTCTTTCTGAATTGAGTAGTTAAGAGTTCAGGTTTTCTATAGAATATTCAGGAGTTTAGTTAGGCATTCTGAAAAGGAGAAGTCGTGTTGATCGGACGGCTAAACGCTCAAATCACTCCTAAAGTTGATATAGTGTTTTCCTTTTTATATGTCTTGCCAAGCAGAGCATTCTTTATAATTTGTTGTGTTGAAAGAAATGTTGTTTGATATGTGCAGTTCAGAGCGACCAATGCAAGGAGGACCAAGATCTGAGATGATGAGCCTCACCCTCATCTACCTCTTCCACCTTTGCCGCCTATCATAGAGGGGGAGAAAATTACAACATGATGAAGCTTTGACTTCTTTATTTTTTTTCTGTTTCACCTAGCAACTCTGGTGGCAGAATGAAATTATCCAGTAAACTAACTGTTTATAAGTATGTTGGTTGTACTAGAATTTGCAGAATTTTGTCCAAAGTCTTATCAGCACTTTGCAAAACTGAAGTTTTTCATTCTGAATTTTGACACCAGGATCAGATGAGGTCGAATGCTTCAATGGTTCCAGAAAGCTTCATCCACAATCGTGACAAATATTTCCATTGATGTCACAAAGCATACCAAGAATTTGAAGTGAGTATGTTTTATCCCAGCTAACCTGTCAGGCAGTCACCTTTTAGCGATGTCATGAAAAAGCAACATGTGACAGTCATTTATTATTAATCTTGTGGTGACACACCCATGTCAAGAGGCTAGAAAATCAAGTGACGCACCTGGTCAAATGGTTGGTTGCATCGAATGAGACAATCAAGAAGCTGTGCAAAACATGCTACTACGTTGTCAGGTATATGAGCTCGTATTCTACTCAAACAGAAAACACAACGACTGCTCGCCACCTGAAAGGGCAGGATAACACCAAGGGATTTGTGAAAATAGCTCTTGCAAACATCGAAGGACTGACGCAGAGGCTACGCTACATAACTATGAAGTTTGAGCAGTGCCTGGAAGCAACCAGAAATAGTTTCTGGTAAACTTTGGTCAATGTATCCTGGCTAGCATGCTTCAACGGTTACTACAACAGCCACCTTTTGTTTCATATCTATCAGACCAGGATCTTTCCCATTTTGGAGTACTCCGAGCAAGATATGTATAGACTTTAGTCCTCCCTTGCTGCCTCTATGGTGAAAAGTAGTCTATGATGTAGTCTATGATCTTTAGGTTTTGTTGTTGTCTCTATGGTCAAAAGCGGTTTATCATCGCTTATTGTATACTCCCTCCGTTCCAAAATACTTGACTTTCATTTGTCCAAAAATGGATGTATCTATATACTAAAACATGTCTAGATACATCTATATTTTGACAAATGAAAGGCATGTATTGTGGAACGGAGGGAGTAGATGTGAAGAACTCCTCTTCTGCTGTTGTTTCCAGAACACTATGACTTAAGAAACAACCTTTCCTTTTATGCATGCTTTCACTTCAATGCTTTCATCAAAGCTTCCATGTGATCATATCTGTAGCGCTTACAAGATCATCTTAAGATTTCCAAATGGATCCTGTACACGTTCCACCAAGCATTATTTTAGATGCTATGCTGAAAGACACTTTAGCTCCCAAAATATGTATACTACACCCAGCCTACAGGAAACGTTGGTATAGAGACTGTGACTGAGTTTTATCCATCTCTGAAACACTTGACAGAGAGCATTGTCAAGAGATTTATTTTTCAGAGTCATCTTGCTACTTTTTCAGGTTTATTAACATATGAAATCACCATACCTTTTGCCATGGCTCTGGTTCTTGATATAATGCTTATAAGCACTGTCCCATCCTGATTATTCCGATATAGTTTTTTATTTCACTCAAGAGTCCTTTCCTACATGACTTAGTGCATCATTTCCAATCTTATGTATTTACTACATATAGTATATGAGCTATTCTTTTTGAACAACACTATGTTAATGCACGCTCTTACAACGATTAGGTTATACTCGGCCTTTGCGCCATTGGCGCAACGGGTCATCTAGTACAACTTAAAACATACCTATGGGGTAGAGCATGATACCATCGCCCTGTGAGGACATCTCTAACTAAATATGCCCTATAACTTCTCAAATGCTCTTCCATACCTCAACTCCTCAAAATGAGAAAAATAGGAAGTAATCGGACCTAATCGAACCCTATATTCTCTTTTTAATATTGTTTTAGTAATTATTTTATCTTTTGTGACATATATTTCAAACAATTACACGATATTTAATCAATTATTCTAATGATTTAAATGCATTATATGCAACAATTCAACTACAAACACACATATGGTTCATCCAATCGAACAATTCAATTAAAACATGCATATACTTCATCCAGAAGCCACCGAATCGACCAAGTTTATCCAAAAAAACACCATATAGCATGTATTATGTAATGGACCAAGCCATAGCAATGGTGCAACACAAATGGCTTGTCTCCACCCTTCTTGTTGTGTTGCATGTATGTGCATAGCTCTTGGATGATAGGCACATAAACTTATTTGCACTCCACTCAGTGGTGTAATGTTGACTTGATCAACACACCTGGACCATCGGTTGCATTGCTCTTGTATCACACCCCATCGGTGAGCAACAGAGCCTTGCCTCCTTGAGTGTGGCAGGAATGAACGGTCACAATGTTGGAGTAGTAGTCTTCAATCCTACTCCAAAACTTCTCCTTCATTTGATCTGCACCAACAAAGGCATCAAGCAAGAAATTCATCTAAGCAAGGCACAAAAGCAATGTCCTCTTGGGCATCAAGGAATCTTCGCCAAACTTTGTACCTATGTTAGTGACCAATATTTTAGCCGAGCATATAGTCTAACTAGACTTCAAAGCCATTGGTTTTCCATAGGGTTTTCTGCCTTTTTGACATGTCACAACAAAATCAACCATTAGTGACCCAAGAAATCGGGAGGCAACTATCAAAGAAACCAAATCAAACCTACAAGCTCCCGCAATGCATGAATTTTATTTGTAACACCGATTAGAACTCTCAGTAGTCAGCACCACACACACACTAACACGACGTTTACACCCTGGACGCCTTGCTATTGACGCGAAAATCACCTTTCACTAAAATAATATTTTGGAATAGTAAGACACCAAAACGTCAAATTTGAGATTTGATCAATGGTGTCTCGGATGCCACCTCTCTGCTGACTATCTAACCACTGGTTGGTTTTCTGCGACTTGAGAAATCTTAAATTTTTGTTTGGGAAGCTTCAAACCTATTCATCTTCAATCATGACAGTACGAATATAAAAAAATGCATCCAAACTCGTAGACCATTTAGCGAAGACTACAAGCATTGAAGCGAGCCAAAGGCGCCGCAGTCATCACCCCTTCTCACCGGAGCCGGGCAAAACTTTGTTATAGTAGACGGTCAGAAAGTCATCATTCTAAGGCCCTATAGGACCAGCGCACCAGAATAATAATTGCCACCGATGAAGAGAATAGTAGATGGGAAGGGTCCAACCTCAAACATAGACGAATGAAGACCAAATCCAAGCAGATCCACCAAATTCAACCACCGATCGAATCCCGCGAGATCCGCCGAAGACACACCTCCTCACGCCCTCTGACGATGCTAAACGCACCATGGGGAAGAGACCTAGGCGAGGAGAACCTTATTCCATCTTCAATGAGCCACCATCTTCTTGTCTTTCAAAACAGGACACAAACTCTTCCAAAACTGAAAAAACACATAAAAGGGGCCCTCCCACCGAAAAGGCTCGAGATCCATCGCTCCCCCATGGTCCTAAGGCCAAAGGAATGAGGCAGATCCGCGATACCATCGACGGGAGACTGGAACCCTAGCTGTCTTTTCCCTTGGGAGGAGATAAGAAATCGAAGCAGCACAAACATGAAATCGACGGAAGCTGAGCATTCCACCTAAAAAATCAATATCCTTTATACTAGCAAGAATATATTCCCTCTGTCCCAAAATAAGTGTCTCAATTTTATGCTAACTTTAGTACAAGTTGGACTAAAGCTGAGACATTTATTTTGAATCAGAGGGAGTACTACTTCAGCAAAAAAATCAATGTCAAAAGAATAAAACTTTTGGTAATGTTATCTGACAAACGTCAGTTGGGACGAGGATGGCCAATGAATGCTTTTTCCTGATAGTTTTAGTTGCTTTGTAAGATCAAACTGACTATTTTAAACGAAAAATGTATTTTTATGGAAAAACTGTCATGATGTTCTCAAGAAGTTGTTATTGTTGGGGAACGCAGTAATTTCAAAAAAAATCCTATGCACATGCAAGATCTATCATGGTGATGCATAGCAACGAGAGGGGAGAGTGTTGTCCACGTACCCTCGTAGACCGATAGCAGAAGCGATCTGCACACGTTCAGCTCGGTGACGTCCCACGAACTCTTGATCCAGCTGAGTGTCGAGGGAGAGCTTCATCAGCACGTCGGCGTGATAATGGTGATGATTAAGTTACCAGCGCAGGGCTTCGCCTAAGCGCTGCAACGATATGACCGAGGTGGATTATGGTGGAGGGGGGCACCGCACACGGCTAAGACAATGTCTGTTGTTGTGTTCTGGGGTGCCCCTGCCCCTGTATATAAAGGAGCAAGGGGGAGGCCGGCCGGCCCTTGGGGCACGCCAGGAGAGGAGGAGTTCTCCTAGTAGGAGTAGGACTTCCTTTCCTAGTCCTACTAGGAGGGGGAAAGGAAGGAGGAGAGGGAGAAGGAAAGGGGGGCGCCGCCCCGCTTCCCTAGTCCAATTCAGACCAGAGGGGGAGGGGGTGCATGGCCTACCCTGGCCAGCCCTCTCTCTCTCCACTAAGGCCCATGTGGCCCATTAGTTCCCGGGGGTTCTGTAACCCTCCCAAGCACTCAGTTTTCTCCGAAATCACCCGGAACACTTCCGGTGTCCGAATATAGCCGTCCAATATATCAATATTTATGTCTTGACCATTTGGAGACTCCTCGTCATGTCCGTGATCAAATCCGGGACTTCGAACTATCTTCGGTACATAAAAACTCATAATATCGATCGTCACCGAACGTTAAGCGTGCAGACCCTACGGGTTCGAGAACTATGTAGACATGACCAAGACACATCTCCGGTCAATAACAAATAGCGGAACTTGGATGTTGATATTGGCTCCCACATATTCTACGAAGATCTTTATCGGTCAAACCGCATAACGATATACGTTGTTCCCTTTGTCATCGGTATGTTACTTGCCCAAGATTCGATCATTAGTATCTCAATACCTAGTTCAATCTCGTTACCGGCAAGTCTCTTTACTCGTACCGTAATGCATCATCCCGCAACTAACTCATTAGTCACATTGCTTGCAAGGCTTGTAGTGATGTGCATTACCGAGAGGGTCCAGATCTATGCCAAATCCTAATCTCGATCTATGCCAACTCAACAAGTACCATCGGAGACACCTGTAGAGCACCTTTATAATCACCCAGTTATGTTGTGACGTTTGGTAGCACACTAAGTGTTCCTCCGGTATTCGGGAGTTGCATAATCTCATAGTCATAGGAACATGTATAAGTCATGAAGAAAGCAATATCAACAAACTAAACGATCATAGTGCTATGCTAACGGATGGGTCTTGTTCATTACATCATTCTCTAATGATGTGATCCCGTTCTTCAAATGACAACACATGTCTATGGTTAGGAAACTTAACCATCTTTGATTAACGAGCTAGTCAAGTAGAGGCTTAATAGGGACACTCTGTTTTGTCTATGTATTCACACATGTATCAAGTTTCCGGTTAATACAATTCTAGAATGAATAATAAACATTTATCATGAATAAGGAAATATAAATAACAACTTTATTATTGCCTCTAGGGCATATTTCCTTAAGTCTACCACTTGCACTAGAGTCAATAATCTAGATCACATCACCATGTGATTAACACCAATAGTTCACATCACCATGTGATTAACACCCATAGTTCACATCGCCATGTGACCAATACCCAAAGGGTTTACTAGAGTCAATAATCTAGTTCACATCTCCATGTGATTAACACCCAAAGAGTACTTAGGTGTGATCATGTTTTGCTTGTGAGAGAAGTTTTAGTCTACGGGTCTGCCACGTTCATATCCGTAAGTATTTTGCAAATTTCTATGTCTACAATGCTCTGTAAGGGAGTCCTGGATTAGGGAGTCTCCGGACGGCCGGACTATATCCTTTGGCCGGACTGTTGGACTATGAAGATACGAGATCGAAGACTTCATGCTGTGTCCGGATGGGACTCTCCTTGATGTGGAAGGCAAGCTTGGCAATACGGATATGTAGATCTCCTCCCTTGTAACTGACTCTGTGTAACCCTAGCCCCCTCCGGTGTCTATATAAACCGGAGGGTTTAGTCCGTCGGACAACAACAATCATACCATAGGCTAGCTTCTAGGGTTTAGCCTCTACGATCTCGTGGTAGATCAACTCTTGTAATGCTCATATCATCAAGATCAATCAAGCAGGAAGTAGGGTATTACCTCCATCAAGAGGGCCCGAACCTGGGTAAACATCGTGTCCCCCGTCTCCTGTTACCATCCGCCTTAGAAGCACAGTTCGGGACCCCCTACCCGAGATCCGCCGGTTTTGACACCGACATTGGTGCTTTCATTGAGAGTTCCACTGTGCCGTCACCCTAAGGCAACGGTAACGATGCGGTCCAGGGTGAGGTTTTCCTCCCCGGACAGATCTTCGTATTCGGCGGCTTCGCACTGCGGGCCAAATCGCTTGGCCATCTAGAGCAGATTGAGAGCTATGCCCCTGGCCATCAGGTCAGGTTCGGAAACTTGAACTACATTGCTGACATCCGTGGAGACTTGATCTTCGACGGATTCGAGCCCATGCTCGGTGCGCCGCACGATCACGACGAGCATGATTTAGCTCTGCCGTCGGATAGTGTTCGAGAGATCACACCGGCGACTGCTCCGGCCTTCAATCCGGAGCAAATTGCGCCATCCGAGGACGGGTGGATAGACCCCGCCATGGAGGCCGCACCCTCGGTGGCGATAGAGCCGGATACTGATTTCACCCCTTACGGGAGCCGTGTTGCCAAGCCACTGGATTCGTCTCCGACCACGGACTCCGAGTCGCCTGCGTCCATGCCTATCGAATCCGATTGGGCGCCGTTCATGGAGTTTACCTCCGTGGATATCTTTCGGCACTCGCCCTTCGGCGACGTGCTAAATTTGTTAAGGTCTCTCTCCTTGTCAGGAGAACCTTGGCCGAACTATGTTCGGCTAGAATGGGATGCGGACGAGGAAGAAATTCGCTGCCCACCCACCACCCACTTAGTAGCCACTGTTGACGATTTAACCGACATGCTCGACTCCGACTCCGAAGACATCGACGGTATGGACGATGATGCAGGAGACATAGAGGAACCACCGCCCACAGGGCGCTAGACCGCCACCTCATCATACGATATATATATATGGTGGATACCCCCAAAGAAGGCAATGGCGACAAGACAACGGAGGATGACCCCTCCAATAAGCAACCCAAGCACCGACGTCAGCGGCGCCGCTCTAAGTCCCGCCATAGAAAAAAGCAGTGATACCGGCACAAGAGACAATAACACTCCGGATAGTGCTGAAGACGATGACAACCCCCTCCAGCCAGATTTAGAGCAGGAGGATGAACAAGCTAGCCCTCCAGAACAGGTAGCAGATGGAGAAACGGAGGATGACAATTACATGCCTCTCTTCGAAGACGAGGTGAGCCTCGGCGACGAAGAATTTATCTTGCCTGAGGATCCCGTCGAGCAAGAGCGCTTCAAGCACCGGCTTATAGCCACAACAAATAGCCTGAAGAAAAAGCAACAACAGCTTCGAGCTAATCAAGATTTGCTAACAGGCAGATGGACTGAAGTCCTTGCGGCTGGGGAATACGAACCCGAACGCCCAACCAAGAGTTATCCAAACCACAGGTTGCTACCTCAACTAGAGGAGGAAGCATGAAACCTACATCACCAGCATATGATGCGGCTGATCGGCCACCTCGTGGCCGAGAAAGAGAGGCGTTTCAGCCCGAAGTCCAGCCCGCACCCCGCCGCCAATCAAAAAAAAATACCAAGGGCCGGGGCAACACGCGGGACCAGCGAGGTGTATTGGAAAACAAGGCCAAACATGCAAGATCGATCTATGGATCATGGGGGCGCGCACCAACACATGATGATCGTCACATCGGATACACTAAAAGTAAATCCGGCCGAGCCGAACACGGCAGACAAGATTCGTATGAATTGCGTCGTGATATAGCCCGGCACAGAGGCGCCGCACACCCCCTATGCTTCACTGATGAAGTAATGGATCACGAATTCCCAGAAGGGTTCAAACCCGTAAACATTGAATCATACGATGGTACTACAGACCCCGCGGTATGGATAGAAGACTTCTTCCTCCACATTCACATGGCCCGCGGGGATGACCTACATGCCATCAAGTATCTCCCGCTAAAACTCAAAGGGCCGACTCGGCATTGGCTTAATAGCTTGCCGTAAAACTCCATCGGAAGCTGGGAGAGCCTGGCAGAGGCACTCCTGGACAATTTCCAGGGATTTTATGTGCGGCCACCGAACACTGACGATTTAAGTCATGTAACTCAACAGCCAGGGGAATGGGCCAGGAAATTCTGGACCTGGTTCCTAACCAAGAAGAACCAAATAGTCGACTGTCCGGATGCAGAGGCCCTAGCGGCATTTAAGCATAATATCCGCGACGAATGGCTTACCTGGCACCTCGGTCAGGAGAAGCCAAAATCCATGGCAGCCCTCACGACACTTATGACCCGCTTTTGTGCGGGCGAAGATAGCTGGTTGGCTCGTAGTACCAATACGACAAGCAAACCCGACATATCAGAAGCCAGGGATAGCAACGGCAAACCACGACGCAACGAACACAAGCGCCGCAAATATGGTGAAAAGGCTGAAAATACGGCAGTCAATGCCGGATTCAGGGGCTCAAAGTCCGGTCAACAAAAGGGGCCACCCAAAAGTAAAACTCCGGGTCTGTCCAGCCTGGACCACATACTCGATCGCCAATGCCAAATTCATGGCACCCCAGAAGCGCCAGCCACCCATACCAATAGAGAATGTTCGGTCTTGAAACGAGCCGGCGGGGCAGGCGCCAAAAACGAAGGGGGGTCTCAAAGCAACGATAGCGACGAAGAGCCCAGACCACCGAACACAGGAGGACAAAAGAAATCTCCCCCGCATATTCAATCGGTGAATGTGGTACATACCACCCAAATTACCAACGCGGACCGGACATGCATCCTTAGGGACGGCGACTCAGCGGAACGAGCCATCCCACAATACAAGCTGGGGCCGGTCACCTTCAACCGCACGGATCGTCCGCTTAACGCCAATCAGTGCAATCCAGCCGCACTAGTCCTCGACCCAATAATAGACGGGTTCCACCTCACTTGAGTCCTTATGGATGGCGGTAGCAGTCTCAATCTGCTTTACCAAGACACAGTGTGCAAGATGGGCGTCGACCATTCGGCAATCAAACCCACTAAAGCCACTTTCAGAGGCATTATACCAGGTGTGGAAGCCAGCCGTACAAGCTCCATCACCCTTGAGGTAGTCTTCGGACCACCAGAAAATTGCCGTATCGAAGAGTTAATCTTTGAAATCATCCCTTTCCGCAGTAGTTATCAAACACTGCTCAGACGAACCGCATTCGCTTGATTCAACGCGGTGCCACATTATGCCTACCGTAAGCTCAAGATGCCTGGTCCGCGCGGCGTCATCACGATTAATGGCAAGGTCGAACCTTCCCTCGGCACCAACATATACACCACTGCCTTAGCAACAGAGAAAATGAGCAGCACCTTGCAGGCGAACCTCGAGCTGACGTCCAGGCTTCCGGACACCGTCAAGGAACTCCGAACTACTTCGCGGAAAGATAGCCCAGCCCGTCCAGGGCTCAACTAAACACTACGGCAAAGGCCAGGACAGGCCGAATTCAGCGGCTCAACCGCCCTCCGGCACATAAATATTTCTTACATTTCCTTCGCAGGTTCACCTTTGCGCCCGACCGTGACGGGCTACACGGTGGCAGCTTAAACACGTAAGGGAATCCTTAGACATTCCTTGCAGTGTCTGTGGGGTTATATTACGGATCCGCACTCAGCCTCTTCCCCCCCCCCCCCCCAGCCTCAGCAGGTTCCGCAATCATATTCCTTTTTTACATTACTTGTACCCATACGCATAGACGTACTATTCAAACACAACATGTGGATTTATATGATGTTTACCTACTGTTATTTCTCGTTGAAATAATTTTCTCAAGTGGCATCCGCACATAGCGAGATGCCTTCAAATATGCCAGGGGCTTCGATCTACCCATAACACGGCAATAAAGTCCGAACACCTTCATGGAAGCTCGGCACCCCGAACTTATAGCATTATATGCATCAGCTCCAAATCATGTCTTGGGTCAATAGTTGGGTTTGCCTGGCTCCCATGTTTTGGTACCTTACGTTCGGCTATATCGGCTAATGTAGCACTGGGAGAACTACTGCGATTGTGTCCCGGTTCTTCTGGACGAGCACCTCAGTAGAGAAAGCCGAAAACTGACTGTCATGATACGGAGAGAGCTGGTCAGCTGTTCGAGAGGTTACAAAATCTTGAAGGATTTCTCCCGCATAATGCCATAACCAATGCAGCGTGCGATGGATCGGTTTTTTCTCCGATCAGGTGCTTATAGAGCCCCTAGTACGGTCACCAGGGACTGCGCCGACCATACTAAAGCTCCTATGGCTAAGTGCGAGTGATAAAGCCCTATAGTCCGATTGCCTGGTTCGTTGTGCTGAGCACCTCCCTCGAAGGACCCAAAACTGGGATAAAGAGTGCTCAGGTTATCCCGAACACCCCAGTACTTCTTACGTGGGGGCAGAAGCCGAGGACTGGCCAACTTTCAGTCTTAACATATAAAACGGCTGCACAGGAGGGTAAACTTTTATATAACAGGCGATAGATAAATGACCTGATTCAAACACTACAAAGGACAACATGATTGGCATTCATGGAAATATAATGTCCTTGGTGCATAGCCCCGCTGCAAGGTAAGATCCTTTCAGGACACTCTCATAATACAATTCGGGCTTGCGGTGCTCCTTCCCCTCTGGCGGTCCTTCGGTCATCAGCTTTTCGGCATCCATCTTCCCCCAGTGCACTTTCGCGCGGGCGAAGGCCATTCGCGCACCTTCTATGCAGACCGACCGCTTGATGACGTCAAGTCGAGGGCAAGCACTTACGAGCCGCTTCACGAGCCCGAAGTAGCTGCTTGGAATCGGCTTGGTAGGCCATAGCCGGATTACCAAATCTTTCATGGCTAGTTCCGCCGCCTTATGCAGTTCGACCAGCTATTTCAGCTGATCGGCAAAAGGCACCGGATAATTCGGTGCCAAATACTGCGACCAGAAGAGCTTATCCGCAGTTTTCCTTTCTTCGGCTCGGTAGAAGTGAGCGGCATCTGATATGCTGCGAGGTAGCTCGGCAAATACCCCTGATAAATCCGGATTCAAAATTAGAAACATAAGTTTTCCCCCCACATACTTACTCTACAGGGAAAAGGCCTTACCGGCTGCGATCTTTCTCGCCTCTTGGATCTCCTGCAGGGTGCTTTGGATTTCCTCCCAGGCATCGCTCATGGCCTGATGCGCCTTGGTGAGTTCGGCTCCTTTCACCGTTAAACTCTGCTCCAAGGTCTCGCATTTCCTCACGGCCTCTTGTAGCTCCTGCTCAGCTTTAATAACCCTGACCTCGTTCTTCTCACGAAGAGCCTGCTCAGTGGCGGCCTTTTCCTAGGCCTCGGCCACAGCCTTCTTAAGGGCTTCGACTTCGGTCACAATCCCTAGCGCAATTTCATAAAACTAAGTTCATATTGAAAATTGATTCGCAATAAAAGCGACCAAGACTTGTGCATACCTTGTTTATCCCTCAACTGCATTTTCAATTGGCCAAGTTCTTCTGTGGCCCGCTCCAGACTTTGATTCAGCCCAGAGATCTCCGCGGTATGAGAAGAAGTAGCCGTTACAGACACCTACTTATAACAGAAGAGAAATAGATGCCATTCAGTGAGTCTTCCTGCGAACATACAATTCGATCCTCCATCCGATTCTTTCTTTCACCGAACAGAGTATCAGTGGCTACTATCTATACTATGACACTCTTCGATAACTCATAAAACATACCTCAAAGCCTTTTATAAGGCTGATACAGGCGTTGTTCAGTCCACTCTCAGTCGATTGAATCTTCTCAATCACCGCACCCATAAGGGCATGGTGTTCTTCAATGATGGAGGCATCTTTCAACGCCACCAACAAAGCATCCGACACTTCTGGATAGACAGAGGTCACTGATGAAATAGGCACGCCCCCTCTCGAAGGAGGCTGCCTGCTCGATCCTAGAGCCGTATAGGTCTCTGGAATCGCATCCGGCTGGGAGCCGAACTCAGGATCACTCCCGCCGACAGCTCCCATGGGAATCTTTTCCCCATGTGTCCGGCCCATGAGGTTTGACCTTCAGGCGCCGCCTTCACGGTTTTTTCCTTTCCTCCTTGGCGGGGGTCCTTCTGGGACAAAGCCTCGGTGCTATGCACCTGTATGGAGGAAAGGGTCTTTGGGGGCGTCCTGCTCTCCATAGCATTTGGACTCGGCAAGTCCTCTGATAAGGATTGTTTGGTACGGGACCTCGCCGGACTAAAAAAAATGTGGCTTAGGTTAGAACACCAAGTCATGATGAGTCCGGACGCCTAAAACATACTCGGATTTCATACACTTACAAGTTCGTGAGGGGCTGGGCCCTGGGTTCCCATGTCGGGCCGCTGTCGGCGGCGGCAGTGGACTCCTCCGGAAGAGGAGCCTTTCCTCTTTTGGGCAGCCCGGCCTCCAAGTGTGCGGAGGCCGTCCTCTTCTTTCTTCCCCCCGCAAGGGATTTCTCCTCCTCCTCCTCGTCCTCTTCGGAGGCGGAGTGGGCATTGGAACCTTCGGATATTGTGTCCGAAGTACCACGGCGACGAAGGCCGCCCCTGGTCTTTTTGACCTCCCTCTCGTCCGTCTTCTTCGGCACCTTGTAAGGGGCCGGAACCAACATCTTCGTCAGAAGTGGGATGGCCGGTTCTTCGGGCAGCGGGGCCGAACAATGGATCCGCTCCACCTTCTTCGTCCAGCCCTGGGAGAATTGTATAAAAACACGTTAAGCGCTTACTTTGGGTTACGCAGATAGAAAAGTTTGATAACTTACCATACTTGCCGGACGGGACAGTTGGAACCCGCGGTCCTCGGCGGAGTCCGGCCACGATTTGCTGGACTTGAAAATCACCTTCCAGATGTCCTTGTGCAAGGAGCCGAAGAGCTCTCGCAAGGTCTGGTGCCTGGCCGGATCAAATTCCCATAAATTGTAAGTCCGGTGCTGACAAGGCAGGATCCGGCGAACTAGCATCACCTAGACCACATTGACAAGTTCGATGTTCTTGTTTCCCATGTCTTCAACGTGCGTCTGGAGCACCGACAGTTCATCGGACGAAGAGCAGTCCAGGCCTTTCTTGACCCAGGATGTAAACCGCAGGGGGGCACCGGATCGGAACTCGGGAGAGGCGGCCCACATTGTGCCGCGCGGCTCGGTAATATAGAACCACTGCTGTTGCCACTCCTTGATAGAATCATTAAAAGTTTCCATTGGCCATATGACATTGGGCATCTTGCTCACCATGGCGCCCCCACATTCGGCATGCTCGCCGCCCACCACCTTGGGCTTCACATTAAAGATCTTCAGCCATAAACCGAAGTGCGGTGAAATGTGGAGAAAAGCCTCACACACGATAATAAATGTCGAGATGTTGAGGAAGGAATTAGGGGACAGATCGTGAAGATCGATCCCATAATAATACATGATGTCGCGAACAAACGGGTGAAGGGGAAATCCCAGCCCGCGAACAAAGTGAGGGAGGAATACAACCCTCTCATGGGGTTCCGGAGTAGGGACAATCTATCTCGCCATCGGGAGACGGTGGCTAATTTTCTTGGTCAGATACCCGGCCTTCCGGAGCTTTTTGATATCCTTCTCTCGGACGGTAGAGGCCATCCATTTGTCTCCTTCTCTGGATCCAGACATCTTCGGAAAACCTTTTGTGGTCAGAGAAGAGGAACGCTTGGGCGTTGAGCTTGAGCGGAAGGGAATGAATTGGGAAGAAGGCGTGGGTGAAAAGAGTACATCCTTGTCCCTTTATAAGGGCGGAAGAGGCGATGCGCCTCCCCACTCTCCCGGTAAAACCTCTTATTTCCCAAGCGTCGTAATTGGTGGCGCGGTTGGGTTCCCCACATCCGTATTGATGAGAATCTCGTAATAAGGGGACACGATCTCTGTTTCGACAAGACGGGCCAAGGAAACCGCCTCGATATGTGCGGTGGCTGGTTGTGAAAAACGGTTTGAATAATGACCGGGCCGTGGTGTGGTGTCATGCTACAGAATGTGTCAGCAGATTAGATTTTTGGAAATATTATTCTCTCTATGGTGGTATGTGGAATTTGTTTTGCAGAGCCGGACACTATCCTTGTGTTCAAAATCTTATATGGAGTATTCGGAAGAGGAACCCGCCTTGCAATGCCGAAGACAATCTGCGCCGGACTCATCGTCATTGAAGCCTGGTTCAGGGGCTACTGAGGGAGTCCTGGATTAGGGGGTCTTCAAACAGCCGAACTATATCCTTTGGCCGGACTGTTGGACTATGAAGATACGAGATCGAAGACTTCGTCCTGTGTCCGGATGGGACTCTCCTTGACGTGGAAGGCAAGCTTGGCAATACGGATATGTAGATCTCCTCCCTTGTAACCGACTCTGTGTAACCCTAGCCCCCTTCGGTGTCTATATAAACTGGAGGGTTTAGTCTCAGAGGAAAACAACAATCATACCATAGGCTAGCTTCTAGGGTTTAGCCTCTACGATCTCGTGGTAGATCAACTCTTGTAATACTCATATCATCAAGATCAATCAAGCAGGAAGTAGGGTATTACCTCCATCGAGAGGGCCTGAACCTGGGTAAACATCGTGTCCCCTGTGTCCTGTTACCATCCGCCTTAGACGCACAGTTCGGGACCCCCTACCCGAGATCCGCCGGTTTTGACACCGACACTCTGCACGGAGCTACTCTAGCTAATTGCTCCCACTTTCAATATGTATCTAGATCGAGACTCTGAGTCATCTAGATTAGTGTCGAAGCTTGCATTGACGTAACTCTTTACGAAGAACTCTTTATCACCTCCATAACCGAGAAATATTTCCTTAGTCCTCTAAGGATAATTTTGACCGCTGTCTAGTGATCTACTCCTAGATCACTATTGTACCCTCTTGCCAAATTCATGTGAGGTGCACAATAGGTCTGGTACACAACATGTCATACTTTATAGAACCTATGACTGAGGCATAGGGAATGACTTTTCATTCTCTTTCTATCTTCTGCCGTGGTCGGGTTTTGAGTCTTTACTCAATTTCACATCTCGCAATACAGGCAAGAACCCCTTCTTTGACTGTTCCATTTTGAACTACTTCAAAATCTCGTCAAGGTATGTACTCATTGAAAAACTTATCAAGCGTTTTGATCTATCTCTATAGATCTTGATACTCAATATGTAAGCAGCTTCACCGAGGTCTTTCTTTGAAAAAACTTCTTTCAAACACTCCTTTATGCTTTCCAGAAAATTCTACATCATTTCCGATCAACAATATGTCACTCACATATACTTATCAGAAAGGCTGTAGTGCTCCCATTCACTTTCTTGTAAATATAGCTTCACTTCAAGTTTGCATAAAACTATGTGCTTTGATCAACTAATCAAAGTGTATATTCCAACTCCGAGATGCTTGGCACCAGTCCATAGATGGATTGCTGGAGCTTGCACATTTTGTTAGCACCTTTAGGATTGACAAAACCTTCTTGTTGCATCATATACAACTCTTCTTTAATAAATCCATTAAGGAATGTAGTTTTGATATCCATTTGCCAGATTTCATAAATGCGGCAATTGCTAACTTGATTTGGAGAGACTTAAGCATCGATACGAGTGAGAAAATCTCATCGTAGTCAACACCTTGAGTTTTGTCGAAAACCTTTTGCGACAATTCGAGCTTTGTAGATAGTAACACTACTATCAGCGTATGTCTTCCTCTCTAAGATCCATTTATTCTCTATTGCTTGTCGATCATAGGGCAAGTCAACCAAAGTCCATACATACATGGATCCCATCTCAGATTTCATGGACTCTAGCCATTTCACGGAATCTGGGCTCATCATCTCTTCCTCATAGTTCGTAGGTTCGTCATGGTCAAGTAACATGACCTCCAGAACAGGATTACCGTACCACTCTGGTGAGGATCTTACTCTGGTTGACCAAGAGGTTTGGTAGTAACTTGATCTGAAGTTTCATGATCATCATCATTAGCTTCCTCACAGATTGGTGTAGGAATTACTGGAACTGATTTCGGTGATGTACTACTTTCCAATTCGGGAGAAGGTACAATTACCTCATCAAGTTATACTTTCCTCCCACTCACTTCTTTCAAAAGAAACTCCTTCTCTAGAAAGGATCCATTCTTAGCAACGAATATCTTGCCTCAAATCTGTGATAGAAGGTGTACCCAACAGTCTCCTTTGGGTATCCTATGAAGACACATTTCTCCGATTTGGGTTCGAGCTTATCAGGTTGAAGCTTTTTCACATAAGCATCGCAGCCCCAAACTTTAAGAAACGACAACTTGGGTTTCTTGCTAAACCACAGTTCATACTGTGTCGTCTCAGCGGATTTAGACGGTGCCCGATTTAACGTGAATGCAGCTGTCTCTAATGCATAACCCCAAAACGATAGTGGTAAATCGGTAAGAGACATCATAGATCGCACCATATCTAATAAAGTACGGTTACGACGTTTGGACACACCATTGTTCTGTGGTGTTCCAGGTGGCATGAGTTTGTGAAACTGTTCCACATTATTTTAATTGAAGGCCAAAGTCATAACTCAAATATTCGTCTCTGCGATCAAATCACAGATAACTTCATTTTCTTGTTATGATGATTCTCCACTTCACTCTGAAATTCTTTGAACTTTTCAAATGTTTCAAACTTGTGTTTCATCAAGTAGATATACCCATATCTGCTCAAATCATCTATGATGGTTAGAAAATAACGATACCCGCCGCGAGCCTCAACACTTATCGGATCGCATACATCAGTATGTATTATTTCCAATAATTCAGTTGCTCGCTCCATTGTTCCAGAGAACGGAGTCTTAGTCATCTTGCCCATGAGGCATGGTTCACAAGCATCAAATGATTCCAAAAGCCCATCAGCATGGAGTTTCTTCATGCACTTTACACCAATTTGACCTAAACGGCAGTGCCACAAATAAGTTGCACTATCATTATTAACTTTGCATCTTTTGGCTTCAATATTATGAATATGTGTATCACTATGATCGAGATCCAACAAACTATTTTCATTGGGTGTATGACCATCGAAGGTTTTATTCATGTAAACAGAACAACAATTATTCTCTGACTTTAAATGAATAACATATTGCAATAAACATGATCAAATCATATTCATGCTCAACGCAAACACCAAATAAAATTTATTTAGGTTCAACACTAATCCCGAAAGTATAGGGTGTGTGCGATGATGATCATATAAATCTTGGAACCACTTCCAACCCACATCATCACTTCACCCTTAACTAGTCTCTGTTCATTGTGCAACTCCCGTTTCGAGTTACTAATCTTTAGCAACTGAACTAGTATCAAATACTGAGGGGTTGCTATAAATACTAGTAAAGTACACATCAATAACATGTATATCAAATATACCTTTGTTCACTTTGCCAGCCTTCTTATCCTCCAAATACTTGTGGCAGTTCCGCTTCCAATGACCAGTCCCTTTGCAGTAGAAGCACTTAGCCTCAGGCTTAGGTCCATACTTGGGCTTCTTCACTTGAGCAGCAACTTGCTTACCGTTCTTCTTGAAGTTGCCCTTCTTCCCTTTGCCCTTTTCTTGAAACTAGTGGTCTTGTCAACCATCAACACTTGATGCTTTTCTTGATTTCTACCTTCGTCGATTTCAGCATCTCGAAGAGCTTGGGAATCGTTTCTGTTATCCCTTACATATTATAGTTCATCACGAAGTTCTAGTAACTTGGTGATAGTGACTAGAGAACACTATCAATCACTATATTATCTGGGAGATTAACTCCCACTTGATTCAAGCGATTGTAGTACCCAGACAATCTGAGCACATGCTCACTGGTTGAGCTATTCTCCTCCATCTTGTAGGCAAAGTACTGTCAGAGGTCTCATACCTCTCGACACGGGCATGAGTCTAAAATACTAATTTCAACTCTTGGAACATCGTATATGCTCCATGACGTTCAAAACGTCTTTGAAGCCCCGATTCTAAGCCGTAAAGCATGGTGCACTAAACTATCAAGTAGTCATCATATCGAGCTTGCCAAACATTCATAACGTCTGCATCTACTCCTGCAATCGGTCTGTCATCTAGCGGTGCATCAAGGACATAATTATTCTGTGCAGCAATGAGGATAATCCTCTAATCACGGATCCAATCCGCATCATTGCTACTAACATATTTCAACTTATATTTCTTTAGGAACATATAAAAATAGACGAGGAGCTACATCGCAAGCTATCGATCTACAACATAGATATGCTAATACTACCAGGACTAAGTTCATGATAAATTAAGTTCAATTAATCATATTACTTAAGGACTCCCACTTAGATAGACATCCCTCTATTCATCTACATGATCACGTGATCCAAATCAACTAAACCATGTCCGATTATCACGTGAGATGGAGTAGTTTTCAATGGTGAACATCCCTATGTTCATCATATCTACTATATGATTCACGCTCGACCTTTCGGTCTCCAGTGTTCCGAGGCCATATCTGCATATGCTAGGCTCATCAAGTTTAACCCAAGTATTCTGCGTGTGCAAAACTGGCATGCACCCGTTGTATGTGAACGTAGAGCTTATCACACCCGATCATCACGTGGTGTCTCGGCACGACAAACTGTCGCAACAGTGCATACTCAGGGAGAACACTTGTACCTTGAAATTTAGTGAGAGATCATCTTATAATGCTACCGTCGAACTAAGCAAAATAAGATGCATAATGGATAAACATCACATGCAATCAATATAAGTGATATGATATGGCCATCATCATCTTGTGCCTTTGATCTCCATCTCCAAAGCACCGTCATGATCACCATCGACACTGGCGCGACACCTTGATCTCCATCGTTGCATCGTTGTCGTCTTGCCAACTATTGCCTCTACGACTATCGCTACCGCTTAGTGATAAAGTAAAGCAATTACATGGCGATTGCATTTCATACAATAAAGCGGCAACTATATGGCTCCCGCTAGTTGCCGATAACTCTGTTACAAAACATGATCATCTCATACAATAAAATTTAGCATCATGTCTTGACCATATCACATCACAACATGCCCAGCAAAAACAAGTTAGACGTCCTCTACTTTGTTGTTGCAAGTTTTACGTGGCTGCTACGGGCTGAGCAAGAAAAGTTCTTACCTACGCATCAAAACCACAATGATTTTTCGTCAAGTATGTGTTGTTTTAACCTTCAACAAGGACCGGGCGTAGCCACACTCGATTCAACTAAATTTGGAGAAACTGACACCCACCAGCCACCTGTGTGCGAAGCACGTCGGTAGAACCAGTCTCGCGTAAGCATACGCGTAATGTCGGTTCGGGCCGCTTCATCAACAATACCGCCGAATCAAAGTATGACATGTTGGTAAGCAGTATGACTAGTATCACCCACAACTCACTTGTGTTCTACTCGTGCATATAACATCTACGCATAGACCTGGCTCGGATGCCACTGTTGGGGACCGCAGTAATTTCAAAAAAAATCCTACGCACATGCAAGATCTATCATGCTGATACATAGCAATGAGAGGGGAGAGTGTTGTCCACGCACCCTCATAGACCGATAGCGGAAGCATTATGATAAAGCGGTTGATGTAGTCGTACGTCTTCATGATCCGACCGATCCTAGTACCGAAAGTACGGCACCTCCGTGATATGCACACGTTCAGCTCGGTGACGTCCCACGAACTCTTGATCCAGCTGAGTGTCGAGGGAGAGCTTCGTCAGGACGACAGCGTGATGACAGTGATGATGAATTTATCGGCACAGGGCTTCGCCTAAACTCTGCAACGATATGACCAAGGTGGATTATGGTGGAGGGGGGCACCACACACGGCTAAGACAATGTCTGTTGTTGTGTTCTAGGGTGCCCCCCTGCCCCCGTATATAAAGGAGCAAGGGGGGAGACCGGCCTGCCCTTGGGACGCGCCAGGAGAGGAGGAGTCCTCCTCTTAGTAGGACTAGGACTCCCCTTTTCTAGTCCTACTAGGAGGGGGAAAGGAAGGAGGAGAGGGAGAAGGAAAGGGGGGCGCCGCCCCCCTTCCCTAGTCCAATTCGGACCAGAGGGGGAGGGGCGCACGGCCTGCCCTGGCCGGCCCTCTCTCTCTCCACTAAGGCCCATGTGGCCCATTAGTTCCCCGGGGGGGTTCCCGTAACCCTCCGGCACTCCGGTTTTCTCTGAAATCACCCGGAACACTTCCGGTGTTCGAATATACTCGTCCAATATATTAACTTTATGTATCGACCATTTCGAGACTCCTCGTAATGTCCGTGATCAAATCCGGGACTCCGAACTATCTTCGGTACATCAAAACACATAAACTCATAATACCGATCGTCACCGAACGTTAAGCGTGCAGACCCTACGGGTTCGAGAACTATGTAGACATGACCGAGACACATCTCTGGTCAATAACCAATAGCGGAACCTGGATTTTGATATTGGCTCACACATATTCTACGAAGATCTTTATCGATCAAACCGCATAACGATATATGTTGTTCCCTTTGTCATCGGTATGTTACTTGCCCGAGATTCGATCGTCGGTATCTCAATATCTAGTTCAATCTTGTTATCGGCAAGTCTCCTTACTCGTTCCGTAATGCATCATCCCGCAACTAACTCATTAGTCACATTGCTTGCAAGGCTTATAGTGATGTGCATTACCGAGAGGGCCCAAAGATACCTCTCCGACAATCGGAGTGACAAATCCTAATCTCGATCAATGCCAACTCAACAAGTACCATCGAAGACACCTATAGAGCACCTTTATAATCACCCAGCTACGTTGTGACATTTGGTAGCACACTAAGTGTTCCTCCAGTATTCGGGAGTTGCATAATCTCATAGCCATAGGAACATGTATAAGTCATGAAGAAAGCAATATCAACAAACTAAACGATCATAATGCTATGCTAACGGATGGGTCTTGTCCATCACATCATTCTCTAATGATGTGATCCCGTTCATCAAATGACAACACATGTCTATGGTTAGGAAACTTAACCATCTTTGATTAACGAGCTAGTCAAGTAGAGGCATACTAGGGACACCGTGTTTTGTCTATGTATTCACACATGTATCAAGTTTCCGGTTAATACAATTCTAGCATGAATAATAAACATTTATCATGATATAAGGAAATATAAATAACAACTTTATTATTGCCTCTTGGGCATATTTCCTTCAGTTATCCCCTCACAACTGAAGCTACCAATGTATTCATTCAAAGTGTCACCCCTTCCCAATGGACGTAGGGTCCAAAACTTTTTGTATGTGATAACGTGGCTTCCCATGAATCCCATCCTATAAGGGCATATTCAACACTGACCCTCAAACCGCTCGCATACGTCTGGACCGCGTGGTCCGGATGTATTGTGCCATCCATAGCGGGCCAGTATCGGTTCGCTGAGTGGTCCGGAAGCACTTTCTCCCGCAAAATGAAAGCAAAGTTGGAGGGCTTTGTGGGAGTTCGAACAACAGCTACGTAGGAGTCCAACAACCCCGGCCCACTAAATCCCCCCTCCGGTCTCATTTTCTTTCAATCCACCCCTACTTTGCATTTGCACGCTCCTCCTCCGACGTTGCAACTGTACCTCTCCGGTCGGCACACATGCATTGCTGGACCTCCGTAACCAGCACCCGCTCGCCTTTTAAGATGACACCTTCACCCAGGACCCGTCCGTAGGCAAGTACACTCTGCCCCCCTTGTCATCGTCGTCCATGGCAGACACCACGCACGGTAGGTGTTCGGTCAAATGCCATTGAGCTTATTTTCAAACACAAGTCATTGTTTTAGAGTACGAATGATGGAGGGGTAATCGACCATGGCGGATGAGTTTTTGTGCGATGTGTGGTTGGCCGTATCCGCGGATTTCGTAGGCAGGAGCAGAGAAGGGCTCTTCTGGCAGCGCGTGCATGATTTATTTCAGGCGTGAAGCACATTGCGGCCTACAACATTCACATCATCCATGATCGCAATGTGATGTCGTTATCGTATTGATGGTACGCCATCCAGACCACAGTCACCAAGCTCTGTGGCATGGTTGATATGTTGGAGGCAAGGTGGTGTTGGGGAACGTAGTAATTCAAAAAAAATCCTACGCACGCACAAGATCTATCTAGGAGATGCATAGCAACAAGATGGGAAGTGTGTGTCCACATACCCTCGTAGACTGAAAACGGAAGTGTTTAGTTAAGCAGTTGATGTAGTCGAACGTTTTCACGATCCAACCGATCCAAGTACCGAACGTACGGCACCTCCGTGTTCAGCACATGTTCAGCACGATGACGTCCCTCGAGCTCTTGATCCAGTAGAGGGTCGAGGGAGGGTTCCGTAAGCACGACGGCGTGGCGACGGTGCTAGTAACGCGATCCGCGCAGGGCTTCGCCTAAGCACTACGACAATATGACCGAGGTGGTAAACTATGGAGGGGGGCACCGCACACGGCTATAGAACAACTGTTGTGTCTATGGGGTGCCCCCCCCCCCCGCCCCCGTATATAAAGGAGGAAGGAAGGAGGCGGTCGGCCTAGGGGGCGCGCCAAAGGGGGGAGTCCAACTAGGACTCCCAATCCTAGTTGGACTCCCTTTCCTTTTTTGGAGAGGGGAAAGAGGGAAGGGGAGAGGGAGTAGGAAAGGGCAAGGGGGGCGCCGCCCCATCCCCTAGTCCAATTCGGACTCCATGGGGGGGTGCCTCCTCCCTTGGCCTGCCTCTTCTTCTCCCCTATGGCCCAATAAGGCCCAATTACTTCCCCGGGGGGTTCCAGTAACCCCTCGGTACTCCGGTAAAATACCCGAATCACTCGGAACCATTCTGATGTACGAATACCACCTTCCAATATATGAATCTTTACCTCTCGACCATTTCAAGACTCCTCGTCGTGTCCGTGATCTCATCCGGGACTCCGAACAAACTTCATTCACCAAAACACATAACTCATAATACAAATCATCATCGAACGTTAAGCGTGCGGACCCTACGGGTTCGAGAACTATGTATACATGACCGAGACACATCTCCGATTAATAACCAATAGCAGAACCTGGATGCTCATATTGGCTCCTACATATTCTACAAAGATCTTTATCGGTCAAACCGCATAAACATACGTTATTCCCTTTGTCATCGGTATGTTACTAGCCCGAGATTCGATCGTTGGTATCATCATACCTAGTTCAATCTCATTACCGGCAAGTCTCTTTACTCGTTCCGTAATGCATCATCCCATAACTAACTCATTAGTCACATTGGTTGCAAGGCTTATAGTGATGTGCATCACCGAGAGGGCCCATAGATACCTCTCCGATATACGGAGTGACAAATCCTAATCTCGATCTATGCCAACTCAATAAAGACCTTCGGAGACACCTATAGAGCATCTTTATAATCACTCAGTTACGTTGTGATGTTTGATAGCACACAAAGTGTTCCTCCAGTATTCGGGAGTTGCATAATCTCATAGTCAGAGGAATATGTATAAGTCATGAAGAAAGCAATAGCAATAAAACTAAAAGATCATAATGCTAAGGTAACGGATGGGTCCTGTCCATCACATCATTCTCTAATGATGTGAACCCGTTCATCAAATGACAACACATGTTTATGGTTGTCAGTGTGGAACGACACCTATGGGATCACAAGAATCCCTACTACGGTTGCCGGGGCACAGGGTTGCGAGACACTACAAGAAATATGTCAACTAGTGACCTTCTGTCAGTGACCCTGGAAGAATTGGTCATAGATCTATGACCATTTCAGACCAATTGGTCAAAAGCTGTTTGAGGGGCTCCAAACCCTAAACCATCGCGACCATTTTGGACAGAAAGGTCGTAATTTCCTTACACGAAAAGTTCATAAAGCAAACAGCGCTAGTCCGCTGCCTTATTTCTAGTTGTTAACGACCAATATAGATGGTCATAGCCTTGTAAATTGTGGTGGGTTGCTATGACTAGGCGTCACCTCATCAGTTTTCCCTATGTGTCATGTCCATGTGGCGGTTTTTGCCCTAGGTTGTGAAGCAACCTATATTTCTGTCATTCCCAAAATTCCCAAAAAAATCTCATAAATTTTTTGGGTCATATCTTCGTCAAATATGTAAAAACATTCCTTGCCTAGTTCAAAAATATTCATTTTCCTATTCTATTCAGAACAACAGTTTGTGAAGGAAGTACCACTTTGGCATGTCCAAATAGTATCCATTTTCTACAGTGCTTTTCTATGCCCAAATAACCATCCTCCACCAAATGCCAGCTCAATCCATTCATTATTTTGAGCCGAGCTTCAACATTCGTATTTATGTCCAGTGTTGGTAGTTTGCAAAGCAAGTACCACATAGGCTCCTCATTTTGAGCTGAAAATTTGTGAAGACGGTCTTCTTAGTAACTGATCATCCTCAGCCAAAACTCACGCCCATTAGCCATACTGGTTATTTATTTACTGTTAAATTGAAATATGAAGAATATGAACTTGCTAGCTGGGACCCATGTACTGTTGGGGAACATAGCATAAATTCAAAATTTTCCTACGTGTCACCAAGATCTATCTATGGAGAAACTAGCAACGAGGGGAAGGAGAGTGCATCTACATACCCTTGTAGATCGCTAAGCGGAAGCGTTCAAGTGAGCAGGGTTGATGGAGTCGTACTCGTGCGTGATTCAAATCACCGATGATCCTAGTGCCGAGCAGACGGCACCTCCGCGTTCAACACACGTACAGCCCGGTGGCGTCTCCCACGCCTTGATCCAGCAAGGAGAGAGGGAGAGGTTGAGGAAGACTCCATCCAGCAGCAGCACAACGGCATGGTGGTGATGGAGGAGCGTGGCAATCCGCTGCAGGCTTCGCCAAGCACCAAGGGAGAGGAGGAGGAGAAGAACTTGGGAGAGAGGGAGGGCTGCACCAAAGGCAAAAGGTGTGTTTGAGAGGCCCTCCTACCCCACTATATATAGGGATCCCAAGGGGGGTGCGCCAGCCCTAGGAGATCCAATCTCCAAGGGGCGGCCGGGGAGGAGTCCTTCCCCCAAGGCACCTAGGAGGTGCCTTCCCTTATGGGAATCTTCCTTTAGGGTTTCCCCTTCACCCTAGGCGCATGGGCCCTAGGGAAGTGGCGCCCAGCCCACTTTGGGCTGGATCCTTCTCACCTCAGCCCATGGGACCCTCCGGGATAGGTGGCCCCACCGGTGGACCTCGGGACCCTTCCGGTGGTCCCAGACAATACCGATGACCCCGAAACTTGTCCCGATGGCCGAAACAAGACTTCCTATATATAAATCTTTACCTCCGGACCATTCCGGAACTCCTCGCGACGTCCGGGATCTCATCCGGGACTCCGAACAACATTCGGTAAACACATACAAGCTTCCTTTATAACCCTAGCGTCATCGAACCTTAAGTGTGTAGACCCTACGGGTTCGGGAGACATGTAGACATGACCGAGACGTTCTCCGGTCAATAACCAACAGCGGGATCTGGATACCCATGTTGGCTCCCACATGTTCCACGATGATCTCATCGGATGAACCACGATGTCAAGGACTCAATCAATCCCGTATACAATTCCCTTTGTCTAGCGGTATTGTACTTGCCTGAGATTCGATCGTCGGTATCCCGATACCTTGTTCAATCTCGTTTCCGGCAAGTCTCTTTACTCGTTCCGTAACACATCATCCCGTGATCAACCCCTTGGTCACATTGTGCACATTATGATGATGTCCTACCGAGTGGGCCCAGAGATACCTCTCCGTTTACGGAGTGACAAATCGATCTCGATTCGTGCCAACCCAACAGACACTTTCGGAGATACCTGTAGTGCACCTTTATAGTCACCCAGATACGTTGTGACGTTTGGTACACCCAAAGCATTCCTACGGTATCCGGGAGTTGCACAATCTCATGGTCTAAGGAAATGATACTTGACATTAGAAAAGCTTTAGCATACGAACTACGATCTTTGTGCTAGGCTTAGGATTGGGTCTTGTCCATCACATCATTCTCCTAATGATGTGATCCCGTTATCAACGACATCCAATGTCCATGGTTAGGAAACCGTAACCATCTATTGATCAACGAGCTAGCCAATAGAGGCTTGCTAGGGACATGGTGTTGTCTATGTACCCACACATGTATCTGAGTTTCCTATCAATACAATTATAGCATGGATAATAAACGATTATCATGAACAAGGAAATATAATAATAACTAATTTATTATTGCCTCTAGGGCATATTTCCAACATGTACCTGAACCTGACATCTGGGACCCACGTACCTGAACCTGACATCTGGGATCCATTTGAAAAAAACTAAAACTTTCTAGCAGAAAAGGCCACGGCCCCAAAATGAGAAGGCTTAATTGTTGGGCTTGGCCCATCTACCTAGCCAAAATTAATATGAGAAAAAACACAAATAGGCCGAATTGTTGGGCTCGGCCCATGTAAAACACCCAATTGGACCGGGCTGAATCTTGTGCCACATCAGCTTGCCATGCTGGATGCCTACGTGGCCTGGGGAGGTTGCTAGTGACCAAAACGCCACAGTGGACATATTTTGGTCATAAACGTCTTCGACCATTCCAGAAGAAAGGTCTCTATAGTCAGTTAACGACCCTCAGCTTTTGACCTTTTGTTTTTGGTCAAAAAAAGGTCGCAAATGAAAAACAATGACCTTTCAGTGACCAATAGTCAAGGTCACAAGTTGACATATTTCTTGTAGTGAGAAGAGCAGGATTAGTAATCAGCACAAGGATCGTTTACCCACGTTCGGGCCGCGAGGATGCGTAAAACCCTAGTCCTGCTTTGGTGGATGTATTTCAGAGAGTTCTTGAGCTCTCGAACTAGCTATGGTGGGTGCGTGGTTCCAAAGAGCCGAATCATATTCCAGTTTTCCATGGGCCTCCTTTTATAGTCGAAAGGCGCTGCCACAGTGGCACACAGGAGGTGGAAAGGTGTACAGTGCTACGAGCTTATCGCTCGTATTACAGGACAAGACACATTTAATGCGTCGCTGAGGTGTCCCCTAGCTTTATCATGGACGGGAGCGAGGCCCCGTTCGTCACCGCTCCTCCTTGCTTCGACACGCGCCCTAGCTAGCGATGCATGCGGCGCCATGTAGGCAGGTAGGCAGCTGAGGTGGCGCGGTGGTGGAGCCTTCACGAAGATCTGCATGCTGCCACGCAGGCGTGTGCTGAGTTGGCCTGGAAGCTGCATGTTGCCACGCAGGTGCCTGCCCAGCTGGTTGGGCTGGCAGCTGCATGTGAACGGCGGTGGAGATTTGGTTGGTGCGGGCCTAGTTGTGGCCCTGCTGGCACCCTTGGTGAGGGCCTTGCCGGATGGCCCGACAAGGGTCTTGCCGTAGCGCGCTGTCGTCCCCGACAAGGATCTTGCCGGGGGTCTCGTGGCTCTCCTTGGCAAGGATCCTGCCGCGGACCGTTGTTTCTTAATCCTCATCTGATCTCGAATATCCCTTGGTCTTGACAAAGATCTGCATGCCACCATGGAGGTGCCTCCCAAGCCCTGGCCCAACGTAGCTTGATGGCGTAGGAGGCTGTGGGCTCAAGGGTGGCTCACTCCACTGGTGTGGGCGAGCTGTCCCGGCAAGGGTCTTGCCGGGGCCGCTGAGGTCGCCCCCAGCAAGGATCTTGCCGGGGGAACCTGCTTCGCCTCTCTGCTTCTTTGTGTTCTTGGTCTTGGCATTGTCTTGGGCTTCGCTTTTACCTCGGTTTACCTCCCCTGTTCTGCTTGGTGCGGCCGCGGGCGCGGATCCGACTGTCCGTGCATAGGTAAAGGTGTACAAAGGTGCGCCCCTTGAGGGAGTCCTGGACTAGGGGGTGTCCGGATAGCCGAACTATCATCTTTGGCCGGACTCCTAGACTATGAAGATACAAGATTGAAGAGTTCGTCCCGTGTCCGGATAGGACTTTCCTTGGCGTGGAAGGCAAGCTTGGCGATACGGATATGTAGATCTCCTACCATTGTAACCGACTCTGTGTAACCCTAACCCTATTCGGTGTCTATATAAACCGAAGGGTTTTAGTCTGTAGGACGAAGGACAACCATACCATAGGCTAGCTTCTAGGGTTTAGCCTCTCTGGTCTCGTGGTAGATCTACTCTTGTACTACCCATATCATCAATATTAATCAAGCAGGAGTAGGGTTTTACCTCCATCGAGAGGGCCCGAACACAGGTAAAAACATCGTGTCCCTTGTCTCATGTTACCATCCGCCTAGACGCACATTTGGGACCCCCTACACGAGATCCGCCGGTTTTGACACCGACATTGGTGCTTTCATTGAGAGTTCCTCTGTGTCGTCACCTATAGGCCCGATGGCTCCTTCAATCATTAGCAACGACGCAGTCCAGGGTGAGACTTTTCTCCCCGGACAGATCTTCGTATTCGGCGGCTTTGCACTGCGGGCCAATTCGCTAGGCCATCTGGAGCAGATTGAAGCTTCGCCCTGGCCATCGTGTCAGATTTGGAAAGCTTGAACTATACGGCCTATGTCGCGGAGACTTGATCTTCGACGGATTCGAGCCATACCGGCGTGCCGCCTTGTCTCGATGGGGTACGATCTAGCTCTGCCGCTGAACAAGGCCACGGAGGCCGCACCGATGCCCGCTCTGACCCTTAATCCGGAGCCGGTTTCGCCGATCGAGGACGGTTGGTTGGACACCGCCTCGGGGGCTGAAATATCTACGGTGATTGAGCCGAACACCATTCCTATCCTTTGCAAAGCTCGTGACTCCCAGGTGCCGGACTCCTTTCCGGACTCCGAACCTCCCGCGCCCCTGCTAGTCGAATCCGACTGGGCGCCGGTTATGGAGTTCACCGCCGTGGACATCTTTCAGCACTCACCCTTTGGCAATATCCTGAACTCATTAAAGTCTCTCTCTTTGTCAGGGGAGCCCTGGCGAACTTCTGATCGGGAAGGTTGGGATTCGGACGACGAAGAAATTCAACGCCCACCCACCACCCACTTTGTAGCCACTGTCGATGACTTAACAGACATGCTCGACTTCGACTCCGAGGACATCGACGATATGGACGACGACGCCGGAGACGACCAAGAACCAGCGCCCACAGGGCACTGTATGGCCACCTCAACTTACTATATATATATATATGGTGGACACACCTAAGGGAAGCGATAACGAGGAACGACGAGACGCTGCGAAAGAAAATTCCCTCGGGAAGCAGTCAAAGCGGCGGCGTGGCGCGCTCAAAACCCCACCTCGACAAAGATAGCGCCCACACAGACCCAGCCATAGAGCAGGGTGAGCCGGCCGACGACGAATATGCCATTGAGCAACCATCCGAACAGGCCAACTTGGACAAACAACCCGTCCCCGGCAAGGACAACAGCCCGAACGATCTCACGCTGGACGCGTCATTGGATCAAAAGAACCTCCACAAAGAGCTCCTCGCTACTGCGTGTAGCTTGAAAAAGCAGAAACAGAGGCTCAGAACAGCAGAAGACGCACTCCGAATGAGATGGAGTAAATTACTCAACACTGCAGACAAATATGGCGACAGCCGCCAAGCAAAGAGCTACCCAAAGCGCAAACTACTGCCCGAATTCGATGAGGAGGCCGTAGAGCCCCCACGATCAAAAAACAAAGAGGCCGCCGGGTCGGATAGACGACCACATGGAAAACGTAGAGCGGCAAGCGGTGCCGCACACAAGCCGGCACGCGATCCGCATAAGGATCCGCACCAAAAGGATGACCCAGTTAGATCTATCTACGGGCCAAGGAAACAAGTTCTGGCGAGCAATACAACACGTCAAATATCCGAACACCACGGCACACCCAAATACAGGGGTGTCGTGCACCCACTATGTTTCACCGATGAGGTGCTGGATCATGAATTTCCAGCGGCATTCAAGCCCGTAAACATAGAGGCATACGACGAAACGACAAACCCTGGAGTCTGGATTGAGGATTATATCCTCCACATACACATGGCCAGAGGAGATGATCTCCACGCCATAAAATACCTACCCCTCAAGCTCAAAGGGCCAGCCCGGCATTGACTTAAAAGCCTCCCCGAAAACACCATTGGTAATTGGGAAGAGCTTGAGGATGCTTTTCGGGCCAATTTCCAGGGAACCTATGTCCGACCTCCGGAAGCAGACGATCTAAGTCACATAACCGAACAGCCCGGAGAGTCAGCCCGAAAATTCTGGAACAGGTTCCTCACCAAAAAGAACCAAATCGTCGACTGTCCGGACGCCGAAGCCTTAGCAGCTTTTAAACACAACGTCCGAGACGAATGGCTCGCCAGACACCTTGGCCAGGAAAAGCCAAGAACAATGGCCGCACTAATAAGCCTCATGACCCGCTTTTGCGCGGGAGAGGATAGCTGGCTACCAAGATGCAGTACCAGCGACCCAAGTACATCCGAAGTCAGGGATGGGAATGGGAAACCACGACACCGCAAGGACCAGCGCCGGATTAAGGGGAACGGTCCAAAGAGCGCGGCAGTCAATGCCGGTTTCAAAAGCTCACGGCAGAACAATAAAAAGCTGCCCCTTAAGGCAATAGCGATGAGCTATCCAACTTAAACAAAATCTTGGACAAGATATACCAAATCCACAGTACTCCTGGGAAGCCTGCAAACCATACCCATAGAGATTGTTGGGTCTTCAAGCAGTCCGGCAGACTCAACGCCGAACACAAGGGGCTCGACACACCAAGTGAGGATGATGACGAGCACCGTAAGCGAGCCGGAAAACAAAATGAATTTCCACAAGAGGTCAAAACAGTAAACTTACTTCCAAGTAACGAAGGGGAAAACAGAGCGACACCCATGGAATTACGCGCCGCACAATCTCCCCCAGGGTTGTCCCAACAATGGTTTTCAAAACAAATTACCTTCGACCTTCAGGACTACTCCGAATGTATCTGTAACGCAGGATGGACTGCCTTGATACTATAACCTATAATCGACGGTCTTCAATTTACGCAAGTCCTAATGGACATCGGCAGTGATTTAAACCTGGTATATCAGGACACAATCAGCAACATGGGGATAAACCCAAACAGGATTAGCCATAGCAACACTTCCTTCCAAGGAATAATGCCAGGCACATATGCCCATTGTACGGGCTCCCTACTATTGGAAGTTATGTTCGGCTCACCCGACAACTTCCGTCGGGAAAAGTTGGTCTTCCACATCGCCCCATTTAAAAGTAGCCATCAAGCACTATTTGGGGCCTTGAAGCTTTCGCCCGCTTTAACACAATACCGCATTATGCATCTCTTAAACTTAAAATGCCGGTCCACGAGGCATCATTTCATTAAAGGGAAGCCGTGCGTGTCCCTCAAGGAAAGAATGTGAGACTGCCTTAACAGCCTCACACTAATACAGCCTTTGCTGGCCAAAAGCGTCTATAGCAGGTCGTTCAGTCCCCTGACACGGTTAGGCGAGTCCGGCATAAATAAACATGATGCTTACTAGCCGCGTACCCCCCTTACAATGGGCTCCACGCATTTAAATCAAGAGACAATAAAGCTCAATTTCACTCATTTTTGAATCATACTCTATTTTATTTCCAATAACATTTTAGCGCGATCTTTTTCAAACTAAGTTCCTCTCTTTTACAGATGAACGCCGTGCTATACCCGTCCAGGATACGGCACAACGGAGACACGGGCGCAGACGTGCAGCAGGGACCCGTTGCAAGGATTCTTTTCAGATTAATACCCTGCGTAAACCTTTTTCACTGTATCTTGTTGTTACTCATCCCCCGGTCTCTTATTATAACCGAGGAGGAGGCTGGCGTTTTGGCATCGACCGCGTCGAAGTTTGCGATACACTGGACACCAGGGGCTTGTTACCAAGGGCATTGTTCGCCCACTTTATAAAAGGCGAATACCTTAGGGAGTGTTCGGCGTCTCGAGTTAGGCCTTATATGCATCAGCTCGAATCATGTCTTTGGTCAAATGTTGGGTTTGCCCGGCTCTCGTGTTTTGCTGCCTTACGTTCCGCTCTATCGGCTAACGCGGCACCGGAGAACTACTGCGATTGTGCCCCGATTCGGCCGGGCGAGCACCTCAGTAGAGAAAGCCAAAAACTGACTGTCATGATATAGCGAGAGACTGGTCAACCACTCGATGACTCACCGGAATGTTTAGAATTCCTCCGTATTAACGAAGGACCTGTTGGGTAACGTTGCAGAAAATTAAAATTTTCCTACGGTTTCACCAAGATCTATCTATGAGTTCATCTAAGCAACGAGTCATGGGAGAGAGATTGCATCTACATACCACTTTGTAGATCGTGGCCAGCGTTCAAAAGAACGTGGATGAAGTAGTCGTTCTCGCGGTGATCCTATCACCGGAGATCCTAGCGCCGAACGGACGGCACCTCCGCGTTCAACACACGTACGGGACGGGAGACGTCTCCTCCTTCTTGATCCAGCAAGGGGGAAGGAGAGGTCGATGATGATCCAGGCTGACGGCGTGGTGGTGGATGCACAGAACTCCGGAGGCTTCGCCAAGCTGCTGCGGGAGGAGGACGAGGTGTAGCAGGGGAGGGAGGCGCCAGAGTTTCAGTGCGGCTGCCCCTCCCTTTATATAGGCCCCGAGCGCCCGGCCTTGGGGATCCCATCTCCCAAGGGGCGCCCGGCCAAGGGGTGGAGTGCCCCAAGGCAAGTGGGCGCCCCTAGGGTTTCAACCCTAGGCGCAGGAGTGGGCCAAGGCGCACCAGCCCACTATGGGCTGGTTCCCTCCCCACTTCAGCCCATGGGGCCCTCCGGATGGGTGCCCCCACCGGTGGACCCAGGGACCCCTCCGGTGGTCGGTACAATACAGGTGACCGAAACTTTCCCGATGCGAAATACCACTTCCTATATATAATTCTTTACCTCCGGACCATTCCGAAACTCCTCGTGACGTCCGGGATCTCATCCGGGACTCGAACAACATTCGGTATACTGCATACTCATATTCATACAACCCTAAGCGCCACCGAACCTTAAGTGTAGACCCTACGGGTTCGGGAGACACGAGACATGACCGAGACTGCTCTCGGGCAATAACCAACAGCGGGATCTGGATACCCATGTTGGCTCCCACATGCTCCTCGATGATCTCATCGGATGAACCACGATGTCGAGGATTCAAATAACCCGTATACAATTCCCTTTGTCAATCGGTATGTTACTTGCCGAGATTCGATCGTCGGTATTCCAATACCTCGTTCAATCTCGTTCCGGCAAGTCACTTTACTCGCACCGTAATGCATGATCCCGTGACCGGACACTTGGTCATTTTGAGCTCATTATGATGATGCACTACCGAGTGGGCCCGGTGATACCTCTCCGTAACACGGAGTGACAAATCCCGCCTCGATCCGTGTCAACCCAATGAGACTTTTGGAGATACATGTAGTGCACCTTTATAGTCACCCGATTACGTTGTGACGTTTGATACACCCAAAGCACTCCTACGGTGTCACGGGAGTTACACGATCTCATGGTCTAAGGAATAGATACTTGACATTGGAAAAGCTCTAGCAAAGCGAACTACACGATCTTGTGCTATGCTTAGGATTGGGTCTTGTCCATCACGTCATTCTCCTAATGACGTGATCCCGTTGTCAATGACATCTGATGTCCATAGTCAGGAAATCATGACTATCTGTTGACCAACGAGCTAGTCAACTAGAGGCTTACTAGGGATGTATTGTGGTCTATGTATTCACACGTGTATTACGATTTCCGGATAATACAATTATAGCATGAATAAAAGACAATTATCATAAACAAGGAAATATAATAATAATTCTTTTATTATTGCCTCTAGGGCATATTTCCAACAGTCTCCCACTTGCACTAGAGTCAATAATCTAGTTACATTGTGATGAATCGAACACCCATAGAGTTCTGGTGTTGATCATGTTTTGCTCGCGAGAGAGGTTAGTCAACAGATCTGCGACATTCAGATCCGTATGCACTTGACAAATTTCTATGTCTCCATCTTGAACATTTTCACGGATGGAGTTGAAGCGACACTTGATGTGCCTGGTCTTCTTGTGAAACCTGGGCTCCTTGGCAAGTGCAATAGCTCCAGTGTTGTCACAGAAGAGTTTGATCGGCCCCGACGCATTGGGTATGACTCCTAGGTCGGTGATGAACTCCTTCACCCAAATTGCTTCATGCGCTGCCTCCGAGGCTGCCATGTACTCCGCTTCACATGTAGATCCCGCCACGGCCTTTCTGCTTGCAGCTGCACCAGCTCTTGGTCCACCATTCAACATATACACGTATCCGGTTTGTGACTTAGAGTCATCCAGGATCGTGTCGAAGCTAAGCGCCAACGTAACACTTTTTACGAGCTCTTCGTCACCTCCATAAATGAGAAACATGTCCTTTGTCCTTTTCAGGTACTTTAGGATATTCTTGACCGCTGTCCGGTGTTCCTTGCGGGATTACTTTGGTACCTTCCTACCAAACTTACGGCAAGGTTTACATCAGGTCTGGTAGACAACATGGCATACATAATAGATCCTATGGCTGAGGCATAGGGGATGGCACTCATCTCTTCTTTATCTTCTGCCGTGTTCGGGCATTGAGCTGAGCTCAATCTCACACCTTGCAGCACAGGCAAGAACCCTTTCTTGGGCTGATCCATTTTGAACTTCTTCAAAATCTTATCAAGGTATGTGCTTTGTGAAAGACCTATGAGGCGTCTCGATCTATCTCTATAGATCTTGATGCCTAATATATAAGCAGCTTCTCCAAGGTCTTTCATTGAAAAACACTTATTCAAGTAGGCCTTAATGCTGTCCAAGAATTCTATATCATTTCCCATCAAAAGTATGTCATCTACATATAATATGAGAAATGCTACAAAGCTCCCACTCACTTTCTTGTAAACGCACGCTTCTCCATAAGTCTGCATAAACCCAAACGCTTTGATCATCTCATCAAAACGAATGTTCCAACTCCGAGATGCTTGCACCAGCCCATAAATGGATCGCTGGAGCTTGCATACTTTGTTAGCATTCTTAGGATCGACAAAACCTTCCGGCTGCATCATATACAGCTCTTCCTTAAGATAACCGTTAAGGAACGCTGTTTTGACGTCCATCTGCCATATCTCATAATCATAATATGCGGCAATTGCTAACATGATTCGGACAGACTTAAGCTTCGCTATGGGAGAGAAAGTCTCATCATAGTCAATCCCTTGAACTTGCCGATAACCCTTAGCGACAAGTCGAGCTTTATAGATGGTGACATTACCATCCGCGTCCGTCTTCTTCTTAAAGATCCATTTGTTTTCTATCGCTCGCCGATCATCGGGCAAGTCAGTCAAAGTCCATACTTTGTTTTCATATATGGATTCTATCTCGGATTTCATGGCTTCTAGCCATTTGTGGGAATCTGGGCCCGCCATTGCTTCTTCATAGTTCGAAGGTTCACCGTTGTCTAACAACATAATTTCCAGGACAGGGTTGCCGTACCACTCACAGTGCGTAGCGTGTCCTTGTGGACCTCTGAAGTTCGGTAGCAACTTGATCCGAAGTACCTTGATCATCATCATTATTTTCCTCTTGGTTGATGTAGGCATCACAGGAACATTTTCTGAGCTGCACTACTTTCCCGTTCAAGAGGTAGTACTTCATCGAGTTCTACTTTCCTCCCACTTACTTCTTTCGAGAGAAACTCTTTTCCGAGAAAGGATCCGTTCTTGGCAACAAAGATCTTGCCCTCGGATCTTAAGTAGAAGGTATACCCAATGGTTTCTTTAGGGTATCCTATGAAGACGCATTTTTCGACTTGGGTTCGAGCTTTTCAGGTTGAAGTTTCTTGACATAAGCATTGCATCCCCAAACTTTTAGATACGACAGCTTAGGTTTCTTCCCAAACCATAATTCATATGGTGTCGTCTCAACGGATTTAGGCGGTGCCCTATTTAAAGTGAATGTAGCGGTCTCTAGAGCATATCCCCAAAATGATAGCGGTAAATCAGTAAGAGACATCATGGATCGCACCATATCCAATAGAGTGCGACACTGACGTTCGGACACACCGCTATTACCGAGGTGTTCCAGCGGCGTGAGTTGTGAAACGATTCCACATTTTCTTAAGTGTGTACCAAATTCGTGACTTAAATATTCTCCTCCACGATCCGATCGTAAGAATTTTATCTTTCGGTCACGTTGATTCTCTACTTCATTCTGAAATTCCTTGAACTTTTCAAAGGTCTCAGACTTGTGTTTCATTAAGTAGACATACCCATATCTACTCAAGTCATCTGTGAGAGTGAGAACATAACGATATCCTCCGCGAGCCTCAACGCTCATTGGACCGCACACATCGCTATGTATGATTTTCAATAAGTTGGTTGCTCGCTCCATTGTCCCGGAGAACGGAGTCTTGGTCATATTGCCCATGAGGCATGGTTCGCATGTGTCAAATGATTCATAATCGAGAGACTCCAAAAGTCCATCAGCATGGAGCTTCTTCATGCGCTTGACACCAATGTGACCAAGGCGGCGATGCCACAAGTATGTGGGACTATCGTTATCAACTTTACATCTTTGGTATTCACACTATGAATATGTGTAATATTACGCTCGAGATTCATTAAGAATAAACCATTGACCATCGGAGCATGACCATAAAACATATCTCTCATATAAATAGAACAACCATTATTCTCGGATTTAAATGAGTAGCCATCTCGCATTAAACGAGATCCAGATACAATGTTCATGCTCAAACTTGGCACTAAATAACAATTATTGAGGTTCATAACTAATCCCGTGGGTAAATGTAGAGGTAGCGTGCGACGGCGATCACATCGACTCTGGAACCATTCCCGACGCGCATCGTCACCTCGTCGCTTCGCCAGCCTCCGCTTATTCCGCAGCTCTGCTGTGAGTTACAAATATGAGCAACGGCACCGGTATCAAATACCGGGAGTTACTACGAGTACTGGTAAGGTACACATCAATTACATGTATATCAAATATACCTTTGGTGTTGCCGGCCTTCTTATCCGCTAAGTATTTGTGGCAGTTCCGCTTCCAGTGACCCTTCCCCTTGTAATAAAAGCACTCAGTTTCAGGCTAGGGTCCATTCTTTGACTTCTTCCCGGTAGCTGGCTTACCGGGCGCGGCAACCTCCTTGCCGTCCTTCTTGAAGTTCTTCTTGCCCTTGCCCTTCTTGAATTTAGTGGTTTTATTGACCATCAACACTTGATGTTCTTTCTTGATTTCAACCTCTGTTGACTTCAGCATTGAGAATACTTCGGAATGGTCTTCACCATCCCTGCATATTGTAGTTCATCACAAAGCTCTTGTAGCTTGGTGGGAGCGATGAAGGATTCTGTCAATGACCGCCTCGTCAGGAGGTTTATGTCCAATTTGGGACAGGCGGTTGTGCAACCAGACATTTTCAGTATGTGCTCCTTGACAGAACTGTTTTCCTCCATCTTACAACTATAGAACTTGTCGGAGACTTCATATCTCTCGACCGGGCATGAGCTTGGAAAACTAGTTTCAGCTCTTGAATATCTCATATGCTCCGTGTTGCTCAAAACGCTTTTGGATCCCGGTTCTAAGTTGTAAAGCATGCCGCCTTTGAGCGAGGGAGTAATCATCGACGAGTCTGCCAAGCATTCATAATGTCTTGGTTCTGCAGACGGGGCGTCACCTAGCGGTCCTTCTAGGACATATTGTTTCCTGGCAGCTATGAGGATGATCCTCGGGTTCCGGACCCAGTCCGTATAGTTGCTGCCATCATCTTTCAGCTTGGTTTTCTCTAGGAGCAGCGTTGAAGTTCAGGTTGACATGAGCGTTGGCCATTTGATCTACAAGACATATTTGCAAAGGTTTTAGACTAAGTTCATGATAATTAAGTTCATCAAATCAAATTATTTTAATGAACTCCCACTCAGATTAGATATCCCTCTAGTCATCTAAGTGATACACGATCCGAGTCGACTAGGCCATGTCCGATCATCACGTGAGACGGACTAGTCATCGTCGGTGAACATTCTCATGTTGATCGTATCTTCCATACGACTCGTGTTTGACCTTTCGGTCTCCGTGTTCCGAGGCCATGTCTGTACATGCTAGGCTCGTCAAGTTAACCCTAAGTGTTTTGCGTGTGTAAAACTGTCTTACACCCGTTGTATGTGAACGTAAGGATCTATCACACCCGATCATCACGTGGTGCTTGAAGCAGCGAACTTTAGCAGCGGTGCACAGTTAGGGAGAACACTTCTTGAAATTGTTGTAAGGGATCATCTTATTTACTACCGTCGTTCTAAGTAAACAAGATGCATAAACATAATAAACATCACATGCAATTATATAGTAGTGACATGATATGGCCAATATCATATAGCTCCATTGATCTCCATCTTCGGGGCTCCATGATCATCGTCTCACCGGCATGACACCATGATCTCCATCATCATGATCTCCATCATCGTGTCTTCATGAAGTTGTCACGCCAACGACTACTTCTACTTCCATGGCTAACGCGTTTAGCAATAAAGTAAAGTAATTTACATGGCGTTCTTCAATGACACGCAGGTCATACAAAATAAAGACAACTCCTATGGCTCCTGCCGTTGTCATACTCATCGACATGCAAGTCGTGATTCCTATTACAAGAACATGATCTCATACATCACAATATGTCATTCATCATTCATCACAACTTCTGGCCATATCAGTCACATGACAATTGCTGCAAAAACAACTTAGACGTCCTCTAATTGTTGTTGCATCTTTTACGTGGCTGCAATTGGGTTCTAGAAAGAACGTTTTCTTACCTACGAATAACCACAACGTGATTTTGTCAACTTCTATTTACCCTTCATAAGGACCCTTTTCATCGAATCCGCTCCAACTAAAGTGGGAGAGAGACACCCGCCAGCCACCTTATGCAACTAGTGCATGTCAGTCGGTGGAACCGGTCTCACGTAAGTGTACGTGTAAGGTTGGTCCGGACCGCTTCATCCCACAATACCGCTGAAGCAAGATAAGACTAGTAGCGGCAAGCAAGTTGACAAGATCTACGCCCACAACCAAATTGTGTTCTACTCGTGCAATAGAGAACTACGCATAGACCTAGCTCATGATGCCATTGTTGGGTAACGTTGCAGAAAATTAAAATTTTCCTACGGTTTCACCAAGATCTATCTATGAGTTCATCTAAGCAACAAGTCATGGGAGAGAGATTTCATCTACATACCACTTTGTAGATCGCGAGCGGAAGCGTTCAAAAGAACGTGGATGAAGTAGTCGTTCTCGCCGTGATCCTATCACCGGAGATCCTAGCACCGAACGGACGGCACCTCCGCGTTCAACACACGTACGGGACGGAGGCGTCTCCTCCTTCTTGATCCAGCAAGGGGAAGGAGAGGTCGATGATGATCCAGCGACGACGGCGTGGTGGTGGATGCAGCAGAACTCCGTGAGGCTTCGCCAAGGCTGCTGCGGGAGGAGGACGAGGTGTTGCGGGGAGGGAGGCGCCCGAGTTTCAGGTGCGGCTGCCCCTCCCCTCCCTTTATATAGGCCCCAAGGCGCCCGGCCTGGGGATCCCATCTCCCAAGGGGCGGCGGCCAAGGGGGTGGAGTGCCCCCAAGGCAGAGTGGGCGCCCCCACCCTAGGGTTTCAACCCTAGGCGCAGGGGGTGGGCCAAGGGGCACCAGCCCACTATGGGCTGGTTCCCCTCCCCACTTCAGCCCATGGGGCCCTCCGGGATGGGTGGCCCCACCCGGTGGACCCTCGGGACCCTTCCGGTGGTCCCGGTACAATACCGGGTGACCCCGAAACTTTCCGGATGGCCGAAATACCACTTCCTATATATAATTCTTTACCTCCGGACCATTCCGAAACTCCTCGTGATGTCCGGGATCTCATCCGGGACTCCGAACAACATTCGGTATACTACATACTCATATTCATACAACCCTAGCGTCACCGAACCTTAAGTGTGTAGACCCTACGGGTTCGGGAGACACGTAGACATGACCGAGACGGCTCTCGGGCAATAACCAACAGCGGGATCTGGATACCCATGTTGGCTCCCACATGCTCCTCGATGATCTCATCGGATGAACCATGATGTCGAGGATTCAAATAACCCCGTATACAATTCCCTTTGTCAATCGGTATGTTACTTGCCCGAGATTCGATCGTCGGTATCCCAATACCTCGTTCAATCTCGTTACCGGCAAGTCACTTTACTCGTACCGTAATGCATGATCCCGTGACCAGACACTTGGTCACTTTGAGCACATTATGATGATGCACTACCGAGTGGGCCCAGTGATACCTCTCCGTAACACGGAGTGACAAATCCCAGTCTCGATCCGTGTCAACCCAACAGAGACTTTCGGAGATACCTGTAGTGCACCTTTATAGTCACCCAGTTACGTTGTGACGTTTGATACACCCAAAGCACTCCTACGGTATCCGGGAGTTACACGATCTCATGGTCTAAGGAAGAGATACTTGACATTGGAAAAGCTCTAGCAAAAGCGAACTACACGATCTTGTGCTATGCTTAGGATTGGGTCTTGTCCATCACGTCATTCTCCTAATGGCGTGATCCCGTTGTTAATGACATCCGATGTCCATAGTCGAAATCATGACTATCTGTTGACCAACGAGCTAGTCAACTAGAGGCTTACTAGGGACGTATTGTGGTCTATGTATTCACACGTGTATTACGATTTCCGGATAATACAATTATAGCATGAATAAAAGACAATTATCATAAACAAGGAAATATAATAATAATGCTTTTATTATTGCCTCTAGGGCATATTTCCAACAGGACCGTTTTCCGGTCAGGCACATACACACCCCGAATTCGGGAGAGTGCAGTGCCCCCAGGGGCTATATAGTAGCCCCACCATCGAACTCCTATGGCTAAGTGAAAGTGATAAAGCATTATAATCTAGTTGCCTAGTTTGCTATGCCACCACCTCCTTTATAGGACCAAGACGTTGGATTAAGTGTGAAAGCGCGACTTCTTTGCAAACACCCCCGCACTATGTGCGTGGGGGCTGAAGCCGAAGACTGCCATCTTTCTAGGTTATATACATATATACGTCAACGGCCGCACAGGAGGTAGTTTGCTACTTGAAGGCACAAGTATAAAAAGCTCTTACATTAAATTGAAATGTTGTTTCATAAAATTATACATGTCATTCAAACATAACATCCTTCGAGCACCGCGTCTCTATTAAACGAGCGCCCGAAAGAACTTCCTCAAAATAGCACTCGACTGGTACTCGGCTGTCGTCCGAGTCTAGGGACGCAATATCGGTGGCCTTCATCTCAGCCCAGTATGCCTTGACACGGGCAAGAGCCATCCGCGCCCCCTCAATACACGCCGACAGCTTCATTGCGTCGTCTGGCAGTACCGCGCAAGGAACTGCTGCACTAAGCCAAAATAACTCTTCGGCTGGGGTCCGCCTGGCCACAAATGAGTCATGACATGCTTCATGGCAAGTCCGGATAATCGATTCAGCTCGGCCCATTCGGCCAACCGATCGGTCAACGGAAGAGGACGCTCCGGACTATGGAATTGCGACCAAAATAGCTCTTCCCTCATGTGCCCCTTCTGGCCTCGGAAGTGCTCAATCGCGTCCGCAGCGCTTGCCGCTAAGTCCAGATAAGCATCCTCCGAACTCCACAGCTTGTCCAACTGAGCATACTTCGTATCCGTATATTTCCTCCGCAGCAGAAACGGTTTTCCAGCCGCAATATCCTCGGCCTGACTCAGCTCCTCCATGGCAGCTCTCATAGCGGAACGGGCATCCTTGGATTCGGCGGTGGCCTTTTTCAGGTCCTCTTGTTCCGCTTGGCGTTCTTTTTTAAGAACCTCGCAGCGGTCGGTAGTATTCTTCAGTTTCAGGGCCAAATCGGCCATTTCCTCTTTGCTTCGGCAGTGAGCAGCCCGTTCGGCTTTCAGCTCTTCGGCCACCTTTAAAGCGGTCGCATTACTCTTTCGGGATGGCTCTTTAGCTCGGGCAAGTTCCGCCCGCAGCCTCTCCATAGCAGCGGCACCGTCTACATCAAAGCATACAAGTAGTAAGGCATGGGCGTCAAGCTCCCTTACCAGGTGTCCGCGGAGAAGTCGCATACCTTGTGACTCGTCAAACCGTTTATTGACCAGCGCGATGTCCGCATCCGCCTCGTCAAGTTGCCGCTTTAGTTCGGCAAATCCATCGATCCGGCTAGCCACGGACGCCCGCCACCTACATAGGAACGGCGACATGTTAATGCTTGAGATTATGATCCTCGGCACGCTGTCGGTTGTGACAGCATACTGAGTCTCGAGGGCTACTATCTATACTGGCGCATTCTATATGCATAAGCTGCCGAAGGTACATCATTTTTGCGTACCTCAAACCCCGTCAGTAAACTTCTGGTGGCCTCATGCAATCCGCTCTCAGCGGATGCAATTCTTTCAATTACCGTAGCCATTAGCGCACGGTGATCTTCTGAGATATACGCTCGCCCGAGCAGGTCGTTCAGCTCCTCCGACCGCACGCCAGTTGGCGCCGGACTGTCCGGCCCCACCAGACTCGGGGAAACTCTCCGTGACGACACTTCAGGGTCGCCCGCCTTGCACAAAGGCGCGATAGGTGGAGGCGTTTCTCTCTCTATCATCTCCGGACGAAGATCCCCCGAAGACGAGCTCTGCTGAGAAGGGCTGAGATCCGAACTACAAGGTACAATTTCGGTTATCTTCAGAAATAAATACAGGGATGTTCTTTATTCATAGGACCCCTTCTTTTTACTTACGGCTCGCTGGAGGGCTGATCCCCTTGGGGAAATAGTGCGGCTGGGGTACTTCCCGGCGCCGGACTTTCTGACGAAGACTTCTTTCCCCGTTTTGAGGCCTTGGCTTCCGGTCTTGAGCGGTCCTTCTCCCCTTGGAGGGAGGATCCTGATCTCCTCTTCCTTGAAAGCCTCCTTGGCGGAGGCAATTGCTTCCTGCTCCCCCTTCGCCTTCTTTAAAAGCGCAGCCTTCAACATCTTGGTCGGCATGGGATCCGGCGTGGTCTCTGGGAGGAGCTGGACACCTTACCAACTTTGCCTTGGCTATCCACTCTGTTCAAGAAACGGCTCCCTTAAAGGGCATATATATGATAAATGAATGAACAGCCTGTCCAGTTCTGAGGTTACTTACTTGAGTATCTGGGTGATTGCAGCTTAGACCTACGTCCTCGGTCAAGTTCGGACACTTCTCTTGTGATCCGAAGAACAGTTTGTACATCTCCTTGGGCGTCGCGCCCATAAAATGTTGGAGAGCTCGTGGCCCCTCTGGATTAAACTCCCACAGACGGAGGGGACGACGTTTGCAGGCGAGGTATACGCGAATCAGCATAACCTGCGCCCGCCACGACCAGATTGATCTCTCTTTCTTGGAGGTCTCGAATACGGCCCCTGCAGAGAGGAACGTCCTTGGGCGGCCCCAGTCGAGCCCCCGGTTGACCCATGAGGCCAGCCACTGTGGTGAACCTGAGCGGAAGGCGGGTGGCGCCACCCATTTGGTGCCCCTGGGAGCGGTGATATAAAACCACTCCCGTTGCCACAAACCAAGCTCCTCTTGAAAAGAGCCCTCGGGCCACGGAGCATCAACACACTTGCTTATGACAGCCCCTCCACACTCTGCTTGTTGCCCCTCGATCATCTTCGGCTCCACCTTGAAGGTCTTGAGCCACAATCCAAAGTGAGGGGTAATATGGAGGAAGGCTTCACATACGACAATGAATGACGAGATATGGAGGATGGACTCGGATTCAAGTCATGGAAATCCAGCCCATAATAAAACATGAGCCCTGCACAAAGGGATCCGTCGGGAAGCCTAAACCTGAAGGAAGTGAGACACGAACACCACGCTCTCGCCCGGGCTCGAGTGGGAATTACCTGCCTGGAGCAGGCAGCCTATCACGAGATCTCGCCGGTTAGATACTGGCGTCTCGCAGCTTTAGCACATCTTCTTCTGTGACGGAAGAAGACATCCATCGGCCGAGCTGGTCGGAGCGGACATCGTCGAAGGTCCGAGCGCCTAAATCTGAAGCTTTGGGTGTTAGAACTTCGAAGCGCGAGGCGAACTTCGATGGAGGGTGGAAAAAGAAGAGGGCCTTGATCTCATTATAAAGAGGTTAAATACCAAGAGCCCTCCCGTGGTCGATTGAGACTCGCCGATAGAGGAGGCGTGCCAATGGGCACGGGTTGGGTTACTGCGTCTGTATTGATGAGAATCCCGGAATAAGGGGGCACGATCTACGCTCTGATAAGACGTGCCAAGGAAACCGCCTCGCTAAACGCGCTGAGGTGGGACAGTAAAAAATGATTCGAATAAAGGCCTGTCCGTGGTGTGATGTCACGCCGTGGAATACGTCAGCAGATCTGTGCAAAAGTTATTCTCTCTACGGTGGTATGTGGAACTTGTTTTGCAGAGCCCGACACTATCCTTGTGTTCAAAATCTTCTATGAAGTATTCGGAGGAGGAACCCGCCTTGCAATGCCAATGACAATATGCGCGCCGGACTCGTCGTCATTGAAGCCTGGTTCAGGGAGCTCTTGAGGAGTCTGGACTAGGGGTGTCCGGATAGCGAACTATCATCTTTGGCGGACTCCTAGACTATGAAGATACAAGATTGAAGACTTGGTCCCGTGTCCGGATAGGACTTTACTTGGCTTGGAAGGAAAGCTTGGCGATACGGATATGTAGATCTCCTACCATTGTAACCGACTCTGTGTAACCCTAACCCTATTCGGTGTCTATATAAACCGAAGGGTTTTAGTCTGTAGGACGAACAACAATCATACCATAGGCTAGCTTCTAGGGTTTAGCCTCTCTGATCTCGTGGTAGATCTACTCTTGTACTACCCATATCATCAATATTAATCAAGCAGGAGTAGGGTATTACCTCCATCGAGAGGGCCCGAACCTGGGTAAAAACATCGTGTCCCTTGTCTCCTGTTACCATCTGCCTAGACGCACAGTTCGGGACCCCCTACCCGAGATCCGCCGGAAACATAACCATCTTTGATTAACGAGCTAGTCAAGTAGAGGCATACTAGGGACACTCTGTTTGTCTATGTATTCACACATGTACTAAGTCTCCGGTTAATACAATTCTAGCATGAATAATAAACATTTATCATGATATAAGGAAATATAAATAACAACTTTATTATTGCCTCTAGGGCATATTCCCTTCAGTCTCCCACTTGCACTAGAGTCAATAATATAGATTACATAGTAATGATTCTAACACCCATGGAGTCTTGGTGCTGATCATGTTTTTCTCGTGGAAGAGTCTTAGTCAACGGGTCTACAACATTCAGATCCGTATGCATTTTGCAAATCTCTATGTCTCCCTCCTTGACTTGATCGCGGATGGAATTGAAGCATCTCTTGATGCGTTTGGTTCTCTTGTGAAATATGGATTCCTTCGCCAAGGCTATTGCTGCGGTATTGTCACAAAAGATTTTCATTGGACCCGATGCACTAGGCATTACACCTAGATTGGATATGAACTCCTTCATCCAGACTCCTTCATTCACTGCTTCTGAAGCAGCTATATACTCCGCTTCACACGTAGATCCCGCCACGATGCTCTGCTTGGAACTGCACCAACTGATAGCTCCACCATTCAATATAAATATGTATCCAGTTTGTGACTTAGAGTCATCCGGATCAGTGTCAAAGCTTGCATCAATGTAACCATTTACGACAAGCTCTTTGTCACCTCCATAAACGAGAAACATATCCTTAGTCCTTTTCAGGTATTTCAGGATGTTCTTGACCACTGTCTAGTTATCCACTCATGGATTACTTTGGTACCTCCCTGCTAGACTTATAGCAAGGCACACATCAGGTCTGGTACACATCATTGCATACATGATAGAACATATGGCTGAGGCATAGGGAATGACTTTCATTTTCCCTCTATCTTCTGCAGTGGTCGGGCATTGAGTCTGACTCAACTTCACACCTTGTAACACAGGCAAAAACCCTTTCTTTGACTGATCCATTTTGAACTTCTTCAAAGCTGTATCAGGTTATGTGCTTTGTGAAAGTCCAATTAAGCGTCTTGATCTATCTCTTTAGATCTTGATGCCCAATATATAAGCAGCTTCACCAAGGTCTTTCATTGAAAAATTCTTATACAAGTATCCTTTTATGCTTTCCAGAAATTCTGTATTATTTCCAATCAACAATATGTCATCCACATATAATATTATAAATGCTACAGAGCTCCCACTCACTTTCATGTAAATATAGGCTTCTCCAAAAGTCTGTATAAAACCATATGCTTTGATCACACTACCAAAACGTATATTCCAACTCCGAGATGCTTGCACCAGTCCATAAATGGATCGCTGGAGCTTGCACACTTTGTTAGCACCTTTAGGATCGACAAAACCTTCTGGTTGCATCATATACAACTCTTCTTTAAGATATCCATTAAGGAATGCAGTTTTGACATCCATTTGCCAAATTTCATAATCATAAAATGCGACAAGTGCTAACATGATACGGACAGACTTAAGCATCGCTAAGGGTGAGAAGGTCTCATCGTAGTCAACTCCTTGAACTTGTCGAAAACCTTTCGCAACAAGTCAAACTTTGTAAACAGTAACATTACCGTCAGTGTCAGTCTTCTTCTTGAAGATCCATTTATTCTCTATGGCTTGTCGATCATCGGGCAAGTCAACAAAAGTCCACACTTTGTTCTCATACATGGATCCCATCTCAGATTTCATGGCCTCAAGCCATTTCACAGAATATGGGCTCATCATCGCTTCCTCATAGTTTGTAGGTTCGTCATGGTCAAGTAACATGACCTCCAGAACAGGATTACCGTACCACTCTAGTGCGTATCGTACTCTGGTTGACCTACGAGGTTTGGTAGTAACTTGATCTGAAGTTTCGTGATCATCATCATTAGCTTCCTCACTGATTGGTGTAGGAATCACCGGAACTGATTCTGTGATGAACTACTTTCCAATTCGGGAGAAGGTATAATTACCTCATCAAGTTATACTTTCCTCCCACTCAATTCTTTTGATAGAAACTCCTTCTCTAGAAAGGATCCATTCTTAGCAACGAATATCTTGCCTTCGGATCTGTGATAGAAGGTGTACCCAACAATCTCCTTTGGGTATCCTATGGAGACACATTTCTCCGATTTGGGTTCAAGCTTATCAGGTTGAAGCCTTTTCACATAAGAATCGCAGCCTCAAACTTTAAGAAATGATAGCTTAGGTTTCTTGCCAAACCACAGTTCATATGGTGTCGTCTCAACAGATTTAGATGGTGCCCTATTTAACGTGAATGCAGCCATCTCTAAAGCATAACCCCAAAACGATAGCGGTAAATCGGTAAGAGACATCATAGATCGCACCATATCTAATAAAGAATGCTGATTCTGACGTTCGAACACACCATTACGCTGTGGTGTTCTAGGTGGCATGACACTACTGTAGGTTCCTGCTAACGCGACACTACAATCAGAGACCCTTCAACGAAACTGTGTGCGATGCAATAATCGCAGACGGTGGTGTAAAAAAACCGTCAAAAAAGGTGCAAAACGTTTGTGATGGCGAAGCCATCAAACATGGTTCAGATTTTAGTTGCTTGTGCGATGAAGGGCATACGGTTGATCGAGACGAATTGTTTGTGATTAGAGAGAACAACAGAAATGGGCAGCCATATCAATGTGTGTGCGATATACGGCATACAGTTCGCTCTGATGAACTATTTGCTATTAGGGAAAGCAACAAAAACAGGCAGCCAGATCAAGGTGTGTGTGTGTGTGTGATATACGGCATACGGTTCAGTCGAATGAACTGTTTTCGATTAGGGAAGAGAACATAAACGGTTCAACTTAACAAGATGTCTGTGATACGCGGCAAAAAGGCCCGGAGGTTAATTCGAGAACAAGTACACAGAGGTTAATTTGACATACATGACTTATAAGTTTCACATCATATCACTTTTTCGGAAAGCATTTAATTGCATTGAATGTATATAGTGCACCGTCCTATTAGTTGAATTAACCTCGAGGTCCATGTTTTGGAAACATGTATAAAGTAACGGGATAGACCTTCATTCAAGCCAATCAACATGTGTTCAAAAAACCAAAATTATCAAAAAGTAACGAGATAGACCTTCTTCAAGCCAATCAACATGTGTACAAAAAACAAAAAATGTAAAAAATTACAAAACAAGGACCTCGAGGTTAATTCAACTAATATGATGGAGCACTATATACATTCAATGCAATTAAATCTTTACAGTGCTCCGTCCTATTAGTTGAATTAACCTCAAGGTCCATGTTTTGAAAACATGTCATAAACTAATGGGATAGTCCTTCATTCGAGCCAATCAACATGTGTTCAAAAAACAAAAATTATCAAAAAGTAATGAGATAGACCTTCTTCAAGCCAATTAACATGTGTACAAAAAAAGTCAAAAATTACAAAACAAGGACCTCGAGGTTAATTCAACTAATATGATGGAGCACTATATACATTCAACGCAATTAAATGTTTACAGTGACCCATCACATCAGTAAATTTAACATCGAGGCCACTTCCCATCCAGTCACCCATCTGATGACTACTCCAGCCTCAGCACACTTAACTTGGGAGTTCTGTTAGATGAGCTATCGGTAGGGAAGTTGGTCCTTGCTGCTGTAGGATCCCTCTTTGCATCCTTTATTGGGCACCCGGATGACCGACTGTTGCCGCCCAATGGTCAATGCCACGTCCCCCGCATGGCAGTTTTTGCAACGGGTAACTGCATCGTTGCGCCACGCCCGGCGCAACCGCATGCACACAAACGTGCGTGATCGTGCGCCGGCCCCAAACGCTGGCAACACAACTTAGAAATTGACGGATGGAGTACTAGTTACAGTGATGCATATTATTAAGCAACGCACATGTATGTATCGACTAGAACAAGAATGCAATAGCACGATAAGAATTAAGGCCATGATGATGCGATCGTAGTGGTGGTTACAGCAGGCAAGAAGAAAGATGCATCCATCAATGTATGACCTCCTCCTCCTCCTCAACTCAGTGCGACGGGCCCACCGATGGCTAAGGAACGGCGACTTTTGTGGCGAGGTCAAGGTGCTTCTCAGCAAAGGCATCCAAGGCATCCAGCCGGTTGAAGAAGGCCAGTGTCGCAGCATCTTCACTGGCCTTGTAGATACCTATGTACACGATGTGCTCGTACACGTGGATGTGTAGGTCGACGAATTCTTGTAGGGCGAGGCACCTCGCGGCGAGCGCGGCCTCTAGGTGGACATTCTTCATGGCATCGGCGGGCAGTCGCAAGGCCACCAGTGCTTGAAAGAGGTTCCAACCATGGAGGCCGATTAGGGTGGCAGGCAATGAGGAGCCCGGGCGCGGGCTGGAGGAGTAGGCCATGTCGTCCGCGAGCTTCTTGACGACGGTGAACTTGTTGGTGGTGACAACAATCATCTGGTCCAACTGAGAGTCGTTGTCGGTGTCAAAACCGGCTGATCTCGGGTAGGGGTCCCGAACTGTGCGTCTGAAGATCGAAGGTAACAGGAGACAGGGGACATGATGTTTACCCAAGTTCGGGCCCTCTTAATGGAGGTAATACCCTACTTCCTGCTTGATTGACTTTGATGAGTATAGGGGTTACAAGAGTTGATCTACCTCGAGATCGTAATGGCTAAACCCTAGATGTCTAGCCTATATGATTTGTGATAGCCTCTACGGACTAAACCCTCCTGTTTATATAGACACCGGAGGGGCCTAGGGTGATACAAAGTCGGTTTACAAAGGAAGGAATCTACACATCCGAATTTGAAGCTTACCATCCACGCAAAGGAGAGTCTCATCGGAACACTGGGGAAGGCCTTCTATCTTGTATCTTCGCGGCCCATCAGTTCGGCCCATGCTACACAGCACGGACGCCCGAGGACCCCATAATCCAGGACTCCCTCAGTAGCCCCCGAACTTGCCTTCAATGATGACGTAATATTCGGCTCATGTCTTCGGCTTTGCAAGGTGAGTTCTTCATTATAATTTGGACTGATGACAATCTGGTGTTAATCTCGACGCCTTTTACGATTTCCCCTATTGATGCTTCATTTTCCGTGCGCCGAGTGAATATGAACGATCCATGCTTTTTTGCAAATAAGTCCTTTACCACGCTTGGATGGCATCCATATAAGGAGATATAGATCTCCAAATGGCATCCCACGTCGCGCAGAAAGAAAATTGCCAAGTCCAGCCACGAGCAAAGCCTTCCACATGAACAGCGCCCCAGGCTCTTCTTCACGCCCCCATGGCCCTCAAAAAGGCGATTTGTAAAGCTGCTCAGTATCCCACGCCCATCTGAATAGACTTCAGAGGCAGGGATATCTTCCTCTTGCGGATCTAGTCTCCGTCCGGGCTGGATTAACTTCCCTGAACGGCGAAGCCCTGGCGGAGAATCTCCCCAATCCTACTAAAGAGGAGCGGGTGTGCTTCGTTTCCTTCCTTTTTAGAGGCGTAGGATTTCCTATCCAATCTTTCCACAGAGGTCTCCTGGAGTTTTACGGCCTCCAACTACACAATCTGACACCAGGCCCCATCCCGCATATCGCGGGCTTCGTTGCTCTTTGTGAGCTGTTTCTAGGCTGTGAGGCTCATTTCAAGCTATGGCGGGAATTTTTCTGCCTCGTCCCCCACTCCCAAAAGGGATCCATATTCGAGGTGGGCGGAACCGAAGTATGGCCACTGGTGCATGTCGGTCCTAAACAAACAGTTTTTAACCCCTTTCTGCGACGGCATATGGAACCTTCTCCAAGTGAGTGTGGGCGATAGGGGGGTCCTTCCCACACGACCCAGAAACCGTCAGGGATAGGGAGACTTGATGCATACAGTTGTCCCTGTATAACCGTTTTCGATATCTCGAATATCACAAACGCTTCATCCATGCCACTCGTTTATGCTCGCATTGCCATTGTAGTCGGAGTTTTGTGGTTCTGCCTAAAACCAGGCAGATTCCAGGCACGACAGTTTTCTAGGCAGATTCTAGGCACGGGAGATTTATGATGCCTGGCACATCACAAACAGTTCATGATTATAAACCGTGTATGATAGGTAGACAATCACACACATTTAGTTTTCCCGCACCGTATGTGATAGTGTCTGACATCACACACGCTTTGCAAACGGCAACTGTGTGCATGCTTGCACACGTTTCCTCTCTGTGAACCGTCTCGGATTCTGGTTCATATCGCAAACGTTTGTGTTTTACCAACCGTGTGTGCCGTAATGACCTGCACAACGTAATTTTTCCCTAATTTAATTGCTGCTATTTAAAATTGTACCTAATTTGAACTTGAAAGTAGGCTATAGCTTTATTCATATCCATCAGGTTCAAACAACCAATGCATTATTCGATTCACAGGTACATATGTTTAAGAATTACAGAAGCACCAAATAAAGAATGATTCATAGGTACATATGTTCTATACTTGTACTATTACAGATGGTAAAGAAAGAGGCGACAGACATTCCAATTACTGAACAAGGTGAAGCGGAATGGCCCTATTGTGCTCTCCTGGATGCAGAAGGCATGCAGGACTATAGTCCAACCCCTTGTGATGGACGGCTGCCAATCATGTAGTTTTAGAGGTAATCTTGAGTAAAGTGCTTTAGGATCCATTAAAAAAGAAAAAAAGATTCAGATATTGTCATCTAACACAACTCATTCTGACGGTAAAAAAGAAGGCTACAGGGTTCTTACTTACCATCCTCCAGTTCACTGTTGTCTTGCATAAAGTGCAAACAAATAGTTCGATTGACATCTTTTGACCCATTTTAGTAACAATCTTTATTAGTTTCCTCACTTGATGTTGGTTCATGAATATCTCATTGCCCCATACGCAGAAAGGGTCGAAGTGTGGATCTTTGGCAATGATATATGTACCTAAAAGCACCAAGTTAATATTAGAAGCTAAACAACAATTTAAAAATGATGTAGTACAACACTCCATCCATCCCATTATATAAGATTTTATTACATGTATAGCTAGACATCATCAGAACATTAAGGTAACACTCTTCGTTGTTGCTATGTAGCCTGGGATTGCATATTTAGTCATTCAGTACAATGCATGTTGCTAAACACCAACTGAAAAACGAAAAAGACATGTTAACTGCAATATCCTTAACAGCAACCAAATGTCGTAATTCATAGTGGTATTATTGAAACTGTTATTGATGAAATTGAACTGCACAGCAAATAGTTGCACATATAGAGCATCACATTGTGAAGAACTGAAATAAACAAGTCATAAGGACATCTCTAGGCGATCCTTAAAAAGTTAAAGGACTAAAACCCTTAGTGGATATATATATACTCCAGCAATTTTTGGCCTTTTCTAGTCGATCCCCTAAACTTAAGGTTGTAAACTTCAATTTGATCAAGTTCAAAGCAGGTTCAACCGAAAGTAGCATGCATTCAAACATAAACATAGATAGTTTTGCATAACCGAACATAAAACATAAATTTAAACTAAGCTAAACTACTTTCGGTCGAAGTAGAGGTCGAGCCAATCCTTCCTCATCATGTACGTTGTGCTGCGAGCCGGGTCCGGGCCAGTACCTTCGTCGGATTCATTGGGGAAGGCACTCCGCCACTCGTCGATGTCGATCTCCTCGTCCTCGGGGCCCACCTTGATGCCCTCCGTGCCACCGTCACCGCCGCCTTCGACCTCGTCATCAAAGGAGAGTGCGATAACCCCGCTGCCCTCTGCACCGCCGTCCTCGCCGCCTTTGACCTCGTCATCGGAGGAGAGCGCGATAACCTCGCCGCCCTCCGCGCTGGCCACTCCGCCTCCACGAGCTCCGGGTGCTGCCGGCGGAGCTCTTGCAAGTAGGCCTCAGCGGCGGCCTCGGCCTCGAGACGCTCCCATGCGCCGCGGTCCTCCCGCGCCATAGCCAAGCTCACCACCCCTGGCTCCGGCGGAACAAGGTGGACCGGACGTGTGCTTGAAGGGGAAATTGAGCCTAACCGCCCGCGCCGTGGTAGCGGACCTGCCAGTGGTCGTACTCCATGGCGGCGAGCTCGGCCGTGTGGAAGCTACCGAGCCACCGGCGGGTGTGGGTCTCTCGATCTGTAATCTCGGCGACCCACGTCCCCCACCGCCGCTGCTGGACCCCGAAGTAGGACTTCATCGGCTGCCGGGTCCGAGGGAGGACAGGGAAGTCCTCGAATCAGCGTAGGGGTGCGGCGGCGGGTGGATCTGGGGACCGGCGATGGCGGATCGGGCCCGCGGAGGATGACGAGGACACCTTGGCGTCCACCTCGCCGGCGTCAGGCGAAAAGTTCGTGATAAACATCTTTTTGGCCATTGGCTACTCGGGCTCCCCGGCACACAGGCATAGGTTGAGGATGGAGGCGCCGGCGAATGCGGCGACCTAACAATGGTTTCGAGGTTTGTGTGTGTCTGTGTGAGCAGAAGTTGTGTTTGAGGAAATACTACGGCAACTAAAAATTTTACTAGGCGGGAGTAACAAGGCGGGGCTATTCAAAATTCGGATCAAGGGCGAGCAGATATTTTTGAGATTGCGAGGGATGCAGAGGCGGGAGTAAAATGCCGGGGCTAGTAAAAATTTGAATCAAGGGACTAAAGCAGAGCGGGAGTAACAGACATCGCACACGGTCCGCACATACTAATCGTGTGTTATAAAACATTAAAACCTTCTAGGCGGTAGATATTTTTGAGATTGCAAGGGACGCAGAGGCGGGAGTTTTGGGGGAGGGAGCTAGTGTGCTTGACATGCCCGCTGTGGACTATAGCCGACGCACCTTCTCGCGTAAGCCATATGCGTACTATACACCGATGGTGCTCCAAGATATTTTGTACTACATCTCACACGGTTGGTGAGAATAAACTGTGTGGGATCTACTTGATTTGAATTACAAAATGGGGTCACAGCGGCAATGGATGGTGTTTGAATTGCTAGACCTTTTATCTGCAGTGAACATGCAACTGTATGTGTGTCGTAAAAGAATTGGAATTATTCAAGGTTCGTTTGGATATTTCATACATTAAACTGGTTTTCTAGCTAGTTCAGTTGCACGATTCAAAATTAAACTACATGCACATGCTCCGGTGCATACAAATTGGTTGAAAAAACAAATCTGTGTCCTTCAGTACATGCTTAGGTCCCATGGAAGAAATGGGAATGAATTTTTCGGAGTTCGTTTGGCCTTTTTATACATTAACTGGTTTTTCTAGGCATTTTATGTGCATAATTCAAATTTGAACTACAAGCACATGCTCCAATGCACATAAGTTGGTTGAAAAATCACATGTGTGTCCTTGGGTGAATTTCTAGGTCCCATGCAAGAGACGGAATGAAATTCAAACACCATGGCAATGTTGATTGCCCGGCAAAACGTTGAGATGCCTGGTTTTTAAATTCTAGTAAATCCAAAACTCGTCTGAAATTCATGAAACTTGGCATGCTATCATGGGCGGCATCAAAATGTAAATCGTGAAAATTTTGTCCCATTTGGGGCAGGTTCGGGTATAAACTTCTCACAACAAGCATGATGGTTTCGATAGGGAACGTACCACCTTTGGTGACGGGACGATATCCGTTGCCTCTTATTGCTTTCAAAAATCTAGTGTCAACATAGAACAACATGAGTGTTGTGTTCAATCTTGGAATTTTTTGGGGTTCGTTTGGCCTTTTTTATACATTAACTGGGTTTTCTAGGCATTTTAGGTGCATAATTCAAATTTGAACTACAAGCACATGCTCCAATGCACCAAAGTTGGTTGAAAAAACACATGTGTGTCCTTGGGTGAATTTCTAGGTCCCATGCAAGAGATGGGAATGAAATTCAAACACTAGGGCACTGTTGATTGCCGGCAAAACGTTGAGATGCTTGGTTTTTAAATTCTAGTAAATCCAAAACTCGTATGAAATTCATGAAACTTGGCATGCTATCATGGAGCGGCATCAACATGTCGTGTTAAAAAATTTGTCCCATTTGGGGCAGGTTCGGGTATATGCTTCTCACAAACTAGAGCTTCTCACAACAAGCATGATGGTTTCGATAGGGAACGTCCCACCTTTGGGGACTAAACGATATCCATTGCCTCTTATTGCTTTCAAAAAATTTCTCATGTCAACACAGAACAACAAGAGTGTTGTGTCAATTTTTTGGATTTTTCAGGGTTCGTTTGGACATTTTTATGCATTAACTGAGTTTTCAATGCATTTATGTGCATAATTCAAATTTGAACTACAAGCACATGCTCCAATGAACTAAGGTTGGTTGAAAAATCACATGTGCGTCCTTGGGGGAATTTCTAGGTCCCATGCAAGAGACGGGAAGGAAATTCAAATACCAGGGCACTATTGATTTCCGGCAAAACGTTGAGATGCCTGGTTTTTAAATTCAAGTAAATCCAAAACTCCTATGAAATTCATGAAACTTGGCGTGCTATCATGGAGCGGCATCAACATGCTGTGTTAAAAAAATTGTCCCATTTGGGCAGGTTCGGGTATATGCTTCTCACAAACCAGACCTTCTCACAACAAGCATGATGGTTTCGGTAGGGAACGTCCCACCTTTGGGGACGAAACGATATCAGTTGCCTATTATTTCTTTCAAAAAACTTCTCGTGTCAACATAGAACAACAGGAGTGTTGTGTCAATTTTTGGGATTTTTCGGGGTTCGTTTGGACATTTTTATGCATTAGCTGAGTTTTCAATGCATTTGTGTGCATAATTCAAATTTGAACTACATGCAAATGCTCCAATGCACTAAGGTTGGTTGAAAAATCTAATCTATGTCCTTGGGTGAATTTCTAGGTCCCATGTAAGAGCTGGGAATGAAATTCAAACACCAGGGCACTGTTGATTGTCGGCAAAACGTTGAGTTGCCAGGTTTTTACATTCTAGTAAATCCAAAACTCATCTGAAATTCATGAAACTTGGCATGCTATCATGGAGCGGCATCAACATGCCGTGTGAAAAAAATTGTCCCATTTGGGGCAGGTTCGGGTATATGCTTCTCATAAACTAGAGCTTCTAACAACAAGGATGATGGTTTGGTGAGGGAGCGTCCCACCTTTGGGGAATGAAAGCGATATCCATTGCCTCTTATTGCTTTCAAAAAAATTCTCATGTCAACATAGAACAACAGGAGTGTTGTGTCAATTTTTGGGATTTTTCGGGGTTCGTTTGGACATTTTTATGCAATAACTGAGTTTTCAATGTTTATGTGCATAATTCAAATTTGAACTACATGCACATGGTCCAGTGCATATAAATTCGTTGAAAAATCAAATATGTGTCCTTGGGTGCATGCTTAGGTCCCATGCAAGAAATGGGAATGAATTTCAAACACCAGGGCACCATTGATTGCCGGCAAAACATTGAGATGCCTCGTTTTTAAATTCTAGTAAATCCAAAACTAAATGCAAATTCATGAAACTTGGCATGCTTTCATGGAGTGGCATCAACATGTCGTGGTAAAATTTTTGTCCCGTTTGGGGCAGGTTTGGGTATATGCTTCTCACAAACTAGAGCTTCTCACAACAAGCATCATGGTTTCGGTAGGGAACGTCCCACCTTTGGGGACGAAACAATATCCACTGTCTCTTATTGCTTCCAAAAAATTTCTCGTGTCAACATAGAACAACAGGAGTGGTGTGTCAATTTTTGTGATTTTTTGGGGTTCTTTTTGACATTTTTATGCATTAACTGAGTTTTCAATGCATTTATGTGCATAATTCAAATTTGAACTACATGCACATGCTCCAGTGCATATAAATTGGTTGAAAAATCATATCTATGTCCTTGGGTGCATGCTTAGGTCCCATACAAGAAATGGGAATGAATTTCAAACACTAGGGCACCGTTGATTGCCGACAAAACATTGAGATGCCTGGTTTTTAAATTCTAGTAAATCCAAAACTCGTCCGAAATTCATGAAACTTGGCATGCTATCATGGAATGGCACTTGACATGATGTGGTATTTTTCGTGTACATTTTGAGAGAAGGCGCACTCGAATAATGACAGCCAACAAAGGCATTTTGAAAAAATAGCTGCCACTTTAATATCTCAAACGTTTGTATAATTCAAACCGTGTGCGTTCTGTTAACCATTCACGTGATGCCACGTGTCTTGGTTTTAATGGTTGTAGGAGGTGCCGTGCGACCAGCTGCTTGACCTTCACTGAACGGGAGGCGTCTGGCGCTTGATCCGGTGCGCAGGTGGCGAGAGGCGTGCAAGCTGTCCTCAATGCGCAGCTCATCGAGAAGCGTGCGAGCTGTCGCTTCTGTGAGGCTCGGAAAGCGAGCCTTTGACTTCCATGGTCGCCCGCCTTCCTCTTAATTAATGGCGCCCGAGCATTTGTTTATCTGGGCGGCCTTATTCGCCTCCCATTCCCCTCCCCATGAGACCTCCACCACCATGGCGCAGAATGATCATCGCCACTAGTCTTCCGGTTTGGTGAAGTCGACTCCTAACAGGAGGAGATAGAAAATAAGGAGAATGGGGCCTCATGGGCGTGGCTGAGCGAGCTTGCCGGCGGTTGCTGCCCCGCTCCGTCCTAGCTCACAATCGTCCATTTTGCATCATGCTTTTATATCGATATTTATTGCATTATGGGCTGTTATTACATGTTATATCACAATACTTATGCCTTTTCTCTCTTATTTTACAAAGGTTTACATAAGGAAGGAGAATGCGGCATTTGGAATTACAGAATTTGGAAAAGGAGAAAATATTAGAGACCTATTCTACACAACTCCAAAAGTCCTGAAACTCCACGAAAGTCATTTTTGGAAAATATAAAAAATATTGAGCGGAAGAAGTTCACGGAGGGGACTCACAGCCACGAGGGTGGGGGAGCGCGCTCTACCCCCCAGGGCGCGCCCCCTGCCTCGTGGGCCCCCTGTTGGCTCTCCGATGGCCATCTTCTGCTATATGAGGTCTTCTGTCAAGGAAAAAATCATAAGCAACCTTTCGGGACGAAACTCCGCCGCCACGAGGCGGAACCTTGGCGGAACCAATCTAGGGCTCCAGCAGAGCTGTTCTGCCGGGGAAACTTCCCTCCGGGAGAGGGAAATCATCACCATGATCATCACCAATGCTCCTCTCATTGGGAGAGGGAAATCTCCATCAACATCTTCACCAGCACCATCTCCTTTCAAAACCCTAGTTCATCTCTTGTATCCAATTCTTGTCTCCAAGTCCGGGATTGGTACTAGTAGGTTGCTAGTAGTGTTGATTACTCCTTGTAGTTGATGCTAGTTGGTTTATTTGGTGGAAGATCATATGTTCAGATCCTTTATGCATATTAATACCCCTCTGATTATGACATGAATATGTTTTGTGAGTAGTTACATTTGTTCCTGAGGACATGGGAGAAGTCTTGCTATTAGTAGTCATGTGAATTTTGTATTCGTTCTATATTTTGATGAGATGTATGTTGTCTAGCCTCTAGTGGTGTTATGTGAACGTCGACTACATAACACTTCACCATTATTTGGGCCTAGAGGAAGGCATTGGGGAGTAATAAGTAGATTATGGGTTGCTAGAGTGATGAAGCTTAAACCCTAGTTTGTGCGTTGCTTCATAAGGGGCTGATTTGGATCCATATGTTTCATGCTATGGTTAGGTTTACCTTAATACTTTTGTTGTAGTTGCGGATGCTTGCAATAGAGGTTAATCATAAGTGGGATGCTTGTTCAAGTAAGAACAGCACCCAAGCACCGATCCACCCACATATCAAATTATCAAAGTACCGAGCATAAATCATATGAGCGTGATGAAAACTAAGCTTGACGATATTCCCATGTGTCCTCGGGAGCGCTTTTCCTTATATAAGAGTTTGTACAGGCATGTCCTTTGCTACAAAAAGGATTGGGCCACCTTGCTGCACTTTATTTACTTTTGTTACTTGTTGCTTGTTACAAATAATCTTATCACAAAACTATCTGCTACCACTTATTTCAGTACTTGCAGAGAATACCTTCTTTGAAAACCCTTATCATTTCATACGCTCCTCGTTGGGTTCGACACTCTTACTTATCGAAAGGACTACGATAGATCCCCTATACTTGTGGGTCATCACTCTCATCCCAGCGCTTGGCCATTTCATCCCGTAGCATTGGCGGGCTGGTCGCGAGCACTATCAAGAAGGCTGGAAGCCCTTGGCGTCGGCGAGGTCTCCTTGAACCAGCGAGCTCGTGTACATGCAGCGCCGGCGCATGTGCAGTGCTGTCGTGCCCTCCACCCACCGTGGGCGCGGCCCCGTGCGTTTGGCTGCACCGCCCGGCGCTTTGTCGCGCCCTCCACCCACCGTGGTGCCGGCCCCCGTGCGTTTGGCTGCACCCGTCGTGCCCATGCCCATGCCCCCCCCTCAGCGGCATGGGACGCTACTGTCGACCGCTACCTCTCAGCGGCGCCAGTTGCCGTCCTCCCGTGCCCCGCCCGTCGATCGCGCGACGACATGATGTTTGATTTACAAGTGAAGAACATTTTGTGCCTTGAAGACTTCAACAACGGCGTCCCGGAGGACGACAACGACAACGACGGCGTGGCACGCCGCCGCCGCCGGAAATAGTTTTTTTGGGGTTTAGTACTGTATCTCGAATTCTCGATCATATGAATATAAATTCGTAGTGTGACTGAATGAAAGATATGGTTTGAACGAACTTGCGTTTTTCTCTCATAATGTACAGACTTATCAAATGATTTTCTTTTTAAAAAACGCCAACGGTTTTTAAATACAAAACACTCATACATAAGCGTTTTAGTTAGAACACCCGTATGCAAACCGGCGGCTTCCCGGAAGACAAGGGAAAATGTGCGAGCAGGATTTACGCATCCCTTCAACACAAACGGTTGTTTTGCATGACCCGTGTGCAACCACGTACAAACAATTGGGTAAGATTTGCATATCTGTCATTTTTGGTATGTTGCCATTTCTCAAACTGGAAAGATTGACATTTGTTTATCTAGTAACATTGTCATTTGTCAACCTTGTAACACTGCGATTTGTCAAAATATGCAGCTACAAATCACTAGCACTATCTAATTTTTACAACTAAAATCACTAGCACTGTTCATATGGACACCACTAGTAGGGGTGAGTTCATGGACGCATATGCAAATGTACCATTGATTACATACAACAAGTCATCAACCCTAGCAACGGCAATGAGGATACACGTTGGATTATAGATCATTTCCAACAAAACATTCTAGTAAAGTTTTTCTCACACAACAAATAACAAAGCGATGAAATGAACTTCAGCTCAACCACTCGTCGGCATTGGAAACGCTTGCTTTGAACCAGAAGTGATTATTTGGGAAGGGCCAGCTACTGTCAATCTCGAGACCAACGCAGGACTGATCATCGAGGCTAAAGTGGCCTATGTCAGGACCCATATTGGGACGGTAGGGAAGCATAGTAATGTCCGAGGTATAGATACAGTTGCTTCTCATAAATGGTAGTAATGTTGTGTCAACAACAGCTGGATCATATACGCCATCATTGGATAGTTTTGTCCAAGGAAGAGCGAGTTTCCTCCAAGACTTTCAATAATGAACCAGGGAGAAGGTGTTGGCGCTAATACACTAGTATCCATCCTGAATACCCTGCAGCGGATGTTGGAATAGGTCCAGAGAGTGCGACCATACGAGACAACACCTGCTTCCTTAGTAACATCAGCGATGCCCATTATCTGAGATAAAACGGTGATCCATCGGAATAAATTGCCAAAAGCGCCACTTGAGTATATGGGTCACTGCTTTCGTCCTCATGCTTTCGTGAATAAAATTTTCAAGTATAGGTGGTGGAATGTTCACGGGACCTTGGAAACACAAGAAGGTTAATTAGTAAAGGGAAACTAGCTAACCCGCATGCATGTGGATGAAACAATTATAATTACGGTGGAAGACAAGCGTGCGAAATCATGAGGATTCCATGCAAAAACACTGCCACGAGTGGTGGCAGCAAACACAAGACCCTCGTATTGAATTGCATCACAGTACTCATCCGTGTATAGAAACTGATTTTTGAGCAATATCCATCAAGTCGAATCTTGAAGGACGGCAACAAGCTTGTCGAAGATAGTGACAACATAAGCATTCCTATAACCCCAAGAGCGGCTGGGAACTCGACAAATTGCTATCTTCCATAGAGGATAGTCAGCATGATCATATTTTAACTCACGTAGAATACTAGTGTACTCAACCTCTGGGCAGTCGTCTGAGATTTTTCGAAGTGGAACCCGGTGACGAGTGTACACATTCACAAGTTCCCACTCGCAGTTGTACCCAATATAAACAACCCAATCTCCATTTGCGCCTGCCCAAGCCTTGCCCTCAAGCGATGGCATCTTAACATCATATGTATCATTATCAAGCGGCATCAACTTACACAAGGCGAGGCTTCCCTCGTCCCCGCGCCAGTCAGTAGGGTCACATCGAAGAAGATAGGGGAGATCAAACCGCTCCTGGACCCTTGGGTTCCTTGTAATGAAGTTATTAGTTGAGTCGAGAATGGTCTTGAACAAACCTGCCATGCTAGCCGGGGTGATGACGTCGCACCGATCAATGAGTTCCTCCACCGCGTCATCTGGCTTGTTCCCTCCATGGATAAGACGATCAAACAATGGCATAAGGAAGGGTGAAGGCAAATGGAGGAGGGAGGAAGAGCTAGCGTGCGATAGCAGTTCCAAATCGAGAGGGAAAGGCGAAGAGTCGGTGGATGGTTGCCACGGTACACGAAGAGGCGCCTGGGGAGCGAACGGTTGCCACAGAGGTCACACACTGACGACAACGGTCGAGTGAACCGCATGCAATCCCATCGCACAACACACACGTCTTGTTAAGTTGAACCGTTTATGTTCTCTTGTGTCAACACAAACAGTTCATCCAAGTGAACCGCATGCCGTATATCGCAAACACCTTGATCTGGCTGACCGTTTCTTTTGTGTTGCCTAATCACAAACAGTTCATCCGAGTGAACTGTATGTTGTATCTCCTTTTACACCTCCATCTCGCTGCCCGTTTCTTTTTTGTTGCCTAATCACAAACAGTTCATCCGAGTGAACCGTATGTTGTATATCGCACACGCCTTCATCTAGCTACCCGTTTCTTTTGTTCCTCCTCATCGCAAACAGTTAATTGAACTGAACCGTATGCCCTTCATCGCACACGCAACTAAAATCTGAACCGTGTTTGATGCATCCTCCATCGCAAATGTTTTCACCTTTTTTGACGGTTTTCATACACCACCGTTTGCGATTATTGCATCGCACACGGTTTCTCGAAGGGTATCTGATCAAAGTGTCGCATTAGCAGCATCCTGTAGTAGTGGGCGCATAGCCGGGACAGGCTACCTGTTCGGCACTCCGAAGAAGGCATCCGAAGAGTGGCCCTTGGAATGGTTTTATATTGAAGACGTCGTTCTTCCGGACCCAATCTGGCGCGGTCTTCCCGAATTCTCCAGTGCTCCTTTAAAGAAGCGCGTCAGCAGGTGTCCCCGAAGCCTCGAGGAAGAAGATAGTACGGAGGTTAAGAGGCTAGTAAGAAAGATCAGAGTACTTGCCCACTACGGGTTGTCTATAACTGAGGTAATGGTGATTTCACAAACGCAATGCGTTCAGCCGCTCCAATCCAGAGGGCTTCCTATGTGGCATTACAACGGGGAGGACGATGCATCCCGCTGTCTACGCAAGGGTCCGAACAATTTTACCGCCTTGGCACCATCTTAGATGACCTTTACAAAGGGGAGAAGGAAGACTTCACTCGCTTGAAATGTCTGGAAGGTTTTGCCATGTATAACCCCATCGACTTGGTGAGTTTTTCTTTGGTTATTGGCCTCACTCAATCTCTTTCCTGAGTCATGCTAGCGAATCTAATCTAGCTATGTTCAGCGAGTGGAGGAAGGTTGTAAAGGGGTCTGACCCCTCTCCGCAACGAGAGAGGCATGTTAGAGACAAAGATCCCGGGTTTGAAGAAGATCCGGATATATTTATAGAGCTTAAGGAGGGTCTTTTACAGGCGAGCCACGGCCAGTGCGGAAAGTGGCCATTATAGCCGACTACCCCGGCCTTCTTCCCTCCTCCCATGTAAGTACCCAGGAGAGATCTCCTCAAAAAGAGTTTTCCCCTTGCGCCTCACCTACCACACTGTCTCATGCTCCGAAGGGGCGACGCTCGTCTCGCCGAACTGCAACAAGGGTGTCCTCTAAGACGGCGATGCCCGTGCAGGGCGAGTCCTTGAAAAGAAAGGCAAACGGTGATACTGTCGGGCCCTCATCTTCATCAAAGAGGTATAGTTTTTAACATGCACTCGGTGGATAGGCCGGATTGTGACGTTTTCTGCTGTGCCATATTTAGGGAGGAGCATACGCTGGACTATATCCGGGGACCTTGCCGGCCATGCACCGACCAATCCGGCCCCGGACCCTGCCACAAGGACTGGGGTTGACGCAGGCGCAACACCGTATTGTCATCTCCAAGAGGATTTGGATAATGTATCCGTCGCCAATTCCGAAGTGGAGAGCGCGATGAATCATCGGCGGCGGAAAGAGGCCATGCGCGACCCAAGTTTCACCGAAGAGGCGTTCAACGCCCTTAGCTCTGCGAATGCATATATCCGAGCTGCTCGGGATGGACTTGCCGGAGCCACTCACCTGCTTTCAAAGGATATGCGGGTAAGAATTTTGTGTAGATTCAATAATCATGTGCCAGTAGCCCCCAGGACTTGAAGCGGTTGGCCCAACTGATTTAAGGGTTGTTATATCATCAGGTACTCACAGAGAAAAATAACACATTGTCCAAGGAGCTTGAAGAATGTCAGACCAAGCTAAGCTATTGTCACCGCTTGTTGGAAAATTTGAAGAAATCCAAGAAGGCACACGATGGTAAGCACAACTGTGATCCGAAAAATCTGATTCCACGCCAACAATGATTTTTAAATATGCATTGTTTTGTTTACAATGGCCGGATCGACATATCAGTTGGAGGAGAGGCTAAGGGCAGCTCAGGCGGACAAACAACATGTCGAAGGGAAAGAAGCCGATGGTCAACATATATTAACACGGACCATTGATGAGAAGAACAAGCTACAGGATGCACACATCAAGCAAGCCGAAGAGCTAAAGGACGTACAAGCCCAACTGTCGGATGCCTTGAAGAAGAATAGAAAGCTGAAAGGCGGCATATTCAGTATGTCCTTTATCCTGACTTTCATATGGTCCCCTGATGGAAAGTTTTCTGAAATTGTTCCTATAGGTTTGTTAGCTGGGCGGCCGAGGGAGAAGTGTCCGAATTTCAAAGGCGACTTGCTGCAAGAGCTATCCCAAGTGCAGCGAGCTCGAAAAGCCATGAAGAACATGGCGAAGGCTTTGTGGCCATCCGATTCTCCTTCACAAATCATGGAGGAGCTCGTGAATTTATTCAAGGGAGCACGACGCTGCTTTGAACTATGGAAGGCATCAGCATGTCGAGAAGGTGCACGAGAAGCCTGGGCCATGGTGAAAGCAGCGGTATACGGACTTGATCCAAATTATATGGCCGGGTGGGACCTCGGGGACTAGGCGGACAAGAAATTCCTGTTAGCTTGGTGTATGACCAAGTAAAGACAGCCGCCAAATTTTCTAGCAGAATTTGTAAACTAGACAGCCTTATAGATGGCATAGATGAAGAGTAGGCGTTTGATTCCATGTAACAATATACTTTATCATCAAACTCATCTCCGGCCGAATTTTAAAAGATTGTCATGGCATACCATACCTTGACCTCACGAAACCCAAGGGTTGGAGTGTTTACGAATACCATACCTGTGATAAACACCAAGTATGTTCGGGAACCAGGCAATCCGGTCATAGTTTCTTGAACAGACAAGCTGTATTCGGGGAGTTATGTTATATTACTTTTTAACATAAGAAACATCTTCCAGAGAGAATAGTTCTGTTAAGGGTTCCTTTCCCTGGGTCAACATGCTAATTTGTGCATGCCTAAGCTTTGACTCAAAAAGAGCACGAGAAACTTTGTCCTTTGGGAGTTTATATTGCCACGAAGACAGGTTAAATGCGTGCAGTTGCCGACCAATTATTCTCTTAAGAGTGCTAGCTTCGGCTTCACCCGTCGAGGTACATACGGATAACCGGTTGTAGCAATGTGAAGGTGCTCCTTTATGCCTAGCCAAACAATCGGGAACATAGGGCATAAGCACGAGCGAGCAACCTAGCTTGGCAAAAACTTAAGTCATAGAGGTGCACATACTGGCAAAGAAAGACATATACAAACAAATGGCACATATATATGGTGAGCTCTAGGCTCCATAGAATAATAAGCTTCTGTTTGGAAAAGCCCCCAGTCATAGTGGGGTGTATACATTTAAAGATGTGTACCCCTTTAAGTGTTCGGCTGACTCGAACATATACTGGAAACCGTAAAAAACGCGAAAAGAAAAAAATTGAAAAGGAGAAAAAGGAACGAAAAAAGGGGTATGTCCGGACTTATGCGTAGAATCTTCGGAGCCGGGCATCGTTCCAAGGATTCGGCTCAAGGCGATTATCCGATGCATTATGAAGGCGGTAGGCTCCTCCAGTGAGAACTTCATCTATAATGAAGGGACCTTCCCATTTAGGTTTGTGCTTGTCCTTTTTCCTCTCTGTGAGGCCTAAAACGAGTTCATCGACATTATACGTCTTTGCCGCACTTCTATGCTTTGGTATCTCCGAGCCTGTTGTTGGTAGAATGCAGAACGGGCTTGTGCGACATCAGCGCTCCTCCTCGAGCCGACTAGATCGTCCTATCGGTCAAGCTCGGCTTCTCTCTCTTCATACATGCGCACTCGAGGCGAGTCGTGAATAATGTCACGGGGCAAGACAACCTCTATGTCGTACACCATAAACAAAGGTGTGTATCCGGTCGTGCGATTGGGAGTGGTCCGCAGCCCCCAGAGTACGGTGTTGAGCTCCTCGACCCAGTGTTTATCTGACTCCTTTAGGGATCGCACTAGTCTAGTTTTGACGCCACTCATTATCAGGCCATTGGCCCATTCAACCTGACCATTTGTTTGAGGGTGATATACGAAGGTATAATCGAGCTTGGTACCCAGATTAGCACACCAATTTTTCACTTGATCGGCTGTGAAGTTAGAGCCGTTGTCAGTGATAATGCTATGTGGGACACCATAACGGTGTACAACACCGGTGATAAAATCTATCACCGGTCTGGCTTCAGCCGTTTTTACTGGTTTGGCCTCTATCCATTTAGTGAATTTATCCACCATAACCAGCAAATATTTCTTCTTATGGCTTCCCCCTTTAAGGGGTCCGACCATGTCTAGCCCCCAGGCCCCAAAAGGCCAGGTAATGGGGATTGTTCTTAGGGTTGTGGGCGGCATATGGCTTTGATTGGCGAAGAGCTGGCATCTGACACAGCGCTGTATGCTACCTCTTGAGCACTACTTTGGTTTTCCCTTGAAGAGGAAAGGCTGATGCAGCAAAGTAGCGTAAGTATTTCCCTAAGTTTTTGAGAACCAAGGTATCAATCCAGTAGGAGGCTACTGTGAGTCCCTCGCACCTAGACAAACAAATAAATCCTGCAACCAACGCGACAAAGGGTTGTCAATCCCTACCACGGTCACTTACGAGTGAGATCGATAGATATGATAAGATAATATTTTTGGTATTTTTATGATAAAGATGCAAAGTAAAATAAAAGCAACAGAAATAGCTAAGTGTTGGAGGATTAATATGATGGAAGATAGACCCGGGGCCATCACGTTTCACTAGTGGCTTCTCTCAAGAGCATAAGTATTCTACGGTGGGTGAACAAATTACTGTTGAGCAATTGACAGAATTGAGCATAGTTATGATAATATCTAGGTATGATCATGTATATAGGCATCATGTCCGAGACAAGTAGCCCGACTCCTTCCTGCATCTACTACTATTACTCCATACATCGACCGCTATCCAGCATGCATCTAGAGTATTAAGCTCATAAGAACATAGTAACGCCTTAAGCAAGATGACATGATGTAGAGGGATAAATTCATGCAATATGATAAAAACCCATCTTGTTATCCTCGATGGCAACAATATATCGTGCATTGCTGCCCCTCTCATCCTTTGAGGAAGGACACATAAGATTGAACCCAAAGCTAAGCACTTCTCACATTGCATGAAATATCAATCTAGTAGGACAAACCTAAATGATAATTCGAAGAGACTTGCAAAGATAACCAATCACACATTAAAGAATCCAGAAGATTCAAATATTGTTCATAGATAAACTTGATCATAAACCCGCAATTCATCGATCTCAACAAACACACATAAAATAAGATTACATCGAATAGATCTCCACAAGAGAGGGGAGAACATTGTATTGATATCCAAAAGAGAGAAGAAGCCATCTAGCTAATAACTATGGACCCGAAGGTGCGAGGTAAACTACTCACACTTCATCGGAGAGGCTATGGTGTTGATGTAGAAGCCCTCCGTGATCGATGCCCCTTAAGTGGAGCACGAACAGGCCCCAAGATGGGATCTCGTGGAGTACAGAAGGTTGCGGCGGTGGAATTAGGTTTTGGCTCCGTGTCGATCGTTTGAGAGTGCGTAGGTATATATAGGAGGAAGAATGCGTCGATTGGAGCAACATGGGGCCCACGAGGGTGGAGGCGCTCACAGGGGGTGGCGCACCCCCTACCTCATGGCTTCTGGAAGCTTCCTTGGCGTAGGGTCCAAGTCTCTGGATCATGTTCGTTTGAAAATCACATTCCCGAAGGTTTCATTCCGTTTGGACTCCGTTTGATATTCTTTTTCTGCGAAACTCTGAAATAGGCAAAAAACAGCAATTCAGGGCTGGGCCTCCGGTTAATAGGTTAGTCCCAAAAATAATATAAAAGTGAATGACAAAGCCCAATAATGTCCAAAACAGAAGATAATATAGCATGGAGCAATCAAAAATTATAGATACATTGGAGCGTATCAAGCATCTAAGCTTAATTCCTGCTTTCGTCCTCGGTAGGTAAATGATAAAAACAGAATTTTTGATGTGGAATGCTACTTGGCATAATTCAATGTAATTCTTCTTAATTGTGGTATGAATATTCAGATCCAAAAGATTCAAGATAAAAGTTCAATATTGACATAAAAATAATAATACTTCAAGCATACTAACTAAGCAATTATGTCCTCTCAAAATAACATGGCCAAAGAAAGTTCATCTCTACAAAATCATATAGTTTGGTCATGCTCCATTTTCGTCACACAAGAATGCTCTCAACATGCACAACCCCAACGACAAGCCAAGCAATTGTTTCATACTTTAGTAATCTCAAACTTTATAAACCTTCACGCAATACATGAGCGTGAGCCATGGATACATCACTATGGGTGGAATAGAGTATAATGATGGGGTTATGTGGAGAAGACAAAAAGGAGAAAGTCTCGGATCAGCGAGGCTAATCAATGAGCTATGGAGATGCCCATCGATTGATGTTAATGCAAGGAGTAGGGATTGCCATGCAGCGGATGCACTAGTGCTATATATATATGAAAGCTCAACAAAAGAAACTAAGTGGGTGTGCATCCAACTTGCTTGCTAACGAAGACCTAGGGCACTTGAGGAGGCAAATTGTTGGAATATACAAGCCAAGTTCTATAATGAAAAATTCCCACTAGTATATGAAAGTGACAAAACGAGAGACTCTCTATCATGAAGATTATGGTGCTACTTTGAAGCACAAGTATGGTAAAAGGATAGTAGCATTGTCCCTTTTTATTTCTCTTTTTTTGGGCCCTTTTTTTGGCCTTTCTCTTTTTTTGGGACAATGCTCTATTAAATGATGATCATCACACTTCTATTTATTTACAACTCAATGATTACAACTCGATACTAGAACAAGGTATGACTCTATATGAATGCCTCGTGATGTACGAGGATATGCAATGAACCAAGAGTGACATGTATGAAAGAATTATGAGCGATGGCTTTGCCACAAATACTATATCAACTACATTATCATGCTAAGCAATATGACAATGATGAACATGTCATGATAAGCGGAGCGGTGGAAAGTTGCATGGCAATATATCTTGGAATGGCTATGGAAATGCCATAATAGGTAGGTATGGTGGCTGTTTTGAGGAAGATACAAGGAGGTTTATGTGTGAAAGGCGTATCATATCACGGGGTTTGGATGCACCGTGAAGTTTGCACCAACTCTCAATGTGATAAAGGGCAATGCCTGCATTGTCGAAGAGGCTAGCAATGATGGAAAGGTGAGAGTCGTATAATCTATGGACTCAACATTAGTCATATAGAACTCACATACTTATTGCAAAAATCTACAAGTCATCAAAACCAAGCACTACGTGCATGCTCCTAGGGGATAGATTGGTAGGAAAAAGACCATCGCTCGTCCCCGACCGCCACTCATAAGGAGGACAATCAAAAGAACACCTCATGTTTCAAATTTGTTACATAACGTTTACCATACGTGCATGCTACGGGACTTGCAAACTTCAACACAAGTATTTCTCAAATTCACAACTACTCAACTAGCACAACTTTAATATCACTACCTCCATGTCTCAAAACAATCATCAAGCATCAAACTTCTCTTAGTATTCAACACACTCATAAGAAAGTTTTTACTAATCTTGAATACCTAGCATATTAGATTTATTTAAGCAAATTACCATGCTATTTAAGACTCTAAAAATAATCTAAGTGAAGCATGAGAGATCAATAGTTTCTATAAAACAAATCCACCACCATGCTCTAAAAGATATAAGTGAAGTACTAGAGCAAAAACTATATAACTCAAAAGATATAAGTGAAGCATATAGAGTATTCTAATAATTTCCGAATCATGTGTGTCTCTCTCAAAAGGTGTGTACAGCAAGGATGATTGTGGTAAACTAAAATCAAAGACTCAAATCATACAAAGGCGCTCCAAGCAAAACACATATCATGTGGTGAATAAAAATATAGCTCCACGTAAAGTTACCGATGGAAGTAGACGAAAGAGGGGATGCCTTCCGGGGCATCCCCAAGCTTTGCCTTTTTGGTGTCCTTATATTACCTTGGGGGGTGCCATGGGAATCCCCAAGCTTAGGCTCTTTCCACCCTTGTTCCATAATCCATCAAATCTTTCACCCAAAACTTGAAAACTTCACAACACAAAACTTAATAGAAAATCTTGTGTGCTCCGTTAGCGAAAGAAAACAAAAGACCACTTCAAGGTACTGTAATGAACTCATTCTTTATTTATTTTGGTGTTAAACCTACTGTATTCCAACTTCTCTATTGTTTATAAACTATTTTATTAGCCATAAATTCATCAAAATAAGCAAACAACAACGAAAAACAGAATCTGTCAAAAACAGAACAGTCTGTAGTAATCTGTAACTAACGCAAACTTTTGGAACTCCAAAAAATCAGCCAAAATAGGAAGACCTATACAATTTGTTTATTGATCAGCAGCAATTGGAATAAATATTTTATCACGTTCTGGTGATTTTTAACAATTATTTTCATGAACAGAAAGTTTCTGGAATTTTCTGCAAGATTAAATAATTATCATCCAAGAAGATCCTATAGGTTTAACTTGGCACAAACACTAACTAAAACATAAAAACACATCTAAACAGAGCCTACATCAAATATTTATTCCTAAACAGAAGCAAAAAGCAAAAACTAAAAATAAAATTGGGTTGCCTCCCAACAAGCGCTATTGTTTAACGCCCCTAGCTACGCATAAAAGCAAGGGATAGATCTAGGTATTGCCATCTTTGGTAGGAAATTCTTCAATGAGACATCTATCATCCTTAGGAATTTCTTTCTTTTTATTAATCATCAAACTTTTAGGCACAAGATTGAAAAAAACATTTGTAGCAAATGGTTCCTTAATGATAGCGAAAAGATTGGGATGAATACTTATAGATTTGAGATCCGCAGTTTCCTTACTAGAGGATTCACCCTTATTCTTAGGAACATACATAAGCTTGGCAATTTTAGTTGGAGGACATGGAGTTTTCTTTACGGAAGAAAAAGCAGTTCCCAAGTTGGTATTGATGCCCTCAAGTTTATCGATTCTAGTGGAATCCTGATTTATTCTTTCATTAACTATGGGTTCCTTCTCCTTAATATTTTTCAAAGTGACTCCTACTTTGGATCCATATTGGGTAATTTGGTTGTGGATCTTTTTATCCAAATTTTCGATTCACTCTCTGATCACAACTTTATTTTCAATAATTTCAAGTCTTTGCATTACATGCTCCAAAGTTAACATAGTTCCATTAACCAAAAGAGGTGGTGAGCCAAATAAATCTATCATAACATTATAAGAGTCAAAAGTATGGCTACCAAGAAATTCCCTCGATAATGGTATCAAGAATATATCTATACCAAGGATTAGCGCCTACATAAAAATTGCGGAGAAGAGCGAGTAGATTGCTTCCTGGTAGATCTATTTTGAGCATTGCAAAATCTATACCAAGCATCTTTCAAATTTTCTCCCTCCCTTTGTTTAAAATTGAGAACTTCATTTTTGGGAGACAACGGAGAAGATAAAGGACTAGCCATAATGACAAGTAAGCGGAAAAAGAGGCGAACAAAAATAGAGGCGAATAAAGCGGCAAGGGTGAAGTGGGGACAGGAAAAGCGATAGGCAAATGGCAAATTATTTAATGCAGGAGATACAGGTTTGTGATAGGAACTTAGTATGTTGACTTATGCGTAGACGTCCCCGGCATCGGTGCCGGAAATCCTTCTTGCTACCTCTTGAGCACTGCGTTGGTTTTCCCTTGAAGAGGAAAGGGTGATGCAGCAAAGTAGTGTAAGTATTTCCCTCAGTTTTTGAGAACCAAGGTATCAATCCAATAGGAGGCTATCGCGAGTCCCTCGCACCTACACAAACAAATAAATCCTGCAACCAATGCGATAAGGGGTTGTCAATCCCTACATGGTCACTTACGAGTGAGATCGATAGATATGACAAGATAATTTTTTATTTTTATGATAAAGATGCAAAGTAAAATAAAAGCAGCGGAAATAGCTAAGTGTTGGAAGATTAATATGATGGAAGATAGACCGGGGGCCATAGGTTTCTCTAGTGGCTTCTCTCAAGAGCATAAGTATTTTCACGGTGGGTGAACAAATTCTTGTTGAGCAATTGTGAGAATTGAGCATAGTTATGAGAATATCTAGGTATGATCATGTATATAGGCATCACGTGCGAGACAAGTAGACCGACTCCTTCCTGCATCTACTACTACTCCACACATCAACCTCTATCCAGCATGCATCTAGAGTATTAAGTTCATAATAACGGAAATGGCCTGTAAGCAAGATGACATGATGTAGAGGGATAAATTCATGAAATATGATAAAACCCCATCTTGTTATCCTCGATGGCAACAATACAATCGTGCCTTGCTGCCCCTCATCCTTTGGGAAAGGACATCACAAGATTGAACCCAAAGCTAAGCACTTCTCCCATTGCAAGAAAGATCAATCTAGTAGGCCAAACCAAACTGATAATTCAAAGAGACTTGCAAAGATAACCAACCATACATAAAAGAATTCAGAAGATTCAAATATTGTTCATAGATAAACTTGATCATTACCCCACAATTCATCGGTCTCAACAAACACACCGGAAGAAGATTACATCGAATAGATCTCCACAAGGGAGGGAGAACATTGTATTTAGATCCAAAAGAGAAGAAGCCATCTACCTAATAACTATGGACCGAAGGTCTGAGGTAAACTACTCACACTTCATAGGAGAGACTATGGTGTTGATGTAGAAGCCCTCCGTGATCGACGCCCCTTCCGGCGGAGCTCCGGAACAGGCCCCAAGATGGGATCTCGTGGGTACTAAAGGTTGCAGCGGTGGAATTAGGTTTTTGGCTCCGTATCTGATCGTTTGGGGGTATGTAGGTATATATAGGAGGAAGGTGTACGTCGGTGGAGCAACATGGGGCCCACGAGGGTGGAGGGCGCGCCTGGGGGGGGGGTGTAGGCGCGCCCCCTACCTCATGGCTTCCTGGAAGCTTCCTTGACGTAGGGTCCAAGTCTCCTGGATCATGTTCGTTCCGAAAATCACGTTCCCAAAGGTTTCATTCCGTTTGGACTCCGTTTGATATTCTTTTTCTGCGAAACTCTGAAATAGGCAAAAAACAACAATTCTGGGCTGGGCCTCCGGTTAATAGGTTAGTCCCAAAAATAAAAAAAAAGTGAATAATAAAGCCCAATAATGTCCCAAGCGAAGATAATATAGCATGGAGCAATAAAAAATTATAGATCGTTGGAGGCGTATCCTTTACAAGAGGCATGTGCATACTGCTTTCGGTAGTGGGCCAAAAAGAAACTGCTTGGCGGAAGGCCTTGCTTACAAGGGCCCGAGCTGCGGCGTGATGACCGCCGAGGCTAGCATGTATTTCGGCCAAGAGCTGCCGCCTCACCTCTTGGAATACATCCTTGAAGAACTCCGGTAGTGCTTTTCTTGTAAAGTTCTCCTTCGTGAACTTTGTAGGCCTTAGAACGGTTAACTATGCGTTGGGCCTCGTTCTGGTCATCAGGGAGCTCCTGCCTATTAAGGTAGGCTAAGAAGGGTTCGGTCCATGGAGCGATTACGCCATGATTACATGGACGGAAGGCGTTGGTTAGGTGCCGAGCCCCGATGATATCTGAATCGTATTGGCGTCCGAGGGTGTGATCGGCGCGGACTGGTATTACGCTCTCGTCCTGCCATGCTTACGGATGGCTTGAAAAAGCCTTTCCACATAGGTGTTAGGCGGGGCCGAAATTCGCGTTTAGCGCCCATTCGAGCAAGGATGTCCGCTACTTGATTACTGTCTCGAGCCATATGATGGAACTCAAGCCCCTCAAACCGAGCTGATATTTTGAGTACGACGTTGCGGTAGGCCGCCATCTTTGGATCTTTTGCATCAAATTCTCCATTTATTTGAAATAGCGCGCGATTTGAATCCCCACAAACCTTGAGGCGTTGTATGCCCATAGAAACGGCCATCCGGAGACTGTGCAATAGTGCCTCATATTCGGCCGCGTTATTGGAGTCTATATACATGATTTGTAATACGTAACGGACTGTGTCCCCTGTAGGGGATGTTAGGATTACACCGGCCCCTAATCCGGCTAACATTTTGGAGTCGTCGAAGTACATCACCCAGTTGGAGTATGTGTTGTACTCTTTAGGGAGTTCGACTTCTGTCCATTCGGCGATGAAGTCGGCCAACACCTTAGGTTTAATAGCTTGGCGTGGCTTGTATGTTATTTCAAATGGTAAGAGCTCGATAGCCCATTTGGCAATGCGGCCGATGGCGTCTCGATTGTTTATGATGTCATTGAGTGGTACCTCGGAGGCCCTTTGTGATCGAGCACTCTTGAAAGTAGTCTTGCAGCTTAGAGATGCCATGAAAGCGGCATAAGCTATCTTTTGATAGTCGGGTGTCGGGATTTGCATGGTGTGAGGACCGCTGATACATAGTATACTAGTTTTTGGGCGGGAATTTGTGTCCCTCTTCCTCTCATTCAACAGCAGTACAACGCTCACCACACGGTGAGTTGCAGATATGTCTGACAACATAGGTTCACCGATGTTGGGTGCGGCAAGGATTGGGTTGCTTGCTAACAAAGTTTTATTTCTTCCAACCGGCTGCTGCGCGTCCGTCCCTCAAAGTGGTCGATGCTGCTGGAAGTAAGCGATAAGCCTTGACAGTGCCTTCTCTCCCAATCTGGAGATAAAAGCAGCTCAAGGCTGCCATGCACCCAACTAGTTTTGGACCTGCTTTAGGTGCATTGGCGTTACCAATTGTGACAGGGCTCGGATTTTGGCTGGATTTGCTTCGATTCATCTATTGGAAACAATGAACCTGAGCAGATTTCTGGCCGGAAGGCCGAAAATGCATTTTTTTCGGATTGAGTCGTATGTCATATGTTCGGAGGTTGTCGAATGTAAGGCGTAAGTCGTCCACCAATGATTCGACATGTTTAGTTTTGATGACTACATCATTACATATGCCTCCACCGTCTTGCCAATTTGTTTTTCCAGACATGTTTGAATCATGCGTTGGTAAGTGGCGCCTGCGTTTTTGAGTCCGAAAGTCATAGTGTTGAAGCAGAAAGGCCCATACGGAGTAATGAATGCCGTTGCGGCCTGATCGGATTCCTTCGTCTTAATTTGATGGTATTCGGAGTATGCGTCGAGGAAGCATAGTGAATCGTGTCCTGCAGTTGCATCAATGATTTGGTCAATGCGGGGCAGTGGGAAGGGGTCTTTAGGGCAGGCCTTGTTGAGGTCTTTGAAGTCGACACACAGGCGCCAAGATTTGTCCTTCTTTGGCACCATGACCAGGTTTGCTAGCCAGTCCGGGTGTTTGATCTCTCTGATGAACCCGGCTTCAAGTAGTTTGGCTAGCTCCTCCCCCATAGCTTGTTGCTTGGATTCAGAAAATCGCCATAGCATTTGCTTGACTAGCTTGAACCCCTTTATTATATTGAGGATGTGTTCGGCTAGTCTGTGTGGGATTCCTGGCATATCCGAAGGATGCCAGGCAAAGATGTCCCAATTCTCGCGTAGGAATGCTCTTGGAGCAGCGTCGACCGTCAGATCCAGCTGTGCTCCTATGGCTGCTGTTTTATTAGGATCCGTCGGTTGAACTTGAAATTTGGCTATTTCGTCTGCTGGCTTGAAAGAAGTGGACTTAGGCCTCTTATCGAGGATTACGTCGTCTCTATCAACTATGGGCCTTGAGGCGGTGAGCTCCTCGGCATAGCGGCCTCGAATAATGCCTCGAGGGCCAAGGATGCGGTTTTGTTTTTCGGCCTTGAGTGCTATGTTGGATCACTTGGTGATAGTGACAACTCCGTTTTAGCTTCATGTACCCGTAATGGGGTATGGCTTGAAAGCGTGTGAATGTGTCTCGCCCCAACAGGGCGTGATATCCATTGTTGAAAGGTGCTATGTGGAAGAGCAACTCTTCGGACCTGTACTTCTCCGGTGTGCCGAATACCACCTCAAGTTTAATTTTCCCCAAGCATCGCGCTTCTCGACTGGGGATGATGCCTCGAAAGGTTGTACTGCTTTGCTTGATCGGCTCTTGTCCATTTGCATTTTGTCGGCGTGTCCTCGTAGATGAGGTTCAGTCCTGCCGCTGTCCATGAGCACTTTAGTGAGCGAAAGCCGTCCATGATTGGGTTTAAGACCACAGCGGCTGGTGCGCGGAATGATCGAGCTCTTGGTTCATCGTTGGCGGTGAAAGTTATCGCCGTATCATTCCAAGGATTTACTGCGGCTACTTGGTTGACTTCGACGAGGTCGCGGAGTGCCCTTTTACGCCGATTATTTGAAGAAAAGGTCTCGAAGACCGTAAAGACATTGAAATCGTCATCCTCCAAATAATATTTCTCTGAGGTCGTATTGGTGAGGATAGCCTCACCGCTCTTTGCCACCTGCCGGAGTACCCAACATGACCAAAGGTTGTGCTTGGTTCGGAATTCGGCGTCGTGTGTATCTGACAGGGCTTGTCGATCCATTCATCAAGGGCATTTATGTGTCCCATTAAGGGCTTAATTTTCTTGTCCGTGGGATGATGATCGGTGCCCGTGAGGTGCATCCTTTTTCCCGTCCGTGGGTGGCTTAAAAGCGGCGGTTCCCACCGGCTGTCTAGGATTTCAGGCGCTTTCCATTGTGCAATACTTGATTACTATGTGTGCCAAATCTGCAAAGTCACGATATCTGGCGTCGGTTGAGGGCATTGAGAATCCCTCGCCCGTCTGATTCTTGACAAAATACTAAAACCGCGTCTTCGTCGCAACAATCTTTAATCTTGTTTTTAACAAGGAGGAATCTGGCCCAAAAGTGATGGACTGTTTCCTAAGGTTGTTGTCGCACATACATTAGGTTGCATATGTTCGGAGGACCGGAATTGCTTAGGGAGTATTGCTTGTGGTGGGTGGGGCGGGCTTAAATCCGAACCCTGGCCCACTGTGGGATCTAGAGTTTGAAGAATTTCCGAGGTTACTGGCCCAGGATCTGGAGTGTCCTAGGAGTTTTCAGGCTCAACGCCTGGGTCTATGTTCGGAGGACAGAGGGTCTCTTCCCGAAGATGGGTATCCGGCTCGCAGGGCTCGGAGATCCGAAAATAGCTTGTTCTCAGCATAGGGGGAGAGGTATCCTCGGCTTGTTCCTCCACAACCGTTACCAGATGGGTGATCGGCGGGGACCTGATTTCCCTCTAATCGGATTTAAGCCCAATCCGATCTTAGTCTGTTGCGACCCCCAGGGCGGCGATGCGATCTAGCTGTTCGTTCAAAGACGAGACATCTGCCGGATCCATCTTATCATAGTTTTCGAGGCCAGTGTGGAGATGATCTTTGGCAATTTGGGGGACCTCCCTTGGCTTAACGGCCGAGCGGGCACCAATGGTAAAACTACCAAGCTGGAGGATCTGCCGAGGAACTAGGGCCCTTCCAGAGGTGATTTTTTCATTGACGACAAGGCGAGACATCGATCCTTCTATTGACGACACAGAGGAACTCTCAATGAAAGCACCAATGTCGGTGTCAAAACCGGCTGATCTCGGGTAGGGGGTCCCGAACTGTGCGTCTGAAGATCAAAGGTAACAGGAGACGGGGGACACGATGTTTACCCAGGTTCGGGCCCTCTTAATGGAGGTAATACCCTACTTCCTGCTTGATTGACTTTGATGAGTATAGGGGTTACAAGAGTTGATCTACCTCGAGATCGTAATGGCTAGACCCTAGATGTCTAGCCTATATGATTTGTGATAGCCTCTATGGACTAAACCCTCCGGTTTATAAAGAAACCGGAGGGGCCTTGGGTGATACAATTTTGGTTTATTGAGGAAGGATTCTACAGTTCCGAATGTCAAGCTTGCGATCCACGCAAAGGAGAGTCTCATCCGAACACGGGAAGGCCTTCTATCTTGTATCTTAGCGGCCCATCAATCCGGCCCATGCTACACAACCGGACGCCGAGGACTCCATAATCCAGGACTCCCTCGGTCATAGGCTGGCGTTGTGGCGGCCATCCACCAGCCGGTCGCCAACACCGTGCAGAGCGATCCTCGGTGCCATGCATAGCGGCGTCGTGGACCATCACAGCACAACCGGCTGGCGCTTCAGCGCACGCCGCCGCCATGGAGTGCAGGTGAGCACTTTGGCGCTTATTAGTGTAGGTGCTTAGGCAAATGCTTAGTGCATACGATGTGGTAGATGCATTGGAAGGGAGGGGCGCCTTTATATGAGTGCAAATTGCGTTGCATTCACATCGTGCTGCCTCTTTTCCCGGTCCTCCTCCCATTACTTCCCTCATGCATTCACACAATGCTAATTGAAGGAGGATGCATCATTGGCGTTCAACATTTGAGGAACCGCTACCCTCTCCCACGTGCGCATTAAAGCGTGTCGAGGAAGCTGCGCCCATTTGTCAAATCAACGGTGCCACGGTGTATGAAATTCATTCCCATCTCTTGCATTGGACCTAAGCATGCACCCAAGGACAAAAGATTCGATTTTTCAACCAATTTATATGCACTAGAGCATGTGCACGTAGTTCAAATTTGAATTATGCACATAAATGCATTGAAAACTTCAGTTAATGCATAAAAATTAGATAGTGCTAGTGATTTTAGTTGCAAAAATTAGATAGTGCTAGTGATTTTTAGCTGCATATTTTGACAAATTGCACTGTTACAGGGATTGACAAATGGCAATGTCACTAAATGAACAAATGTCAATCTTTCGGTTTGACAAATGGCAACATACCCAATATGACAGCTGCAAATCTTACCAAATTGTTTGGGCATTAGTTGCTACGGGTCATCAATACAACCGTTTGAGTTGAAGGGATGCACAAATCCTGCGCTGCGAATTTTCCCTCGACTTAAGGGGAAGACCATAGCTCTCACTTTGCATCACAGTGTTCTATCTAAAACATTTGCGATCAAGAGCTGCAGAAATCCTGCTCGGCACATTTTCTCTTGGCTTCCTAGGGAAGTTATCGGTTCGCATACGGGTGTTCTAACTAAAACGTTTGCGATCAAGAGCTGCACAAATCCTGCTCGGCACATTTTCCCTTGACTTCCTGGGGAAGCTGTCAGTTTGCATACGGGTGTTCTAACTAAAACGTTTGCGATGAGTGTTTTATATTTAAAAATCATTAACGTTTTTTTCAAAAGAAAATCGTTTGATAAATGCTGTACATTAAGAGAAAAACTCAAGCTCATTCAAACCATATCTTTCATTGAGTCACCTGCGAATTTATATTCATATGATCGAGAATTCGAGATACAGTATTAAACACCAAAAAAACTATTTCTGGCGGCGGCCGAGGCGGCGTGCCGCGTCGTCGTTGTCATTGTCGTTCTCCGGGACGCCGTTGTTGAAGTATTTAAGGCAGCACAAAATGTTCTTCACTTGTAAATGAAACATCATGTCATCGCGCGATCGACGGGCAGGTAGCGGGAGGGCAACAGCTGGCGCTTCTTGAGAGGTAGCGGTTGGCGGCATCCCATGCATTGAGAAACGCGATGCTGCGAACGCAGACACGTGAGTGCAGCCAAATGCGAGGGACGGCGCCATGGTGGAGTTGAGGGCGCGCGCAGGCGAGAACGCAGGCGCTGAGTGTAATAAGCGCACGGGCGGCGCCACGGTGGGTGGAGGGGCACACGAGCACGGGCATAAGCGCTTGCGCTGGCATGTACCACGAGCTCACAGCGGGTCCACGGAGACCTCACTTACACCATGACTTCCAGCTCTATGATAGTGCTCGGTGACCAGCCCGTCAATGCTCTGAGGGATGAGTGGCAGTGCTGAGTGAATGTGCGTTATATCGACTAGAGGGGGGGTGCATAGGCGATTTTTACAAATTCTTCATTGAGGAATTTCAAGGTGAGGAAATTCCTAAGCGAAGAACTACTTGCAGCGGAATAAGTACTCAGATGCTAACATAACTGAACAGAAGCATGTTCATCATGATGAAATAAAAGCAAGCCTGAGTCTGAAAGCATAAACACGAGGATAAAGCAGGATGAAGAAAAACAGACTGAAGAAATTGAACTGAGGAAATTGAGAAAGTCTTCCGTCAAAATCTTCAAACAGATATGAACAAGCACACAACACAATAATGAGGAAATGGAAGAGTTGAGGAAATAGAACCAGTAGGCTTGGTGAAGAAAATGATTTGGTAGACCAGGTTCAACTGTTGTAGCGGGTTATCACGTCTGAATTGGAGCAGCTAGGTTTTTAAACCTAAGGACACCTGATCCGAACACACAGTCCTCATCGTATTCTCCTTGAGCTAAGGTCACACAAACCTCGCCCAATCACTCGTGGTAAGTCTTCAAGTGACTTCCAAACCTTCACAAACTTCGGTCACTTTCGGCGATCCACAATTTCCTCTTGGATGCTCTAGACCATGGCGCCTAAGCTTGTCTTGAAGATGCACAGTCTTTAAAGGTAACAAGCGTCGGATCCACGCTTGAGATCAATCTCTTCAATGATGCTCAATCACTTTGGGTTTGTAGGTGTTTGGCTTTTCCTCACTTGATGATTTTCGCTCAAAGTCCTCGGAGGATGGGATGCTCTCAAATGACAAGTGTCGGTTTCTCTCGAGCAGCCAACCAGCTGAAGTGGTTGTGAGGCGGCTATTTATAGCCTAGGGAACAACCCGACATGATAAGACATAAATGCCCTTCAATGATATGACCGTTAGGTGGGTAGATATTTTGAGACAGCTGGCGCGTAGCACAACAACAGTCGGATATTTGAGGCTCAAATTCCTCAGGGCTATCATGTTCCTCACTTGTAGGCAATCCGCACTGGCGAATTCCTAACTCCTCAATCAGAAAAAATTCCTCATAGACCAGAAGAACTTCGTCTTTGTCACTGAAGAAATTTGGTGAACTGTATGAGATTTCAATGGCTTTACTCGAAGGGATTGGTAGGTGTAGGATTTTGAGTTGAGCATCACATGGAAATTTTTCCTTAGTATTTCCTCGACTCCCTTTAACAATCACGGTGTTTCCTATGACTCAAGAAAGAGAAAATGAAACTACGAAAACAAAAGTCTTCACGCTTCATGTTCCTCGAATGAATACCAAGTCTTGAGGTCACACCAATTTCTTCACTTTCAAAGTCTTGAGAGAGTCTTGATCGAAGATATTCATTTTAGGGTCGACTTTCTGTAAATATCAAACTCTTCATAGACTTATAGAATTGTGTACACTCACAAACACATTAGTCTCTTAACCTATAAGTTTTCAATACACCAAAAATCACTAAGGGGCACTAGATGCACCTGGCAGGCGCGAGGATGGGAGGCTGGGGCGGGGAGTGGGGGCAGCAACCGCTTGACCAGCTCGTTCTCGGCCATGTCAATGAGGCCCCATTCCTCCTTATTTTCTATCTCCTCGGCTCGAGTCAACTTCACCAAACTTGAAGACTAGTGGCAGATGATCATTACTGCGTCATGGCGTTAGTGGAGATCTGCGGGAGGGAGGAATGGGAAAGCGAACAGTAAGGCCGCCCGTATTAAACAGCGGCTCGGGCGCCATTCATGGAAGAAAAGGCGAGGCGGCCATGGAAGTCAAAGGGCTTGCTTCGGTGAGCCTGTGCAGCGTACCTTCGCCACGCTTCCTGGTGAGCCTGTGTATTGGAGGACAGCTTGCACGCCTCTCGGTCAGCCTGCGCACGGACTCCGCTTCGCCGCCTCCCGTTCGGTCAAGGTCAAGCAGCTGTCCGCACGGCACCTCCTGTAGCCATTAAAAGCGAAGACACGTAGTGTCACGTGAATAGTTAAAAACGCCTGCGATTTGAATCCTATATACCTAAGAGATTCATCACCACTAACATATTTATCTAAACCTGCAAGCTATCCACATCATCATCCATGTCATCTAAGAAAAAACAGTTCTCATGTCTGCCATGTCAGCAAAACGTGAAGAGAGAGAGAAAATAACGCCATGTCCGGTTCCACCGCACCAAATCGTCCATTCACTTCTCCTTCCCTCCGTAACCGACGACGAGTAAATCTAGCACACCACCGCATCAGATTCTCCAACCCGAGTACAGAGCGACCCGACGAGCCGAGACGACAATACTGAAGTGTCGACCGATCACGAGGCCCGCCATCCGGTGTGACCCGGGTGAGCCGCCCCACGATCGGTGACTTCGCCCTGAACCCGCTACCCCGCGTCCCCGTCAGCGCCGCCATGCGTGACCTCGGCGAGCCACCCCGTGAGCCCCTGCACGCGATGCCGCTCCGACGACCATGTGTCTGCGTGTCTGCTCTTCAATCGATTGCTCTAGCTGCTTTTCACGGGGAGGCCACTCCTGCGGGCGCCCTGTGATCATCGCAGGTCAACCTAGCCCAGCACCCAATTGCCGATAGATCAGGCCCCGCAGCCTCCGCCGGCCGCCCACCTGGGCGTCGACCACAGCTCCTGGTGAGCCACACGCCCACACGTGCAACCGTCGGTCTCCTCCCCAACAACACCTACACCGAAGGTGGGCTCTATCCTTCCTCTCTATCTTCCCAGATCTAAGTGATTTTTTTAGTTAGCCTGCGTTGCACGCACTGATTCGTGTGTGGTAGGATGATTTTTTAGAAGAGCTCTATTCCATCTCCAGCCACTTCCTCCCCTGTCTGGTCTCGAGCACTGTCGGCAAGCATTTGTCCGGTTGATTTACATTGGAAGCACTAAGATTGTGAAAATTTCTCTTCAATTGTTTTCTTTATTGATCTTGACAAATAAACAAATGAAGCTTACCATATACAAGGTGCAACTACACTCCTGCATCTCTCTCTCTATATCTCTTACATACACATATATGTTAGTTTAATATGACTTTTTTGGTATCTCTAATGGTTTCCCTTGATTGTTTTGCAGAATCAGAGCATATGTGACCTTGCTAATTACTTTTAGGTATGTTGTTGTCCAATATTATTCCACTGTGATGACATAAGACTGGTCTAATAACCAACTGATACCAATGTGTGACTGACATTGTCGTTCTTCTACTGCAGAGTACACAACTACACAACCGAAGGATTTTTTTTCCCTGCTAGGCAGTCCGGAGTCTCCTGTTGACAATCACATGCATTTTTAATACAAAAGAGTCAATGAGCTCTAATTATTATGATTAGTTTAGTGTTTTACTGTTTTATTTCTCCTTTCAAACTGAGCATACATGATTACTCCTCTAGGGATTTTCTGCCCTATCATTTGTTTCATACGCTTGGACATCACAAGGAAAAACTGGATTTAACATTTAGCAGTGGCTACACTTACGAAGGAGGATAATTTTGTGTACTAATTTAATTGCTAGCCTTATGGAATTTAATTAGTTCAATGCAAGAATCTCTAGGGTTTCTTAATTCCTTTCACTCACTGTACGTGCTTGATGATTTGCCTCTTCTGTGGAAATAAGTTCAGTGCGCATCAAAGCAAGGTCAGGCACGAAACCCATGTTTTCTCAATAATAATGTTAGTATGTAAATCACAGTTCTAGAACATAACTGTTGACGAAAAAGCAGAGTATATTCCATGGGTCTTTGTTTTGGTTACATGATTTTTACTACAGTTTGGTGAGAGCAAAATTCTACTTCATATCATACATATCTGCCATATCTAGCTCGATATGCTTGCATCCTTTTGATGATCTAACTTGAGCTGAGCCTGCAGTCACCACAAGTCCACAACGCATTGCCCCAATGGGGTATTTTAATCCTTTATTTGCCATGATTAGAGGCTGCAATTTGCAGGAAGCTGGATTGCATGAAGGAGTTTAAGGGATGCCGCTGATTAAGGGAGACGACGCAGATGGTGTGGTGGAACTTTATAAAGTAGAGAAGAATATAAAGGGATTGGGGATGGGAAACGTCCGTCACGTAAGTTTGCACCTTGCAACGAAATCTGCGCGCTGGTTAAACATAATTAATGACACAGGATCATGCATAAAGTGGGTGGAGTTGTTTAGTGCAGGAAACAAAATGCAAGAGGGGCTGGGTTTCGGTCTGTTTTCATGCAGAAGTGGAAAGTGAAGGCCTAATGTGGTACATAGACTGGTAAATATTTTGTTTTATGAAACTCTCCCATGCCGAGTAAATATTATTTAATAAATGCCACATGGTTTCATACTCCATGCCATCTCCTATTTTCTCTTTCGTGCATATTCCCTTCAGATATGTAATAGTATAGCCCATAATCAAATGATATATTTCCAGATTTTTTTTGTTCCCTCAAATGGTTGATACATTACAATTTATAGGTTCCTTATGGTGTTGGTGTTTGTTCAGCTCAATGCCACCTTCAGTTTACAGTCATGTCTCATGAATACTACTCCTTGGGGCATGGGATGTAAAGTGCGCCGATGTCTTTCTGGTTTGGGGATAGATGCTATCATTTTATATTATTTATCCAATGTGTTTCTGGTTTGAAATAGCTGCAAGAATAGTAGTTGATGTTCAGTATTCAAGCATGCATGTGTAATTACAATCAAACAATCTTCTATAAGGCTAAGCACTTGATATTATTTATCTAAACATATATCTTAACTTTGCAAATGTAAGAATTATTACACATTTCTTTGGTTAGAATTATACTACATGATTGTTCTGGTGTTGATAACAATTCTAGCCTAAAGGTTTGCCCTTGCTGAGTGGATCAAGTATAGCCTTTTCTGATCATCCTTTGGGTTAATTAGTCTATGCTGGCTAGCAACCTATTAATAATTTGTAGTGAAATAGACCATATTTTGTCCTACATATTTTTTCGAGAGTACACCAAAGGCGTTACCTTAGCTTTATATTTTGTCCTACTTATGAGCCCTGCCATTTTGCAGACTTCAGTTATTCTTATCGTGGTGGACAACCCAAGCTAATACCTGTTTGGGCGCATTAACACCGAAAGGCTCATAGTTTAGATTGAAATTTCTTTGTTTTTTTACACTGATGTACTTCTAATAAACAAACAAATTATATATATTGTATTATACTGGGAAAATCTTATCAAACTACATGTTTCTTCATTTCATGTTAGCGATGTGTTCTAATTAAGCAAATATGGAGATACCCTACAATATACTAATTTTGCTGACTTTTCATCATACCATCAAAGGTTCAATACTCATGTCTTCCTTTTTCATGGTTTTGTTATTTCTCACAACATAAATGGTTCTTGCAATACTATAAATTCCCGCAGCAACGCGCGGGGTATCATCTAGTTATACAAACGTTTGAGATATTAAAGTGGCAGCTATTTTTTCAAAATGCCTTTTTTGGTTGTTATTCGAGTGCGCCTTCTCTCAAAATGGACATGAGAAATACCACAGCATGTCGGGTGCCATTCCATGATAGCATGCCAAGTTTCATGAATTTTAGACGAGTTTTGGATTTACTAGAATTTAAAAAACAAAGTATGTCAACGTTTTGCCGGCGATCAACGGTGCCTTACTGGTCTTTGAAATTCATTCCCATTTTGCATGGGACCTAAGCATGCATCCAAGGACACAGATTTGATTTTTCAACCAATTTATATGCATTAGAGCATGTGCATGTAGTTCAAATTTGAATTATGCACATAAATGCATTGAAAACTCAATTAATGCATAAAAATGTCCAAACGAACCCTGAAAAATCCCAAAAATTGACACAACACTCATGTTGTTCTATGTTGACACGAGAAAAATTTTGAAAGCAATAAGAGGCAATGGATAGCGTTTTGTCCCCAAAGGTGGGGCGTTTCTTACCAAAACCATCGGGCTTGTTGTGAGAAGCTCCGATTTGTGAGAAGCATATCCGGACCTGCCTAAATGGGACAAAAAAAAATTACCCACGGCATGTTGATGCCGCTCCATGATAGCATGCCAAGATTCATGAATTTCAGACGAGCTTTGGATTTACTAGAATTTAAAAACCAGGTATCTCAATGTTTGTGGCCGAGTGACCGTGGCAGGGTGTTTGACATTCATTCCCATTTCTTGCATGGGACCTAAGCATGCAACCAAGGACACATATTTTAATTTTCAACCAATTTATATTCATTAGAGCATGTGCATGTAGTTCAAATTTGAATTATACACATAAATGCATTGAAAACTCAATTAATACATAAAAATGTCCAAGCAGAACCCCGAAAATCCCAAAAATTGACACAACACTCCTGTTGTTCTTTGTTGACCACGAGAAAAGTTTTGAAAGCAATAAGAGGCAATGTATATCGTTTAGGTCCCCAAAGGTGGGGCGTTCCCAATAAAACCATCGGGCTTGTTGTGAGATGCTCTTGCTTTGTGAGAAGCATATCCCCAAACCTGCCCCAAATGGGAAAAAATTACCATGGCATGTTGATGCCACTCCATGATAGCATGCCAAGTTTCATGAATTTCATACGAGCTTTGGATTTACTAGAATTTAAAAACCAAGTATCTCAATGTTTGCGGCCGAGTGACCATGGCAGGGTGTTTGACATTCGTTCCCATTTTTTGCATGGGACCTAAGCATGCAACCAAGGACACAGATTTGAATTTTCAACCAATTTATATGCATTAGAGCATGTGCATGTAGTTCAAATTTGAATTATGCACATAAATGCATTGAAAACTCAACTAATGCATACAAATGTCTAAACGAACCCTGAAAATCCCAAAAATTGACACAACACTCTTGTTGTTCTATGTTAACACGAAAATTTTTGAAAGTAATAAGAGGCAATGGATATCATTTCGTCTCCAAAGGTGGGACGTTTCCTACGGAAACCATCAGGCTTGTTGTGAGAAGCTCTGGTTTGTGAGAAGCATACCCCAAATCTGCCCCAAATGGGACAAAAAAATTAGGGATAATCAATTTTATGCCCCTAGTTGGGTCACACTCGGCAGGTTTACCCCTAGTTTCCGAAAACACTTGTTCCTGCCCAAACTACTTTGCTCCTCTTATGCTTTTGCCCTTTGACCGTTTGACCATCACTTTGAAAACTTCATAAAAAATTCATACTAACTCAGAAAAATTCAAATAAGATATCAAAATGTTCAGAAAAGCATCACCTATATGTGCAAGTCATTTGCATTCATGAAAAAAGTGTTGACCAGTCCCCATCTCAGTTTTAGCTCATATGATCTTAGCATGAACAGTAAAATCTAAAAAAACTAAAAATTCTAAAAAAAAAATTGGTGGCAAACTTTGACCAATGTTTTGACTGCTTGCCTAGTTTCATAAGGAAATGACATCCGTGGAAGTCGTGGCAAAAAAAAATCAATGCTCAGAATTTCATTTTTTTTGCCACGACTCTCATTCCTTATGAAACTTAACACTCAAACATTGGTCAAAGTTATTTAGAATCTTTAGATTTTTTAGATTTACTATTCGTAAAGAATCATATAAACTACTGAATGAACTAACTAATGAAATGAATGATGAAATTTATGAAGCAAAGTGATATTAGTAATAAAAAGGATAAAACAAAACAGAATATTTTAAACAAAATGGCTTAAGTAAACCACAACTAAGGCAGCCAAATTAATTATCCCAAAAAATTACGGCATGTTGATGCCGCTCCATGATAGAATGCCAAGTTTCATGAATTTCAGACGAGCTTTGGATTTACTAGAATTTAAAAACCAGGTATCTCAATGTTTGCGGCCGAGTGGCCATGGCAGGGTGTTTGACATTCGTTTCCATTTCTTGCATGGGACCTAAGCATGCAACCAAGGACCTGATTTGATTTTGCAACCCGTTTTATGGATGAGCACGTGCATGTAGTTCAATTTTGAATGATGCGTAAATGCCTAGAAAAACTCAATTAAGCGTATATTAATGTCCAAGCGATCCCCAAAAATCCAAAATTTAACCACGACACTCCTGTTGTTCTATGTTGACACGAGAAATTTTTTGAAAGCAATAAGAGGCAACAGATGTCGTTTAGATCCCCAAGGTGTACGTACCCTACGAAACCATCGGGCTTGTTGTGAGAGAAGCTACGGTTTGCGAGAAGCTTATACCTACACCTGCCCCCAAATGGGGCGATATTTTTACCCACGACATGTAAGCTGCCGTTCCATCATATCATGTCAAGTTTCATGAATTTCAAGCGAGTTTTCAATTTACTAGAATTTTTAAAACCATGTATCTCAATGTTAGTGGTCGGCGGCCGGTGTCAAAGGTGTTTGACATTCGTTCTCATTTCTTGCATGTGACCTAATCTTGCAACCAAGGACAAACATTTGATTTTGCAACCCGTTTTTATGGATGGAGCACGTGCATGTAGTTCAATTTGGAATTGTGAACATAAATGCCTAGAAAACTCAATTAACGTATAAAAATGTCCAAACGATCCCCGAAAAAATCCAAAATTTAACACGACACTCCTGTTGTTCTATGTTGACACCAGGAAAAAAATTGAAATGAAGAAGAGGCGACGAATATCGTTTTGTCCACAAAGGTGACACGTTTCCCTAATGGAACCATGAGGCTTTCTTGTAAAAAGCTACGGTTTGTGAGAAGCTTATACCACAACCTGCCCCAAATGGTACAATATTTTTTACCCTAGCATGTTGATGCCATTCCATGATAGCATGCCAAGGTTCATGAATTTCAGGGCCGGGTTTTGGATTTAACTAGAGTTACAAAAGCAAGTACCTCAACATTTGCCGGAGAGCCACGGTCCCGTGGTGTTAAAATTCATCCCCATTTCTTGCATGGGACATAAGCATAAACCCATGGACACATATATGATTTTACAATCCATGTTGGTGCACCGGACCATGTGCATGTGCTTTAATTTTGAATTGTGCACCTGAAATGGCTAGAAAACCAATTTAATGTATAAAATTTCGAACAAACCCTGAATAATTCCATTCTTTACGACACATATAGTTGCATGTTCACTTTGCGAGATAAAAGGTCTAACAATTCAAACACCGTCCATTGCTTGTTTGTGACCCCATTATGTAATACAAATCAAAGGCGAAAAATCAAGTAAATCCCACACAGTTACTATCACCAACCGTGTGAGATCGGCACAAAATATCTTGGAGCACCGTCGGATTATTATGCGCATACGGCTTACGCGAGAAGGTGCGTGACTATAGACCTCTGAGTCCATAGCTTCGCTCTGAATAAGGGACCGTGTCGATGACACTTAGCGCACTAGTTTTTTTTTTCTTGAAGCGATTCCAAATTTTGTCTTCATGAAATATCTACCTCCCCGCCCCTCCCCCTTACCAAAAGCCACATTTCCCCTGTTTCCGCCTTCCTTTCCAAGTTGAAACCTTCACTCCTTGCTTGCAGCGCCGCCTCCTCGCCGGTGACCCTCCTTCACGCTGCTCGGCCTCGCCTATCCAGGCAGGTAATCCACACCCGAACCCCATCCTCCTCCTCCTTTACATCCCACATGCCCGACCGGCCTATGGCACAACACCTTCCACCCAAATCACCGACCCTCCACCAAATAAGCGCCACCCCTAAGCCATGGTGCACCTGCAGTATAGCCGAGGGATCTCAAGGAGCATTTGGCGGCGGAGAAAGCAAATCGCGGCCGCCTTGGCCTACGCGGATGAGGTCATGATGGCTACCTTCGTGCCGACCCCGGATCTTGGAGGAGCACCTCACCGTCGAGGCCACCGTCGATGCGGTTGGCTGCTTTAAATGACAATTCATGGCGTTTATCGAGGCACCGTCGGTGCCTTGATGAAGACTTCTGAGTGTTTTCTCGGTGTGCGTGCTTACCTCATCTCGAGAGCCCGGCAGGTTGGTGCGGGCAGCTCAGGCAACTCACCACTACAGCAGGGAGGCACCCACAGGCGAGGCCTCGCCCTCTTCCATGTCCAAGGAGCCAATCGTCGTCGATATCTCCGACAATGTGGAGTAGCTTGTCTTATTAGCTCACTATAAGGACCCATGTTCAGTTTGCTAGCTACTGCCTTTCCTTAACAAATTCTAGTGAATTGTGCTATCTACTTTTACCATGCAATCTTCTCCTCTAGAGTATATGTTCTATATGTCGTGCAATGTGGTGTTCGAGTTAACTGTTTGGTTCAATTCTACAAATGTGATGTTCAATTCTTCAGGGTGCAATTTTCCAAGTTGTCAAGCATGCTTGGTTTGGTTAACTGTTTGATCTTCTATTAGGAGTATGTTATATTGTGCAATGCGGTGCTTAATTAACGTTTGGTTCATTGTTGTGGTGTTTAGTTAACTGTTTTGATTCAATTCTGCAATGTGATGATCAATTGTTGTGGGTGCATTACTGTTATTGTATACCATGTGAGAAATAAATCAAATTTATACGTACTAAATACATGAAAAAAATACAATTGCTATATTTCCAAGTTGTTAAGCATGTGTGGTTTGGTTATTCGTCTAGATCTTCTATTAGGAGTATGTTATATTGTGCAATGTGGTGCTCGATTAATATTTGGTTCATTTGTTGTGGTGTTTACTTAACTACATGGTTCAATTCTGCAATGCGATGTTCAATAGTTGTGGATGCATTACATTATTGTATACCATGTGAGATATAAATCGAATTTGGCTGTACTAAATACATGAGAAACAAATACAATTGCTATATTTCCAAGTTGTTAAGCATGCTTGGTTTGGTTAAGCCCTTTGATCTTCTATTAGGAGTATGTTAATATTATGCAATGTGGTTCTCGATTAACATTTGGTTCATTTGTTGTGGTGTTTACTTAGCTGCATGGTTCAATTCTTCAATGCGATGTTCAATTGTTGTGGCTGCATTACTGTTATTGTATACCATGTGAGGAATAAATCGAATTTGGTTGTACTAAATACATGAGAAACAAATACAATTGCTATATTTCCAAGTTGTTAAGCATGCTTGGTTTGGTTAACTGTACGATCTTCTATTAGGAGTATGTTATATTGTGCAATGTGGTGCTTTCGATTAACGTTTGGTTCATTTGTTGTGGTGTTTAGTTAGCTGCACGTGCATAGTCTGTTGTCTAATAGCACATGTTATTGTGCAATTACAAGAACCATTCTAATATTTAGGTTTTTAACAATTTGGTTTTTGCACATGTGTAGGTCTGTTGTCGGAGGTTTTGACCCACTATTACGACCCTTTTTGCATATGGGGAAATGAGTAGTCCATGAATATCAATCAAGTCAAGAAACTCGGAAAGATTGTTAGGATAAAGAAATTAGCGACAAAAACAACAAGATCTTTATGCACAATGAAGACATCAGTTCACTACAAGATGGTACTAACTATTATACCTTGCCTTTTTTATTCCTTTGCCCCATTTCCAATATAGAGAAGATATTTATCGCATCCTTGTTTTCAGGCCTTTCCAAAGCAGTTCAGCGATGATTACCTCTCAAACCACCACTATGGTCGGGGAGGCAAGGAAGGTTTTCATACAACACCGCAGTTCAATATTGAAGTGTTTACGAAGAGGATGAAGGGCGGACGATCCCGATCATCCACGAGCCTTTAGCCTAAAGTTGCAATGACCTTCAACATGAATGAAGGATCAATATTCTCCTTCCGCTTGACAGTTTTCCGAGATGAGATGCATCTACATCTATATACCGTCTATGATGCTAATTTGAAAGGTTCTACATGTTACATGTGAAACTTGGTCTTTGATGCAGTTGTGTAATGGGGTAGCTGAGTGCTGAAGCTATATCATGTTGTACTCTGATGTATTTCAATTATGAAATTTTGCTTACTTAATATGGAAATCAAATATATTATGTGCTTAATATGAATGTCAATTAGATTAATAAATGGATTATTAATCATACGGCAATGAGCACTGCTAATTGGGTTTTGCTATTGCAAAGCGGTTATTGAAAAAAATACCATGGGCAATGACCTCGAACAGCATACATAGTTTCTAGGAATAAACCGTGTTGGATCAATGAAGAATCACACATGACTTTCTCTTGAAAACTGTTTGCGTTAGGCCACCTTGCGCAAACGTTTACCACATAAAAACTGTGTGTGATGGTCAGCCTTTGCCACACAGTTTCTTCTATGGATCGTGTGTGATGCATTCAATAGCATAAGCGATTTAACGGGAAAAATTGTGTGTGATGTACCTGTGAGCGAAAACATTTTCCTTGGGCGTATTTGTATGGGATGTACATCTGAGCGGAAATGTTTAGCCGGGACTGGCTGTGTGGGATGTACTTGGGCCGGAAACAATTTTGCGGTATAATTGTATTTTTATCTCTACTATACGTATTTACGTGCTTGGCGCTGCGCCCGATGCTTTACGACCTCATTTTGCGGCGTGTGTGCCACGAGCATATCTGCGATGGTTTCTGGGTGGGTGTGGGAAGGACCCCCCTATCCCATCCACACTCCTTTGGGCGGCGGTTTCAAATAAATTAAATGGAAAGGGGTTAAAAACCGTTTGTATAGCACCGATGCGTAGTAATGTGAGTTGCGAAACTATTCTACATTATTTCAAATGAAGACCAAACTCAAAACTCAAATATTCACCTCCACAATCAGATCGTAGAAACTTTATTTTCTTGTTCACGATGATTTTTCCACTTCACTTTCAGAAATTCTTTGAACTTTTCAAATGTCTCAGGACTTATGTTTCATTAAGTAGATATACCCATATCTTGCTCAAATCATCTGTGAAAATCAGAAAATAACTTGATACCATACGAGCCTCAACACTCATTGGACCGCATACATCAGTATGTATTATTTCCAACAAGTCAGTTGCTCGCTCCATTGTTCCGGAGGAAGCGAGTCTTAGTCATCTTGCCCATGAAGCATGGTTACATGAAAGCATCAAGTGATTCATAATCAAGTGATTCCAAAAGCCCATCGGCATGGAGTTTCTTCATCGCTTTACGCAATATGACCTAAGCGGCAGCGGTGCCACAAATAAGTTGCACTATCATTATTAACTTTGCATCTTTTGGCTTCAATATTATGAACATGTGTATCACTATAATCGAGATTCAACAAAAATAGACCCACTCATCAAGGGTGCATGACCATAAAGATATTACTCATATAAATAGAACAACGGTTATTCTACGATTTAAATGAATAACCGTCTACGCATTAAACAAGATCCAAATATATAGTGTTCATGCTCAGCTTTGGCACCAAATAACAATTATTCAGGTATAAAACTAATGCCCGACGGTAGAGTATAGAGGTAAGCGTGTTGTGGTGATCACATTGACTTTGGAACCATTTCCCGCAGCGCGTCGTCACCTCGATCATTAGCCAATCTTCGTTTAATCCGTAGCCCTGTTTCAAGTTGCAAATATGAGCAGCAGAACTAGTATCAAATACCGGTAGGCGCTACTACGAGCATTAGTAAGGTACACATCAATAACATGTATATCAAATATACCTTTCATTTTGCCATCCTTCTTATCCGCCAAATACTTGGGGCAGTTCCGTTTCCAGTGACCAGTCCCTTTGCAGTAGAAGCACTCAGTTTCAGGCTTACCAGACTTGGGCTTCTTTCCTTGAGCAGCAACTTGCTTGCCGTTCTTCTTGAAGTTCCCCTTCTTCCCTTTGCCCTTTTTCTTTAAACTAGTGGCCTTGTTAACCATCAACACTTGATGCTCCTTCTTGATTTCTACCTCCATGACCTTTAGCATTGCGAAGAGCTTCAGGCTTGTCTTTCCATCCCTTGCATATTATAGTTTTATCCACGAAGCCTTTATAGCTTGGTGGCAATGATTGAAGAACTCTGTCAATGACACTATCATCGGAAGATTAACTCCCGGTATGAGTCAAGTGGTTATGATACCCGGACATTTGGTATATGTTCCTTTGTGAACTATTCTCCTCCATTTTGCAGCTATAGAACTTGTTGGAGACTTCATTTCTCTCGACTTCGGGCATTTGCTTGAAATATTAACTTCAACTCTGGAACATCTTATATGCTCCATGATGTTCAAAAGCGTCTTTGAAGTCCTGATTCTAAGCCGTAAAGCATGGCTGCTGAACTGTCGAGTAGTCATCATTTTGCTCTACGAACGTTCCTGCGTCCACGATTGCTCCTGCGGTAAGGTCTTGCACCTGGTGGTGCTTCCGGGGCGTCAATTCTTACATGCGACAATGAGGATAAATCCTCAAATTCTGGGACCCAGTCCGTGCCATAGCTACCATCATCTTTCAACTTAGCTTTCTCTGAGGAGGCAGCATTAAAATTCAAAGGGAATGGTACTTACGGGCCATTGATCTACAACAACATAGATATGCAAAACTTCTATCGGTACTAAGTTCATAATAAATTAAAGTTCAATTAATCATATTACTCCAAAGAACTCCCACTTAGATGGAAAGCATCCCTCTAGTCATCTAAATGATCCGCATTGATCCATATCAACTAAACCATGTCCGATTCCATCACGTGAGATGGAGTAGATTTTCAATGGTGAACATCTCTATGTTGATCCATATCTACTATATGATTCACATTCGACCCTTTTAGTCCTCGGTGTTACATTACAGGCCATATACGCTATATCTTTAGGCTCGTCGAAGTTAAACCGAGTATTACGCATGTGCAAAAGCGGCTTACACCCATTGGCATATGAGCGTAGGAAGCTTATACGCGCTTTTAGATCATCACGTGGTGTCTCGGCACAACAAAATGCTTAACAGCAGTGCATACTAGGGGAGAACACTTATACCTATGAAATTTAGTAGAGGGTCATCTTATAATGCTACCGCTGTACCTACTCTGTGAAATAAGATGCATAAAGATAAACATCACATGCAATCAAAATATGTGACATGATATGGCCATCATAATCTTGTGCCTTTGATCTCATCTCAAAACGCGACCGTCATGATCTCCACGTAGTCACCGGCTTGACACCTTGATCTCCATCATAGCGTCGTTGTCGTATGACTATTGCTTCTACGACTATACGCTACCGCTTAGTGATAGAAGTAAAAGCAATTACATAGCAATTGCATTTCATACTATAAAGTGACAACCATAAGGCTCACTGCCGATTGCTTGAAATGCTTTTACAAAACATGATCATCTCATACAACAATTTATATCTCATCAACGTCTTGACCATATCACATCACAACAAGCAATACTGCAAAAACAAGTTAGGCGTCCTCTACTTTGTTGTTGCAAGTTTTATATGAATAGCTGCCTAGACTTCTAGCAAGAACCATTCTTACCTATCGCCATCAAAAACCAGCATGATTTTTTGTCAAGTGTATTTGTTTTTAACGTTCAACAAGGATCACGGTCGTGCCAGACAAACTTCGAATCAACTAAAGTTGGAGAAAGCAGGACACTGCCCCGAGCCACACATGTCGCGAAGCACGTCGGTAGAACAGGTCTCATGAAGCAGCGGTCATGTAATATACTACATCGGTGCTTCACGTGTCCAACAATACCCTGAGGAATCAAAAGTAAGGCACGTTGGTGTTAGCAGTATAACTATTATAAGCCCACAACTGCTTTGTATTCTGCTCGTGCATATATCATCTACGCGCCAGACTACCAATCACGTGATGCCCTTTGTGAAGAGGCGTAGTAATTAAAAAATCCCTACGCACACGCGTAAAGATCCTCTGGGAGATACATAGCAGCGAGGCGGGGAAGAGTGTGTCCATGTATCTCTGCGTGAGACCGTAAGCGGAAGCATTTAGTTAACCGTGGTTGATGTGGTCGAGCACGTCTTCACGATCCAACCGATTCGAAGTACTAAGCGTCATGACAGCTCCATGTTCAGCACACGTTCACGCGGCGGCGTCCCTCGAGCTCTTGATCTGGTAGAGAATTAGAATTCGCGTCGACCTGACCAATTAATGGCGGCGGTGGTGATGATATGATCCGATGCGAGAACGCCTAAGCACTAGGACAATATGACGAGGTAGTATGAGAAGCTGTGGAGGGCACGCATGCACGGCAAAGAACAATTGTTGTGTCTGCCAGTTGCCCCGCCCGTATATATATCAAAGGAGGAGGGAGGAGGCGACCTTGACCTAGGGCGTGCCCTAAGGGGGAGTTGATAACCCACAGAAGTATAGGGGGATACATGGCAGTTTTTTTGGGTAGAGTATTAGAGCCCAAATTTATTGATTACGACACAAGGGGACCAAAGAGAATATTCTCAAGTATTAGCAGGTTGAGTTGTCAGATTCTCCAGCCACACCTGAGATAACCATTATACGCAGCAAAGTATTTAGTAACCAAATAGTATGGAAATACTTGATAACGTTGGTAAAAGTAACAATAAAAATAGTTTTGTAGTAATTTATAGCAGATAGCAATGGAAAAGTAAATAAAAAGCGAAGAAACGGTATGTGAAAAGCTCGTGAAGCATTGGATCGGTGATGGGGGAATTATGCCGGATGGAATTCCTCATGCAATAGTTATAACATAGGGTGACATAGAACTAGCTCCAATTCATCGATGTAATATAGGCATGTATTCCGGGAATATAGTCATGCGTGCTTATGGAAAAGAACACATGACATCTTTTGTCCTACCCTCCCGTGGCAGTGAAGTCCTAATCAAACTAAAGGATATTAAGGCCTCCTTTTAATAGAGTGCCGAACCAAAGCATTAA